>JAREIK010000182.1:1740161-2468112 GCA_029783825.1 Sapria himalayana | reverse complement strand
TTTCGGTGAGTCTTTTTTCAATTGCATCTAAGTAATTATCATTCCTCAAAATTATCTTAATTTTTATTTTTCACAATGAAAAATTATTTTCATTGAATTTTTTTATTTTAAATTTTATTATCATGTTTCACTTTTACAGTGAATAATAATCGAGAATAATAATATAATTTGTGTTATTACACTAAAAAAATTCTCAGGTATATGCAGGGGCGCAATTATCCTCTTAAAAATCACAAACTTTGAGGATCTTATCATCCTTTTGATAGAATTTTTCTAAAATATATTAACTACAAAAGTTACTAACTAATCTCTTCTGATACCATTATTATAAAATAAAATTAAACCCACAATAATTTGAAAGATAGAAAATTCAAAACTAAAGCAATGACTTTTACCGGGGTCACACTCTGATCTTCCTCGTATCATCGTCAAAGTATCTATATGTAGTGTATTTACTATCTATCCTTTTTATTTTTTCGTCTATTTTCTTCTTCTAAGATGAAAGATGTAATATTATTAAAAATTAAACTATTAGTTAATGTATTATTCATTAGATTGATGACGAGTTGATCATATAAATCAGGTAAATTTGAATTAAAATTTCAGCAGGTTTATTTTCTTCATTTTATGGCCCAATATAATAAGTTGTGAAAATAAAGTATTCAGAGTTCTGATATGATCAATTACCGTAATAGATTTCATCATTCTCAAAGTGTAAAGTTTTTTTAAGAAGATCATGTTGTGAAGTGACTTTGTCTCGTATAATCTTGTGAGAGTATCCCAAATTTTTTTGTCGTATTTTTTTCTTATCTTACTCGATAATACTCCATTAACAAGTTCCAAATGTAGGTCAGCTACTCTATTACTATCCATCTCATTTCACTTATCGTTATGAATTTCGGTGAGTCTTTTTTCAATTGCATCTAAGTAATTATCATTCCTCAAAATTATCTTAATTTTTATTTTTCACAATGAAAAATTATTTTCATTGAATTTTTTTATTTTAAATTTTATTATCATGTTTCACTTTTACAGTGAATAATAATCGAGAATAATAATAATAATTTGTGTTATTACACTAAAAAAATTCTCAGGTATATGCAGGGGTGCAATTATCCTCTTAAAAATCACAAACTTTGAGGATCTTATCATCCTTTTGATAGAATTTTTCTAAAATATTAACTACAAAAGTTACTAACTAATCTCTTCTGATACCATTATTATAAAATAAAATTAAACCCACAATAATTTGAAAGATAGAAAATTCAATACTAAAGCAATAAATTACATAATGAAATAAAATACATTCAAAGGAAAATGAAAAATTGAAAATACATAAGAATGAATTTCAAAGGAATAAGAAAAGTTCTTTTATAGGAAAAATTTTGGAAATCTCCAAAGAGATTCCGATGTGAGCTAGGTGATTTTCACATGTTTTTGGTAAATAACAATGCTCAATCAGCAAAATTGTTAGATGAATTATTTGTTTAAATCTTTGCTTGATATTGATAAATACTCAATAAAATTATTATTATGTATGTATTTTTCATTGTTGCATTATAGATGAGTGCTGATGATGCATTTGAGAGTTTTCTACCGTGTTCTATGTTTATCTATTTCAATTTTCATCAAATTCATATGATGGTGTGTGTTGCTACCATGGTTTGATTTTTCATAGTTTAAGTGGCACCAGAGTCATAATTTTGGGTTGGTCTGATTTTACAGGTAGGTTTTGCCAGTCACCCAATTTTTTATCTGTGCACCATTTGGTCAACATAGTTTCTTTTATTTTCTACTTGAATTCGTGGCCCTGGCCTGTCTGAATGGGGATGCAAGGCCATCTGGCTATGCCGGGCTGACCTCACAAGGCTGCCAGTGCCAGGGAACCCATTCAAGATGTGCAAGCCAGGAGTAGGACTTGGTTGGCTTGGACCTAACAGCAATTTGGACCACCAAACGCTCGTTGTTCTTTCCTGATTCGCATTTTCTGAACCAAAATAGATAACCTGGAAAACGGAAGCTGTGGCCCTCATATGGGCTTATGATCAAAGGAAAATTATTAATTTAATTTTATTTTATTGATGTTATTTGCACCGCGTGTTATCATATAAATGTTTTAACTAGTCTCACTTTAAAGATAGCTATTTGAATTTCAAATTGTTGTTATTTCTATATCATGTATAACTTCAAAGGAAACATGTGACCTAGCTATTATATATTATATCAATAATATGATAATATGAGAATGATATTATTTTTTAGCTCATTGATTTTAGATTGAATGATTGGTGATTGATTTTGCACTTCCAATTTTATATAATAATAGCTTATTATTTCAATTATCCTTCTTATTAATGTAATATCTTCTATTACGTATTGTGATTTTTGTTATAAAGAAAGAGAAAGAAGTAAAAAGAATAAAAGTAGGGATCATATTTAACTATGATTATGCTTATTTATAGGCATACAATAAGTCTAAATATTATAACTATGAAAAAACTAAAAGTCATGGTGAGAAAGTTAAAGATCTTATATAAATGATAGTCATTCATTATAAAATATCTGTAACAAATTTTTATTTTACTTTTATTTATTATTCACTCTTACTTGAAGACATATATTTGTTATTCAGAAATCAAATTCTTAAAGAGCTCATTATTTCATTTTTATCAAAGATATGTTAATTATTGATGTATTTATATATGATGACAATTGGACAAAATAAAGTGGATTTATTTGTCTAAGATATTGAATATGTGATTGAAGAAGAATGTGTGTTAGAAGAGGCTAACTGGTTTATTGTACTTTGTGAGATTTTATTTAATTTTTTGTTCATTTTTTGGGGGCACCATTCATGTGGATTGTCTCAAATCACATACATAATGATGCTTATATGAGGTGGGTTTTGTTGTGATATTGATGGTGTTGGGTTGTGTTGGTGGTAGTTCACCTTCTACGAGTGTTGGTGACAATGTGTTCAAGCCTTTGGTGGCATGATGGTATCAATGCCTTATTGTTGAGGTAAAATTGTAAAAATCAATATTAATTGGTTAGATGTGTAATGCATTTAAAATATTACTAATGTATTGTATCTCATAAGAATTTTAAAGTTAAACATGCTTGATTGTGATAATTATTGAGATGATCTATCAGCGTGAAAGTTTATCATATGCATCTACCTTGAGGTTGGTGAGAGGGGATTAGGGGGCGTGAAAAAAATTCATTAATTGATTATTTCTTAAAGATTTTGGTTGTGATGAGGTATCCGGATGTTGGCTTCTTAAAGATTATTTCTTAAAGATGTGTGACAATGCAATTTTGGTAGTCTAGAATCAAATGTTGGCTTCTGCAGTCCTAGGTGTGTGATGCTAGTTGCTATGTACACATGGCATCCCAAATGACCACCCATGTACTCGAGGTGGGTTTCATTAATAAAATCCGCCACATGCACGTGGTGACTTTTAAAAAAAGTAATTAATTTTAATAAAAAAATGGATCAAACGGGGCGGGTGTGAGCCAAGTGGACCAGGCCCACTTCCCGGTCCATTGTCTTGGGTCATGGTTACCATGCTGGTGGACCGTGTCAGAGGACTCTGCATACTGGTCAAGCACATGGGTCCTTCCTGACTTGGCAAGAGATATAGAAACTTCTAGCTCATCACGACACATTCCATGTCTAGGCATGGTTATGGTTCGTGCTATGTCAGGCCAGACACGATTTAGTCGGGTCATGCCTTATGTCGAGTCCGGTCTACCATACCCACTTGTCATCTCTAGTCAAAATTCTAGATTGCATGAATGTGTTAACTTTAATCTTGGATGCTTATTATTGGTGATGAGCCTCCATGATCATGGAATATGCTGGTATGCTCTGCTGATCCTTATGCACATTAACGTCACATGTTCAAATATTTATTCAATATTTTAGGAAGCACATTCCCATATTTACTACATGGATACCATGTGTCTTAGATTATGCAGTTAAATTTCTTCATTATGGTACTTAAGGCCATTTGTTAATGATTGTCTGCAAATAACTTAATTTTGCAGGGATGTGTATTACTTTATTCTTCGCTTACTACAGTGAGGTGAATTGGTGAAGAATAACAAAAAGAGAATGGAAAAAAAACAACAAACGGATCAAGTATTCCTGTATTACCATGGATGAGAAATCCGATTGATGTTAGCCTTCTTGAAGATTGTCCTCTTGATCTCCTCCCTTTCCTTGATCCCAGGTAATGAGCTCGCTATTTAACTACACCGGAAAGATATGTTTAGTTCAATGTTTTCCAATTTGACAGTTAAACAACATATCATTTCTGCTTGGATTAACATGATTGATGATTAATGTAAAAAAGTACAGCAATCAAGGATAAAATTGGATTAGAACTGTTTTAATTCTTATGAAGGTGGCAATAATTCCTGCAATAACGAAGTAATGGAGATTACCTCGTGATGATGCATCATTTGTAGTAGTAATATTCTTGGTTTTATTTCATTGTACTTTATCTTAGTTTTTTATATTTTATTTGTATGGGAGCGCTTAGCATGGGTCCTTGATTTGATTCGCGCCGTGTTATTTTTAATGGAAATGAAAAAGAACATTATCTTTCTCCCTCCTTTTCTCTCTCCTCAAATTTCTCTCCTTGGTGTTTTGCAGACCCTAACATGGTATATAGGGGTTATATGAATGACATGGTGTTGTGGGTTCTGAATGTTGGTGGTGCATGGTGACCTATGTCCCAGCATACCATATGCCAATTTCGTTGATCTTGAGAGATGGCATTAGGTTCCTATAAATGAAGATGCTGTCTTTTGTTGTGGCGCTGTTTGGTTTATCTGTTTGTTTGCTTCTGTTCGTGAGCATTTTGTCATGTAGGTGCCATGGTGGTGCGGTGAGTGCCCATGGTGATTTCATGGGGTGCAGTCATTGTGTTGTGGTGGTGTTTATCTATACACTTTGTTGTGGTTTGTTTTTTTTTTTTTTTGTGTTGAGAAAGAATGAGGTAATCAGTGTTGAACTACTGTGAATAACTTCATAGAAATTGAAGATACGCTTAATAATTTGCTATGGGTTATTTTGGTGAGGATTTAATTCATTGGCCAAGGATATGCGAGATAATTGTCGCAAGAGTTATTTGGCGAGTGGGCAGGAAGCAGTGAGCTTGGGATGGAGGGGATGAGTGAAGGGGGAACGAGGGGGGAGCGAGAGAGAGGCAAGAGAGAGCGAGGGGGGAGGGGGAGAGAGGGAGAGAGAGAGGATTTGTGTGTAATCTAGTTAATATAAAGATCAGTATTGATAATCTACTAGTGAGAGGGCTTTAATAGCATTGAGTTTGGCTACTAGATAAATGTCACTTTGTAATGTATCTCATAAGATTAATTGAACCGTTTTTGTAACTAAGTGTGCTTTGAATCTTTCAATGTTCTCTTTAGCTTTATATTTAACTGTAAATATATACTTGTAGCTAACATGCTTCTTTCTGACATAACACTACACAATTTGGATTCTCTTTAGATTATTGGTAATGCGCAATGATACAAATTTCTGATATATCCACCGATATATCTCTGATATTTTCATAAATTCTAAGTATCAATATTTTCATTAATATCGTATATATCTATCATTGATGGTGCTCGTATGCAAATATACACCAATATATCTTTGATATATTCGATATATTCGTAAAATCCAAGTACCGATATATCCGTAGAAACGATATTTTAATACTTGGTTATGAGAAAGAAGTATCGAGCCTTGTCTTTTTTCTTGGATTCATCTTTCTTGTATAAACACGAAGTTCCTTGTTTGCAAGTTGAGGGATGACACTTTGAATGAGATTTTGACTATTTTCATGGCTTTTGATTGGACATTGACATGAGAAAATGAATGTGAGCTTTTAGATTCAACTTTGACACAATGAAGAGGAGATCTAGGTCGAATATTGTCATGATCAAGGGTTTGTGATTGAGGTGATTGTAAAACCACTATTGTGTCAGGGTTCAACTTAACATCATCCAAAGGGTTGAAAAAGTTTCAATTTGAAATTATTGTTGTTAAAAGAAGGTTGCATCCATAAAATTATATATTTTCTTAGTAAGGCAAGTAGCATTTATATATTTTTTTTGAAGAGATAAGTACTTGAGAAGGCATGCACTTTATAGGCTTAGGATCTAATTCGCTATAATGTTGAGGATGCCTGTCATCAATGGGTTGTATTGTATCATTGCATTGAAGATAGATGGGTAGAAAGTTCTTGACTTTAAAAAGTATTTAATTTTTTCTTTTATTATCTTATTTTATTGGAATTTATTCATTAATAAGCTTAGGTAAATATTACTATAAAATTTATAGTACCCAATAATCCTTAACATTATATGATTTGATAACTTGAATTTTGCTAAAAAATTGAGTTTTGTAACATCGAATTGAAATTTTGGAAGATTTGTTTTGCTCATACTTTTCTCTTATCAAGAATATTCAACTAGATGCGCGTTCAACTCTCATCTAAAAAATGTTAAACTTTTATTATCAGATAGTGAAGAAAATAACTTCTTGAGCCACATATAATTTTGATGACCAACACAATAGTGTCATAACATTATTTCACTATTTTTGTTGGGACTCGAAAAGGACCAACTTGAAAAAGAAACACCCTTGAACATCACCCTTGGGTATTACTTCAATTCAATTATTGATTTTCATATAAGTCAAGGCAAAAGCTATTTGAATTATTTCATTAGTCAATTTGATTCATTATTATCAATATAATCATCAATCAAATTTTATTCTAACTACTTAATTTATGTTAATTATGAGGCAAATTTGATTATTGAGAGTAAATTGCAATCTAAATTGGAAACATAGATCACAATGTCTTTCGTAGCCATGATTTGCTTCAACTTCTGCAATTGCTGACAAGGATGCATCTACTATTTGATTTGATGAGATTTTCTCACATGCTCCATAGTTAATAATCCATGGTCTTGTCGTCTTTTGTTCACTTTAAGGGTTTTTTGAGAAGTCATCTCTCTGATGATGATTCTATTGCATGATTGGGACGATAGATGTATCACCGATTGAGACTATCATGGATAATCGTCACCTTTAGTTTGTGACTTGTGGTGAGTAGAGATGTTTCGTCTTATCCTCCATGCTTGCTCACAAATGATGGCGTGTCTTTGGAGAGTGATGATGCGCCAAAAGATTGATTTGAAATCATGCCGTATTTTCTCATGAGAATGGTTGAGTTCTAGAGGATATGACTATGTTGCCATGAAGAAATTCTCATATCAGCAATAAACACACCAGTTGGAGATCCCTCTTTTATGATTGTAGGGTTATGATGTGGTAGCACTAGTGAGAGAGTGGGAGGTGCCAGCTAGGGTTGCAATGTTTTGAATAATGAAAAAAACTTTTTTTTTTTAACTTTCAACGTGTTTTGTCTTGTCATGGTGATCATGATTCTTGGCTATGCATACTCTGTCTTAATTATCACATAGGAGCAGTATCTGAATGTAGAATGACTCTCTAGTAAACTTTCTACCCAACTTGCTTCTAGGAAGACTTCAACCTCTTAATTGGCATTCTTTTGAATTAATAATCCTTTTCTAGCCTAGGTGTCAGTTTTTGGTGCCTCAAAATTCTCTACAGTTTTTGAATTTTGATACCTTAAAAAAACTTAATACCAAAACCAATTCAAAGCATGCTTAGCCATTAATCGACACCACTGTCACTTCCATCACTGTTGTCTACGATGGCTATTGATGGCAGCCACCTTTGGTTCCTACCACCATTGCCTCAACATCTGGGATAATAATTCGTTCTGCTGATAAATGTGAATATTCAATAATAAAATCGCTATCTAATACAAACACAATCCTAACCTATAAAAAAAAAATAGTCATTAGGGTAGTCTAATTAATGAGTGTTCTCTTCTATAAGTTATAAAATGAAAAAAAAAAAACTAATAAAATAATATCTTATTGGGATACCTCTTAATCTAGTTTGTTGTATGTAAATATCTAAAAATTTAAGTTAAGTTGTGAAAAGTAACCTATGACCTCTTTAATATCTTTGAGAAGATGTTAATTGACTAATATATTATATGAACATGGATTTGAATAATAATCTTATTATATGTATTTTTTATTAGAAAAAAATAATGTATTTTTATGTATATTATTTGTTCATGAAATATTAAATTTAAAATTATATTTCTTGTTGATTGAAAGTCATAGTAAGTGGGTTCACGATCTTCTCAAGAATATGTTTGATTTAAAATATCTCATAATTAATTGTCGATATCACTAAAAATTTTATCTTTGTATTAAATCTCAATATAACTATATGTTTTTCTTTTTAGGAGAGAATATATATTTTTATAAAAAATGTAAAATTTTGATTTTCTCATGGTTCAAATTGGTTCCAAATTGATATGTAAGCAATCGGCTAGTTGGTTGTGCTAGTGACTAAAAAAATAATAAGACTTGAATATTTCTTCATATATCTCAACGTATGAAGAGATGTGTCTAAATAAATTCATAATAAAAAATTTAGAAAATGATTAATTATATTGATTATATATGTTATATTTGATATATAATAATAATAATAATAATCAGATATTTAATATTTTTTATAATATTTTTATATGTAGTAGAGTCAATTGGATAATTAAAATTAAATAAAAAATTAATATATGACTTAATAAGAATATCTATATAGTATAATCATGAAGACTAATTTTTGTGGGAATATTAATTATATATCTCCTTTGTTTTATAACAATATATCTCTTATGTCATCATTATATCTCTCATGTAGTATGTCATATCTATGCTAAGAAAATTTAAACATCTCTAGATTTCTTAATTTAAATTTTGACTAAAAATACTTATCGAGTTTGTTAATTTCTAATTTATTATCTGTTATACTAAGAATATTGTTTATCTACACAATTAATAGAGTAAACTTGTTTTCTAACTTCATCTGCAAGAACAAAGAGTAGCTTTTAAAGTACTTGTATAATTTAACATAGATGATAACCAAACCCTCCATGATTGTTTTAGGTCATTTAGTGTATTCTCCAATCTACAAAACTAAGATTGTACTCCATGAACCTCGAGTAGTTGTTTAATATATGTCTCTTTCTCAAAATCATCATGAAAAAAATATATTATATACTTATAATTAGTTATCATCAGTTTGCAAGAAATTTTCAATTGTAGATATATCATTACTAATGTCAACTTATATATCAAAGAAAAACATATTTTGGTAATCTAAATTAAATGTCCAAGTGAATTTATTCATGGTAAGATTTTCTTTTAGGAGATTTATTTTCTTATCTAGATTAGTTTTCATAATAAATACTTATTTGTAATTAACAAAATCTATTTTGAAGGTTGATATACTAGTTTCTAAGTTTTATTAAATGATATAATTTTTTAAAAGGAGATTTGAGTATTTTAATACTATCAAAATAAGTAGTAAAAAAAAATGAAAGGAGAAGATTTAATATGAAAATATCTATTAAATAGAGTTTTTAGTATGACTTATTCGTTTGTTTCAAAGAACAATAATAAGATCAAGATCAGAAGAGGCGGCTTCATGATCATCCGACTTATTGGAAGACTCTTTTGCTCTAAACAAATTATATGTCAGACTTTAATGTCATGGGTGATCAAGTCTCAAGTCTCAAGTCTCTCTGTTTTGGGCTCATTTTGAGTTAGGATTGGAGTAGAACTAGATCTACAAGATCATTTGTACTCGAAAGGGATTTTCTTTTCCAAGAATGTGCACTTTTTAAGAATCAATATGTTCTATACTTTTTGGTGCATATGATGAATCTATAATATTGTTATTATAATGTAAACTAACAAGTTCAAGTGTATTCAGAGAGTCATATTCCTTCTCATATGTGGGGGCCCAAGTGGCATTAAAAAGTAGTGATGAAAATTAATAGATCAATATGCATCTTTAAAATTCATACTTATTTTAGGCTTGTTAAAAATTGAGTTATTCTCAAAAAAAAAAAAAAGATAATACTTGTACTCTTAAATATTATCTTAATATCAAATGAATAATATTTTATTATTATTATTATTATTATTATTATTATTATGTGTTGGAATAATCAAGAAAGATATACTTTATTATTTTGAGTGTCATCTTATCATCTCTTCGAGAGAGATATTGAATAAAACACTTGTACTTGAGGGAGGCACCCTATTGTCCACATACACAACACATGCATGTGTTTGTCCCTATTTCATGCCGGACATACTAAAATGTGTTAACGCATCATTGTGCATATATTTTTATTATCGTAATGCACACATATGCGCACACCAATTATTGTTGTGTTTCCATGCAGCCACATGATGCTTCACACATGTTGAGTGTAAACATAATAAGGGTAAACATTCAATAAATGAATCTATCTATTACAAACACAATTATACCTTATAATTAAGAAAAAAAAAAGGAATTGCTACAACACTTAAGTTGAGTGCTCTCATTCATAAAATATAAATTACTAAAATTATAAAATAATGCTAAATTGTAATATTTTTTTTCACTTATTGTTTTGATTAAGTGTGGTTTTGGGTGTTCTTAGGTCATTTTTTGTTTTGTTACCAAAATAATAATTTTAGATTTTTAGTTTTTTTGGTGGATTTTTAACTAAATGGAGAGGGACTTCAAGATGTGCACCCCATGCCTCAACTAGTGTATTCAACTCCCAACTTTTTGATTTATTGTAATGAGTAAAATAATCACAAGAGATTGATTGATCACTATTACTCAGTGAATATGAACATTCATTCATATGATCAGTTGGCTCCCTTAGTTTTGGTTTGGTTTTTGGGTCAATGGAAGTTAGATCACTTGATAATACATCTATCAACGCATAAAAATGAGAGAGGAGAGAGAAATGAGATTGCTGAGTGTAGGAGAGTTTTCTACTCGATCATAGATTCATTATTTGCTAGTAGTATACATGCTGATGTGTGTGTGTGTGTGTGTGTGTATATATATATATATATATATATATATATCATCATTCATCAAAGCAATAATTTTTGATAATTGAGTTATCTTTTTTTTAAATAGTAAAAAAATATTTTTTATTGTAATTGACCAAATAGTTCATTTTAGAATCATCATCTTGTTGATCTGCATGCCAAGTCGTTAGTTGAATCCTTACATAACATTGTTAGATGTAATCATTATTTTAGTTTTATCATGTTCACAAAACATTGTTAGACATAAGCATGATCATGTTCTCTGAACTTAGTATTTATTTTTTTAAAAACTCTATAGATGGCCAATCTCGAATATATATTAAGAGTCTACTTTGGTATAGGCTTAGCTATGATTTTTTTTAAAAAAAAATTTGGTATTTCCTTAAGCCAAATTGATGCCTCGAACAATCATTGGGTGGGACTGATTTTTATAAAATAAAATATTTTTTTTATAAAATAAAAAAAATTATATTTTTATATAATATATGATTATTATTAAATATTATTTTATAAAATAAGATAATTATAAATTTTATCTTATAGAATAAAATAAAATTCAATATTTTAATTTTATAAAATAAAAAATATATTTATTTAATAAAATAAAATATATTATTTTATTTTATAAAATACCTAATATTTATAAATAATAGTTTTTATTTTTATTTTTGTTATCATGACGTATCCGTATCTTAATTTTTTTGAATTTGTCGTGTCCCCGTATCCTGTCGTATCGTATTCCCCGTGTTCGTGCTTCTTAGATGACAATTGTCTTTATTCAACGATGGTATGTCTTAGGTTCCAGACTCATTTGCCACAACTTATTCAATTCTCAGAGGTGATATTATTGAATTATTAATCTCTCAGATCTCTTTCTAAGCAGGAGCCTTTTGCATTGGGTACTGTCTCAAGTATCACATGAACTTCATTGCCCATCAATTTTAGCAGCAAATAATGACCAATGTTCTACCTCATCACTAAAAAGTCGTTTTAAGAATTCAAAAACCCTGAAATTGTCTGTATTATTTGCATTTTTTTTCATTAATTTGTAGTTTATGGTTGCTCAGTTCTATTTAGCTGGTGCATTTTTGGCATACCTGGCTAGTTTTGTTTAACATCCTGGCACATGAGTAACATATAGGCCGTTCTTGTCGTTATTCCTTCTTCGCCAGGCTGAAGCTGACCTTGCAGAATATGGGCTTCTCGAGTCTCTTTCCAGTGCAGGTTGCAGCGTGGCAGGAAACAGTCGGGCCCGGTGCCTTCGAGAGAGACCTTTGCATAAATTCACCAACTGGAAGTGGAAAAACTCTGGCTTATGCATTGCCAATCGTGCAAAAACTATCTGCTCAACCTCTTGGGTGTTTACGAGCACTGATTGTGTTGCCAACTCGCGATTTGGCCCTGCAGGTGACCTGCTTTCTTCCAAGCATGTTCTTCCATCATCTTCTTCATCTACCCTTCTTCTGTGCCTAGTAGCATTCTTTTTTCTGATCTAGGTGAAGAAAGTCTTTTCTACCCTCGTGGCAGCAGTTGGCTTATCTGTTGGCCTGGCAGTGGGCCAATCTTCTATAGCAGAAGAAATTTCTGCTATCATTAGGAGGCCTGATGCCGAAATGGGTCTCTGCTATGATCCATATGATGTGTTTGATGAATTGCAATCCTCAGTTGATATTTTGGTGGCGACTCCAGGGAGGCTGATGGACCACCTAACCACCACGGTGGGGTTTACATTACAGCACCTGTTGTTCCTAGTAAGCTCACTGCGGCAACTTGCTTTCGCTTCTTGTTCATCTTCTTGAGGTGCGATCAAGGATTCTATGCTTCCCCATCTCAGGTGGTTGATGAGACTGATCGCCTGCTAAGGGATGCATATCAGTCTTGGCTTCCTGCTGTCCTTGGGCAGGTTTCTTCCCCATCTGCAGAACATCTCATGCTGCCAATGGCTGATGTTTCCTTCCATCCCTTTCATTCTCTGAAGACCATCAGGCGATGGTGAGTGAGTCGTGTGTGCATGTGAGTGTGTGCGTGCGCGTGCGCGTGCGCGTGCGTGTGCGTGCGTGCGTGTGTGAGTGAGTGTGAGTGCGTGTGTGTGTGAGTGAGTGTTTGAGTGTGTGTGAGTGTGAGTGAGTGTGTGAGTGAGTGTGTGTGTGTGTGTGTGTGAGTGTGTGAATGTGTGTGAGTGAGTGTGTGTGTGTGTGTGAGTATATGTTGGCCTTATGGTTCAATTGTGAGTCTATCTAGTTGAGTTGTATTGAGTAATTTTTATGTAGTGGTGTTGAAAGAGGGTTCAAAGGGAAGCTTTTTCCGAGGCTCGTGAAGATTATTTCATCTGCCACAGTAACCCATGATCCGAGCAAGCTTGCTCGGCTTGATCTGCATCATCCTTTGTTCTTGACATCAGGGAAGAGACGCTATCAACTACCAAAAGAATTAGAATCATACAAATTGGTAATACATTGCACTTTGTTATATCATCTCAATATGAAGTTTTTCATGTTTAAAATATTATTAAGAACGTGCGCGCGCGCACACGCGCACACACACACACACACACACATATATAAGTCATATCTTGATGATAAGTATCTTGTACAAAAAGAAATATGTTTTTAGTTAGAGATTCATCAAATATAATTTCTTTGATATTTGGTGGTAAGATTTCCAAAATATTAATCTTCCAGGTCTATCACTAAGCAAGTGCTTTGTGCAATAGGCATACATAGAGGTGGCAACGACCGCATGCCTCCCCTCCCACAAAAAAAGACCGCGGGTCGGGTCAAATTCGACCCGACCCGCGGTCCCCGTTTCCCGAACCGCTCGGACAGGTTTGCCCGAGCGGGCCAGGCGAGGCACGGCACGGCACGGTAGCACGATCGTGCCCGTGAAAAACGGGCCGTGCCATGCCGGGCCGGCCCGTTTGACACCTCTAGGCATACATATGTATAAGTCATATTTTGGTGCAATAACAAGCAACTTTATTTGAAATCAGCAAGTTTCATGCTTGAGATTTATTAGATGTAGTCTCTAATTTTTATGGATAAGATTATTGAGATATTAAAAATCTCTTAGGTCAATCACAAAACAGGAGCTTTGTGCACTAGGTGTGTGTGTGTGTGTGTCATGTCTTGGTGTATATATGTATGTCTTGGTGTCATGTCTCTTGCTAGAGATTCGTCAAACACAACTTATTTGATATTTTTAGGTAAAATTATTAACATATTAACCTCCCAGATCCATCACTGAGCACGAGCTTATGTGCACTATGTATACATACATACATACATATATATATACATACATACATATATATATATACATACATACATATATATATATATATATATATATATATATATAGGTCATACCTTAGTGCGATAAAAAGTAACTTCATCTAAAATCAGTAAGTTTCAGGTTTGAGATTCATTAAATATAGTCTCTTTAATTTTTGAGGATAAAATTATCAAGATATTGGCTCCTCTTAGATCTATTACTAAGCAGGAAATTTGTGTGCTGGTGTATATGTACAGGTCATATTTTGGTGCAATAACAATTACTTTCATCCAAAATTAGTTGGTCTGGGATTTGAGATTCATCAAACGCAGTCTCCTTAATTTTTATGGATAAAATTGTTGAGAAAGTAGCATCTTCTAGATCCATTGCTAAGCAGGAGTTTTGTGCACTGGATATGATTATATATATGTGTGTGTGTGTAATGGGTGTGTGTGTGTGTGTAATGGGTGTGTGTGTGTGTGTGTAATGGGTGTGTGTGTGTGTGTGTAATGGGTGTGTGTGTGTGTGTGTGTAATGGGTGTATGAAGCATGGAAAAATGAGATTTTTTGCATGTGTGATGCAGATTTGTGAGGCCAAGCTGAAACCTCTCTATTTGGTTGCTCTTCTACAAAGTTTGA
This sequence comes from Sapria himalayana, assembly GCA_029783825.1. NCBI lineage: Eukaryota > Viridiplantae > Streptophyta > Magnoliopsida > Malpighiales > Rafflesiaceae > Sapria > Sapria himalayana. The sequence continues at coordinate 2,453,172 of JAREIK010000182.1, read as the reverse complement.
GGGAGGAAAAGTGCATTGTTTTTACATCATCCGTGGAATCAACCCACCGGCTATGCACCCTCTTGAACTTCTTTCCGGACTTGAAAATTAAGATCAAGGAGTTTTCTGGTGTTCGGCGCCAGACAACAAGAAGGTGATAGCCAAAAACTAATGTCCCTTATGTTTCATGGACTCTTCTTGCATGCCCATCATGCCCAAAGAGTCTCTCCTGTGTGATGCTGGGTCAGCCCTACTCGACCTCTCTCGGGCCTTGTTTGGCGAAGCCGGGCAGTGCTAGACTCGATCACAGGCTAGTCAAGACTCAATTGGGTGAACCGCGACTAGCACAACTTGAAAGCTATGGCCTTTGATATGAGCATGACTTTTATATATTTCCAACTATTCATAAATTATAAAATATGTATAAATAAGAAAATTGTTGAACCGGGCACTTCACAAGCATATGTGGCCCTGTTCCAGCATCATGGATAGAGCTATTGACAAATTTACCCCTGGGGGATCGAGCTCGCCTTTCCATCCCAATCGAACTACCGCCACATTGTTTGTATCGCAGCAAGACGTTGAAGGCATTCAGGGACGGGAAAATACAAGTGCTTGTTTCTTCCGACGCAATAACCAGAGGAATGGATGTTGAGGGGGTCAAAAACGTAATCAACTATAGCATTCCTGCTTACGTCAAGACTTACATTCATCGGGCTGGTCGAACTGCCCGTGCCGGTCAGGCTGGCCGCTGTTTCACGTTGTTGCTTAATGCCCAGGTCTGTCATCCACTCCTTCTCCCTGATGCCCACACTAAGTCTCACACACGCGCACACGCACGCATGCACACAGACATAAGCATCTCCATCGAACTTGTTACAGGGAAGACAGTTCCGGAAGATGTTACAGAGAGCAGGCGTGGATTCTTGTCCAGTTTTCTCTGTTTCTCCAGGCTCCATAGAACCTCTTCGTGCTGCTTACGAACAAGGTAACTTGGCCGACTCCAGGCATCAATCTCTCTGGTTAGGTCGCGACTGAGTTTTTTTTTTTTTTTTTTTTTTTTCCCGTCCTTGCTTGGTAGGGCTCAAGAAAGTGAAAGAGATGGTGGACTCGGAATCAGCCAAGAAGCACAAAATCGGTCATAAATATTCCAGCGGGAACAAGAGAGCAAGAAGAGAAAAGGCCACGAGCTAGCTCTGGTTTATCTATTTGGGCGAGAGCAGAGCTGTGGCTGTTGCTGATGCTGCTTTTTTAATTTATTAAAGTTGGCGAAATGTGCCAAAAATATTTCTCTATATTTTGTTTCATTTTTCATATATTTTTAATACCAAAAAGTAGATCATGCGCCTAATCTTCTCATAGCCATAGCAGTTGCAAATACTTTGGCTTTTGACGATTTTAATTATATATTCGAAATAAATATTTGCTGTGTGATATGTATGAAAATTTTGATCAATATTTTTTTAAAAAAATAAAAATAGAAAAAATTAAATAAAATAATAATAATAATAAAAAATAATAAAAATAAAAAAATACAATAAAAATAGAATAAATAAATAAAAAATAAAATAAAAAAATAAAAAATAAAAAATAAAAAATAAAAAATAAAAAAAATAAAAAAAATAAAAAAAATAAAAAAAATAAAAAAAAAATAAAAAAATAAAAAAATAAAAAAAATAAAAAAAACAATAAAAAAACAATAAAAAAGATTTGATCGATATTTTTTTATCCAAAATATATATCATGATATATATTGCATCAGGATTTTTATTGCTGGTGCATAATCTTACCCTCAACATTCAGCAACCCGTTTCCCTCTTCTCTCTCGTTTGCCTCCGCCCCAGTTTCCCTCCACCCCAGTTTCCCTCCGCCCCCGCTTCCCTCCGCCCCCGCTTCCCTCCGCCCCCGCTTCCCTCCGCCCCCGCTTCCCTCCGCCCCCGCTTCCCTCCGCCCCCGCTTCCCTCCGCCCCCGCTTCCCTCCGCCCCCGCTTCCCTCCGCCCCCGCTTCCCTCCGCCCCCGCTTCCCTCCGCCCCCGCTTCCCTCCGCCCCCGCTTCCCTCCGCCCCCGCTTCCCTCCGCCCCCGCTTCCCTCCGCCCCCGCTTCCCTCCGCCCCCGCTTCCCTCCGCCCCCGCTTCCCTCCGATTTGCCCCCGTTTGCCTCCGACTTGCCTCCGATTTGCCCCCGTTTTCGCGAATTTGAGACGACAATAACGCTGTTTTCCGGCGCCAAGAACAATTTGCCCCTGGTATGTGTAAATAACACGTGTGGTTATCTAATATTTATATAAGTATTTCTCTTCGCAAAATATATATTCATATAAGTAAATCCCTATTGAAATTGATGTATGTAAATACATGTGTGTCTGTGTGTGTGAGTATGTATGTATGTATATGTGTGTGTGTGTGTGTGTGTGTGTAAATATATGTATGTAAATATATGTGTGTGTGTGTAAATATATGTATGTAAATATATGTGTGTGTGTGTAAATATATGTATGTAAATATATGTGTGTGTGTGTGTGGTGTATGTATATATATCAATATACATGAATTTAAGTACGTTATTGTCTGTATATGTGTTTATGTATATTCTGATGTATATTGAAATTACGCTTGAGTATATTATACATATTTATATGTAAATTGTAAATATATATAAAATTTTTGTTTTAAAAAATTATATTGAAATAAAATATTATATAATGTACACTATTTACAAATTACAAAATATTATAAAGTTTGTACATAAAAAACAAATACATATGTCTGTGTAGGGCATATCAGCGTGTGTAGCATCATTCATAAAAAAGTGACAACAAGGAAGAAAAAATATAAAATTTTGATGACGACTTATTTTCTGACTTTAATTAAAAAATAAGTTTTATTAAATAAATATATGAGGTTATATTTTATGTAATTATTATATTGTTTTTATACCCGTATTGAAAATTAAAGTGTAGTTCATTTGAATAGATAACCTTGTGTGTGTGTGTGTGAGTGTTAATGAGAATCCCGAAAGTGCCCCTGGATCAGTCCACATCAAAATAAATATTTATATATGTAAGGTTAAGCTTATATATAATAGTTTTAAAAAATATGTATATATATATTTATATAGGTTTTATTTAAAGGTGTATATATATATATAATTAGATATATGTTTATATATACATTTTCAAAATATATTTATAGTACGTGTGTGTGAGTGTGAGTGTGTGTGTGTGTGTGTGTGTGTGAGTGTGTGTGAGTGTGTGTGTGTGTGTGAGTGTGTGTGTGTGAGTGTGTGAGTGTGTGTGAGTGTGTGTGTGAGTGTGTGTGTGTGGATTTATATATATATATATATATAATTACCCAAGCACTGGACACATATTTGTGAAAAAACTTAATTATTTTTTTCTTGTAGGGGTGAAAAACGAAGCTTCGTTTTTGCGAGTAGAGTTGCTTCGTTTCTGCGAGTAGAGTTGCTTCGTTTCTGCGAGTAGAGTTGCTTCGTTTCTGCGAGTAGAGTTGCTTCGTTTCTGCGAGTAGAGCTGCTTCGTTTCTGCGAGTAGAGCTGCTTCGTTTTTGCGAGTAGAGCAGCTTCGTTTCTGCGAGTAGAGCAGCTTCGTTTCTGCGAGTAGAGCAGCTTCGTTTCCGATTCCCCAACGAAACCCTAATTCCATTCAGTCGGAGCAACGCAGAATTAAAATCAATTTTACGGGGAACAGCCAATTCACCGCCACACCATGAATGTTATAGCTGGATCCTACGAAAGATTCATATGGGGATACAAACTTAATCCCTCGGGCGACGATCCTCCACGAGATCCGCATTCCAGAGGCCTCGCACAGGTCTTTTCGTATCCGTCTCATCTCGCGCCCGTCACCACCGTTGCTGCGGCGGGGCCCATCGCAGTTTCCGGTTCATCCGATGATACAATCCATGTGTACGACATGGTTTCCGCGACCTCAATCGGTTCTCTCCACCATCACTCATCAACCATTACTTCTCTGGCATTTTTTATGCCTCCCTCGATGTCGTTTCCTCGGAACTTGATCTCAGCCGATGAGGATGGTTCCGTATGCATATCTGAGACAGATCCGTTTGTTCATCTGAAGACCATTTCCGCGCATAAGAAGGCTGTTACCGACCTATCACTACACCCATCCGGGCGTCTCGCACTTACAGTCGGGAGAGACTCGTGTCTGGCCATGTTGAATCTGGTCAGGGGGAGGAGGAGCTTTTATTGCAGGTTGGATAAGGAAGCCGATCTCATAAGATTTAATCTCACGGGCGAGAAGTTCTTCATGGTCACGAGGGACAAAGTCGAGGTTCATGACGCAGAAGATGCCAGGGTCGTCGCTGAATTCCATGGCAGTAAGCCATTTCTCTGTGCCGTTCCAGGAGAGGTCAGTTTCACTTCATCCTGCTCCATCCTCTCTCTTCCTATCACATTAATTGTATGCCGCCATCTTCATCCTTCTAGTCTATAATTTGATCTTCTTTTTTTTTTGTATCATTACAGAATCATCTCCTCTTTACTGGCGGCGAGGATCACAACATTACTGCGTGGGACACGAGCAGCGGAAAGATTGCGTGTTCTATAAATGATGCACATTCTGCTCGTATCAAAGGTATTGCCGTTCTCAAGAATCATGGAACTGATGCTGACTGTTCACACCTGCTGGCCTCTGCGTCCTCCGATGGCGTCATACGCGTTTGGGATGTTCGAACGGGAATGAAAGAGAAGCCAGATCCCCTGGCCGAAGCAGCAACTAGCTCTAGACTGACTTGCATTGCCGCCAGTTCATCGCCTGTTGTGAACTTCTCCTCGAGATTATCAAGGAGGTGATGACTCGTAACAGAGTGTGATGGCAGCTTTTCTTTTAAATCCTGATAAAAAGAAGGAATTTTTAAATTATTTGTAGCTGATTTGGATTTCTGATGCCTATTCTTTATGTAATGTTGCTTAGTGCATAGTCACACACACACACACATATATATGTTTGTGTGTGTGTGTGTGTGTGTGTGTGAGCACACAGGAAATTTAGAAAAAATAAATCAATAAAAAAATACAATCAATTTGATTGAAAAGGCAACAATTACACACATCCACTATAGTGATATTTGATGCTAATATGTATACGTAAAAAAAAAATGAGTTTTTTGAATGAAATAAATGAATGGATCAAATTCTAATTAAATAGATGCAGGAAAACTCAATGCTTTTCTGTAATCTCTGCAAATGGCACATAAACAATGGATTCGCTAGGCAAATTTATTGGCTTTAATTTCCAATCATCCCCTATGTGCAACTTCAACAGCTTCTGCTTCATCTTAAGAACCCTAAGTTTCAGATGACAGAACCTCTCCATTTCTTCCTCTGCAATGTTAGATGCCTTGGAGGAAGGCTTGATCTGGTTCTTTCGTTTCTTTACCATGGCTTCCAGCAGATTCTTCAAGCTCATGTCATCACGGAACTCTACCATCACCTGCTGCTTACAAATCTTTAAATTGGCCATAAGTTTAAGGTAAACCTAGCCAAAGCTCGAACCAGAACGGACCATGGCTCGTCCCTGATTCATGAATTGCACAAACAAACCAGCAAAGAACCAATAAGAACATGCCTTCTCACTGTTTCCAGAGGACGCCATGGGTGGGCCTCTTGGTTTCATTGCGCCGACTGCATCGTTCCTAAGCCTAGGCTGCAAACTCTGCATTTCCAGCATGTTTACAAAATAGAAATTAGCTCAACTCTGATGATCTGATGCAGGAACTGATATACTGAGAGATGGTACGGTACCAACAGTATGGCAGTCAGACTGACAAGGGGGCAAAGACCACCCAATCTTAGGAACACATACTGAGAGATAGCATGGGTTGGGTTTGGGTGGGTCATAGAAAAAGGCTAACCTTTCTGGATTTAAGAGCCATGTAGCGGGCATTCTTGAACCATTTGCTAACCTGAAATGTAACTCTTGGCATCAAGTTGAGTCATTAAAGAGAAGCTTGAAATAACACATACATGTTGTAAAGTTTAATTTTCTCATGAAAATAAATTCAGTTTTAGTTTCATACAAATTTGTTAATTTTGGACTTAGTTTGAATGTAGGGTCATACCCAGTGCACAAAGCTCATACTTAGCATAGAGTTTATAAGAAATTAATATCTTGATATTCTTAATATTGAAAATCAAAGAGACTGTGTCTGATTAATCTCGAACACAAGACCAAATTACTAGTAGACAAATGAGTCTCAAGAATCCTGAGCATGTGAGTTAATTAGGAGTACTAATGAGACGAGACAAATCGCGAGCTACTCGGACTCGACTCGAGCGAGCTCGACTCGAAATGTTAACACGAGTGAAATCAGGCAATTCGTGACTAAACTCGAAAAGCTCACGAGAAACTCAAATATTTTTGTATATAAAATTTTAAATTTTTTTTATTTTATATCTCTACTTTATGAGATGACAAAAATAATATATCTCTATTTCTTTATTCTTAAATAATCATACATTTTTATTATTTATTTAGTTATAAATATATTTATTTTAAAAATAATTAATTTTCTTTAAAGAAAAGATGTAACAGAATTGGATATAATTCTATAAGTTATATTAATAAGTTGATATTATAAACATAATATATATATATATATATATCATACATTGATTCTCCTAAAATTGGATATATAATAATTATGGGTGCTAATAAAACAAAACAACTCAAGAACTACTCGGACTCAACTATATCAAAACTCAACTCGAGTAAGTTCGACTCGAAATGTTAACGACTAGAATCAAGCTCGATTGAACTCAAACTCGACCAGCATCATTAGCACCCATATGAGTCATCATAAAATATTAAAATATATATAAAATTATATCCATATGAATTTATCTAAAATATTCAAGAAAATATCTTACTATTTTGATAACGCACACAATATTATAGCTAATAATTATTAAATAATTAAAATTTTATAAAATTCATCTTTATTTAGAACATCCCATCTTAAAACACACATTTGAGTGGAGCAAGATAAAAAAAAAAATTATACGAGAATACAACTAGCATGCTAGATTATAGTAAATATATATATACCACATATTATCATAGTTCCGTAGAAACTAAGTGCCTTAGATTCTTGTGTAAAAAAAAAACAAAAACATAGGCAACTAAGATGAGAATAATATAACCAATAGATACAAACAAGCTAGTGTCACGAATTCATAGCATGATTCAATGGAAATATCTTTGTGATGATTAATATATTAACTAGTTAAAGCATCAAAAATATATAAGGAGTTCTACAGGGGCTTGTGGAATAAATTAGCATGATTCTTCGAGGTTCATGTCGTCAACTTTATTGATTTTAGAGAATTTGTCACAAATCAAAGTCTTCACAATAAAAATAATTTTGATCGACCATGCACGAATTGATCAAAATATAAAGTCAATTTCCTAATAAACTTATAATAAGGTGAAACAAATTCATCATGGAGCCAATATTTAGGATTGGTTTCACCTTATTAAAATTGGTTTAAAATAGGTAATTATAGTGACTATGACTCGACACAAATATATGTATCATGATTAATATATTGACTGATTAAAACATAACAGGTATGATAAAGCATAATTAGAAGTGTGATAAATCTAACATATTTTTGTTAAAAAAATACAACTGTAACAAAACCAATAGACACAATCATATAAGAACCAACAAGAGTAAGTTCAATAATCTAATGCATAACCTCTGAACCACAAAAAATTCATAGTAACTCAAAATACAATATTCAACACATCTCCTGAATATATCTCAGTCTCTCAGAAAAAGAACAGATCATTACAACCTTCCTTCCTCTAGGAATGTCTCTGGCAGCTCTCTCAACTCTCTCACTACCACTAAGTGATAAAGATGTCATAATGCTCTATCTGACTATACCAATTCTACTCGATAATGGCATTGGTGTATATGTCTAAATTACTTTCTGATAAATCTCAAAAATGAAAAAAAAAAGTATCTCCTCAACAAAAATCTATAGTAGCAAAATGACGTATCAATCTCACAAAACATGTATATAAAGAACCCTATTTATCTAATCATCAAATATCATCAATACAATCTAACTTGTCAACACGAGTATGACACTGATAATCATTTCTCACAATTATGTCCAAGTCACATAATAAGTTATTTCATCATAGTCAATCAATATGCATATCATTTATTAAGTAATATCATCATATATATATAATATCCCTAAATAATATATCATCGTGGTCAAATCTCAATTTCTCTTACCAATGTCACTAGAGTTTAAATACTAGATATGCTAGGATCAATCGAATAGGATGAAATAACTTATTAGCCTCAATATGAGCACAGGAAATAATGCACCAATTATTAATTACTTATCAATCACAATTTGAGTTAAGTTTCCCAATAAGTAACAAGCATGTGTTTAGATCACAAACCAAATCATCACAAACATAGCTTGAGGAAAATATATATCTGTCCTCAATTTTCACTAGAATATCCCCAACGATACCACATTGATTCCAACAATTTTTCTAATTTTTTATCCAACCAAAAAACAAAAAAAAAACTCAACCGTGAAGATAAAATTTGCACAAAAAACCCTCCTCACGCCCTGCCCCATTGAGAATTCTACATCCTTTGCTCTACCCCACACCCCATTTTTGGTGGGGCAGGGTAGAGCAAAATTTTTATTTCACGAGGCATGGCGGTGCAATCCCTACTCTATTGCCCTGCCTATCTAGCTCCACGACCCCATGAGCCAGAAGAGGTATGGTGCTCGGGGATCATATTTCCCGAGCCCACCACATAACAAAATTTGTTTCCCCAAACCCACCAAACCAACACGGTTTTGCATGGAATCCCCACACCATTAGGGGAAGATCAAGGTGGGGCAGGGCAAGGACGGGGCAAACTTCCATCCTTAGAAAAAACTTGAAACAACTTGTACCATCATCACCATGTTGACCATCATGTGGTCACCCATAATTTGGTAGAGGTTTTCTAGACCACCTGAATCACACCATCAAAAGCTTGACAACTATGACAAACCAAGAAAAACCTAAAAAAGGACCTATTGACATGAGTTTTTGCTTCCACAACATGGTGGCACTATCATCACCATTGCTAACTACAAGTAATTACTATCGCGGCACTATCATCAACACTACTAACTACAAGCAATTACTATCACAACACAACCACAAGGTGAACCATTGTCTGCATACCCCAACACCATTGTCAAAAACACTCATCCAATATCAAGTTCAATGGTTTCAAGGATTTTGATGTGATTTTAGGAGAAGTGAGATAGAGAGAGTGGGGGGGAGAGAGAGATTAAAATAAAATTATTAATTAGAAAAACTATTTTAGAATACAATATAAATAATATACATATGATTTGGAAAAGCCTGCATATTATAGTACTCAAATAGAAAAAAAAAAGTAAACAAACAAAGATAAACAAAACTTGAACAAAATCAATTTAAGAAGCATTTTTATAAAAATCACATATAAATTATACATCATATTATTTCTAGTTTTTTATGATAAAATCATAATTTCAATAACTTTTCAAAATCGCATACAGATAGATATATGAAAGTAAATCATCTACATCATGTTAAATGGCTTTTATTAAATCTTTATAATGTAATTTAAATGAAATTGACTCTTCTTTGGGTACTTTCCTATCATTAATGTCACACTTACTATGAGGATTCTGCTTCAACTTCTTTCTCTAGCAATCAGGGCAAAAGGCAATGTATGATTATGGTTGAGCTATTATTAGCATTCTCTTTCATGTAGATGAAGTTGCACTAAGGCATCCCTAAGCTCAAATCTTTCACTCGGCAAGTTAATACTAACATTATTTATTTTTATAACAAATTTTATAATACACATCACAATAACATAAATTTAAATAAAATAAAAAATACTAAAATTATAAAAAAAAATATTTTTCTACCACTTTTAGATGTTTTTAAATAAACATCATAAAAATCATATTTCTAACATAATCAAGATCAATCATATAAATTTTAGTTCTACAAAAAATATGATTATGTAAATTTAATTTATGCATATATTCTTTGATCAACTTTATTCAAATTTTTAATAATTTATCTTTTCTTCTATATCAATCATTAATTGCAATGTTAAACTAATAGTATGATAATTCAATTGGCAAAGAGACAAGTCACCTAACCATGAAAACAAGAATTTAAATCCCAAGGATATCGGATGTGCATTCCAAGGATACCAGATATGCATCCCAAGAATACCAAATATGCATCCCAAGGTATCTTAATCAAACACTTTATTCATACTATCAGGACAAAGATCTTGTCCACTCCAACTCTAGGGCATCACAACCTATGTATGAGCTGAAAAATAGTATAGAATGAGCTTGAAGGAGGTGAAGAAATAAAAAGCTTTGCAATCTATAATATTTTTTAATTTAAATTTTGATTGATCTCTTCACTATCCAAATCGTATGATATATTTATCTCTAGTTTCTATAAGTATGATATTTTAATAATTTTTAATATTTTTATTTCTAATTTTATGCTTGCAAATTTTATTACACATTTATCCTAACGTGTACATCTCTATTATAATCATCTTATAAATAACATGGCTCATAATAATAAAGTAAACCTAGCCGAATAATAATCTTATAGTATTTTTCTTTTAATATAATATTTTTTTATCACATAAAATTTTTGATGTTATTTTTCATTTAATCTAATTTATATTAATTTTTTAGTGACATTTTTTAAATTTTAAAATTTTTGTAAATTATTAATTATAAATAACAATAAAAATTATATTTTATATTTGACATCATCAATTTGAGATTTTAAAAATAAAACTTACATAAAATATTTTATGAGAAAAAATTAAAATATATAATAAATATGGAAAAAAATGAGATTTGAAATTGAGGTTTACGTATCTAACCAATTAAAAATTTCATATGTAACATGATTATTAGATTAAAAATTGATCATCAAAGAGTCTAGAATAAGCAAAACAAAGAAAATAATAATTGATGACTAGTATAACCAATATAAGATTTAAGAACTTAATTTGGTAAATACAATTTGTTATTATTTTTGAGGGAACTCAATTTGATGGATACAGTTTGTCATTATTTTTGAGGGAACTCGATAATTCTTCTTATAATTTTTAATACTTTGAAAGAATTATATCACTACTTAAAATATTCATCAAAATATTTCCGATCTATTTTATCATGAAAACACAATAATAGGGAACCTTGTCCAATTCCACCACTTTTATTCTCATGGTTGATTGGAAGCAAGAATTACATAAAAGTTATAATGCACCACAAAGAATGCCTAAACAACACCAACAATTCTAATTGCAATTAAATAATTTGGACTGCAAATAGATTCAAATTTAAATTGTATCAATATTTGAATACAATTCCAACCAAAATATGATACAAACTTTCTCAAATATCATTTTTTATTAGAACAGAGTAATCAAAAAAAAAACATTTTGGTTTTTGATTGTATAGAATAGAAAAATGACCACCAACAATGACATACAAAGATAGCCAACCATGAAAAATAGATTGGTAAAAGGCAACGGGCAAGTACTTTTATTGCTCTAATATTATACTAAAAATATTAAAATTATATATATATATATATATATATATGTATATAAATCATCATAATTTTTATATTCATCAAACACTATACTATATGAATCAATAAAAGAAAAAATATGTTAAGTGCACCATTTCCATTTCACTACCAACATTCACACCAATAGCATAACATAAACACAAGTATGTTTGCAACATCCTATTTAGAACATACTCACTAATCACAAACACATGTAGATGGCCTTTTTCATCAATAATTTGTAAAGGAAACATTCCTCTAGAATGTGCATGAATCATTTAACTTGTTACCTTTGCCATCTCAAGACCCAATTCTCTTGAGAGATTACCCTTGACAAGTCTAGATGGTAGTTCATTCTCAGAGAATACTTGGCGTAGTCTCTAGCACAAGACATTTGAGTAATCAAGATCACGAGAAACAAGTTTAAAAGGATGCAATTTACTAAGTTATATCTCATTTTTAAAAGATTGGACCTCGGTTGCAAATGGGGGAAATCTGAGAATTTGTCTTCTCATTTGTGGTTCTTGAGAATAAAGCCCTTTGATTTCTATGTTGGCATCTGCATGCTTTTTGTTGCGTGCCATCTTTGTATTTGTAGTTATTTGCTTTTGTTCAAGTTTTCCCAGGGTCATAAGAGTACGTGCTGCATGAGACTCTCTTTCACTTTGTTTTCTTTTGCCAGGACCCCAATCTTCATCTTCACTAATTTCTGCCGACACATCTTTTCCAAACATCTCCTTGATAAAGAAAGCATTTGAGAGTTAGAAAGTATATAATCAAATAATGAACCCAGGACTAAGAAATTACAAGTTTACTTCATTGAACATGAATTAAATCAAAAATGGGCGATCTTATGCCAATAGAAGTTAGATGTGCACTTGGTGAACTATTTACCGCAAAAAAGAAACTTAGACATCATACCCAGTACAAAAGCTTCCCACTTTAGAATGAGATCTAACAAAGATTAATATCACAATAATTTTACTCTCAAAAATCAGAGAGGATGTATCGAATGAGTCTCGAATTTGAGAGGTACCGCTCTTGGACGAAGACACTTGTTATCACACTAAGGCATCATCTCTTATACATGCATACAACAGAAAAACTTTATGGGTGATCAGCCATCTCAAATTCTCAATACTATTTTCACTCGAGCATATTTATTTTTAAAATTTTTATGATATTCGATATATTAATTTTTGTATAATCACACAGTTCAAACAATAAAAACATGGCGTACAAAACAAGAGATGCGTCAGGAAAACATTTGATTAACTAAAAAGTTATGAAAAAACAAATCCACGATCATTAGAATGATGAATCAAATCCCTTAAAAGATTTCAATTCCACATTACCAAAACTATTTTCCTCGGAATCTTGAATACTCACGTCGTATAACTTCTTGTAATCTATTTTCCTTCGTTGCCTATGGCCAAGTAACATATTACCATCGGCAGACCTGGAATCAGAAGAGTGCTGCAACCCATCTGAAATGCTAGCACTAGAAGCACCATCATCAGTACAGGATCCACTATTGCTTTTCTCTTTCGCACCCGGATCATAGTCATCATCTTCAGAATCATCTGAAGGCCATTCTTCTGCTGGATTACATAACATGTTTTCGCCATCAACATAACCCACTTCTTTGAAAATGTCCTATTTTAAGATCAGGTCTATAGATTTCGTTAATATGGCGATTGAAATGATCTCAAAAGCTAGTTTTACTTGTATAGATAACCTGCCAATTACAATCCAAAGAGAAGTGAGTTCCCAGATGAGCATTCATGGCTTCCAAAATCTCCATTCGACATTCACAAAACTTGCAGTACCATCCCTGATCACCAGAAGGAACTGAACATGTTCACAAAAAAAAAAAAAAAAAAAAAAAAAAGCTGTTTTAGGGGCCAGCCATTGTTTTCGCAGGTTGGCAATGAATGTGCAATAACATGATCTTACTGTTTTCTGTGTCCAAAGGAGGATCAAGACACTTTTGGTGGAAAGCACAGTTACATGTTCCATCACATAATATAATATCATTGTCGAGAGAAACCTCATTGGATTTACAATTTGCGCAGAATATCTAACAAGAAACTAAAAAGGAAGCATGAAGATTCACCAGGCACAAGTGCATAACAACATAAATAAGTAATAAAGCTTTGCTAAGCAACTAGCAGGGCATGATTGAGCTTGGCAGAGTCTGAGCTATAAATTGAGCATCTTAGCACATTGAGTTCATCAGAGACAAACAAGAGTTAATTTGAGAATAAACCTATTTCATACATGTTCATGGGAAACTGATCCATCTGGAGCAATAACTGATCCTTCAATGCATCCCACTGAGCTCAGCAAATCCAACTGGTGAATTGTGTCTCGTAATCCAAGTTTGCACTTCAAAATTTGCTTCTTAGCTCGCATCAACTCCTTTTCTGGCTTGATCTTCACACGACTGTAAGAGTTTCACAGCAGGAAGCCAAGGAGAGAGATATACATCACCACCCCCACTTGTCATAAAATGAACTAATGAGAATCTCAGGGTAAAAGCACATCTTCCTTTCACTCTGAGTAAGCTCCATACCTCTGACCTTTCCAGCCATCTGCAGAGTATGCGTCTATGAGATTCTGTTCAAGCTTCATCTTGACCAGTTGATACCTTGCTTTTCTCTGCAAGAAAGATGGCTCATTTAGTGCGATCTTATCCTTCTTCCTTCTCTTTTTCTTCCAATCAAGTTTTCCTCCATTGCCAGCACTATTAGCTACAGATAAGCTTTTGTCCTGCTGGCCAGAGTAGAGCGTATTCTTTGAAGGGCTCTTGTTGGGTACCTTCTGCAGAACTTTTCTCCGGATGGAATTGTCCATCCTGATGTCCACACCAATCTCCTTTCTCAAAATATACTCTACGTTAGAACCCTTTGAATGTGATATTTTTTAAAGAAACTTGACCTTGGGCCTGTGATTTTTGGAAGTAGATATCTGATTGTCCTTCTTTAGCTCTGTACATGAAAAAGAGAATTTGCTACTTTTTCGAAGAGCCCAATTTCCAATATCATGCATCTTAGCAATCAATTAGCTCGCTGGACATTATACAATCTTCCCTACCAGCAAATAAAGATTAATTATTAAGGAATCATGATATCTCCAACGGATGGCCTTGACAAAACAAAAAAAAAAAATTGAAGGGAAGAAAACAATTGCAAGTTTCCACTACCACTTTCTGCAGTTCTCACCAGAAAATGTCCACATCTAGGACAAACAGGCGGCTTAACCGTTTCAAGGGCACGTTCTAGAAAAATGCAATACTAAATGCAAGAACTTTTTATGGGCCGAGTAGAACAAAATGAAACAAACAAGCGAAGCCATCCTAATGCAAATGTAATGTATTGCTTGATGCGATAACTTACCCATTATTCCACCTCTAGGTAAGCCTGGGCAAGCAGAGGCAGGGCATTGAGGTCAGAATCAAACACATAACTTCACAGATAACTCAACAGTGAATTCAGCAGAGCAGGAGTTTAACAATAAAGCCATCCTAATTCGTAAAAATCCATTTTATGATAGAAGAAAGGATGTGATCCCAAATCTTAGTCTGGCATTAGCGCTGCAATAAAAGTTTAGACAAAAGAAAAAAGCAAATAAGTAAATCACAAACAACAGTTTAATGTTTCTTACAGCTTGCAGCACGAAAGCAAGCTTCATTACGAAATAAGAATCACGAGAACAGCACCTATTTTGAATCTAATACACGATAATTTGTTTGACGCATCGAGGGGAATGCAATGCTGGATAAACCCTGCAAAACCCTAAAAAGATAGCCGAGACCTTCATAATCTATAATTCATTATCCGCGAGCAAGAGAGCGACCGTCTTCGAGCCTAACAAGGTGTCCCTGAGTTCGCCACGTTGTAAATTCTGAGAACTCTGAAGAATAAGAAGAAGAAGAAGGCAGCAACGAGAAGTGAGCTCTGAGCTGCAACAAAACACAAGGGACCGAGATTCGGGGATGGAAATATGAGTTGGGCCTGGCACTAGGGCCTCAAGGTCAGATTCAGTTACTTATTTCTAATAGAATAATTAATTTAATCAAAATGTTACATTTCAGCAAAAAATTATTTTTAAACTATTAATTAGTGGAAATCATTAATTAGGTAGTTAATTTGAAAATAAATAGGAATAAAATATTACAATTAAATATTATATCAGTAATTACACTTAAAAAAAAAATTTTATTATGATTGAGAAACTAAAATGATGAGTACTAATACTACCTTAATATTATAGGCATTATCTTAGTTTTGCTTTTAAGGTAGTACTTACGGTGCATTAAGATAGTGCTTATAGTAAGTTAAGGTAGTATTTACAGTAAATTAAGGTAGTTATCATCATTTTAATTCCTTAATCATAATAATTTTTTTTTCAATTATACTGACTAATAGAATATTAAATATAATGACATTGAAAACAAACCATTATCATGAGCTCTGTATGTAAGTGATGTAACATTTTTATATTTATCTTTAAATTATTATTTAAAGTTTATCTTTTTTATTTTATTTAAATATATATAGAATCAAATAATTAATTTGATTTTAATACAATGAATTAATATGATTTTAATCAAATTAATCACGTATATAATCTAATCTTATATACATATATACTCTAAATAAATAAACAAAATATTTAATTATAATTTAAAATATTTATAATGTTATTGGATAAGGCTGTGGAATGGAACCTAGCTAAAATAAGATGTTAGGCTCCCAAAATATAATGTGTCATAGTATTTATATTGATTATTATTTATTCTATAGTCTCATATATAAACATAATTGTACTCGCTCACTTATTTGAAATAATTTGAGCATGCTATTATTTAATACTTATTAAACTTTTCGTGTTAGGATTATAAATATTCATCGATTAAATTTAATTATTAATAATTTATTTTGATCAATCTTATTATTTTCTCAGATCTTCCACTTATTTTATATGTCAAAGTAGAATTCACCTTTAGGGGTTGACAATATCAAAATTATAAGTATCCGCGAGTATATATCTTCAATCCATTTGATAAGACACGAATTCCATCAATAATAAATATTCATTATAAAGCAAATATAGTTATTCAACTCACCAAGTTCATTAATCTAACCATTGATATATCACTCTTTATAAATCAAAATAACTATCAACAAGTGTGCGGGTCTATTAACTATTTCAAGATTAAGAATAATAATTTTTCACAATAATGATGGTGTATTTTTATTTTATGTCAATATAAATATATCATATTGTGGTAATCCCATTAAATACACATAAAAATACTAGTATTTAGTGTTTAATTTACTAAATATTTTAGCATATTTTGGTGGTTGAGAATGATATGTATGTATAAAAATAGGGCTAAATTGTGTTGATTTCATATTTTTTTGTATTTTTGAGAATTTTGATGAATAGTTGTGATGTTGACAAGTCTTTAGAGGTGCTTAGTAGGGGAGGTGAGTCTATAAGTTCATTATAGTTTTAGGATACATTTTGGGCCGAGACTATCTAACTAGTTATGGCAAATTTTTGTATGCCATGACCATACTATTTTGTTAGCATAATCTTTTTAATATGTGATATTTTCTCAATGACTATGATATTGTCATAGAGTCATATCATATATAGCTCATAAAAATTTAATTGCTATGAAATTAATTCTCCATCACAATAACTAAGTATCATACTGGTGCTCAAGCTCATGACTAATTTCATAAGATCGAGAATTTATCTCTATATGGCTCAGCGGTCACAAGTCAGAACCATGACATTGTTATAAAGTTGTGTTTTTTGAGCTAAACAATAAATAAAAAGTCACAAGTACTTAAGCAAAAGTCACAGTAATTATTCAAAGCCAACCTTTTTTTGTTGCTAAATATTATAGAGGACATTACTCGAGTATGATCATTATATGACACATATTATCCTAAAATAAATGCATAACTATGACTTATACCCACAAGCTAAGTGCAAAACATCATGGCCATTTCATAACACAACGTAATTTACTTATCAAGGAAGATGAATGACTAATGTTACGGTCTCCACACATTACCATGTCGATAAAATAATGTTGGAAGCTGTCGCACCCCATGTGGTCATTTAATAGTATTGTGACCATCTATAGACTACAAATGATGAAGGCATGAAGTCATAATCATTTCAAAGTGTAGTGACTTTGTATTACGGAGAAATTAAGTCATATTCATAGTTATTGCTAGTGCCATGATATTATGTTACAAAAAGATTAAGATGTTGGGCGGCGTCAGGGCTATGTTCTATCGTCTCAAAATCAAACTAAAGAGATAAAAGCTAAAATCATGATTTTTATTGAAAAGTTGTGACTTCTTACTTAGAGCAATATGTTGATACCCACGTATATAAAAAGAAATTAGAGAATCATCAAAAAATATTTCATCTCATTCTCTCTCAAAAAACAAGCAAAAGTCATTGTAACTATAAATCATATGAATACATTTTTCACTTAATAGGAGCTTCATAAGTAAGCAAGGGATGCATGACCAATATCAATCCCTATAGTTGGAGGGCATGACTCTCAAATGCTCCTCCTCTAAGGATAAATCCAGCAATTTATATTAAATATGTGTGATTTATGATTTGTGTTATTTGGATTATCTGATGCAATGGTTTGGAATAATTAAAATAATATTAGGTTGCTTATATTTTATGTTTATAGATACTGATGGATGATGATTAAATGGAACTTGAATTAAGGTTTCGACTAATTGTAGGTTGTGCAAGGTTGTCATGATAGATAATGATAGGTAAGTCATGAGGCTCACTCATACATATGATAGGAAGGTGGTGATAGTCCTTTCAAATGTGATGCATGAGATGGACCTATACGTCAAACCTTGAAGTTTGGGTATGTTAATCATCATGTGTATGAGTGAAACTTGAAGGAAATATTCGTTAATTG
Organism: Sapria himalayana; assembly: GCA_029783825.1. Lineage (NCBI taxonomy): Eukaryota > Viridiplantae > Streptophyta > Magnoliopsida > Malpighiales > Rafflesiaceae > Sapria > Sapria himalayana. The sequence goes on along the minus strand of JAREIK010000182.1, from coordinate 2,434,533 downwards.
TGTGAGTATAGTACTTACAAAGTTGAAATTACAAATATTTACAAACTATGTCAATCATTGGACTTAAGATAACAAATACTAGTTAACAAGAGTGTGCATATCAAGCTACCATCAATAGTAGTTGTCAACATTTTCTAAAAGGTATGAGATTATAAATGACTATCACATAATGATAAAGTATCATCTCGATGATGACATACCAAATGAATACCTATGAGGGGGTCATCATTGTGAAGGGGGTAATAGTAACAACCAACCTGCATGCCGATACGACAAAGAATCATTTGCACAACAACCCAATCTTTGTTTTATGTTCAACATAAAATGCATCGAACATATTAACAATATTTCATAAATTAGATAATTAGACTTTAGACTTAAGGTTTATTGAAATAATATAATTTTTTCTACTAAAAATGAGCTGCCTTTAGTTGGACAATCATATTCCTGATACAATTCCCATGAGATCGATATCTAAACTTAAGATTATTAAAGTACTTATACAACTCATATACTTAAAAATCTCAATTGATAGGAGAACCTCGTTTATAAGTCTTTTATGATATTCTCTAACTAATTAAATTATGTGGAATAATAAAGTTACAACAAGTTTTTTACTTTTTTTACTGGGGATTGTTTACTTTAGTTGGTCAATATGAGTTGACACAATCATACTTGCAAAAAAATAATTTTTTTAGTAAATTAGATAATATTATATTTGATAAATATTCTCGGATTAAATAGCTAAGTCAAGTTAACTTATTTGTATGTTGATAGTTATGTGTTAGGTTTCCTTGCATATCTCTTGGTTCTGTTTTTTTTCCCCTTCTTTTAGCCATTATATCTCGAATTCGGAAGTATAACTATTCATACCAAGATAGTTATTTTAAAGACTTATGAGAAGACAATGAAGCATATGATGAGTATTTTGAAAAAATGGTATCAATGAATGAGAATGTCCCAAACTACAATTATGATGAGACTTATTATGCCCAAGCAAATGATATATATATTTAACTATATGGAAACCATTATCATCCCTATTATTGCAATAAAATAATCACGAGAGTTGGGGTGTAGAAACCTTGAAGGAGATGAATGATTATATGTATCAGCCATTTTTAGTATCTTATTAGATGGCTAAACTTGAGGAATTATTGGAAGAATAGAGGAAAGTCAATACTTGTAATGAGAAAAGATGAGACCACAAGTAAACAAGATATACAAGGCTTAATATTTATCCATAAAGTTATGAAGCATAGCTCTCATACCATTTCAAAGCACCACAACTTTGTGTTACAAATATATTATCCCTAAGTCATGGTAATTACATAGTATCGTGTCTTTGTGTTATGGAAATGTTAAAATACATTTATGATTTATTATCATTTTTTAAAGTTACAACCTCAAATATAAGTGATAGAGGGCAAAAGTATAACTTTCATCTAGATGTCATAATTTCCTAATTAGAGTAATGCAAAATCACCCTAGTATAAAAGTAGAAGAAATAGAAATTTTGAAAATCTTTTATTCTCTTTCTCTTTTTGTGCAACAAGCAAAGTCACAATGTAGTTAACAACCCCGAATATCAAATTTTTTACTCTCAAGAAGCTCCATAAGTAAACAATATATAGAAGGTCTAATATTTATCCATAAAGTTATGGAGCATGGCTCTCAGACCCCCCCCCCCCCCCCCCATGATAAATCTGAGAAATTTTTTTCAAAATAGCATGTGGTATAGGGGTTGTATAATTTGATATATGTGATGTAACAATAATTTTTTATTAATAAATATGTTTGATTTGTATTGTGTTATAAATATCAATGGTTGAGTGATTAAATAAAATTTAAACTAGACTTTTGATTATTAATATGTTTGTATGAGATTATTCTTGAGATAGTTACAAGTAAATCATGAGGCTCATTCTTGCATACAGAAGGAAGAAAGTGACAATCTTTCTAACTATGAATCATGAGATAATATCTTATGTTAAAACCTAAATTTTGATTATGTTAATTTTTGCAAGTAAGGTACTTACAAAGCCAAAAGTATGAATAATTTTATATTCTAATCCATTATATACATTTTAAAAGAACTAATTCTTGAGCGATTATTAGCCAAGTATTGATTACCCACAATTTTACATTGTAATGGACATTATGTCCAATAGCACATCTACTACCATTCACAATGTCCAACAGCTCTTTCTTTATTTCATTTGGACTACACTAAATATTTTCTACGATACACAAAATATCTATTAACATATCACCATGCATAGCTAATGAATACTCAAATATGGGCTAACTCACATTCTCATATTTCTTCTCTCCTTTTGGTCTCTTATGTGTTAGTTACGGTGAATGATAAGTCTTCTTCTCAAATTTTAATGGGTCTTTCATATTAAAGGATCAAGTTATTCACTTTTTATCTCCTATTTTCTTTTTTACCCTCAACAATCTTAGGGGAGATACCATGGACCACATCATGCTATTTTATTTATCCATAAGAACTTTATTGTGACTTTATTATGTTATATAATTCTATTAGTTAAACAATATTCCTAAATCTTGTTTAAAGAGAGTATCTAATCTACTAAGATCTATAAGTACATGATTCATGCAATTAGTAAACTATTTTTTCATCTAGATATTAATCTCATATAGATTATATTGATAGTTTGGTTATTCAATAATGAGACAACCAATTTTTAGTAAAATGGAAACTTTAATTATTAGATAATCTGATGTCCATGATTTATTCATCTAATATATGTGATGCTCTTTAAAACCTGAACTTATATTATGTTAGACACGTAATGAAAGTTGGGGTATTATGCAATGACTCTTTTCTTTAATGGCATACAATGTGATTTTCATCATTATGCACATCTCAAGGGTGGTCCTCTCGTAGCTTTTCCCTCAATACTTCATAATCAATATATTAATTTATTACTACTCAAAAGTTATTCATAATCTAAAACCCTTTAAGTAACTTCATCTACTTCAATTAATGATTACTTCATATGCACACTTTTATTCTTTAGCTAAAAACTTTATAAAGATCATAGATTAATATGGTTTATAAGTATTTGCACTTTCTACTTCACATGCACTATACTCACACATTTAACATATGCTTTCCTCAAGTTTCAATGATGTGAATAATATAAGTAAAATAAGCTCACATGGGTTGTCATCATCTTATAAGTCATAATATACTCGTGTACGTCCTATGGATTGCTTGTATATATCCTCCTTAGTGATGATGCAACCCACGCACTAAAGGTGATTACCTTGGAAGAATATTCTATATAATATATATCTCAATTTAAAACTAATTTTTTTAAGATATGTATGATGGATTGTCATGTAAAAGCATTCACACATTTTAGCTATGTAAGCACAATATTTACGATGATTAATATTACCAAATTTTTAGGTTTGACATATAAGTTTATCCTATCTATCATATTCAGAAAGACTATCACTTCCTTCATACCAATTGCACACATGAGTATCATGGTTTACTTATCATTATACATCATGAAAATCTTACATAAACTTATCAATAGTCACAACTATAATTCAAGTTCTATTTAATTATTATGTATCAAAATCCAAAACATAAAATAACTCAAAAATATTCATTTATTAATAAATAAAATCAATTAACATCACATATCTCAATTTATACAAACCTTAGATTTATGCTAGTTTGATAAAAATTTCTAAATCAATTCCTAGAGGGGGCTTGTGAACTCCACCTTCAAACTAAATGGATTAGCATTAATCTTATATCCCTTACTTGTTTGTGGAACACATAAGAAGCATGAAATACATCTCAATAATTTGATAGTTATCATTGCTTTGCTTGTTGTGTGAGTTGTAAGAAGATGAAAATGATAGATCTTTGAAATTTGTTATATCTTATACTTTTATACTCGAGTGACCTTGCATTATTCTAAGTAGAAAGTTTTAGCTTTCAAAATAAGGATATAGCTTTAGTTTTTATCTTTTTTCAGCTTGAGGTTGCAATTCTATAATATTGCCATAACTCTAGTTTGTATCTTGATATTTGTATAACATACAATCATAGCATTGGCAATGATAATGACTAGGGTCTAATGTCTTTATAACATAGAGTCATGGTATTATGAAATTAACTTAGCTCCATGCCTTTGTCCATTTTTAATTTATGAAGGTATGATGCACTAGAAAGTGGTTGCGAAGTGGTGATGATTTCTGATTTTGTTATATGGCCATGATGCTATGTAGAGAGGCCATGACATTGAAAAATAATATTTTTTGAATTTTATATGGCCATGGTACTAAGAAATAATCAAGGTGCTGAAAATATCTTTAATGTGTTGGACGTGGCCATGACATTGGAAAATCGTTGTAGTATAAAAATCTTTTTTAATATCCCTCAAGTGTCTATGACATTGTGAGTGCCTATAGCATTAACCTTCTCTTCTCTTATATATCATATTACCATGATAATTTTAGGAAGTCAAGACAATGATAATTAGCTTGAGTATAGAAGTCACGCCTATACCGTCCTTCAAGGACAAGAGTTATTGCTTTGTAAATAGTCCTACTTGATTAATGTCCTATAACATTTAGTATACCAAAAGTTATAGCATTGAATAATCATTGTGGTTTTGGTATGAGTTGTTGTGGCTCTCTAATTTTTAATAGCTCAAAATTCATAGCTTTATAAAAGGCTTTATTAAAGATAAAACAATGATGCTTGGACTTAGACATGACCTTAAGCACATGTGGAGTACTTAGTTGCTATGATGGAGAATAAATGTCACATCCATTTAAAATTTTATAGCTAAGTATGACTATGACTCCAATATAATATTTTAGTCACTAAGAATATGTTGAACATTGGAAAGATAATGTTAATAAGTTTGTAGGGTTTTGACATACAAAAAATTTCTCAATCAATTAGATAGAGTTTTGACTAAGAATGAATGCCAAAACTACACAAGCCTAAATGATTTACCCCCTGCTAAATAATTCAAAAAACATTTTGATTTCACTACTATTCATCAAAACTTTTCAAAATACCAAAGTTGTATAGTCAACACATATAATCTCATTTTTTTATGTCTACATATCAATATAAATTGCCAAAATACACAAATATATCTAGTGAATTGAACACCAAACAAACTCACACACTAAAATAGTTATTCATCCTCAAACAATAGCTTATCCTTTCATAAAAATATTCATCATCACAACGAATTATTTTGACTATATTTGAGTGTCATAGTGTCTATAAATAATAGAATAACTTCAAGCAAAAATATTAATAGTCATGGGGGGTATTGTGTTCTGTGACTATATTTGTGAGTCATTAGATATGCACATTTATTTATATGATGAATATATGTATTTATTACTTGCAAAGATATCCAATGTTTATGCCATCTTCTTAGAATATAATTTTATCTCCTTCTTGCTTGTTTCTTTCTATAGTATTTCTTTGAATATACTTATTGCTTGGGATATTTCTTCTTTTGATACCCCAACTCTAGTAAATGTTGTGGCTCCTTATTCTTCACTCAATTGTTCATTTTTATTATGGATTCTCAAAGTCATGACACTAATTATTGCTGATACTTTGCCTTTAAGCATTTCTTTTTTCTTTTCTTCGTATAACTCCAAAGTTGTAGGTATAATTGAAGTCACAGCTCGATCTTGAAGCTTTTTCTTTCCCTTTTCATCTCGTATCTCTAAAGTCATAGCATTGTGCATAGTCACAACCTTATCCATAAGCTTCTTAAGGACTAATTCACTTTGTATCTTCAAAGTCTTAGTGAAGGACAGACTTTGTCTTTAATTTACTCTTTAATGATTTCTATCTCAGCCTTGTCATTCTCCATTGATACCTCCACTTACTTAGAGCTTTTAATATAAAACTCTTCACATGTCATGGCTTTGAAGGATGATGTGACCTCATAACAATCATCATCTTCTATTTTATTATTTTCATAGCTTTAATATAATTCCTAGTATTCCCCATTCTTATCAATATCATAACTCTAAAGTTGTTCATTTATTTCATACACTTTATCTTCATCCGACTAATCATTTTCAACAAATTGTTTCGCCTGAAATTTACATTTCATTGCATTTTGATATGGAGGAGATTGTCAATTCTCCAGCACTCCATTTAATCGTTGTCTAAGTCATGAATCACTATAAACTATACTTATTTCTCATTAATATAAAAAAAGAAATCTTCTATCTTAACATTGATAAGGGATTGTTCTATGGCCAAAAATTATCATTCCAATATTAATAGCACATAATAGTTTTTCCTCATATATAATACAATAAAATTTGCTAAAAAATTAAAGATGATCATATTGACCAATACGTCCTCAATAATTCTATATGGGTATTTGATAGTCCAATTCACCATTTAAAATGAGAGAGATATTTGAGTAATTTTACCAAGATTCAATTTTTATGTAATAGACAAAGACATCAAATTGATACTTAATTCATAGTCACATAGTACCTTTCAAAAAATATGATATCTAATAATATAAATTATAATAAAATTTTATTCATTCTCAGTCTTGTCTATGTCCGAGAACCAACATAGTTATCATAATATAATATATATTATGATAACTATATTGGTTGATCTCGATGTTGCATCCATAGTTTATTAACAACATGTGGGCACATTTATATGCCTGAGTATTGTTCACCTAATTAAGCTATGTAATTATTAACAATGCGAAAATTTGAAAAAAATATTTTAAAAAGTATAATATTTAATATCAAAACTAGCATATTATTATACATCAATTAAGAAAATTACAACCTCTTCATATTATTTATTTTCTCAATCGCACCCTAAAACATAATTATACCTTAATTTTATTTTATTTTAAAACATTCAGTTTTGTATCATCTGATTTCTTATCTAATTATAAATGTGATTTACATTTTAAATAAAATTATTTAATTATAACTTCTATATTCTATATAATTTAATTTAAATTAAACTCCATTAAATAAAATTGTCATATATAACGCCTTTGTACTCTCAGCCTGTGTCTCGTTGTCCTCGAGTTCGAGATCGCTAGCAATGAACAGTAGCAGAGTCGGTCGTGCAAGCTCGCAATCCAAATCTCTGGCATATTGCCAATAAATCGAACGAGCAACGACGGTAGCCGAGGGAGAAAGCGTGGAATGTTGAGGACCATTTTCAAAGCTACACTCGTTAAACCGTGCCCTCCCTCTTCTGCACGGGAAGGCAAATTCATTTCACCAGCCCATCTACTTTCACTTGGCCATCCATATGCGTCAAAGTCCAAGAAACCTTCCTTATCAAAATCCAAGAAGAAGTTAGAAAAAAAATCAGTGAAGCCCAACCTGAGGAGGCCAGCAGACGAACCTCCAGCCGTCCTGTTAACCCCGGACCAGCGAGTTGCGGATAACAGGGCAGTGCGAGCACGACAGCTTGTGGAGGACGAGAAGGATCCATCTCTTGATGTGGGACCCAATGACATGCCACTGTTCACCTCCACTCCCACGCTGTCTCAGCTGTCACGAAAAGATGCTTGCTCCTATTTTAAGTTCAGGTAATGTGTAACATTCAATGTGTTTCAGAGATGTATTTTTTTTTTCCATCTGAATGTATCCTGTTGATCCTTCAAGTGAGAAAAGTTTGAATGTGGTGTTACCGGAAGGGTTGCCCAAGGGTATGGTACAAGAGTTCGAGGAGTCCTTGAGGAGTGCGTTGCTTGTCCGGCAGAATTTTTTGGATCTTCGCGACAATTTTAGACGCATCGTTGATCCTTCTCCGTTTGTCTCTAATAATAAAGGTGTGGGATATGTCTCTTCTATTGTCTTGTTTATTTTCAGATTTCATTTTTCTAGAATTGGGAGATGACCGACGAGTGCCCATGCTATAATATGGTGAGAAACTGCTCCCTACTTATCCCCTTCCTTATTGGTGCCCAATCGGCTCTCTTTTTGCTGTAGTTTTTGGGCATTCCATTGAGTTGTGATAGTTTTTTTGTTTAGAATCAGATTATGTATGAGTGTATCAGTGTAAGCACTTGTCTTCTTATTAGTTACCTAGAATTCATCATTAATTTGACGAGCTTATAATGGGTCTCTCTCAATCATATTCATCTATCGATAATAATAGGCTCTTCTCTATCGATAAGTTTTAGATTTTTGGAGCAAGGAGGCTATCCTGACAATGCCTTTGTTCATCAATTCTCATTCACTATTTTGATATAGTTAATTCTCAGAGGCATTTCCCAGAGACATGATGATAATTTTGAGATATTATATATATATATATTCTTTTGAATATATCTACTCATCTCTTTGGATCAAATTGTTAATTAGCTTGTTATTTTCTCTAGATTAGAGGGATATGTAGAATAGTGATTAAAATATTGATTTAAATGGCAGGCAGATGAATATACAAAATGAGTAGAGATAGAATTAGAGATAGGAAAACTCCTTCTCGGCCCACACACTGCATGGAGCCAAACATACTCAATTTCTTTGCTGGGTGTTATATCTTGAGATGAAGTATATTAATTATCAAGTTTTGGGCTCATGTACTAAGTATTATTATTACACACGAGTCATCGTAGAATACTTTTAAATCTTAATATTTAATTTGGATTACTAGAGAAGAGTATAATAAATCTCCCTCAGGCCACAATTTTAATCTCATACTAGATTTTGACAAGTAATGTAGGTGATTGCATTGGGATAGAATAGATAATTTTGTTATTAATTATATTTGTTTATTTTTATTATTACTATATATATTGTTATTGGGCTTTAAACTCAAAATAATTATTGATCTAACTTACATTGTAATATTTTTTATATTATATGATTTTTTTTTATTGTTTTTGGATTCAATCCCTTTTTGTTAGTAATTTATTAATAGACTTGTAACATTTTGATTGGAATAAAATTAAAAGAAGTAATGATTTAATGTGATGACAAATGCAAAGACAAATTTTGGGTTCAAGACAAATTAATGCTATTTCTTAAATTTATCATGTGTAAGACTTATCAAATATAGCTCTCTCTTAGATGTCACATTAAGTAGAGGCCTTGTAAATTAGTATAAGATGCAAACATATATGCATGTAATTTATTGATAGTGATTATATCATAAAATATAATTTATATGATTTATATTGATGCAATGAGATTCCTAAAATATTAGATATTTTTTGACTACTTATTTGTTTACTTATAATTTAGTCATTATGTGATAGTTAAATTGTGACATATGATTTTATGTATGAAATAGTTTTTATCTATTGATTATGAGACATTCAACTGATAAATTTCGTTGTATCTTTTTATTTGGTATATTATTTTGAGTTTAGTATGATCCATTTCATATTTTATATCATGAATTCATATAATATATATTTATTTAATGATTATTTATAATTTATATTTGTTTATGATAGATTAATTTTTTTTTATTTTTATAAAATAATAAATATGCATCATTATCATTATCAAAACATATTATTGGTATAAACAAGATTGATTATTAAAATTTTAATTTTCCAAGCAGTGTGGTCATAATACAAATTTAATCCATATATTCTTTATCATATTTGTTTTAATTTTTGATAGGCTATTTTTTTATTTTACATCCTCGATTAACTTTTTCAATCTAAACAATATAGCAGAGATGTATAATGAGAATGCTTAGAGAATTAAAATTTTATATTAGAATTCTCTTGTATGGATTCCACCTCAGAGTGAGATAAATAAGCTAAAGAATAAATTTTTAATTGAGATCATTGGAATAACTATTATATAGCAATTATTTTAGATAATTTTGAAGGATTGATTTCTTATTTGCAAATTATTTGAATGAATACAATATCATTTTTGTTTTATTAGATCAAGCACCATTTTAACTCTTAAGTCTAGGGGAGGTGTTCTTTAATTTATATGAGTTATTAGATGACTTCTTTTTTTTATAGAATCTTGTTGGACTTGAGAAAATAATAAATTGAGTAATCAAATGTGTGTCTATTTAATTGATCTTATATTTAGAATGGATATACATACATATAATCTATGGTACGCAGAATAATTATTTTTCAAATAAAATATTTTTATGAATGGGAAAATTGGATTAGTTTGGCTAGTTAGACCGATTCAACCACCAACTAGTAATCATACCAGTCCAATTTAGTGAGTGGGGCCGAAGGCTGGTATCCCATTGCATGGATTGAATTGGAAGGAATGGCAATCAGTTTAGTTATTTATAAAGTCAAATATTTTTCTTTGAAACAAATATATGCTAGAATGTTCTATATTATTTAAATATATATAATTTTTTTAATTAAGGTATTTATCCATTTTAAGAGTTTTGTATCATGTTTTTCAAGTTGTCTTTTTGAAAGAACCTCTACATTGTATGTTGTTGTGCCTAGCAGTGTCTCTTGTGGTCCCCTGACATGTTGATGAAATATGTTTTAAAAATATGATACACCAAAACTTGTGAGTGTTGAGATATACTATACTTCTCATATTTATGATATTTTTTTTTATTTTTTGTTGATTTTTTATTTTTTTTATTTGATATTTAATCTTTCTATTAAAGTGTCCACACTGATGTTGTATTTTAATCATATGGCTATATATGTTATTAATATTTTTTTGGATGAATATTATTAATGAGAAAAAGAATGTATGTTTTATTTATTTATTTTTTGTTTTTTTTTTAAATTATTATACCTACAAATCTATGAGGAGTGTTGAGACATATTACACTTCTTGTATTTATAATATTTTTTTAATTTTCTGTTTAATTTTTTAGCTAGCATTTATTCTTTGTATTTAAGTTGTCCATATAAATGATATATTTCAATTATATGGTCATATATATATGTGTGTGTGTGTGTGTGTTAGTCATATTTTTGAGATTTATATTGTTAAGTTATTTTTCATTCATATTTTTTCCAAAGTTTTGATGAGAAAAAAAAGTAATTTATTTTTTGTTTGTATTTATTCTTCTCTCAAGTTGAACTCATACCATAGCTTGGCCAATATATTAGCCACGGGACATCGGGGTCAGAGTGTGTAAGGCTTTGTCCCAACCGCATGATCTAGCAAGTTTCCTAGTGAAGCTTATTTGGCATCCCTTGGATCGAACTCGTGCCCCCCATGATGTAGGCATCATCTTTTTTTGTCATTCGTACTACTTCGTAGTTGATGCATTTTTTTTTTATTTTACTGAGTTGTTTCAATTTAAATGACAATGTCTTGTACTAGAGCAACAAGTGCCATGTGGAATTTTTTTGTGGAACATGTTTCTTTGTTGGGTTTGATCATCCATTTTACTGCACTCTTAAGTCATAATATAAATTTTTTAATGTGTTCATTTTATTATTTCATTTCATATTGTAGTTGAGAATGAGTATATGAAAAAAGTGATAACATTTTATTTTGATCATAAAATTCACATTTCTTATCCGAAGCAACATATGGGAAGAGATTATGTTTGGCCTCTAGCTAATTGAGAATGCCCATCCACTAAAAAAAGTATGCTTTGGAATATTCCACCAATGGATTTTCATTGACTGGTTATATGGTTCTCTAACAAGAGTTTTGTTTTTGTACCATTGTGCTATAATACTAATCAACTCATTTAAGTCATTGTTGCCTTGATTCAAATAATTTTGAATTAATATCAAAAATTTCTAGTAGTAATGATTATAATGAACTTGAATATACTAAATATTCTTTTTTTTTTTTGGTAAAGTTATCTGAGGAATTCATCTTATTCATCGGGTATATTTTTAAATGAATTATTCATATTATTTTAATAATTAATTAGTTTTTAGTTGAATTTTTTTGACACAAATGGGTATCTAATTAATAATTTTTATATTTATCATACTTTAGAGGTCGTGCCTTGGCATAATAGTAATTATCTTCGTCAAATAGTGGTAGATTTTGGGTTCAAGATCTATTAGACAGTCTCTCAAATTTTTGGGGTTAAAATTTTTGACATGTTATTTTCTATTAGACCTCGCACTAAGCGGGTGTATTGTGTACTGGGTATTATTTTTTATGCATATCATCTCTTGATTTTACATTTTGTTGGTGAAGATAGATAGTCAAATATATATTTTTTAATTTGATATTTTACGAATGTTAACTTTATCAAGAAGATATAATATTTGTTGATCCCTAATTATTATATTAATGCTATATTTTGTTAATGTTTTGCTAAAGTTTTTGAGTATATATTTTTTTCTTTAAATTTAATATTCAAGATATTTGTTTACTGGCTTGATGAATAAAAAAAATATTATTATATTAATCTTATTTATTTTTAGATATTCTTTTGTGTTTTTAAAATGCTTGTCCATCGAGCACGTGATGGAAGTTAGCTTGCATTTTATTTTTGTTGTCACAACGAGACACCACTGGATCCATAGTGTGCTTTCTATACAAGTCGATAAACAAACTTTTGGGACTTGCATCTTCATGCGAAAAATGTTCAGAGGTAGAGTATGACAATTTTTTTATTTTTATTTTTTTGCTTAATTGAATTATGATGCAACCAAATGGACTATTTTTTCTCTCAGGTAGCACTTTGCATGCTATACACTTCAAAGTTAAATTTGTGTTGTTTTTTGATTGCATAAAAAAAACTATATATTTGTACATTTTACTATTCATGCTTTTCATACTTTCTATATAGGACACACAAGTTACGATTAACTTGATATGTTGAGGTGATGATTAATTTTTTTTTAAACAAACTCCTACAAAATTTTTCTACGATGACAAAATGAAATAGAACCACAATAAATTAGCGAAATGGATCAAATTGTCGTATTCAATTTTTAATTTTGCAGTCAAATGTATTGAATTGAGACAATGTTGGTGTCTATGTTGCACGGATACGCCTAGGAACTGCCGTGTCCACGTGTTGGACACGGGTCGGATACGCGTCGGAGACATATCCGACGCGTTGTTCAGAAATAGTCGTCGTTAACAACAGACACGTCGTTTACCTACTGACGCGTCATTTACCAACTGACGCGTTTTTACGATTCTAACGCGTCGGAAATACACTATTAACTATTACTCCTACATCTCCAACAAATTGAGGAGCACACCACCGACAGTGAGTTGCCGACAAGACGATTGCGAAAAATAGTTGTCAATTGTCATTGCGTCAAACGGGGAGGGGAGGAGCACACCGCCGAGGCGCCAACAATACCTAAGGTAACCTAATTCTATAAAGGGAATGGGGGGTTTTGGAATCTATATCGGGAGGGGGAAGAGTTCGAAAATCGAAACTGTAAAGGGAGGGTGGTGGGGAGGGGATGTTAGAGGGTTTAAATTTTTTTTACATTATTTTAAAATACAGAATTTTAAATTATTTTAAAATACCTAATATTTATAATTAATAATTTTATTTTTAATTTTTTTTTATCATGACGTATCTTAGTCGTATCCGTATCCTAGTTTTTTAGAATTTATCGTGTTCCCGTATCCTGCCGTGTCGTATCTCCGTGTCCGTATCCGTGTCCGTATCCGTGTCCGTGCAACATAGGTTGGTGTCACCAAATGTTTTTGTTACTTGAATTGCGTAATACATGTCCAACAAATCCTTTTGTAAGACTTTTGATTATGTACATGTTTTTTCAGTCTTTTATATGTTTGTTGTATTATAAAGATCATGGCTTCTGCCAAGGCTTCTGCTTGGTGAGGAGTTTGTAAGATTTTAATATCTTGACTGTCTTATCCCAAAAAATCAGAGAGGTTGTATTTAATGAGTCTTGAATGAGAGAGCTGCTATACTTGGATGAAGATAATTTTCATCGCACTAAGGTACAACTTCTATAGGGTTGTCACATCATAATCATCAAAATATATTTTTGATGCAATCGGGATCAATGATATAGATTTTAGTTTTATAACCAATATGATTTTTATACAAGTTAAATTAGTACATGTTTTTTCATTATAATCTAGTTTTTGTTGGTCTATACCTTCTATAACCTTTATTAAACATATTATTTTAAATATTTTTTTATTTGTGTTATTTATCGTCTTCTTTTTATGTGTCCAAATTATAAGTGATAATTTCTTTTTTAATCTGGTCTTCTATAACTTTGATGTCAAAAAATTTCTTAATTTTTTAATTTGTAATTTTATTAGTGCTAGTTTTCTTACACACACACACACACAAAACATACACATTTATATTATGATTATCTTTTGAATATAATGTGTCACAGTAAATTATTATTCTAAGTTGTAAAGAATAACTTAACTAATGATTTTTTTTATATTATTTTTCTAACCATAAATTTTTTTTTTCTCATTTTTTTGTCCCTCCTCTCTAAATCCAACTCATATTATTTATTTGGCCTATGTACAAGCTTCAGTGCCCTAGGATCAAAGCAAACAAGGATCTTCGATCTCTTTATAACCGTACGATAGTTGATACAACAAACACCTTTGGGAAGCATATCCATTATCCATGGGGATCAAATTTGGGATCACCTCTTCTTTTTTTGCCGATCAAACTATAATGCAATTAGATTCTTCTGTCATATAATTTGTGATATATTTATCTAGTTCATTTATATGTCCCTAGTTTAATAATATATATATATATATATATATATTAATTTTATTGTAATGAGTATATTTGTTATGTGTGAAGTGTGCATGTAAATAATTTAATATTAAAATTTTTTTTTTTTTTTGGAAATTGTAGGTTTGAATAATTTTTTGCTTTTTTATATACATTGACTCTCGCGTGACTTGAGATCATCTGTATTTCTCATTGTAGCTTTTTTTCTCCCAGGCCAAAAAAGTAGGAAGCAAATTGTGTTGGATGGTCCTGTCAGCTCCGGAAAGAGCATCACACTTGCAATGCTTGTCCATTGGGCTCGGGATGAAGATTGGCTTGTGTTTTATGTCCCAGCGGGAAAAGATTGGACACGTGGTGGGTATTTCTATAAGAACCCTCAGACCGGATTGTGGGACACACCTCTTTGTGCAGAAAATGCTCTCAAGGCAGGAAACCCTAGTTTTTCTTTTCCTTCTGTTGGGTGACCTGAATTGCGATGCAACTTAATGGGCAGACATGCTCTTACATTGAAGTTAGTATGATACACGCACCAACACAACACCCATTTCCAATTTTGTCCCTTACTTTGTTCTGTTGGTGTTATTTTAATTTTTTGAAACATGCTCTCGCGAAAGCATTCTAGATCAAAAAACAGAATTTAACCAAAATCAAACAAAAAAAATGAATCAAATTGGCAAATTATTTGAACGGACGAGAAGCTTCTTCCACCACGTGTTCTTGTCTCTTGATTTTTTCATGCTCAGTTAGTTTCTTACATGATTCTGTGTGTCTGCATGTGTGTGTGCGTGTGCGTGTGCTTATTTTCTGACTGATGGGTTTTGATTAACATTTTTTGTTTGGTTGTTGCCCCATAGGGTTTTTTGATATACAATGAATCCCGCTTGAAAACATTACCTTGCTGCATAACTGATCCTGTTGAGCTGGGGGAAGGTTCTGGTGTTGGCCGGATGAAGAGAGTTGATACAGTCTCGCTACCTGCAGGATCAAACTTGTACGATCTGATTCAGCTAGGCATCAAGCACACACATGCAGCTATTGGAGCAGTAACTCGATTGAGGAAAGAACTGTCACTTATTAAAGATGTTCCTGTGCTATTTGCAATTGATCAAGTGAGACACTTTTTTAGACATGTCCTGTTCGTATAATTTACATTGATATTTACTGCTTGAGCTATGAACTTGGTGAAATTTTGTTAGAGAGAGGGAGAGGGAGAGGGAGAGGGAGAGGGAGAAGGAGAGGTTAACCCTTGACATGAGATCAACGCTTGAGATTCACATGCTGATTTGTTTTTAAAATATATTATTAGCTTTATTGATTATTATTCTATATTTATATGATTATTGTTGTTTAAAATAAATGATTTTTTTTATATTTATGTATTTTTATAAAATAATAAAAACTAAATTTTATAGGACATAAGAATAAATATTTGATTAATTTTATGCGATATTTTAATTACATAAGAAGTATTCATATATGGATTGTACATTCTCTAATGCTTGTATATTCTAGACTTGACTACTTGTTATTGATCAAATTAATAATGATGAATTCTAATATTAGAGATATCTATATCATAGAGGGTAAGATATGTTAGGTTAGAAAATATTATGGAGTTTCTAACCCTAATAGCTAGACATATATGAGCAAGAAGCTATTTGACCTAATATAATCAAATATATTGGGCCGACTAGAGATGATATTTAGTAGAAATTTAAATATTTTATCATATTTATTGATATATTCATTTTATTTGATTAAATTTTTTTATTTTAAATCATAATTTTTGTTTTAGTTTTTCAATAATATTATAAAAAATATAAAATTAATTTAATAAAAATATTAAAAAAATTAGGAGTGATAATGTAATAAAATACATTTGAGATAACTTTCACATTTATAGTACTGATTGCGTGATCATATATTAGACATATACTCCATTTACATGTATACACTTGTAGAATAATATTGTAGAAAATGAATATATAATTGTTTTTAATAGCTTGGATGCTCCTCCTTAACAAGAGTATTGCGAACCATTTTTGGGAAAATACATTATTACTATTAACCTCCAACTATCATATCATCAAGATATTTTTTTTTGTTATTTTTTATTATTTATTATGTCAGATCATATATCATGTAGAAAGATTATTTAGTTTGTTTCCTAAAATTTTTGAAACTATTTGTTTTGTTATTAAAATCTCTTTAGGGTGGGATAAGATAATGCTTACGGATTTGATGTATATTTTTTCTTGGTCATTTTAGTATTCAAAAAAAGTGTTAGTATTTTTTACTAATGCTTATTAGAGAATTAGTCAGTATAGTTGTTAATTTTTTGAGCTGGACTAATTATCACTGATTATCAGTGAGTATAGTTAGTACATCAATTTTTGAGAAAACTTGTTGTTGGTTGCTGATGAGTATTTATGATAAAAATTAATTTAGGTGATAATATAAATTTGCCTAAAGGTAATACTTGTTATAAGAAGATTTACTCAGAAATTTAGTATGAACTATCAAATTGTTTTCTCTCTAGTGGCCAAAAAGAATTTCATGTGAATTTTTATGTTATTGACAATATCTCACATATTGAGAATATATTATTTGGATGTGAAGAATATATTTTTTTATGATTCTCTTGAGAAAGATGTATATATGGAGCAACTATTTGGGTTTGTTGAGTATTATAGGTGGATTTAGTTAACCAATTATGGAATTTGTTGAATGATTTGAAATATTCACCGATAACTTGATTGCGAGATTTTTAAAAGAAATCACCTCTTTTTGTCTATTTAAGGTGTATTATAATTTTTTTTTATCTTTTAAAGAAGTGAAGATGATAAGTTAATCTTACTTATTGTGTATATAAATAATATTCATATAATGAGAGATGATGAGTTTAAAATCACGCAACTCAATGAGTACCTTGAATACACTCCAAGATAAATGATCTTGAAAAGCTTATATATTCTATTGGGATAGAGGTAATACACTCCAAGAGAAAAATTGCATTGTTATAGAAGAGGTATTCAGTTAATATTTTTATAACGATTGGTCTTTTGAGTTTTGTTTTAATAGATACTCTAATTATTCATAGAGAAGATTTACAATCTAATTAATTTTATTATTCTAGGGCAGAAGAAAAGTTACAATCTAATTAATTTTATTATTCTAGGGCAGAAGAAAAGTTACAAAAAAATAGAAAATAAACCTAGTTTCAACTCTCTTTTTCAAGATATGACATACATGTCACAGATACTCATCTTTAAGGAGAGGAAAATAACATGTGTTCCTCTGAGAACTTTCATGAAAATATTTGTAGTATGCTTTTTTGTAGATACATAGGTAGTAACAATTGAACTATCATAGATTTTCTTATGAATGAAATAGTAATCAACCTCAATATTTTTTGTTTGCTCGTGGAACACCAAGTTGGCAGCAATGTGTCGAGTTGCCTGACTATAACAATAATGTGTTATCAATCTTTGAAATGGTAGACAGTTTTTCTAAACATTGTTTGTTCAATTTTAGCTCACAACTATTCTACGCCATAATCTTGTATTCTATATCTCTTAAATCTCAAAATAATTATTTATTTTTTATTTTTTTTAAGAGCTATGATTATCTAGAAAAATAAATACAAAAATCTCTAGCAAATCTCTTTTTTATGTTTGCATGAGGCTTACTATAATATTAATCTTTATCTAATTATGCTTATTATCTCTAAATGTAATCCCACATTTTGATGCTTTTTTTATTTACCTAAAAATTTTATGTATCGTGTATATATGAGTTTGTTTAGGAGAATAAAAAAATGTTTTATTTTATTGATAATGTACATGGTATATATTCTAGTCAATATCAATTAGTTTAGTTTCCATTTGATTTTAAGTCAATAAGTACACATCATAACATAGTATGATTAGGTAAAATATGTAAAATATTTATTTTCTGATAAAGAAATATCATATTTCATCAATATCTGATCTAGGTATAAAGAAAATTTCCTAGACATTTCAAATTCTTAGTTCGAAACTTGATATCTAGAAATAATTTTAGTTAGGATATACTCAATTAATTATTTTTTGTAATTAAAATATTATTGACATATATTTAGAGGTGTCAAACGGGCCGGGCCGGCCCTGCACTGCCGGGCTTTCGTGCTGGGCCAGGCACGGCATGGTAGAGTAACCATGCCGGGCCATGCATGACATGGTAGAGTAACTATGCCGGGCCAGGCACGACATGGTAGAGTAACCATGCCGTGCCTGTCCCGGCACGGTTTTTTGGGGGTTCAGCCCAGCACGGGCTCGCGGCACGATTTGCCGAGTTTGGCCCGGTCGGGCCGAACCCTAAATTAACAAAAAAATTAGGGTTTCGGCACTCCCGAAACCCTAATTTAAAAAAAACTAGGAATTGGGCGAAGCTCGAAACCCTAATTTAAAAAAAAATTTCAACACGGTATCATGTCAACTAGCCACGGTACCGGGCCGGGCCGGCACGGCTCGGTTTCATCTCTACGTATATTACTATCACATATTTATTTGTTGATCATTATTAGAAAATAGGATTGTAGGAAACTGCTTAATGTTATAAAAGATCTTTCATAATCTACATAGCACATCATACCTAGTCTCAATAGAACAAAGAATTCTGTTGGGTATTGCATAAATATTTTTTTTTTTGGAATAATTATGAATGAATGCATTCTTTGCATCTAACTGATACATGATCTGCTTGTGTGATGCTCCAATAGAAATTAGGAACCTAATAGATTTTGGCCATTGTAGAGAAATTTTTTCAGTTGTCAATGTCATAATTATATATAAGTATTCTTGTTACCAATTTAGTCTTGAGCCAATTAATATATCTTGTTAGTACCTATGACACATGTAATCCAATTGGTGGAGATGTTGGGAGCATTCTTCCTTTGGGGCGAGAGTTCGATTCTTATAGGCAACATCTCTTAGTGTGAGGACGTGGATAGCCCTGCCCTCACCTAGGGGCCCCAATGATTGTTCAAGGTGCCAATCTAGCTAGAGGAAATATTGAGTTGAAAAATATTTTTTTTGGGTCTCGTTTTCATTATGTATACATCTACATTTTATATTTAGCTTACCTTCTTGTTTCAGAATGAGTTCCTCCCATTTATGAATTGTGATTGTGATTAGTTTATTTAACATTACTTATTATCATTATTTTTGATTAAAAACTTTGGAAAGAGTGTCTACGACTCTAATTATAAAGTATGAATAAAAAGCTTGAATACATAGTATCAAAATGAGAATTATAAAATACTCGAGATAAAAGATGTTGAGTAGAATATATTTTTGGTTTCTTTTGTAGTACAATTGGGGTTTGTCACTACTCTTTCATAATGCAGTTGCTATAGGAGGACAAATTCTAAGTCATCTTGAGAAGAATGCCACTTATCCATTTTAATTTATATCTTTAGATTGAGATCATCAAGTTGCTCAATTTTCTTTTTCTATGAAAGTTTCACGCCTCATATTAAGTAGGACAATCACACTAGTCTCCTCTCTTTAGCTTATTGCCAAATGGGAGGT
Source organism: Sapria himalayana (assembly GCA_029783825.1). NCBI lineage: Eukaryota > Viridiplantae > Streptophyta > Magnoliopsida > Malpighiales > Rafflesiaceae > Sapria > Sapria himalayana. The sequence goes on along the minus strand of JAREIK010000182.1, from coordinate 2,414,298 downwards.
ATCACTACTTTTCGTAAAATTAATCATTTTGATTGTATTAGGTGTAGACATATGAGCATGGTTAGTAGTTAATCTTCCATTAGTAATAATTAGACATGAAAATGAGCCCGCTACTGCATATATGAACATATGTTCTTTTTGATCAAGTTCTTAAAGAAAAATTTATCATTGAAGAATAGTATACTCTCACTCATGTTAATTCGGAGTATTCGAGTTCTTGAGGAAGATGTGCTCGATAGTACGTGTAATTATTCTCTCTTTGCTACACAACCTGAAATGGGATACAATCTTAGAGAACATAATATGATATTCAATTGATTAGGAAATAAATAGTGAACATCTTTTTTCCAAAAAAAATGTTTAGGTACATTCAAAATCATTTCGTCTCATCATGTGCATGTGTATCAGTACCGAATGTTTGATAAAGTATTTTGTGCTCAATGAATTTAGAAAATTGATGAGAAATATATTATAAAATATTATCACCTTTCAATAATTTTCATAAATTTCAAAAAATAAAATTTTATAAAAAAATTCAAGATGTTTTATTAAATATTGATAACTATTTAAATTGAGTATAAATATTTAAAAAAAAAGCAGGATACCTAAAATCATCATATGTTATTATGTTCTTGAGTTGCTAAATATTTGAGTAAATCAGATAGAATTAATTATTTTTTTTTTTAATTTTACTGACATGTTGGATAGGAAATTTTAATATATTTTCTTAATTGATAATTCTCGTAAATAATAAACATCACTTTTCTGATACTCGGTCTAGAATATTTAGACTCTCCAATAAATGATCTCTCAGCTAAGAGTGAATTATTACTTATGAATAGATCAATAATTGATAAATATTTTGAAGAGTTTTTGTGAGTCAAAAAGAACAAGTACAATTTTTCTCATCCAATCATCATGAAAGTAATTAATGTATCCTGACAATTTTGTATATAAATACTAAAAAAATAAAATAGTATCACAAGTTTGTATTTCATAAAATAACTGATATAAATAAATTACAACAAAACTCTTGTACATATGAAACAATATATGCATCAAAAAGAATCTACTAATATTGACATTATTATGCCCAATACCTTGTACTATAGTGTCATTTGGCAATGACAATATCAGAGGTTCTAGAATCTACAAAGAAGTAAAATAGTGAGATTATTTATGACATGGGTATTCGCTCATGATTTTATTGCCCATGAATCTTTGGTGAGTTGGTGATGAAAAATTGTAGTGGATAATGAGATCCCTAAGCCACAAGCACTCAAAAAACAAAGTTTGACTTGCTCATTTTGAGAAAACCTCAATGTTACAAGACTAGTAGTCATGGTCATAGAAGAGCTAACTTGAGCAGGTCTAATAATTTGTTGTGTAGTCTATGAATGTCTAAAATTCCATTGTAACTCAATATTTCTAATGAGTATGTCTCAACCTTTTACAAAAACAAGTAACTATTAATACCACCATTCTGCCTCTTGAAGAGTTGAAGTATCTCTGTCAGCTATCCAAGCTCTCTCATTGCCACTAGGTGACAAAGATGTTATAATATTACAACTAATCATCGCAACTCTATTTGATCGAGGTATGGTTGTAGATGCCTAAGTGCGTGTTTATTTTTTTGGCTGAATGCCGAAACCAATTTGATTTCATCATTCAGCCATTTGTTTTTTTTTTTTTTACTTTTTATTAACTTATCGTTGAATTTTTTGAAAAAATAGATGAAATATAAAAGCCAAAAATTTTAACTCTTTTCATTTAGAAAAAGCTCACTCTTATACAATCAAAACCCTCGCTTCAGTCGCTACCTATCTATTCAACATTAAGTAAAAAAAATAGATGACTTGATACTTAAGGCTATTAAGTACTATTTAATATTAATCTCAAAAAAAGTTCTATTTAGCATTAAGTAAAAAAAAATAAACGCCAATTAAGTCTCTCTATGATAAATTTCTTAGAGAAGTGAAAGTCTGTTATCTTTTAGAATCTGTGTACGTAATTTAGAATAACACCGTCTCAATGAAGCTATTTAAAAAATGCTATAACCTTTTTTCCAAATATTTTCAAAGTAATCTTATCTATAAGCATGTGTATCATATTAATAAGTCATTTCTCATTGTTATAATAGTAATATGTTAATTTGCACTTTAGTAATTGGATAATGTCATCATTTATATGAAATATTTATGAAGAATATATCAAAGCTTCTAAGTGCCAAATTATGTTGCAAGTGTCACAAAAGTCAATCATTATCTATCTATTTGTCTTCTTAGGATAGTTTTTGCATAAGTGACCCTCCTAACTTTAAGTCGCAATTTAGATCCTTATTAATGTAGCTCAAATAATATATGTAGTTGTCCTTAATTTTCACGAAATTATCCCTAGTGATCCTTCTTTGATTCTTATCATTTTTTAAATCTTACAACATGATAAACTTTCACATTAATATCAAATAAAAATAAAAAATTTGTACAAAATTAGAACTCGATATTCTTTAAAACACCCACATGCTTACTGAAGTACCCCATTATATGTGGGATGCTTACAATTATAGTTTGTTGAGGCTTATGTTGCTATTACAAACTCTTGGTTATTATTGTTGTTGACACCACCAGAGGGTGTGATGTCACTTTTGAACCCCAATATTACTATTACTTTGCTAGAAATGATCTTATACCATTTTTTTTTTGGTGAAACTAGGTTTTGGCATGGTTCATAAAGTAGAAATGAGAGAGAATAAAAAATAATTTTATTTATCCGAGAAACTATTTCAAAATGCAAAATAATACGCACATACACGCATAGTTTGGAGCAATCCATATGATGTCGATTGCTCTTAAATGGTGAAACATAAATAAAATTTATAATAAACAGAAAATAAACTAAATGTTAAAAGTTTAAAAAGAATAAAAGAATATATAATAGAATTAGATGAAAGTTCAATTGAATCATATAAATTTACAAGATAAATTAAAATTTAATAGTTATGGTAGAACTTGCCTAAACTAATAATGTGTAAATTAATATCTAGTCTAAACTAATAAATTTTATTGGTCTCGACTCGGGTCTCATATTTAATATAATAAATCTCAATATTTTGATGTTAAATATTATCAAATCTTATCAAAACTAATATTTAATACAAATGCCAAAAAAAAAAAACGAATCAAAAGTAAAAAAAAAATGGCTAGATACTAATGCCAAAAATTGAAGAGCAAGTGTATTTTTCTATGGTTATATACTGTGTTGCATGGATACGCCTAAGTACTGCCGTGTCCGACACGTGGACACGGCGACACGGGTCCGACACGCGTCGGACACGTTTCCGATAGGCCACGTGGTTTTGGAATCTGTATCGGGAGGGGGATAGTTTGAAAATCGGGTGGGGGGGGGGGGGGAAGGTTCGGGAGGGGGAGGGTGTTAGAGGGTTTAATTTTTTTTTACATTATTTTAAAATACAGAATTTTAAATTATTTTAAAATATAGTATTTTTAATTATTTTAAAATACCTAATATTTATAATTAATAATTTTAATTTTTAATTTTATTTTTTTTATCATGACGTATCCTAGTCGTATCCGTATCCTAGTTTTTTAGAATTTATCGTGTCCCCGTATCTTGCCATGTCGTGTATGTGTCCGTGCAACATAGGTTATATCCGTGTCCGTGCAATGGGTGTGATGTCCATTCATATTTTCTCTAAAATTTTTTCATCATTTGAAGATCTCTATTCTCCTACTTCTCACCCTAATAGGTGAATAATTGATTTAAATGCTAATGTTTCTATTAGGGGATAATCAATCATTCTTCAAGCTCTCTCAATCTCTATCTCTCTCTCCCTCTCTCTCTTTCTCCTATCTCTCTCTCTCTCTTCTTCTTCTTTTTCTTCTCTCTCTATTTTTATCTCGCTTCTCTCTCTCTCTCTCTTCTATTTCTCTATCTTCTATATTGTTCACTCGCTCTCTCTCACTCTCTCTCCCTCTCTTCTATCTTTCTCTCCCATTCTCTCGTTCTCTCTCAATCTTTCTCCTCTCTCTCTCCTATCTATTTATCTATCTCTCTCTCTTTTTCTCTTCCTTATTCATTATTCTACAAATAATCCTTAAAACACATCTATTTATTATTGTCTCTAAAAAGGGCAAATGAGATGAACAATGAATAATCATTCTTCCTTAGTCATTTATACAAATCTTAGCTGTTCCATAGTATTATTTCTCGTGACGAATTTCATTATTTTATAATATTTATGAATAACTCATTTTTCAAATCTTATTAAATAATCATTTAAAGAAAATATTAAATCTCATCTATAATTATAAAATCATCATAATATAATAAAAACTCAATTTAGCTAATACATCATAATCTAGAAGAATGATAAAACCATCTAATGTGTCATCATTTTGTTCAAAAAGAAATAAAAAAAAAGAGTACTTTGTGCTTGTATTTGACCACAGACCTATTATTAGTACCTTTGGCCATGTCATCGCCGTAGATGTGGAAGCAATCTAACGGTGGTAGAATTCCTACCAGATGAGTGTCGCCCATACTACTCCTTGGCCCATACGTGTCTATGTTTGCCCAAAAATACTCTGACTAGACAAATCCAACACAATTATAATCTTTCCCATGTGGGTCAAAACCAGCATGGGCCAGAAATTGGGTTGGGCCAGGCAGGCCACGTTCCAAAGTTACTTCTTTTATGAACCCAAAGAATGATTAAATTAGTCAACATTGAATCATTGTTTGACATCAAGAGTAGATTGACCTTGCTTATATGCCCACGGTTGCGTTGTGAATGCCTTGTCATTGTGTTGAAACATAAGATCACAGCACATGCCGGTGCCAATGCCAGTGTCACTATATAGATTCAATAATTTATTATGTTATTTTGTTAAATTTTAAATACCAAAAAATTGTTGGAGCTCTGGATGAATAATTTGTAAAACTAATTTATAAAAAAAAAACAATAATAATTAAGGTTTCTAAAATTGTAAATTTATAAAATGATGATTAATTTAATAAAATTTTTAAGACAAAGGTCGTGTTTGCTTTTTCTGCAGAATGCTTAAAACAAATTACTTTCAGTATTAAGTTATTTTTATATATTTTTTAACTGACTTAAAATAATAAAAAAAATGCTAAAATAATAAAAAAATGCAAAAAAGAAAAAAGCCAAAAAATTTAGTTTTTTTTTTTATTTAGAACAATCTTCTCCCTATTATCTCTGGATCGAAAATATCATCCATTTCTTAATAGAGATAAAATATTAAAAAAAACTTAATACCTAATACTATTAAGTATCATTAAGCATTAATCTAAAAAAAAAATTATTCAGCATTAAGTAAAAAAAATACCACCAAAATTATTGAAAGAAGACTAAAAATTTAATTACTAGTTGTATATAATTTTTATCATTTTAAAGAAAATATATGATGATATTCTCTGGGAGATCATTTGGTTAGTATTTTTAAGAAAAAAATTCCTTTTTTTATTATTTTTATATGATTATATACACATATATACACATACATACATATATATACATATACATACATATATATATATATATATATATATATATATATATATATATAGAATCTTGGTGTATCTATTGAAATTTGACCTATATACTAGTTAGAAATGAATAATTATAAAGTCAAGGTTTGACATTTTGATGCATCTCTATTATAAAGTTAAAATTTGATGTTTTTGATGATAAGATTGTCAAGAAATTAACTTCTCTCAGACCCTATTTTAAGTATGCGTCTTGTATATTGGTTATGTTATATATATATATAAATAATCTATTAATATTTTAATGATATTTTTAATATATTATTAAACTATATTTATTGATATATTCATAATCATAAAAATGTTAACCCTTGAATAAATAGTAATTTTTTTTTTACTTTTTTTATTTGATAATTCTAGTTTATTATTGATCTATTAACTATGTGATTAGTTTTAATCATATATTAATCAAATAAATGAACATAATTTGAAGTCATACACAACCCAATAACAACAATAAGCCTCATGTTTCAGACTAATCAAATGCTGTTTCTTTGATTTTTGGTGATAAGATTATCAAAAAATTAATCTTTCTCAGGCCACATTCTAAGTACGAGCCATGTGAATTGGATATGATTTTTTTTTTTAATATTTTTCATAAAAATATTCATTAATATTTTACCAATATTATTAAAATGTAATTATTGAAACCTAGTGAGATTAATACACTTGATAATGTTCTTGTGCTTGCTTGTATGGAGCGTTGTTCTCTTTGTTTAGAACTGCTTCATGGCTCTATATTTTGTTGTTTTTGTTTTTGATCTTTCAGTACAATAGTTGGTTTACATTTAGTGAATACGAAGAGGCCATAACCAGTAGATCTCGGCGACAGATACATGCAAGAGAACTTGCAATGGTGAGCATCAACACCTGCATCTTGTTCCTCTGCTACTGGTTGTGAGCTCGCAACGTATGTGATCTATCATGTACAGGTCAAGTCTTTTAGATCTATAGTGCATGATGATCTGATGGTGGGCGCGTTTTCTCACTCTACGGCCGTCGGAAAGCTACGGCTAGACCTACCAGACGTGCCTACAGGTGCTCGTACTCACGTACCTCGCTATAGCATCGACGAAGCAGCTTCTGTATCGCATTACTACCTCAGGTAGCAGAACCGTCTTCTCTCTTATCTCACTGGTAATTTCTTCTGACCGTTCCGTTCCCGTTCGTGCTGTTGCGCGCGCCTCTTGGTTGTCCCTCATGCAGGCAAAGGCTTGCTTCCAGGGAGGCGTTTTCAGAGCACAGCTGGAAGAAAGTATACCATCTGTCTAATGGAAATGGAGTAGAAATAAGAACCCTAGTTTCCATGATGAGATAATAGTTTCCATGATGACGGCATAAATCGAACTATTTTGGGTGTCGATGGTGCAAATCACATGTTTTTCCTGCAACGTTCTTAGGGAAATTATGAACGGCGACGACGACGAAGACGACGACAATGGAGAATAAAGAGTCGGGGGGAACTATGTAACATAGCTCTTGTACTTGTTCTTGTAACAACCCACAAGTTAAAAGTAGAAATTAAATTTGATAATGTCTTTTATTTGATAATATATAATTAAATGTTGCTGATTTGTTATTATTGTGATTAATTAAACTAGTTTATGAGATACTAAACATCTCTAGACTCTTTTATTTAACAATATCTTGGTATTATTTTTATTAAAAAATATTTAATTTTGGAGTTCTTATGATATTTGATATATTGGTGTTTATATAGTCGTATATAATGTATGACTAATTAATAAAATAAAATAATTATTGGGAGTTAATAAAAGAAATAAAAATTAAAATTGATGAGATTTGGAAGAAAAATTATATTTTAAGTAATTAATTGAGTGGGGATTAATTTTTTAAAAATAAAATAATTATATTTAAGAATAATCACTTTGATATGAATATTGAAAGTGTGAATATAATAATGTTGTATTTGTGGGTTAAATTTTTAAATTCTTTTTGTAGTTATGAAAAAGAATAAATTAATATTGTTATAGTTAATAAAGCATATTTTTTTAATCGTAATATACGATTAAAACAAATACTAATACACTAAATTTCATAATAATTTTAAAATAAAATGTATTTGGATAAAAATAATACTATGAATACAAATCTACTTGGAAGTCTCTGTGTTGCATTTTCATCTAAGAGTAATATAGGTCTCGAATTTGAGACTCATTAGATATGGTATCTTTGAATTTCAGGGGTAAGATTGTCAAAATATTAATATCTCTTAATTAGATCTCATGCTAATGCGAGAGCAGTTTGAAGATGTGTGTGATCATCAGAGCAAAAAAAAAAGAAAAAAACATTGGTAGTAATCATAATTAGCATAAAATAAGATAAATTTCATGATATAATAGTTAAATTCATAAGTCTCCTTTTCATTATTATCTTTCAAAATTATATTATATGTCATATTAATTTAATGATTTATAAATTAGATGATCTTAAATATTAAATATATTTTTTTTAAAATTAGTACTGTCACTGGGTTTATTAATAACAACATATTGGCAGATAAAAAATTAAAAATAGTCTAATTTTTATTTCTATGGGCAATTAAACAAATAAGAAGAGTCTTCATTATGAGACAACAACATAGTAGCATACAAGAATAGTCAACCTTACATTTAATTTTAATGTAAAATGATTTTTTGAGTTCTATGGTGCAGTAAGAAATTTTATTTTATTTTTTTAATAGTTATGTTGATTTTTTTTTTTTTTTGTAATTAGGGTTGTTTTTCTTAAAGTAGAGATTTATATTTTAATAATTCATTAATTTATTTAAATAAAATTTGATAGCTTCTATGGCTAAGTAATTTTTTTTTAATTTTTGTATTATTGTTTTTTATTTGAATATTTTTTTGATAATATGTGGTGTGATTTAAGTGGGGTAACCTTTTATATTTTATTTTTGGTATTTTGAGTGTTTATTATGTTTATTATGGCTCGGTTTTATTTCTTTTCACTTTGAGTGTGCAAAAATATCGATATATTATGTACAAAAACATAATAGATAATATATATATACCATCTATATATGCAATGTATATAATATATATATTTGTATGCAGTATATATATTATATATACATACAAATTTATATGTATGTACATATATTATCTATATATATGATATGTATACATAATATATATATATGTATATACATATATGTACATATACATATATATATATATATATATATATATATATGTATACACATATATATATATATAATCTATATTCTATATATCACATATATATGGACATTATGCATTATTTTTATTTGTATATGTATGATATTTATGTGTTTGATATTGTAGAGACTTGAATAATTTTGGTTTTGATGGATAAAAAAGGTGAAAAAAAATAGTATTCAAAGCTTACTTTTTTGGGAAATTTGTATTTAAGCACCCAAAACTAAAAGTAACTATATTTTAGAAACCAAAAATTTTTGTTTTATTGTTTGATATATTAAACTGATAAATATTTGCATTTTAATGCATAAAATAGATTAACCATATTTTACTAGTAACCAATTTCACCTTATTTTACCAATACTCAATTTCATCTTATTTTACCTGTCCCCACCACATTAGCTTTAAAACATCATTTCATCATGTTTGAAAAAAATATTTTTTTTGTTATCATTATAATTTAAATTATTTATGAGTTTATTTTTGCTGAAATATTAATTACAAGATATATTATGAGTAATAAAAAGATAATTAAAAAAATATATTTATCATCAAGAAACTTTATAATATTATTAAAAAGAAGTAAATAAAAAATTATTATTTAGAAATATATTTTTTTATTCTTCATTCTTTTTTTTTTAATCTTTCTTCTTATTCTTTTATTATTATTATTATTATTATTATTATTATTCTCCAATTTCTTCTCATTTGATCTTTGAGTATTTTTTAAAATCAAAAATATATTTATTTTCTTATTTTTATACTATACACAAAAACAAATTATATATATAGTCATTCCCCTTAAAATATATTATCGATTGATACTTTTTTCAATATGTTGTTGATAAAATATATTCATTATAAGAGTGGAGGAGAATGTTGATAAAAATCCTATCACATTTATCATTGATGACAAGGTAATGATATCAATCGAGGATATATATATATATATATATATATATATATATATATATATATATATATATATATATATATATATATATATATATATATAGTATCTATAATCGCAAAGAGCACACTCTATTATTCTTCTCTCTCTCTTAATTATGTAATGAAATATTGTGTTAATAAATCTGCAAGTACTACGTACTTTTCTGGTAGACATAGCTAATCATTTTGAATGGCTAGTGAACTACGTTAACACTGGTGTTTGGCTTGGCTGTGTTATGTTCTGCACAATCTATTAATATTACATTCAGCACAATCACTATATATGCATGGTTAGAAAATTCTAACAATAACTGATGACAATGTAATGGTGGAATGACTCTCGGACACATTAAGGTTGTGTAGTGGTCATTGATGGTCTGAGCAGATACCTCTGTCACAACTATCACAAACTACTAGCATGCAATTCAGCTCTTCTAAGCTTCCAACATGACCATTGAGCATGATGACATCTAGACCAATGAAGAAAAGCACGAGGAAAAGGTATTGGACAAGGACAACATGCTTCAAATTTTTTTATTAGTTGTCAATTAACAATAAATATCAATTGTAAGTCTACTTATTCCATTAAGGAGGAGGATGTGTTTTGTGTTGAGATGACACAAGAACATATCATTCAGATGGTTCAACAATTGGAGGAGAACAATGTAGGCGAAGAAAGCAACAATGTGATGCAAGAGTTGATCTTTTGTTGTATTGAAAAGTGTGTATCTTTGCTAATTTTATCTCACTGCTTTACCACGAGATGAAGAACTATCAACTGGTAAACAAAGTTTTTATTGATATTCAACTGCATGTTCAGTGAGAAAGCTTTTAGCATATTTGTATGCCTATTAAGAAATCCTTTATTTAATCATTAGTTCATTCTTTTATATTTATTCAATCAAAATTTTATTGGTTGTAAAATGGTATAATGACTAAAAAATATATTATGTATTTATATCATCTTATTAGTGAGAATTTGACATCAATAAAAATTTTATATTTCATAGAAGTTACTTTAGGAGAGGGAGGATCCGAGGATTGTATTTAATAGATACACAAACAACATTTATATTGTATAAACACAAAATATATAACTATATGATATATATATATATATATATATATATATATATATATAGTCTATATAAATTATTTATATCAAAATACTATATATATAATGTATATATAGATATATTGTATATAAACATAATCTATATAGAGTATATTTGCATTTATATATACAAAATATACACTATATATATATATATATATATTATATACAATATATATACTATATATAGATACAATGTATAAACACATATATATAATATATATACAATATATATGTTATATATGTGTATATATTATATATATAATTTGTTGATAAGTATAATATAAAAAACAAAAACCAACATCATGGTAGTCTAATCAGCAAAAAAGGATGGTTACACTAATCTTAAGATTATGAGTTTGATCCCTAGGGATATCAAATATATTTTTTCAAGATATTTATTAAATCACTTATTAAGTGGTTGATACGAGAACCTTACTGGCTTTGACCATGTTCAACATTCAACTTATTGAGTTTTTGTGATTCTTTTCAATTATATTCATGGTGTGATTGTACTATTAAAATGGGCCTTAAATACAATAAATTTACAGAATTATGATTTTTATTAAATTAGATGAACAGTAGTAAAATCAAATCTAAATTGAGTATAAATGATCAAATTGGTGGAATGCTGAAATGAAGGTGTTTGTTGGAAAATTGTACTTCCACAATGGTGATTTTAAGATACAGAAAACAACAAAAATAACAGAACAACAAACAATATATATCCAATTCATAATCCAACTACGGCAGAATAAAAAAAATGAGAAACATGAACTAGAAATAACGTTGTTCGCTAGTCTCTCAGTACGACTAGCTGCCTCCACCAGAAAATACGTATGCGTTACAGATTAAACTAAAAAAAATATCTTACAGTATGTGCAGCATATAGACAGTGATGATAAATCATGCAGAGAGAGAGAGAGAGAGAGAAAAGATGATGAATAGTTCCCATGTCCGAAAAATAGCAACCCGAAAATAAAAATTACAAAATATTTATAATAAAAAAAACTCTATTGGTTCATTTAACTGGAGCGGGTTGGATTAAGGGATGGGTCAGGCTCTGCATCAAAAATTTTGGCCCGCTGACCGATCAGTGGGACCTCCGTTATTGTGCTACTGCTGCATCCCTGGCCTCTTAATATTTTTTTTTCCGCACTTACATGAAAATATTAAAATAGAAATATTTGGTTATACAAACATATTATCAAAAAACAAATTATATATACAGCAAAGTTTGGTATTTTATATACCAAATTTTCTATGTCATTTGGGAGTATATCTACATGTGCCTGTAATTATTCTAGTAGTTATTTGACTGACTTCACTAAATTTCTATTTTAAAAGATTTTAAAAATGTTAGAGAAATCATTGTAATCTTAGAGATATCAAATGAACCATGTCATGTCGATATAATCTACTATAGCGTGGCAAGGCCATTCCATTGTGCCTTGCCGAGCATGACATTGGAACTAGACTACTAGTCTGGCAAGACTTAGTTAGCCAACAAAGTGCAGGACCCTACCACATAGTGCCACCTAATTGTGGCCATCCACATAAGTAGTATTCAACTTAATGACTAGTTAAAAAAACACCCCATATATGGTCACCTAATTGGACTAGACCCATGATTCAAGAGTCAACCATATAAATCTTGGGTTACTGGGCTAGTGGACCATGCCACTAGCCTGACATGAGGCCTGACTCATACCTAGAGGTGTCAACAGGGCCGGGCCAGGCCGGCACGAGAAAAAACCGTGCCCGGGCCCGTGCCGTGCCCGGGTTAGGCACGGGCCGTGCCGTGCCGTGCTTGGCCCGTGCCGTGCATGCCTGACCCGGCACGGTTCGGCCCTTGGCACGGCACATCGGCACGGGTTCATCCCATGCTGGGTATCCCTCGAGCCTACGGCTACCCCGCGATAGACCCACGCCCCTCCCGCAAAAAAACTATGGGTCGGGTCTGATTGGACCCGACCCGCGATCCCACTTCCACGAGGCCCGAACCGACCAAGATCCCCCAACGGGAAAAAAAAAATTTAAAATAAAAATATATTTTCAGCCGTTGGATCTCGCCTCCAACGGCTGGGGGGCAGAATCCAACGGCCCTCATGATTCTGCCCCCTAAAAAATTAAAAAAAATTAAAAAAAATTAAAAAAAAATTCTTTTTTTATAAATATTTAATATCTTTAATCTATAAATTCCACCCCCTCCCTTTAATATTTATGTTTTTCAAAAATATAAATTCTCTCAAATGGTTCTATTTCTCTCTCAAAAATCTTGATTCTCTCTCTCGGACCTTGGGATTTTGGCATTCGGCTTGGATTTTCGTGAATCTCGACTTGAATTTTGAACATTAGAGCTTGACTGTGGTGCATCGTGCACATGACCGACCTCACTGCATTTACTGGGTAATTTATTTTACGGTTTTTTTAACACTCTCTCTGTAGTTTCTCTCTCTAGACCAAAATTAAGAAAAATTAAAATTAGTCATATAGTCTTTAATAAACTATTCTTAGAAACAAAAATCATAAAAAATGATAAATATAACTGAAACATATTTAAATTTAGAAAATGAAAATATTACACATAGGTCTGAGGCTGCTGAAACTTTGGTTTCTCTAGTCGTCTCAACCTAAACTTCTAAAAAACAAAAACTAGGAGGATTTCTGTAGTTTGGACTCATTTTAATATAATAAAACAAAAAAAATGTTAGAGGTGAGGAACAAGAAATGGCACAGTGCAAATATTGTATGAGACTTTTAACATGTAAGAGTTCGTTTGGGACTGGGCACCTTAAGAGACATGCCGAATTATGCACCAAAAAACATGGACCATTAGATCCTAGGCAAACCCAACTTGGCACTGCATTTTTTAAGACTGGATCGAGTTCAGTCTCAAAGTTTACTCCCTTCATATACTCCAGCGAGTTAGGTAGGGACGGCATGGCCAGACTTATCACATTGATGAGTCTTCCAATCACATTTTCGGAAGATCCAAGGATAGTGTGCATCATGCAGACATATTTTCAGCCTGCCTATCATAGGATTTCTAGGTTCACATCTAGGAATGACATACTAAAGATATATAAGTTAGAAAAACAAAAAATAATTAAGGAATTTATGGCATATAGTGGAGTGGTGTTCGTGACGTCTGATATCTGGACAAGTCACGATGAATCTTCTTATGCATGTCTCACCAGCCACTATGTAGATTCAAATTGGACAATCAATAAAAAAATTTTAGGATTCTCTGAGATTCTTCATCCTCATGATGGCCCGGGCATTTTTGAGTGTATGATGAAAATCTTTAGGGAATATAAAATTCAAAATAAAATTTTTAGTGTTACATTCGATAACGCATCTAATAATGGAGTAGCGATCAATATGTTTGTTAGGAATATTAGAGACACACCATTAGGAGAGATCTTTCATGTCAGATGCATGTGTCACGTGATTAACCTGATTGTTCAAGCGGGTATGAAGGTGTGTTCCTCTGCGTTGAATAATATACGTAATGCACTAAAATATATTCGCACTCCTCGCAGACAACAAGAGTTTGGTAGTCTCTGTTTGTCTGTGAATCTTAAGAAGAAGAAATTCCAATCAGATGTGAGACATCGTTTGAATTACATGTACCTGATGTTAGAATCATGTGTTGGATACGAACACGTGATATCCGATTATGTCAATAGTAAGAGTAACGAACTTATTATTAACGACACTGACTGGGCTTCAGGAATTTTATTTATGAAATTCCTGAAGATTTTTTATGACACGACGAACATGTGTTCGTCGGTTTATACGCCCACCACTTGCATTGCACTCCAGTGCATATGCAACATTAGTAGCATGTTTAGGTAGTATCTAGCTGACCCGACACTTAGCCATATGGTTGCATAGATGGAAACCAAGTACTTGAAGTACTGGTCCACCGTCCATCTCTTTATTGCCTCGCTGCATGCATAGACCCTAGGGTTAAGGTGAAAGGGGTAGAAAACACCGTGACTTATATTTCCTCGTGCATGAACCTAGAAGACCTACCTGAAGTGTTCATTCACGAGAAGTTGACTGACCTGTTCACATACTAGGATACTAGGTATGGTGGTGGTAGTAGTGAGACTGTGATTACGGACATTGATACCTTATTCGAAGATGACAATTTTTCCATTCAGCTAGCGAGGGGGAAACGTAGGGGTGAACCATCACATATGAGCGAGCTGTCTCGGTACTTAGATACCGATTACTGCTCAATCCTATCATATTCTGATACTAAGAATCTTGATTTATTACAGTGGTGGAAATCATATGAGTCCACCTTTCCCATGCTATCTATGATGGCACGAGATCTACTGACTCCTCCGGTGTCGAGTGTAGCATCGGAGTCTGCTTTTTCTATTGCAGTGAACGTGATTTCAGATAGGAGATCGAGATTACGTCTAGATATTGTTGAGGCCTTGGCTTGTTTGAAGGATTGGGAGGATTCGAGGTTTAGCATCTATGATCGTGCTGAAGCTGGGATTGAGACATGGACTACAGTAGCATCTACTGCGATGGCGGGGGAGTTGATTGCCGATGATGATGATTCATATGATACTGATCTTGATGTTGTGGCTGATGATTCTCATGATATGCCAATTGACGATTAACGATAATCTACTATTTTTTATTTTCGATGTTTTTTTTATTGATTGCACACTTTGTTTGTACGTTGTGTTGAAACTATAATTTGTTTTGTTCGGACCTTTGGTATCAAATGGTTGATTGGTAATTTTTCATTTATGTTGTTTATGTTTTTTTTAATTTTTATTTTTACTAACATAATGTATTGATTTATTTTTTTTTGTTTTAATTTTTCATTTAAAAATTAATAACATTTTTATATAATTAATAATTATAATAAAATTAAACTAATTAGATATTACAAAAAAAAATTTAAACTTTGCTATTATAATAAATTTTTAATTTTAACATTTTTAAAATTATAAATTTATAATACTATACAATATCTAAAATTTTAAATATTTTTTAATATTTTATATAAAAAAAAAATTTCTGCCCGAGCGGGCCCGGCACGAAAGCAGGCTCGTGCTCCAAAAAAATGGGCCCGGCCCGGCCCATTTGACACCTCTACTCATACCAGCCTACCTTGACATGAGTCGTGCCACATGATTTTGATTGGCATGGTCCAGGACCAAGTACGGTGCTGGACCATGTTATGCTGGGCCAGACACGACTTAACCACGTCATGCAGCGAGCCATGCCCGGGCGGCCTAGCATGGTTGATGCCTCTAAGTAATTTCGATCAAACTTAATAGACTTGATAGAATATATTAAGGCTCGAAGGAGAGAGAAGCTATAGATAATCATCACAATTCTTTTATAATGACTTGAGATTTGATAACTTTCACATTATTTTTAAGAAATTATAGCTTCATTTCTTAATCATAACTTTATTAAAAATTATTTTACTATTTAAACATAATTATCATGTCAATTATATTTTCTTGGAGTTAAGATCCAATTATCTCTAAAATACTTAATGACTATGAGATTATTTTCACTTCGTGGTAGCCAAGTACCCCAAGAGTACAAGTAATGATGAAAAATCCCAAAGCCATGACATATTTAAGGAAGAAGCAAAATATCAAGAGATATGAGTGACAATATTATTTTCTGCAATGACTTTATTATAGATAGAATTTACTCTAGTCGCAACATTTTTTAACACTCTGACTTTGTGCTTTAGAAATAAAATACTAAATCCACAACCAATTATAGTATCATGACTTTGTGTTACAAAGAGTTATTATATCAATTATGATAATTCTAATGTTGCAACATTATGCTCTAAAAGCCAATATCAAAGTTATGGTTAATTCTAGAGCTATGCCTTTATGTTATAAAAAGTAGAGGTCTCAGTCTTGGTTATTCAAAACACCATGACGTTGTGTTACAGAGAATAGAGGCCTCAGTAATGGTCATTCATTGTACCATAATATTAGTGCTCGAAAGGAGATCTAAAGTTATGATAAAGTTGTGTGACATCAACTTTGTGTCATGACTTCCAACTTAAGGTATCACATGGTTTATCCAAGTATGAAAGAAACAATTAAAGAAAAAAAAAAAGAAAAGCAAATGAAAGAGAAGAAAAGAGAATGTGGGAAAACCGAATCATGTATGCAAAGAATTCTAGGTGACATAATTTCAATCCTCAATTTGGACAAATTGAATGTGAACACAAGAAATATTTGATTGGAATTAGGGTTTGATTTTTAGATTTTAACTTGGGTGTTTATTGGGAATCCTTGAATCCATGAGATATCACTCAATACATCTCACATGATTTCCTTCTTTATTTCTGGCTAAATTGAGATATATGATTGATAAATATACTTGTATTTTGATGAATTAAAGAATATTTAAGTTTATGTTAATTTTTATGTTGTGTTTGGTTGTTAAAGAATATTAATGCAAATTAGAACTAAAAATTAGGGTTTTTATAAATACACAGGTTTGTGCATGTCGATTATAGTAGACAATAATATGTAAGTCATGGGTTACACTCACATGATTCGATAATGTTGAAGTGTAGCCCTTCTAATCTTAACACATAATATAAACCAACATTTAAAAATTCAAAATTAAGGTAAGTTTAATCATGCCGAGTATGCTACTTGCTAAGCTGAAGGCATGAACATAATACAAACATTATGTACTAACAAAAAGGAGTAACATTTAAGTATTATGTGGGTTACGTAAAATATCAAACCTATGAGTTTTACTATAATATGTGAGTCATGTGTTAGCTATGGTAGACTGTGATAGGTATATCACATGACACATCTAAGTGGGGAAGATTAATATGATGGTAAAAACTTAATAAATAATTTCTCCTTGTATGACTTCTATAGGAGAGATGTGTGGGAAGATATATCTTAATTGTCATAAGTACGAAACTTATGAAGCTGAAAGCATAAATACATTTAGTATGATATTTTCTCATTGCTTTAAGATAATTAGAGATTGAAGAATAGAAATACATATTTGAAATAATTATCAAAGGGCAGTTGACATATTGTCCAAAAAGACTACATTAGTGATGACACATAGAAAAACATGTGGCTTTGATATTGTAATATCAATGAGACAACTATAAAATAATTATCCTTGGTAATGATAATTTATTAGATAATAATTAACTTGTATGCCAAGAAATTAAACATGAATTTTCATATTAATATACTATTCATCCAATAACCAAACATGATATTGATTAAACATTGAAAAACATCATCATGCATAAGAATGTTAGCCAACTGTTGTGTCTAAGTACATTTCAAAAGACCAAACACATTTATTAACTTACTTATATCCACTTTATTAATTATATGACCCATGTACTTATAGAGCTATATTAGACAGGACATTATAATTCAATGAAATTTTGGGATTATGTCAATCTACTATAATTTTGATATCCTCACAAAATCACAACAATAAGACATAATAATAATGAAAATTCATGATACCTTAAATGTCTAACTTATTTACAATACTGCATGTTTGTCGAGAAGTCATGATTGACTTTCTTTCCTACAACTCTACAAATAAGTCATGACGTTCTTTGTACGTCATGACTCTACTACCTAGTTGTTACAATATGTTACTATTCAATATATTCTTCATTATCATGAAATTAACTTAGAATTATGGCCACATTAGTTCTAAAATACAAATGTAGCCATAATATTATTTTTACGTCATGATAACCAAGTACCAAACTAGTACAAGAAGTTGTGACATATTTTAGCACCATAACATATTAATTACAAAGCCAAAATTAAATAAAACTAAATAATTTTTAGTCATGATAATCTTTGTCACCATTAATTTGTGTTCAATGGATAAATTGCCTCGGTTATAACATTCTTGTCGTCGTGACCTGATGTTTCAGAGTCCAAAATTTTCAGTTATGACAATCTTTGTTACAGTGACTTTATTTTCTAGAGATGAATTTTTTCGGTCACAACATTCTTGTCATATTAATCATATGTTTTAAAGTGGAACTTTTATCAATTGCAACATTCTTTGTCATTGTAACTTTGTGTTACACAGAGAAAATTTCTTAGTCATGGTATTCCATTATTACCACAATTTTCTGCTCCAAAGAGGATTCAAGGAATATTCATAGTCATTATCTCAACCTAAAGTCATAACTTTTAACTTTAAATGTAAATAGTGCCCAATGGGACTCCAATGATATAAATTGGGGACTTAATAAATTTTGAAAGAAGAGTTATGGGATTTGATTTTTGAAGCTAAGTATATGCCACCCCAAGAAGGGCATGAATTCCAACATCTAATTAAGGACAAATTCAAGTTGAATATAAACAAGATAAATTAGGAAGTAAATTTGAGACCTAAATCTTCATATTAACTATCATTATATCATTGACACAATATTTTTACTATGTAATATTTTTTTTAAGTTATGAAACTTTCTTGGAGTCATTGGCTAAATCTTCATATTAACCAAATACCCTACTAGTGCTACAAGTAGTGTTATTCTCTAATACATTGACTATCTCATTACATATCCACTAAGACTAAGGAAAAAAAACTACAATTCTTCTCTTGTTCCATGGTTTTTAGCTATTGAGAGTTTTAGAAAATATTTACTCGAGTTGTGATCATTTCTAAGACCATAACTTTTTACTTTTGAGAAATGACCAAAGTTGTGGCTCATTCTCAATGCCGTGACTTTAGATTATAGAGATGAAATATATGAGTCATAGCTATTCCAAGTTACATGACTTCATGTTAAATAGATAAAATGCATAATTGTAGTCATTCCAAATGCTACAACTTTATATTATAGGGGTAGGTGTACAATCATACTCATTCTCATCATCACATTAATCTAATATAAGAAAGAAAACAAAGTTTTGATTTCTTCACAGTGCCATGACTTTCTACTTAAAAATCACACTCAGATACCCAAGTACAAAAGTACAAAATGAGAAGAAAATACAAAATTTGGGAGGCAAGAGAAATAGACCAAAAGCTAGGATTTGGAGGGGATAAGTTAACCCAAATCTAGGGTACATATTTGAGCAAAGAAATGATATAAACCACAAGCTTAAATCATAAAAGATGGGGGCACCAATTTCTACACCCACCTAGATGCAAATATGAGGCATATGAATGATAATTATGAGTTGAAGATTTGATTTCTAGATACTCTTAATAGGTGTAAATGTGTTAAATAGGCCATCCAATTTCGGCACGACCTATTTTTAGGTTGTCTAGTTGGGGCACTAAGTTGTGTCAGGTACAACCCGACTTGGAAGTCATTTCGTGCATGTTAGAGCATGACTAATTCTCTGCCTAGCCCAACACGACATGACTAGTATGATTCTGAGCAGATCCATGTCTAATGTGCTGAGTTGTCTTGGGTCATGTCAGATCGTGTCGAGTATGTGTTTCATTATAAAAATCTACCACATGGAAGTGATATATATGTATAGATAAAAAATAAAAAAAATTAATTTTTTTAAATATATCCGGGCATAGACGAGTCATACAAATCTAGTTACATAGTTTTCTGTGACCCATGACCCATTCCTAGTCCCGATTCATGGTCACTGTGCTGGTGGATCATGCCAATGAGCTAGGCACATAAGTCATGCCTAGCTTGGAATGAGACGTGATATCCTATAGCCCAGCATGGCATGAGTGGAGCCTCAAACTGGCACAACCCAAGTCCATGCATAGTTCTAAATTGTGCCATGCCAGGCCAGACAAATTAGTCGAGCCATGCCTCATGTCATTCCTAGGCTACCTAGCTCACTTGATACCTCTAAATATGTATTATTGAGAATCTAAAATTCTATAAGATATATTTCAAATTATTTCATTTGAATTCTTCCTAATATTAGGCTAAATTGATGTATTTGAATTTATGGGATGGATGCTTAATTAATAAATTTTTATATCTAGATTATATTGTGATTTGATTATTGGTGGATATTGTGTTTATGTAAAATTAAAATTAAATTTTTACTATTTATGGATTTGTGCATACTATATTGTTAAACTATGATATGTAAGCTTTAAAGCAAGTTCAATCTTAATGGTATAAAATAAGTGATAGCTTTCCTGATCGTAATGAATGAGACACTGATATATCTAAATCTGACATTTAGATATGTTTAATCATATGAGAATGATGCTTACAAAGAAAAAAAATATGAATCCTTTTATAAGTCAATCTATTATTCCTATCTTAGAACAATTAACCTTTCATTGATGTGTGGTCATATTTAGCATGGGGGTTGCATGTCATTATGGTAGATAATGATAAGTAAGTCACTGGACAAACATGAATAAATGTAACTCATAAGGTAGTGAAAGGCATACTAGATACTTTTATTATATGACTCATACTAATGATATTTGAGAGAAATCACTTGTTAATTGTATTAGTACAACACTTGGGAAGTCAAAAGTATAAACATTTTAAATATCAAATCATATGTTAATCATTAATTTCTTTTGGATGGTTGTTTTGTATATAGAATTATCCGACCTCATGTGTCTTAATGATGTGAGTTGCTATAGAAATAGAAGCATTTTCACTTTCACTTTGTATGCATCATATTGGAATAATTAATATATACTTTTCCTCATATATTACCTATAAGAGTCATATGACAAAAAGTAACTCACATGATTATCACTGTATTATTAGTCACATCTACTTGTGTATGCCTCATGGCTTGCCTCTTGTTGTCAACCATGATGACACGCGACTCTCATACTAAAAGTGAAACCCTTAAGATAATATTTTATAAAGCTTTCACATTAATTGAGGGTTAGTTCTTCCAATATATACATAATGAATTGATTTATAAAAATATTTGTGTTTTCATATCTGTAAGCATTAAAATAGTATACTCGCACAAATAAACTTATCTCTGTATTGAGTTGTAACGTATATGTTTATCTCGGGCATCATGATTTGAATTTTATCACTTAAATCCTACCATTATGGTGAGTGTGCTTTGTGACTTAATTATCACTGTCAACCATGATAATACACACAAACTCACTCATAATAAAGCAATAATTTTAATTTTACATAAATACCTCAACCATCAATAACAAAATCATAATACAATTCAAATATAAAAATCATTAATTATCTATCACACAAAATGAAATAATCAAATACAAAAACCCTATACCTCAATTTAGATTAACATTGAGGAGGAATTTACATGAAATAATTTCAAATATATCTTTTGAAATTTTGGGTTTTTAATGATAGCCCTCACAAGTGTCTAAAAAATCAAACCATAAATCTATAATTTTTGTTTGTATTTATGTTTTGCATAGTTACATAAATTTGTGCTCTCATTAAGGTTTATATTTATGTTTTGCATCGCCCATTTGGTTGTAGATTTTATCTAGGTTTGGGCAAATTTGTGCTCTCAAAATCTTAGCTTTCATGGTTTCTACTGTGCCATAAAAAACTCTTCTTTCATTTATCATTCTGCACTTTTATATTCAAATATTTGGATATGACTTTTAAGTGGAAAATCGTGGTGCTGGAGAATACAATGATTTTGGCTTTTCATTTTTATAACAAAAAGTCATATCACTATGAATAAGTCACACCTTTAATAGCTTTTTTGATTTAGGTTGTCATGACATTAGGAACAATCATGATATGCATTTCTTCTCTATAACACAAAGTTATGACTCTAGAAATAATCATATATTTATAAATAATGTTATAGCACAAAGAATGTGTCACAGTTTAGTCTTTCTCTTGCATTAGATTGTTGCAGTATTGAGAATGACCACAATTTTATATTTCATCTCTATAACACTAAGCCACATCATTGAGGATGATCATAACTTATGCATTTTGTATTTGTAATACTGAGTTGTGATACTTGCAATGATCATAGTTTATATATTTCATCTTTATAACCAAAAGTCATAGCTTTGGGAATGAGCCATGGTTTTGGTCATTTCTCAAGAGTAAAAAAACATGACCTTGAAACTGTTGTTGCTCGAGTAATGCCATTTAGAACCCTTTGTAGCTAAAAGTAGTGACTTTTACCTTAGTTTTAGTGACTATGTAATGAGAAAGCCGTAGTGTTGGAGGATACCATGACTTTAAATGCCAATGGGATACTTGATTGGTGCGAAGTAAAATTAGTTTTAGTGGCTATGTTATGAGCTAGTATGACTGGGACTTCAAGAAAATTGCATAGCCAAATATAGTGTTAAAAGTAAATTGATTATGTAAACAAGGTATAAGAGTCATGCCCTACAAAATTGTCGTGTTTATTTGTATAGAACTTCGAGACTAAGAATAAATGTTATAACTACCTTATAAGCTCAATGATGTGTAACAAAGTAATAACACAAGAAATATTATGACTTTACATGACTTTGTGCCCCCTTATATATAATAAATCCACCAAGTCTTATATTTCACATAAATACAACTTAATTTCATCAATATTTATCATAATCCATCAAAACTACAATTTAATAAAATAATTTTATTTAAAACTATTTTTTATTTGTAAAATACATCATAAACAATCACCAAAATAATTAGCATTAACTGATATTTGGAATATTAAATATACATTTATGAGTGGCCAATAATTGGT
Organism: Sapria himalayana; assembly: GCA_029783825.1. Lineage (NCBI taxonomy): Eukaryota > Viridiplantae > Streptophyta > Magnoliopsida > Malpighiales > Rafflesiaceae > Sapria > Sapria himalayana. The sequence continues at coordinate 2,390,752 of JAREIK010000182.1, read as the reverse complement.
AAGAGCCTAATCGGTGACAATCATCTTGTATGTTGATAGGACACTAGGACATTTTCATAATAATTCAACTTTTATCCTAAAACCAAATATAACAACAACAAAACTCTTTAGACATGTCATCGTACATATCGAAATGGACAAACCTTAGAATATAAAAGTCTTACCGAAAACTCGGTTGTATCCTTTTAACTAAAAGAGTTGTTGACTCATCGTTAGTTGATTGAACTACTTTTACAATAACTGTGTGATCAATATTTGGATGAATGTTTAATTTACTACTTATACGACTTATATAGTTGCAAAATTGGTTGGATGATAGAAACTTGCTCAACGAACTTTGAGACATTACTTAATCCTAAAAAGTAGGCATTGTAACAAAGCTGCAACATTAGGTTGAATTTGGATCTATGGATGGTTTATCTATATATGTATAATGATTGTAGATTTATACTATTTAATTGAGTATTTTCATGTTTTTAATATTATTGGATGTGGATGTTTCTTAGAACATAGAATTAGAATTCCATAGCAAATAAATTTATGTATATAATAAACTTAGTGTATTATTCAAAAACTAATTACAAAAAAACCATAACTTTTAATATTTAGTAAAAAATATGATTAAGCATAAAATACTTTCATTTTAATGCAATCTAAAACCTAAGATTCTCTATGTTTACTTAGTGTACTACTCAAAAAATATTACAAAAAAATAGTACAACTTTTAATATTAAGTAAAAAAATGAGCTAAAATATAAAATATTTATATTTTAATGCAATCTAAATTTTAAACATGATTTTACCCCCACCATACTTAAAAAAACAATATTTTTTTGGGAATGGCTTTCTCAAAAAAAAAAAATCAACTTCTCATTTTTTTCCAAAACTTATGTATGTATGTGTTGCATATTTATACTCTTATAAATGTATATATACATAAACATGTGTGTGTGTGTGTGTGTGTGTATAAACATGTACATAGCTTTATACATATAAAGTTACCAAAAATAGTTATTATATAGTTATATATATATAAGTTTATATATAAATAAATAAATACACACACACACACACACACACACACACATGTATGTGTGTGTGTGTGTGTATAAACACGTGCACACACACACTCGCACACACACACAAAACATATATATCTATTATATAAACACACATGCACACACATGCACACACATATCTATTATATAAACACACACACACATACACACACAAATACACACATATATATAAACACACACACAAAAACACGCACACACATAAGCATACATACACATACACATTATATATATACATATATGTATATAATAGATATATGTATATGCACTATATATATAAACACACACACACACACACACACATATAAATGTGTATGTGTGTGAATGTAAATATAAATGTATATATATCTATATTATATAATCAATTTATATACACAATGTATATGTATATATAATGTTTGTGTGTGTATTATACACACACACACACACACACACACTTTATATATACATATAAGCAAACACATGGAAACCTATATCTATACAGAAATATATAAGTACATATTTTTGATAACTTATATATATATATAAGTTTATATATACTTTTACACACACACACACACACACACACACACTGTTTTATATATATTTTATTTCAAAAAAAAAAGATTGTTTTTTTTAATTGATACGGGGTAAAATCAAGTTTGAAGTTTACTATAGAACCAAACATAAGAATTTTATTACATAAAAAAATAGAATACTGAAAATAAAGTCCAATTACTTTGGACTATCAGACCGATAGTTATTTGAGGCTAAGAGCAACTCCAACAATCGTTACCAAAAATGGACTGCTAAATGTCATTTTATAAATTTAAACAGTATCTTGGCACCTTTAAACAATAATTTTGCTCCAATCAATGTTGTTAAAACCGGACCGGCCCGGCCGGTCCAACTGGAAAAACCGGGGACCATGATCGGGACCGGTTCGGTCCAACCGGAAAACCCGATAAATTGCAAAACCTGGGATAGACCCGGCCGCCCACCGGTCGAACCGGCAACCCGGATGACTCGGTTCTGGGTTAGCCGGTTCTCACTTTTGTTTTTAATTGATTTTTTTAATTAAAAAATAAAAATCAAAAACATGAAATTTGGAAAAGTTTTCGTTTTTGCCTTTTGGTTTTTGGTTTTCCTCCCTTGTCGAGCAGCAAGCAGAAGCAGTTAGCCCTAACCCTAACGCCAATCACGCCACCGTCCACCATCGCCGTTGATCACGCCACCGCCGTAGCCAATCTCTCCTCCGTGCGACCACCGCAGCTATCCTCTGTTCCACCGCCGCTCCTCTCCTCTGCGCCTCTCCTCCGTCTGTTCCACCGCTGCGCCTCTCCTCCGTCTATTCCACCGCAGTATATATCAGATTCCGTTCTTCCCAATTCAATCCATCTCAGTCGAGTTGTATCTTAAGGTCAGAAATTTATGCAGTTATTCTTGTTCATGTTAAAAGGTTCCAAATGGGGATACATCGGTTGAGAGTCTAAGGTCCATCGGTTTAGGGTCTAAGGTTGACTGAAGTTAAAAGAAAAAAAAGCACGCTCCTGGTCCTGGAGAAAGAAAAGGGAGAATGCAAACAAAATTTTCCTTAGATATCCAAAACCAATCAGAAAATTAGCATTTTTTGAATATTCTAAAATTTGAATAAGTTTCGAAATTAAATTGACTGTGATAACTTTTGTTTCTGTAACTCAAAAGTGTGATGCTACTAATACTAAGTGATGCAGATTAACCGAGATGAATAGCAAAGAGTACTTAGAGTAGCATGATTCCATGGTAGCAGATAAGCAGCAGCAGGTCTCACAGGATGATGGAGACAAGAAATCCTTATAAGCATGAGACACTGGAAAGAGCACTAACATCTTATTAATTAAGCCTTGTTGTTCCTTAAGTCATTATCACCATACCTTGACTGAGCGACCTGGTAATTATTTGGTAACAAACCAGATATTGATGATAAACATTAGAACCCACCCCCCATACTTGTTATTTGAATAAATTATAATCTGTCAATGTAAAGTTATATGCTAACTAAACAATTCTAATAAAAGATCTATGTCTGTGGAGTGTTCATTTTCATCACGTAATGCTGCTCAACCCTCAAGTTAAATATCAGTAGATCATTGCAGAAGCAGGGTCTAATGTTGAATCTGGTTATTGCTTTTTCTGAAGCCATTTTGATATGTAAACTGCATTGAAAATGCTTGATATCGATTTTGACAGTTCCTTAAAGGAGTCACTCTACTTTTTCTAGATAATTTCTTTCATAATCAAGATATAATTAATCACTAATCATCATGGTTGAACTCACGGCATTTGTATGAGTTTGTTGCTTTGTTCTTCCAATAAGCGTGCTGTTTTTTTTTATAATAATTGTTAGTGTTACATACTAGGACAAACCTTTCATGATGCTCACAATTCACATAGCTAATTCACTACGTGTAATCAATTAAAATTACTTTGCTTTGTTGAACCTATTTATTTCTTTTGAGTTCCATTTTCTTTTTACTTTGTTTTGTTTATGTAATTTTGTTAGCATTAGGCTTTGCTGTCCTAATTTAATTTGGACATAAAGGACATTATAGTTTTTATTTGGTCCCTAATTTGGACATTATGGCTTTGTGTGTTGTTATAGGAATGACCAATATGAATTCTCAATCTTCCGAGATACCGTCTGTAGCTTCTACACCAAACATTCGTGGCAAGAGTGATCCAGCGTGGGGTCACTTCTATGAGACTCAAGGTCCAAATAGAAAGACTACCTACACTTGCATGTATTGTGCAAAATCCTTTAAAGGTGGAGGGATCAATAGAATGAAATATCATCTGGCTTGCATTCCCGGGCAAATATCATCCTGTAGAAGTGTTCCAAATGAGGTGCGGATTGAAATTCGTGATTATCTTAAACAAGGATAATTGAAAAAGAAGGCCCTTAAGGAGACACTTAATGATGCATTTGATGATGTTGAAGAGGAGGAAGTGCAAATACAAGAGCAAGAGGCGTCTGAAGATGAAGAAGAGACATATGAGCAACGGAGTCAAAAGAGGGCAAGAGAACAAGATAAAGAAAAAGAAAAAGAGAAGGAGAAAGGGAAAGAGAAAGAGAAGACGGTAGAAAGTACCACTTCTCATCATCCATCAAGTCTGCATTTTCTAGTAAGAGTGCAAAGCATAGAGCTAATATAGCTATTGCTAAATGGTTTTATGATGCATGCATTCCTTTTGATGCCATTAATTCTCCGTACTTTAAACCTGCTGTAAAAGCAATTGCTGGTATTGGTGCTGATTTTGGAGGACCATCATATCATGATATGAGGGTCAATTTGTTAGAAGAATGCAAAAAAGAATTGGATTTTCTTATAAATAGTTATCGGAGTAATTGGAGGGATAATGGATGCACAATTATGGCAGATGGTTGGACTGATCAAAGATAGCAGACTTTGATTAATTTTCTTATGTATTGTCCAGCTTGTTTGGTATTTGTAAAATCTGTTGATGCTTCTGATGCTGTGAAAGATGCAAACACTTTATTTCATATGTTCTCTGAAGTGGTTGAATGGGTTGGGCCATCTAATGTGGTGCACATGGTTACTGACAATGCAGCTGCTTATAAATTAACTGGAAGTAAGCTACATGAGAAGTATAGTAATATTTATTGGTCTCCTTGTGCTGCTCATTGTTTGAATTTAATTTTGAAGGATATCTGTAGCATGTCACATGTGAGTTCACTTGCTTCTAGAGCTTCTCATGTAACCAAGTTTGTGTACAATCATGGTGTCATATTATCATGGTTGAGGAAGTCTGATGGGTGGAAGGAGATTGTGCGTCCAGGTATAACTCGTTTTGCCATAACTTTTATCACCCTGCAGAGTCTATGTGAACACAGATATAATCTAACATCAATAGTGAGTAGCAAGTTTTTTATGGAGCATAAATTATCTGAAACTACACAAGGGAGACTTGCTTCTACAATTATTTTAGATCGCAAGTTTTGGGATGAGTGCTTGATGATAGTGAAGGTTGTTACTCCAATTGTGAAGTTCTTGCGTATTGTAGACTCCGATGAAAAACCTTCTTTGGGTTACGTTTATGAAGGTATTATTTATTTTATTATAAATACTTAAATAGTTAAATACTTGATTAATTTTTTAGTTTGAGTTAATTTGGTTATTAACTTATTACTAATGTTCATTATTGAATTTCTTATATTTTTTTTATTATGTTTATATTTTACAAGGTATGCTTCGGGCATGGTTGGCTATACAAGAGACCTTCATGAATAAGAAGGATCTTTATCAGCCATACATTAAAATTATTAATGATCGATGGGATAAGCATTAACGACGCAATCTCCAGGCAGCTGCTTATTTTCTCAATCCAGCATTTCTATATTTGGATAATTTTGTTGACATAATGGAAGCTACTACTAGCCTACTTGATTTGCTTGACACAGAAAGTATTTGTAGTGCTAGCATCAAAGCAATGAAAGAAGTTAGGATATATCGAGAGCGCTAAGAGAGTTTCGCCCGATGATCAGCATTAACTGTCGCAAAAACACTTCAACTTGGTAATTTTTATGCTTATATTACTAATTAATTTAGATTTGATTTTATATGACAATTGTAACTGTTTATGGAATTATTTTACATGTAGATGACTGGTGGAGATTATTTGGCACTGATGCTCATATTTTACAAAAGCTAGCTATACGGCTTCTTAGCCAAACAGCTTTATCATCTGGATGTGAAAGAAATTGGAGTTTATTTCATCATCTTGTTTATGTCAATTATAACCTGCGACTCAAGTATAGGTAAATTAAAAACTCTATGCTTAGATGACACTTGTTGATTTCTTGTTTTATAAATTTAAATATGTTTTTATCTTTTTATTTTTTATTCTAAAGGACTCACTACCAAAACAAGAGTTATGATCCTTTAGATATTGATTGCATTGATACTACTAAATTTTGGATTATTGAAGAAGAAATTCCTGATTTTGGTTATGAAGAAGTGAATAATTTTATTAATCAGAATAATCCAGTTCCTATGCTTACTGAGACTTTCAATATTGTTGGCGCCCAAGGTAATTTTTCAAAATTTGAGTATTATTTTATTTTGTTATATGTATTTATTTATTTTAAGTTAAATGAGTTATTTTTTAAAAAAATTTATGGCAACGATTTAGAAGTGGATATATTTGGTGCTAGTGATTTTTGTAGTGGATATTCAAGTGATCCGACTTTAGAATCATTATGAGATGCACAGTAGTCATAATTGTAAACCTTATGGCACCTTCGTTGTTGTTGATATAACTGATTTCTGTCAAAAAGATGGTAGGGACATAAAAAAGTACCGCCAAGCTGTCTTCTTCCATAACCGTTGCTTTTTTTCTGTACTCACTCTGCAGAGGCTGTACTCTTTCCATCCCACCATGCCTCTCCATTCTTCCGAACTGCACTCTGACACTATCCGTCCCTGCACGAATCGCGGACGTCGGATGGCAGGCCGTCTACTATCCGTTCACATGTCTGTTACGTCATTTCGGTTAGTACGTGATCTTTTCTTTTGCGCACTATCTTTATTTTTGATGGAGAGTCGTCTACCTGCATCTCGTATCTTTCTTGAAGTAATTTTGCTCGGTAGGTCGTCACTTCGCATCGCACTAGCTGTTTCTCTCAATGTAGCTCGTATACGAATCTGTTCGATAGTATCTGATGTTTGTGCGTGGATCTGCTCGAGTGAGGATCTGTTTGTGTGCGTGTGAACATGCGTGTTCGACACCACGCTGAATTATAGATACGCTTCACGCTAGCAGAGATTTTTACGGCTAGATGATATTATCACACTTTTATCTATAAGCAAACACGTGTTTACCTATTTTTACATATGCTGGATGCGTGTTTATGGAACTCGTGATCTTACATGCGTACATGTTCATAGCGTCAACGCGAAGTAATTATCATTAAACATCTTGAGTTTGATCTTTCTATGATGAATTATTTTTTATGGATCATGCTGTTTATATTTGAACTGCTCTGAAATTATACTTTTCATCTTGTTTCTACATGCAGCTTTGATTCTATAGGCGACGATATATATTCTGAGTGTTTTAATTGCACTCTGCGGGAAGAAGTGGGCTCTGTGCTATGAAAATGAGATTTGGAAAATTTTTCTTCGTACTTGCTTTGCTACTCTTGTTCATCTGGGTAGCCATGGCGACGCGAGATGTTTATATCGTAACAATGGAGGGAGAACCTGTTATTAGCTACGAAGGAGGTGTACCCGGGTTCGAACCTACTGCTATTCAATCTGGCGAGAAATTTGATGCCAACAGGTATTTGTTTTGTTTGACGTGAGTGGCACATATGATCCGTGCGGGAATGCACGCCTGGGTGCAGCACGATGCTCATGCTAGGCTGCAATTTCACCACTATCTAAGGGACATTGTCTTTTTGTTGAACTAAGTACGTGCTGCTAGCTGGGCTGCAACATGAATGGTCTGTCAAAATGGTGATTCCTGTTTGGAATAAGCCACGTCTTTCCAAATGCATCTTCCATATAGGATATGACACGTGCATCTTACATAGCCCAACACGTGTATCTTCCATATAGCACGAGGCACGGCACGATTTGGCCGTGCCTGGGCCGGCCCTGCATGGAAATTTCCCGTGACCGGGCTTGTGCAGTGCCCGACCACGGCACAATCGTGCTGTGTCGTGCCGATGCCAACCAGGCCTCATGTTATGCCTAGCCCCGCATGGTACCATGGCCCGTTGACACGGTACCGTGATGAAATTAATTTTTTTTTAAATTAGGGTTTTGGGCCCGCCAAAATCCTAATTTTTTTTTTAATTTAGGGTTTGGCCCGATCAGGCACGAACTCGACGGATCGTGCCACAGGCTCGTGCCGGACTGAACTTTACAAAACCATGCTGGGTTAGGCACGGCACAACACTGTAACCGTGCCGTGCCTTGCCCGGCACGAAAGCAAGGACGGGCTGAAAAAAAATGGGCCGGGCCGGGCCGGGCCGGCATGTCCTGTTTGACACCTCTAGATTAAATATTTTGACTGATCCAAATTATCTCAAATTTGAAAAAGCTATGATTTTTGTTTGTTTTTATTGGTCATTTTTTTTTGTTTTTATTTATTTATTAGTGTTTCTCATAAATCCATGCTAATGAAAAAGCATCATTTTTTCTAGTAAATTGCATTACTTATTTGTCTCTGTTGTTTTTTTTTTCCTCATCATTTATGTTGTAATTTTTTGTGAAAGCCTAATGATTTCGTCACTACATATTTTGTAGAAAAATATAACTATAAAAAAAAATGAGAAACTCATCATATCAACTAAAAGATACAATGAGAAATATTTGAGTTAGCTTATAAGTTGAATGTTTTCATGATAAATAAAAAATAAGTTGAAAAATAAAACATTTTTTGATTGAGGCCTATTGAAAATATATTTGTTGGTCAATTTGTTGTAGAAATATAGATTGTGAGTGAAGAGAAATAAAAAAAAATAATATGAAATACATAGGAGCCTACCTATAAATATCAAAAAATTAAATATAAAACTATAAATAAATTATACTAACCTGGATTAGTGTAATTCATGTGATGGGTTTATTCGATCCATAAGTTAAATAGCAAAAAATTATAAAAAATAAATAAAATAAATATAAAACTATAAATTATTCTTGAGCAAAGATAAAAATTTCTGATATATCCTTAAATTATAAGTATCGATATATCTATTCTTGATTGGTGCTCATATATAAAAACACACTGATATATCTTCGATATATCCGTAGAAACTGATATTTTAATCATTGCTCTTAAGTTAGAATATACATATCCAAAATACTAGGCCCGAAGGAAACAAAAGTAAGACAAGATATTTATGATATTTTTATGTAATAATTTCATTATGGATTTTTATTTGAAAAAAAAAGTATTTATTTTTGTATCTTGTTTACTTATGACCAACTATATTTGAGGTTACATGTTTTGTTGTTTGACTATATTTAATTTTCTCAAGAAAATGTTTGATCTAAACTGTGTTTGAGGTAGATGTGTCAATGGGGCTGGGCCGGCCCGGCACATGAAAATTCTGTGCCCGGGCTCGTGCCATTCTCAGGTTAGGCACGAGCCGTGCCTTGCCTGGCCCGTGCCATGCCTGGCCCAGCATGGTTTGGCTTGTGGCACGGCACATCGACATGGGTTCGTCCCGTGCGGGCCCGGCTATTTTAAACCGTGCCGGGCCAGGCCCGAAGGCACATTCGTGCTCAAAAAAATGGGCCGGGCCGGCCGGCCCGTTTGACACCTCTAGTTTGAGGCCTTTTTCTAACATGGCTAGATATCACAATATTTTGATTGCTTAGATCACGTAGGCGTCTTGATCATATTTGTTGGCATATCTGCAGTGAGTTGGTTATATCCTATGCCCGGCACCTTGAAAAGAAGCATGATTGGCTTTTGGGCATGCTTTTTGGTAGCTCAAGCTACAAGAAACTGTACAGCTATCGCCATCTTATAAATGGGTTTTCAGTTCATCTTTCTTCTGAACAGGTGAAAGATTGCATGGCCTCCTTCACTGTGATATCTTTTTTTTTTGTGGCTTTCTTTTTAGCAGGTGTGGTTATGTTATTTTAGTTCTTGACACCATAGTGATTTTCTAGTAGGCAAGAACCCTAAGCCATAGCCCTGGCGTGAAGTCGGTGGAAAGGGATTTGAGGGTCAGGAGACTTACGACACACACTCCACAGTTTCTAGGGCTGCCTGCTCAAGTTTGGCCATCAGATGGTGGTATTGATCAGGCTGGAGAGAGCATCGTGATTGGGCTTTTAGACTCTGGTATTCATTATCGGCATCCAAGCTTTGCGCCACATAAGATTGCCCCATTCAATGCTCTTCAGAAGTACAAAGGCAAGTGTGAGTCTGATCCCTTCACGAATAGAAGTTTCTGCAATGGGAAAATAATTGGGGCCCAGCATTTTGCCAAGGCTGCAATAGCTTTTGGCGACATTAATTATTCAGCAGATTATTCCTCCCCGTTGGATGATGATGGCCATGGAAGGTTAGATGATTGCCAATTTCAATTCATGATTTTATTGTTCAATATCCCATTTTATTTGCGACATAACATTATTCCTTGTTTCTATTTCAAGTTTCTTGGGAACTTGTCTTAGTATTTTGATTTGCGTATTTTTAGTTTGTATCTGATTTTTTTTTCATATATTTTAACTTGTGCTAGGTATGTCTAGTATATATTGGGAATACTCATAGTCTAAGTAGCACGGACACGGGGATACGACACGGCAGGATACGGGGACACGACACATTTCAAAAAACTAGGATACGGATATGGCTAGGATACGGCATGAAAAAATAAATAAATATAAATATTATTCATTAACAGAAATTTAGATAAATAAAAAAAATGTATTTAAAATTAATATTCCATATTTTAATATTGCATATATTTTATTATTCTTAAAATTATGTATTTAAAATTAAAATAAATTATGTGTTTATTATATTTTGTATATATATTAAACAAATAATAATAATTAAAATATAAAAAATATATATTCAAACCCTCTAACCCCTGCCCCCTCCCGTTACAGCTTCTAACACCCTCAAACATATATTTAAAATACTGTATTTTAAAATAATTTAAAATATTATATTTTAAAATAATGTAAAATATATTTTAACCATCTAACCCCCCCCCCCCCACCCCCAGCCTCCCGTTACAGTTTCGAACACACCCCCCTCTCGATACAGATTTCAAAACTCCCCATTCCCTTTATAGAATTAGGTTACCTTAGGTACTGTTGGCGCCTCGGTGGTGCGCTCCTCCCCTCCCCGTTTGACGAAATGGCAACTATTTCTCGCAATTGGCTTGTCGGCAACTCACTGTCGATGGTGTGCTCCTCAATTTGTTGGAGATTAGGAATAATCATTAATATATAGTGTATTTCCGACGCGTTAGACTCATAAAAATGCGTCGGTTGGTAAATGATGATTGTTTCGGAACAACGCATCGGATACGTCTCCGACGCGTCTGTCCGATACGCCACGTGGCGTATCGGACACGTATCCGACATGTGTTCGTGCCGTGTCCACGTGTCGAACACGTGGATACGGCAGTGCCTAGGCGTATCCGTGCAACATAGCTCATAGTAAAGAAGCACTTCAATTAATTTTTTATATTATGATATAATTAGTCATGTGATTTTTTCTTCGACATGCTAACACAAGGTCATAGCTAGGAAAAAAACAAATATAATGCCTCATTTCCATATTGCATGCCGAACAATAGATGTTGATGATCCGCATAAACTACATCAAATTTTTTTCATTATAATCATTTAATAAATTGTATTCTTATTTGATGCGATGATAAATATCTTCTTCTTTTGACGTGATAATCAATGTCTTCATCAAATTATGGTAAGTCTCATGTTAAAGACTTATCATATATAACCTCTTTGATTTATGTTGGTAAAGTTGTTGAAATATAGCCTCTTTGATTTAATAAAGTGTCTTATTCTTTAATGTGATGATAAATATCTTCTTCTTTTGATGTGATAATTAATGCATTCGTCCTAATATGACAAGTCTCATGTTTGAGACTTAGCAAATATAGTCTCTTTGATTAAATTGAATTAATTTATCGATATATTAATGTCTCCTTAGGATAGAATTAAACCAAGTAGGAAGATATCCCACCTCAAAAGAAAAAGGAGATCTCATGATCTCTCATTATTAATCACGAAACATCATTTTCTCCAAATCTTCCATTTTAGATTTTGGAAAAATCTTTTGATTTTGTATTCTCAGATAAATCTCATTGAATTTATGAACTTTAATTCTTGAATCAATTAAATTTGATTGACGAATCTTCATAGATCTAAGATTCTCTTAGATTTTGAGCTAAGTATGAGTATTGTGCACTGAGTGTAACTTTTATTCATTTTAAAAAGTGTTTAAATTGTTTATTTTTGACAATCATTTAATTTTGGTATTGAACCATGGCTACTTAGATTTAGGTGTTTTTATTGTTTTGACCATCTTGTTCAATGAGAAGAAATTCATAGTATTATCATGACTTATGTATTTGTGGTGACATCCATAGTTTTTAAAGGTATTTTTTTTTAACACCTTGATGCATGTCTAAAGGTGAGACATTTGTAAAATGCCTCAAGGTGTTAAAAAAAAAGCAACAGCTTGATGGAGCACTATGCGAGCTCCTTTGACCTCGATGAAGCTCTTGGAGCTCCATGATGGAGCTCGCTGGAGCTCTTCGAGCTCCATGATGGAGGTCGTTGGAACTCTATGGAGCTCCATCGAGCTTTCCATGGAGCAGATGTGAGAGAGAGGAGTATGGGCAAGGGCAAGGGAAATGGTAATTTATTTAATTTATTAAATAAATTAAAAAATTTATTAAATTTTGATAATAGTATTAATTAATAAATAGTATTAAATTAATAAATAATATTAAATTAAAAATAAAATAAAAGTAGAGAATTTAATAAATTTAAAATTTATTAAATTTATGCCTTGTGTCATGACAAAAAATTTACGCCTTAGTGTCTCGAGGCTTACCCTTCACCTCACGAACACAAAATTTAATAAAGCTCTTGTATCATAATGAATTATTGTTTTTTATAGTTTGAGAAAGATAGAAGCAAATAGGCCTAGTTGTTGTAGAGAGATGGAGAGGTGGTGAAGTCTCATTCGGGTCTCAATGGGCTCTTCCTAGTTGAGAAATTTAATTCAGTGCAAATTCAAAATGATATAAGTTTCTTGATAAATACGATGACTCCATTCAAGTTAGAGGTGCTAATGATGTGAGTTGAGTTTGAGTTCAATTGGGCTCGAGTCGAGTCGTTGACATTTTGAGTTGAGCTCGAGTTCGAGTTGAGCTTACTCGAGTCGAACTCGACTTGACTCGTTAACATTTCGAGTTGAGCTTTCTTGAGTTGAATTTTGATCAAGTTGAGTTCGAGCAGCTCATGAGTTGTCTCGTTTTATTAGCATTCCTAATTATTATATATTTAATTTTAGAAGAATCTGTGTATGGAATATATATATATATATATATATATATCATGTTTATAATACTAACTTATTAATATAATTTATAGAATAATATTCTATTCTGTTTCATCTTTTCTTTCAAGAAAATTAATTAATTTTAAAATAAATGTATTTATAACTAAATACATTTATTTATGTCATTCCTTAAAGTGGAGATAACATTTTTTTTAAAAAAATTTAATTTTATATACAAAAATATTCGAGTTTTTTGAGGTGAGCTACGAGTTGACCGACTCGATTGGTTAATATTTTGAGTCGAGCTCGGGCTCGAGTCGAACTTAAACGAGTCGAATTTTTACCGAGTCGTGTCCGAGTAGCTCGCAAGTTGTCTCATCTCATTAGCACCCCTAATTCAAGTAATGTCATATTGAGCACAATCATGTTAAGATATAGCTGATAAATATATCCGAACATGGATGGCCCCATTTTCACTTTTTATGGTGCGAGGATGATCCCCTCATTTTGGCAACTTGGCTCATGTGCAACGCATGGCAGCGTGTTGCAACTATTGTGGTAGTGGGTTCCAAATTTCTTCCAATCTTGTTTTGATATCATATAAAATAAAGATAAATCTCAGTAATAATAAAGAGGAAACTCGTGTGGATCACACACACACACACACACAATCTTGTTCTTCTGTCCTATCATAAGCCAAAAAAAAAAAAAGATAAACATGCAAAAATTGAAATAAAATCTGCATCAAAATTGATAAAATATTTGTAGTAATGATTTTTTGAAAAATATGTTATGGAAGATGAAATGTCAAGAGTCAATAGTTACTCTAATGGGTGATAATGATTTTTAATTTTCAATTTTATTTGGACAAACTAATGCCTATAAATAAATATTTGTTTTGATTGTAAAAAATAGCAAGAATTAAAGAAAGAGAGTATTTTCAGAAATATTTTCTCCTCAATTATAGTTTGCAGCCAATTTTTTTTTTTTACAGTTTGGTAGTATTGTGGTGTGTCAATGGTGATTTTTTGTGCTCTCAATTTTTCAACGCACGTAACCACTCATGATGAACATTCCATCCGCGACCAAGGGGGATGAAATTTATATCAGATCTGATTTTTTTCTGTTTTTGATTAAATCTCAGTCACACAGCTGCTATTGCAGCCGGAAACAATGGTATCACTCTTAAAATGCATGGTTATGAGTTTGGAAAAGCAAGTGGCATGGCTCCCAGTGCTAGGTGATCATAACTGCTGCCTGACATTGGTAATCCAATACCGACCTTTTTTATTCTCAGTTTCTCAACAAGTGAGATTATACATGCATAGGATTGCTGTCTACAAGGTGCTCTATGGGCCTAGCGGAGGCTTTGTTGCTGATGTTGTTGCTGCTATTGATCAGGCAGTGCCAATTTTTTGATGCTCTTTCTTCCTTTCTGTTATTGTCTTCTTCAATAGCTCGTGCTATTTCAGTTTTGCATGCATCTCTCATCAAATATCAATATGTTTGCGCATGAATAGTTCTGTGATGATTGGTCATCCGAGGAGTCGGTCCTATGGCTGTAACCGAGCCGAGCTGCTCGCGAGCTGCTCGGCGTTCGGCTCGTTAGAAGCTCGCTCGAACTCGTTTATTAAGTTAAACGAGCTGAGCCCGAACATTATTTTGAGGCTCGTAAGTTAAATGAGCCGAGTCCGAGCACCTTCAAACTCGGCTCGTCAGCTCGTGAATAGGCTCGTGAACAAGCTCGTTAACCAAGCTTATGAACAAGCTCGTGAACTAAGCTCGTTAACCAAGCTTATGAACAAGCTCGTGAACTAAGCTCGTGAACATGCTCGTGAACATGGAGAAGACTTGATGCACAATAAATTTTCCTATAAATGAATATGATGAGTGTTTTAGCTCTTGAACTTCAATCAAGTTAATTAAATTTTTATTATCTTATCTTTTTAATTTAGTTGTATGTTGGCTATTTTAGATGAACATTTTCTTTAATTCTCTAACATCATTTTGAGGCTCGTAAGTTAAACGAGCCGAGCTGAGCCCGAGCACTCTTAAACTCAGCTCGTCAGCTCATAAATAGGCTCGTGAACATGCACGTGAATAGGCTTGTGAGCAAGCTTGTTAGCCAGGCTTGTGAGCAAGCTTGTTAGCCAGGCTTGTGAGCAAGCTTGTTAGCTGGGCTTGTGGATAGGCTCATGAACCAAGCTCGTGAACAGGCTCATAAGTTAAACAAGCTCGAGCCTACTCCTTTAAAACCGAGCCGAGTCGAGCCGACCTAATACTCGGCTCGGTTACACCTCTGCTCAGTCCTAGTGTTGCATGTTTATGTTAGAGGTCATGTCTTGGTGTTATGGTACGTGCCTTCGTTCAAGGGATGGCGGGCATATGATTTTATATTGATCGGACGTAGCCTCTCTGTCTTTCGGGGGCAAGATTGTCTTTATGCTAATCTCTTTCACACCTCATCATGCTAAGGTGGGAGTGGGCATAAGTTTGGTTATGGATCAAATTTGTTCTTCCATGTATTATTACTCATTCACAATGAGTTTATCGGATCAAAAGTTCAGTGTTAATTTACTTTTCTAACCTTGGTGATCCTTTTGTCGCCCACATTCTCATCTATTCTAAATATTATAATAAATTGTATGTGAGTTCATGTGTTACTCTCCACCTACACTCTAACCACTTTGTCTACTTCTGACCACAACAATGTGTTTTTTGTTGATGCATACTATTGGACAATTGCACTTTTATGGTGGTGATTTTAAGATACAGAAGACAACAAGAACAATAAAATAACAAATAATATATATCCAATCCACAATTCAGCCACAACATAATAAAAAAAAAAGAGAAACAGAACACTAGAAATAACGTCGTTCGCTAGTTGCTCCGTACTACTAGTTACATATACTAGAAAATACTAATGTGTTACAGATTAAACCAAAATTTGCTTACAGTATGTGCACCGCAAAGTCAATCGGGCAGAGAGAGAGAGAGAGAGAGATAAGATGATGATGAACAGTTGCCAAGTCCGAAAAACAGCAAATCGAAAATAAAAATTACAAAACATCTATAATAAAAACTCTTTTAGTTCATTTAACCGGAGCGGATCAGATCATGGGATGAATCAGGCTCTGCTCTAAAAATTTAGGCTCATTGATCGGTCAGTGAGACCTCCGTTATTGTGCAACTGTTGCATCTCTGACCTCTTAATATTTTCTTTCCTGCACTTACATGAAACTATTAAAACAGAAATATTTGGTTATACAAACAGATTATCAAAACAAGTTGTATATATAGCACACACGCACCTTTGTTTTGATTTGTGCCATGTCAGAGATGTTAAGGCTATTCGATGTCGAGGATATTCTTGTAATTGGGACTTAACCTACTTAATTTCTTCCCCAATCATTCATCTTTTGGTTGGTGGTGTTTGCAGTGGTTAATTTACTGATTTTTGTGTTCTCTGCAGGCTGTTCAGGATGGAATAGATATAATTAGTCTCTCAGTAGGGCCCAGTGGCCCTCCAGAGTCGACCAGGATGACTTTTTTGAATCCCTTCGACATCACGTTACTCGCTGCTGCAAAAGCAGGTGTCTTTGTCGTGCAGGCAGCAGGAAATGGGGGCCCTTCTCCAAAAACCCTGGTTTCTTATAGCCCCTGGATTACTACTGTTGCAGCAGCCATTGATGACCGAAGATATCAGAATACACTGACCCTTGGAAATGGAAAAAAATTGCATGGAACCTATCTGTCACGTAAGTTTTGTGAAAATAGAATTTTATAAAAAAAATGGGCCAGCCGGCCCGTTTTTTCAGGCCCATCTTTGCTTTCGTGCCGGCCAGGCATGGTTTTGTGGGGGTTCAGCCCGGCACGGGCCCACGGCACATTCTGCTGGGTTCGGCGCTCATGTAATCCTAATTTTTAAAAAAATTGATTTTATCACGGTACCGTGCCTGCAACCCTAATAGAGGCACAGTACGCTTGTGCCGTGTTGGGCCTCGGGCCTTGTGCCTGAAATCGTGCATGAGGCCCGGTTGGCCTCGTGCCGGGCTGGCCCAGGCACGGCACAATCGGGCCGTGCCTCGTGCTGGGCCGGCCTGGCCCGGTTGAAACCTCTATATAAAATATGTTCATTGATTTTAACCGAACCAATTGAATTTGTTTTCTTGATATTTAAAATTCATCATGAATTTGAATTTTCTAGGCAGACAGATAAGGCAGGGACTTTAAAAGGAAAAAAAATAAATAAAATCAAAAAAGGAAATAAAGGATAAAACTTTCCATAAATGATAAAAGTTTTTTTTTTTTTTTTAATCCATATTCTTGTGCAGCCACCTGCCTATATAAATAAAGTCGAAAACAAATATCGACTTATATTTTAAAAAACTATACCTTCTCGCTATTTGTGGAAGAATGAATGAATAATTTTAATTATTATAATATCCTTTTTTTTTAATTAAATAACAATTGGATTTTATTTATAATATGTTATTTTCTAATTATTGTTTTCTTGAAAAATATTTTAAAATATACAAAATGTTTATTGATGAGTCTTGAGCTTGGGACTTGCTCATGGTGGTGGTGCAGCCTCTACGCACGGAAATGGCTTCTATGTCCTGGTCGCGGCTAAGGATGCGCTGCTGCACGCGGGGGGCAACACGTCCGACTGCCAGGATCCGGACGTGTTCAACAAGACCGTGGTGACCGGGAGAATTCTTCTCTGTGGCTATTCTTTTGGCTTCCTGGAGGGCTCTGCGTCCGTAAAAAAAGTGTGGGAGACAAGCCGGAGCGTTGGCGCGGCTGGCTTTGTCGTCGTCGTGGAAGATGATTTTGCAGTGAGAAACTTGTTTCCCGTTCCCGTTGCTGTGCCAGGGATCGCCATCACCAATCCCATCAGCTCCAAGGTTTATTTTTTTTCTTTTTTTTCTATTTTTTTTCTATTTTTTCTATTTTTTTCTATTTTTTTTGTTTTTTTTTTTTCTTTTTGAGTGGCTTCGTTGGTTGCTGATGATTTGGTAATTTTAGGATCTGATAAAGTACTACACGACTCGTAGTCCAAGGGACTCTGCGGGAAAAGTAACTAGCTTCAATGGTGTGGGAAAGATAGGGGACGGGCTGAAGCCTGCGCTTCACAGATCAGCCCCACAAGTGGCAATATATTCTGCTAGAGGCCCAAATGTGAGAGATTTCAGCTTAGATGATGCTGATCTGCTCAAACCAGACATCTTAGCTCCTGGTTCTCTCATTTGGGCTGCTTGGTCTCCTAATGGAACTGATGATCCCAATTATGCTGGTGCGTCGTCATCTTCCCCTTCCCCCCTTAGCTCAATGTTTCCTTGCTTCTATTTTAATGTAACACACACGCGCACACACACACACACACACACACATATATGAAGATTATAACATATGTATATTGCATGAGAATTTTATAGGTGATTAATCATAATATTATTATTCTTGTTTAATTATATTTAATTTTCATATTTTTTTATAAGATTTATTATGTTGGTGTTACACACACTCGCAAACGCTCATGCATGCATACACACATGCGTGCACACACACACACACACACATATATAGATTATGTTAATATTATTTGTTAAAATCAGAGAGATTGCTTCTTATGAAAGTTAAATTTGATTCCTTTCATCCTTTATCAAAAATACTCATTGTATAAAAATATAATATCTAACATATGCATACAATATGAGAATTTTACATGTAATTAATTATTGTATTATTATATTTGTCTAAGTATATTTAACTTCATAATTTTTATAATATTTGTTATATTAGTGTTACACCCATACACAAATATGCATGTGTGTGCGTGCGCATGCACATACACACACACATATATATATATTTATTTATTTATGAAATTTTTTTTTATTTTTTTTATTTTTTTTATTTTTTTTATTTTTTTTATTTTTTTTTTTTTTTTATTTTTTTTATTTTTTTTATTTTTTTTATTTTTTTTATTTTATATATATATATATATATATTTATGAAGGTTATTATCAATGCACAATGCTTATGTATTCTTGAAAGTTAAGGGTGAATATGTCTAATAATGAGTGTTAAATTGATACCTATAATCATTTATCAAAAAATGCTTATTATAGTACCAAGAAATGATATTAATATATGCATGCAATATAAAACATGATATTAATTATTATAATATTATTTTTGTCTAAACATATTTTAATTTTAGAGTTCTTATAAAATTTATCATGTTAGTATTATTCTCACACCCACACACACCCACACCACACACCACCCACACCCACACACACACCCACACACACCCACACACACCCACACACACCCACCCACCCACCACACACAAATATATATATATATATATATATATATATATATATATATATATATAGTATGTATGTATGTATATGCATATATCATAATTGTATGTTAAAGACAATGTTGTCATTAGACGCAGTATTTCTCATCTTCTGAGATAAAACTTTTGCTGGATGTATCAGGAGAGTCATTTGCAATGAAGTCTGGAACTAGCATGGCAGCCCCCCATATCTCAGGGATAGCGGCGCTCATCAAGCACAAGCATCCGGCGTGGAGCCCTGCCGCTGTTAAATCAGCCCTGATGACGACATCAGCAAAGCTGGATAGAGCAGGACGGTCTCTTCTGGCGCAGCTCTACACCGACAGAGAAGCCGTGGGGCTAGCTCCTGCCACGCCGTTTGACTACGGCAGCGGCCATGTTAACCCAAGAGCGGCTCTAGATCCTGGCCTTGTTTTTGATGCTGGTTAGTTTTCATCTCCCCTTTTGGCAAACATTCTTTATTTAATACTATGTTGGTAAATAAGAAATATTATTTTTGTAACATTATTTATTTATTATGAATATTCTAATATTTTGAATTGAATATTGAAAATTATTTATTATCTGTTGGATACAAAACTAAAATTATATTTGTTATTAATTTAATATAATAGCATTAAAAATTATTATTATTTATTTATTGTATATATGTATGTAGTAAAAAAAAGTCATTTAAATATATATTTCTATGCTATTCAAATATTATTTAAATATCTAAATGTTTTATCATAAAAAGGAATATGAAATTAAAATTATATTTAATTATAATTTAATTTACTGATATTAAAAATTAATGTTATTTATTTATTGTATTTTTGTATATGGTAAACAATTTTTTTAAATATATATTTCTACTCTATTCAATGTTATGGAAAATAAAAATTTAGTTACATTTTAATATATGATTACCATTAAGTTTAATTTTGTTTATTTATTAGAAAAATAATAAATTATTTATTCAAATATATAATTGTATGTAAGTCTAGTATATTGTGTATAAAAATCTAAGTAAATTTAATTATATTATA
This sequence comes from Sapria himalayana, assembly GCA_029783825.1. Taxonomy (NCBI): domain Eukaryota; kingdom Viridiplantae; phylum Streptophyta; class Magnoliopsida; order Malpighiales; family Rafflesiaceae; genus Sapria; species Sapria himalayana. The sequence goes on along the minus strand of JAREIK010000182.1, from coordinate 2,370,227 downwards.
AGTATATATAAAAATCAAAAATCACCCATATGGGTGGAACCATGTGGCGGGTGACTTTCCAGGGTTTTTTTGGTTTTATTTTTTTTTATTTTTATTTTTTTATTCCAGGGTTTTTTGGTTCTTTATCTTGCACCTTCAGGTTATGAGGATTATGTGGATTTCCTGTGTGCAACGCCTGGAGTTGATATTCGGGAGGTGATGAATTACACCAACGCTCCCTGCGAGCACAAGATGGGCCACCCAGCCAATCTCAACGTGCCATCCATAGCCATTGCCAGCCTCCGCAAGACTCGAACCCTGACCCGGACCGTGACTAACGTCGCCAAGGAAGAAACCTATGTGATCTCTGCCCGAATGGATCCAGCCATAGCCATTGCAGTGCACCCGCCGGCTATGACCCTGCGGGCGGGTGCGTCCCGGATGTTCACCGTGACTCTGTCTGTGCGGTCCGCCACAGGTTCCTATGCCTTTGGAGAGGTTATGCTCAAAGGCAGCAGGGGCCACAAAGTTAGGATCCCCGTTGCAGTTATAGGCTGCCAGTGGGAAAATGGGCTGATCTCTATGCTTAGAAAACTTAGGGTTTGCTAGTTTGCCCCGCTAGCCCTATTTAGTCTTCCTCCTACTTATCTTTCAATTTTAATATGTATCTTCTTCCCTATGCCATTTTCCAAAAGTAAAATATGGCTTAATTTTTTTGTTTCTAAAAAATTAGTTTTGTGTTATATATATACACGTGTATATGAATGTATGCATATATATGTATGTATGTATGTATGTATGTATATATGTATGTATGTATATATGTATGTATATATGTATGTATGTATGTATTTATGTATGTATGTATGAAAATAGTGAATAATGGTGTAGGTGGCAAAGAAGTACTATGTTGATAAATACTAATGTTTATATGTTCTACTTTTTATGTTTCGTTTGAATGAAGATAATACTTTTTGGTACATTGAAATCTAACCCCAAATAAAGCTTATTTGAAAATTAAATTATAGATCTTTATGTCACGTATACTATAATGTATGCCACCTTTGGTTGGATTTAAAATGTGTATATTTGGAACAAAATTTTAAGTGTATGTGTTGTGTAGTATATACAATATATGCATAGTATCTATACTATGGCTATAAACATAATATAGTATATACCATGCATACATTTTATTATGTATACATAGTATAAATACTGTCTATATATACATTATATATATATATATATATATATATATATATATATATATATATATATATATTATGTATACAATATGTATACAATACGTATATGGTTACACTATATATATATATAGTGTATATATATAGTGTATATATGTATACATACACTATATATATGTATACAATATGTATACATAATTTATATATATAGTGTATATCATATATACACTATATATATAGTATATTTTATATTTATATATATATATATATATAATATGGTTACAAAAATAAAAATTTACTTTATGTATATAGTATTTTTATACATAATATATTGACAATATATAAATAAATATAGTGTATATATGAAAATCAAAAATTATATTTTTTTAATGACATGGAGATTTTTTGTGGAAGTGGTAGAGAGAGAGATAATTTTGGGTTTATCTTTGCCGAGATAAAAAATATAAATATGTTTTGATTTATTATTGAAAATTATAAAAAAAAATTAGAGCACCAAAACATTATTATTTTTGATTTGCAGTGCAGAAACATAATTTCTCATTTTTAAATGCATAATTTGAATAATTGTTATTATGATACAACCTAAATTTTTCATAGTTTATCATATGTGGCAACTTGTTCATGTAATATTTTAATCAAGATGATATAATAAAATTTAAATTATATAGTTTTTAGTAAAACTATTAGCTCATGTAATAATTATTTTTAACATAAGAAGGTGACATTATAAAGATAGAAAAATAACTATCATTTTCAATGCTAATTGTGCCAAAATATCATATTAAATTAAAGTTTCCTAGACAATAATATATTAAGAGAAAATTAAGATAACAATATAAGGTTACATTTATTCATATTCTCTTTAATAAATAATATATGAAGTTAGTTCTAATACTTATCTCATTACTTTTCAGTTACAAAGTGAGAAATGGTAGTTATAATTATAGCAAGATTAGTAAGCAATTTCATATAATGCTTGTGACTATTTTAAGGAGTTATTGAAGAGGTGCTCTCAATATGGGTTCGAACTTTTATTTCAAGTTTAAACTTTCTATAGCAGTCTAAAATATTTGATGAGGTGCATAGTTGATATGGCCAGGAGGAGTTTGATATAAATATAATATTGGAGGAGGCATATTAATTATTTGAGGAGCTCGTAAAAAAAAACTACCAAACTCAAATTGATCATTACTCTAGGAGAAGACAATCTATAGTATCAGAGTTGAATCAATTCACCATAATTGAAGTAAAAATATCAACTCTCCTAATGAAGCTTAATATCCAACAGGAAAAGAGAAGAGGATGGCAAGAAATTATTATTTTGCATCCACATGAAATAATAAACTTAGATCTCATTTATCAAATATAGGAAGCTAATGGAATACAAAGTAAATGCTATATATCTCGGTTTAACAATAATATCTTGATGCATTACCATCCAAAAGTGAGAAATCACAAGAAATTTTCATATAGAGGCTATGAGAGTGAGCTATATAAAGTTGGGCAAGCTCCAGGAAAATTTGGGAATAATATTGTGAACTATAATAATCGATGGGGATCAATATTGAATTTTCAAGAATCACAAAGAGAAGAGAAGTTAGCTTTAGAAGAAAATATGAATACAATATTAATAGAATAAAGAAAGATAATAACCTAAATAACTAGATAGAGAAGCTTGAAGTGAAATTGAATCATACGAATTTGGTAATAAAGAATATGGAGAATCAAAATATACAAATTTTCATTATCAATGAAGTAAAAATGAGTTAATAAACTACTAAGTGATAATGAAACAAATCTGAAGATTTGATTATCTATATTACTTTAAAGTTGGAAAGAGCTATAATGGCAATATATTTAGTAAAAGTATTCTAGAATTTCTATTACTGATGGCATAGTGACTTTTTAAAAAGTCACTACTCCCACTGAAAATTTGTAAGAAATCATTACTCCCACTAAAAATGTTTCTAAAGAAGAAAACTAAGATATAATGATACATAATATGTTGTGACTCTAAATAAAGTGCAAGCCCAAATCTCACCCCTAAATTAAAATGAATGAAACATTGAAATAGAGGAGTAAATAGAGATTACTTTAGACTATGAGATTAAAGAAGTGGATCAAAATGAAACTAAGTATAAGTTTCTAATGAATCTTATTATTTCCTAAAAGTAAGTTCACTCTCTATATTGGTGTGGAGCAAGTAAAGTTTATTCTTTACAAAGACTCATATAGTATAGATAATGATGAGATATGTTGTTGGATGGTAAATAATCTATTTTATACTACAATGCAAAAAAAAAATAGACTTTCGATGAAAAGATTTTGTAGAAGACTTTTGGGCTGATGAAAATGCAAGAGATGATACAAAAGTATAAATTTGAAGTTTTGGAATTAATAAAGATGAGAAAAATAAGGAATTGCAAATATGAGGAAAATGAGGAACAAGACTATTATGAGGTGACAATATTCTTTGAAGTTATGATCTTAAAGGAATCCCATATAGGCAGCTTCAAGGTAGTTAAGGGAATAAGTGAAGAAAACAAGACTGTGATAGAAATTATGGATGATTAAATCAAAGACAAAGTCATGACTATGCACATCACCAAAATTTTGGGAGTACAAAAATATATTGGTCAATAAAAACTCAAAGATAAAGTTGCAGCTATGTAAGGTGTGACCACTCCTAGCACCATAGCCATATGATACACATGAGAGGTTATTCCTAACACCGTGACCATTCCTAGCACCATGACCTTATAATGAATGAGAGAAAAAGACCAAAGTTACAATTATTACTAACGATATGAATTCGTGTTACGGAGATATATGATCCAAGATGTAGATATTTCTAGCATCATGACATTATGTTACTAAAAGATTGAGACATACTCTAGAGTTGTGGCCATTTCCTAGGGGTTTGATCTTGCACTAAAGAGATGAAAGTCAAAGTCAAAGATTTCCTACTTCTTAGGAGTCCCATAAGTAAGCAATTGATGCAAGGCAAGATAACTCTTGAGTTAGAGGACATGACTCTCAAATCACAATTCTCTTTATGGTAAATTTAAAAATTTATATCAAAATAATATGTAGTTTAGGTTTTATATAACTTTGTTTGTGTCATATATAAATGATTTTAAATTAATGAATATGTTTTAATTTATGTTGTGTTATGAAAATTGATTGATGTGGTGATTAAATAGAACTTGAATAAAAGATTTGATTATTGGTATGTTTGTATAATTTGTCATTGTGGATAATGATAGGTAAATTATGTGACCCCCTCATGCATATGTTATTAAGGAAGTAACATTCCTTCCAATTATGATGTATGAGACAAACTTATATATCAAATCTAAAATTTTAGGTATGTTAATTATTGTGAGTATGTATTATATAAAGATTTAAGTGTGAATAATTTTACACACCAATCCATTATACATATCTTAGAAAAACCACTTCTCAATTGAAATAGATATTTTATGGGATAATATTCTATAAAACATTGTCACTGAGGAGAATGATGATAGATAATCCAATAGACTTATATGAGTAATTTGTTACTTACAAGGTAGTGATATTACTTTGAGTTACTTTTATTCATATAGTTTCTACTTGTGAACTATGATGGTAGCATATGATAATTGTATGAGTATGACATTTACGAGGCCAAAAGTATAAATAATTACAAACTATATTAGTTTTTTGTCTTTTATGGCACATGAGGCTAGATAATAAAAATATACATATGAAGTAACCATCAAGGTTAGTTGAAAAGTTATCTAAAAATTATGAACTTGTAAATAACTCTCGAGTAGATATGATTTGTTGGCTCGATGGTAAGTAAGTACTTAAGGGATAACTACGAGAGGATAATTATTAGAATGAGCTCAATTGTGATAATCACATTGTATGCTATTAGGAGAACAAGACATTACGCAAAACTCAGTCTTCATTTTATATACAAAAAAATACAATTTAAACTATTTAAATATATATCATATTAATTAAATGAACAGATTTATGGATTTAAGATTGATACTAAAATCTAAAATATCTATTTTGCTAGAATTAATTTGTCTCACTATTTATTGACTGAACTTCTGATACAATTTATATGGGATCGATATCTAGATGAAAATCATCTTTACTATTTATATAACCAATATACTTACCAATCTTAGTTGATGATATACCTTCATCAATAAGATTTTGATATACTTTCTAATTAATAAAATTACTCAATGTAATAAAGTCAACAAAATTTTATTGAAGAAATATAATTTTAACATCAATTTACTTCAAATACAAATCAAACATAGCACACAAAATCATCATAAATTTGATTGCTGTGAGATGAAACAATGGAGAAAAACCACTATTAGAAGTCAATGCATTCTTTTTGAGTGTATTTATACTAATTATCAATATTACATGATACCATTAAATCTGATCATTGTTATTCCACATGATATTATAGAGTCATTTACTACTAATAGTTTTTCTTCCATTTGATATTAATACTAGCATCTATGTCTTGTTCTTGTGTAATACTTTAATTTCTTTCTACATGATATCATAGTTTCATATAGATGCATTTAGCAACTTATAGTTTCATGAAATTTTACTCTTTCTGATATTATAGAGTCATATCACTAGTTTTAATTTCTGATACTAGCAACTTATAGTTTCATGAAATTTTAACATCTATGTCTTGTTCTGATATTATAGAGTCATATAGATGCATTTAACAACTTATAGTTTCATGAAATTTTAATGGTTATTAATTCTTATTTTAAAGATAATATGTAATATGGCTCTTCAAAACATACTCTAAGTATCAAACTGATGGTCTTATATCACTAGTTTGCCAACTAACTTCTGAACTCTTTTTTTATTCTTGTACCTCGTGCTATGATGATTCCTTCCTAGATATTAGATTCACTTGTATAGTGGTAATCTAAAACTTTTTTCAACATATTATTTTCATCAAATTTAGTTGTTAATTTTTTACAGAGATTATATTCTTATAGATAATATTTTGTGGGTAGTGTCATCTCATAGACGATATCTCTTTACTCTTTCACTACGTTTTAAGAATATATACTTTCTAAATTTTAGGTTCAACTTTGACATCACTGTCATAAAAATATAATCTACAACAATAATTTGGAATAAAAAAAGTAACCCTAAAATATTAAAATAAACAAGACAATAAATAACACAAACTATAAGGAATTTAGGATTGAAATAAATTACAAAATGAGAAACCCTCAATTTATATAAAAAAAACAAAAAAAAAATAAAATAAAAATAGATTTCTGATATGAGCAAGGTAAAATTTTACCTATCCATTTTAAATGCACACTCTGACATTACAATATAGTTGACCATTACATATAGGTATATACAACTATACTTATATTTCATCATTTTTGTATAGTTATATATAACTATACATATATTCTATCATATATGTAACTATATGTTTAACTTATTGTATATATAACTATACTTATACTTTATCATATATAACACTATCCATAATATAGCAATTTCAAAAAATAAAATTGATGAATGATTTTTAAGGTGAACATTGTTTTCAAAAACACTATTCACACTTGAAACAAATAGTATTTTTTTTTTCTATTTAATTTATATGGACACATTTAGAAATAATAAAAATTAATTCCAAAACATAAATATTTTATGTTATGGGGATTTTTGGTTAAATTTTTTTGTGTTATTAGAATTAGAATTGACGCTAGAATTTAAATCAAAATAGAATTTAATCAGAACTGAAACAGTACTGCCATTGCAATAACGAGGAACTTGAGCGAGCAGCTCACACCGGTTGGCTTCTCCTCCTTAATCCTTCATGAACGAAGTTGGCGAGGCTGGTGGATTAGCCGATTTAAGATCGATAGACTGCGCCCTCTTCCAAAGAATGAGTTGTTTTTTCGTTTGAAAATGCAGTCTCTTGTGGATTACACGATGAGGCACCTCCGTGCTACATGCAAGTAATTATATCGTGAATTGCACAATTTATATCTCCAACCCTAAACTTTGCCATAGCTTTGTGTTTACCAGAGTTATAATTGACAGCCCATTGCAATAGCTTTGTGTTCTTAAACATCTCCTTAATGAATTGAACTTATCCAATTTTATTTCTACCAACAATGGCGTTATTATCATTGTTTATTTAGAGAATGCTACCTTTCGTTCTCTGTTTTACTTACTGTGACGCCATTCAATCTCAGTTTTGTGAGAGAACTTATGTTCTCAGTTTAGTCTATATTGACTTATTTTTTTCTATTATTGGAACACGCCATATTTGATTTTGGGTGGAACCAAAGATGGGCTGTTGCTCAATTCAAGACTTAAAGTTATCTGGGGTCCAGACCCAGCCGACCAACCTAATGACAAAAGCTCACTCCAACCAAGCTTAAATTGTCAGCACTAATGGCCAGGCAACTTTCTTCACAACTTCTGTTAGTCAGAAGCACACATGACACGCAAACTCTATTTATGTCTGAGTTCAATCCACTATCTTAAATTTCTTGTTCTTCCATTGGTGCTTGGATTAGTGAGTTTTAGCCATTTGAAACAATCTTATTAATTTGTTATTATAATATAGAATCAGCTGATTCCTAATTGCTAGTGAATATTGGATTTAACAAGCAGTTGATACATTTTATGGGCTTATTGATGGTGTTAATGCTAATTGAAGTGTGAACAAGACAATGACATGCCAAATAATAAATAACATTATGTGGGAGGATTGAGCTGGTACAAACAAAGTAAAAGTTGAGAGAATGAAGATTGATGTTTTTTGGTTAAGTCTAGCTAAGAGCCTAAAACAAATTACTGCATTTGTAATAATGATGAAGTATAAGCATCGTTTGAATTTTTGAAAACATTGGTTAAGTGTGTGTGTCATTATAAAAGATTATATTTGGGGAAAGTCTTATGTGCATCTAAGCTTGGGCACAAGCAATGCCCATGTTTGGTTTGTCGCATAAAGTATGTTATTTTGTAAAAAGGTTTATTTTTTAGTAAAATTATTGGAAGTAATGAAAAACTCTCTATAATAGAATAGAGGAAAAAGAACAATTTTCTATATATTAAATGAAAAATCATAACCAATAAATACATAAAAAATTTAAAGGGGCAGGTAGCATGTGGAATATTCCCATCAAAAAAGTAACAAGAATAAAAACTAATAAAAATAAAAGAAAAATCACAAAAAAATATTTTGGAATACTTTATTAAAATAAGTTTTAACCTAATTTTTATCTTTATTTAAGGAGATAATATTTATTCTTGTTGTCAATTTCAATTCTATCATTATTGTATTTATTATTATTATTATTATTATATTAAGGGGAGTATCTAACTTGTTGACTTTCTCAAAATTTTGTATAAATTTTATAAGGACTTATTTGTTTGATGATATTATTGTGAATTCATGTAGTTATTTTTTAAATATTATTTTATAACATGATATCTATGCCAACCCTAAGTGAAATTTAGCATAGATTTATGTGATTGAGGTTTATAAACTCTAGGTATATAACTTTGTGCATTGTATCAACTTAGTTCACATGCACATAATGTTAAAAAAAGGTTCATTTTTGCTCCACCAAGTATAATTGTCACATACCTGTTATGAGTGATGTGATGGTGCTTGCTTATGTGCAGACATGCATGCTTGGTGGTGCGTGTAAGCAAGGCAAAGGCACACGTGATGATGGGTTTGAGCAGGGCAGAGGTGTATGAGGTGGTGAGCATGAACAGTGTGAGGCATGCATGGTGGTGTGACTAATCAGTTTTTTTTTTGTGGAAAACTCTAATTGGGTTTTTATGGGGAAAATTCTCATTAGGTTTTGGTAGAATAAAAAAAGAAAAATAGAAATTAGTATTTATAAAAGTTAGAATTTAATATATATTATTTTAGAAGAACTAAAATTGTGTTATAATATAAAGAGAACATATACTAATAAAGATAGATAAAAGAAAGTTTCAATTAGTATATACACTGTAAGATGATATGACATACTAGATATAATTGTTGGATATTAGTTTGAGAGAGGAGTTCAATAATTTTATTGATTATTGAGAGATATGCTAATTACTAGGGTCATTCATGAGTTTTTATATAGTTCATCTATTATGATGTTTATATTTACTAGAGAGTAATTTTTTTTCTAATATAGTAGTAGATCTTTCTATTTTGTTATGTATCATTAATTATTTCATTGGTATATTCATTTTTGACTATTTGATTACCTATATAAAACTTAATACTTATATTTTTGATAATTATATTTTATTTATCAATTTTTTTTTGTTTTGAAAATATTATTGTTGCTAATGATAAATATTCAAAAATTATAAGATATAGTAGTACATAATAATAATTTTTGTTATTTTTTTATATTTTATTTATTTTTGATTATCATATTAGTTTATTATATGTGAGTTATTTTTTTAAATAATTTAATTTTGATTTGATTTTTACTTTTTCTCATTTTTATTTTCGAGATTGTATGATTCTTAGGAATATTTTATCTAGTAGTGAACAAGATAGATTGTAAGATGTCTCTAAAATAGTATAATCTATCTCTTGATGTTTGAGTGTGTTGAATTATTTGCTTATGTTTTTTCCATTTAGTTATTTTTTTTAGGCTAAGTTAAAAATATTTTATACTAGTTTTAAGCATATCTTGATCATAGAATGTGATATATGTTAATTATGAAAGCTTATTAAAGTTTTCTATTCTAGATGTATTTTTAAATAATATAATTAGTTATTCAATTTTATATACTTAAATGTATGAAGACTTAGTAAAGATATAATTAGAGAGGGTTTTAAATATTGATCATTTTGTTGATGATTGCTTGAGTGTTTGTTTCAAGATCAAGATTAGATGGGTTGTTTCAAGATCATGATTAGATGTGTTGTTTCAAGATCATGATTAGATGAGTTGTTTCAAGATCAAGATTAGATGGGTTATTGCAAGATTATTTAACTCTTTGGTAGATTAATCTTTAATTTTAACAAAATGTGCATGTCTTATTATTGAAGGATAAACCCTAACTCTTTGGTGGTTAAGTATTTTAGTTCGTGACTTTGTTGTGTGTCTGAACTAGCATAGACTTATAGACTATTGTGTTATTTGAATTCGAGGGAGATTTTCTTACATTGACATGTATGAGGACTTAATGGGATGACTCAATAGGATGTCCTCTCTTGCATTGTTTTTTCTTTCTATATTTAATTTGATATATACTTAATGGTACGTATAATGACTCAATATGATTGTAATAAATTGAACCAAAAAGTTTAGATATAGTGGACTTACAACTCTTTCTCATAGCTAGATTCTCAAGTAAGATTATAAAGACATGAGAAGAGTAATGGATCAAAATGTATTCCCTAAATTTTTACTCTTCATCGGCTCATTAAAAGGAGTTCTGCTTTAAAAAAATAATTCTAAAATTTTAGTAACTTATGATAAAAAATATTTATATATTTTTGGCACTTAGTGTATCTAAGAAAGACATATTTAAGAGTCCTTGTGTCATTTTTTTTGGAGAGAAATAAGTATTCCTTAAAACTCTATTTGTTATTCTAATTAATCTATCTTCGAGATGCAAGCAAAATAATCTCACTTTGAAATATAGATTTTGAAATTTTATATACTGAGAAAGGATAAAAAGAATTCATTCAATTAATAAGGTAGTTTGTTATTAATAATATATCTCTCAAAAAAATTTTTAGATCACTTCTATCAAATAATGTGTGCCCTATCTATCTCAGCCAAATTTTTGTTTTTTCTTTTTGTAAACTTATATTGTGGGGTTGTGTCGATACATGAAGTATGTTGCATATGCTTATAATCTATATAATAATTATTAAATATGTATGACATATTTTCTAGAACATTATTAATTTTTATTTTTTTAATATTTTTATCAATTTAATTTTTTATTATTTTATTAAATAATTAAAAAAAATAGAAATGATATATGATCTAAATAACAAAAATAATTATGTATATTGTCATCTTTTAATTAAATGTCATTAAAAAAATTAAAGTGAGAATTAAGCTGTATAGAAAAATAACTAGTAAAAAAAATTAATAAGATAATTGGGAATATGCAGAAGTGGAAGAAATATGGATCAAAGCTTAATAATGTTGTATTAAATGATTTTTAAATAATTTTTGTTGGTTATAATAATATTCAGTAAATATGTAAATAATATAGTAAAAAGGAATAATTACTTATAATTTAAATATTAGATCTAGAGGTGTTAAGTGGGTCGGGTAATCCAGACATGACTTGAGGCATAACTTGAATAAGTCATGCCAAGCCTAACACCACATGGTCCAAAATCATGTTTGGATTGGGTTGTGCTAGTCTGAGACACGGCTCATGCCATGTTAGGTCGTGGTCAGTCATGCTTCATGCTCGGCCAGACATGTGGGTCGTCTTTTGCTTGGTAGGCATGGTCTAGAGCACGTGCCCCTTGTCTCGAGATTCGACCGAGGTCACGGACTCATGGGCTAATGGGATTGGGCCTGTTAGCCCATGACCGTGCTCACTATGATTTTATGTATTGTACCGTGTGCTTAATGATCTTGCTTGTTGTGATATCATGTAATGTGTAGCAATAAAGAAAGTGTTTTACATGATATGTCACTTTTTTTGTAGGCAAGAAAAATAATGTTTTTAAAATTTTTGATAATTTGTATTCGTCAGTTTTGTTTCATAAGGCTAAACTAGAAATCTGATGCTTGTTGAAATTTAGCTCTTTAATTATATAAAAAAAATTTAAATAATTATATTATTTTAATTTAATAAAATTTTATAAATATAGAATAGAGAATTTTGTTGTGATCCTGTTAATCCCACATCGCTCTCAGACGAGATCTCTGACTAGTTTATAAGCATGGTACCCCTTTAACTCGTTGGACGCATTTTAAACCCATGAGGCCTGTATAAAGTTGGGCTAAAGCAGATAATATCTAACGCATGGGGGAGCCTATTTATAACATGTTATTAGCACAATACTCGTGATGGGGGTGTGTGTTGTGATCTTGTTGATCTCACATCTTTTTTAGACGAGATTCTTGACTGATTTATAAGTGTGGTGCCCCTTTAACCTATTAGATGAGTTTTAAACATGTGAGGCCTACTTAAAATCAGGCTAAAGCAGACAATATCTAATGCATGGGGGAGCCCATTAATAACAAATTTTATAATTTTATTTACTTATCAACTCCCTTATTTTTTATTTCTTCATCTTAGCTCTCTTTTTTTTACTTTCCCAACTCTTAGCTAATAATTAATGTGGTGTGGTTATTATGATAAACAATTTTATTTGATTTTAATTTTTTTTATTAGAGTATTACATATAATAATATTCTAATTTAAAAATTAAAAAATAATAAATAGTGAGTTTGATGATAATTAATTTGACATAAATTTAAATAATAATAATAACCTAATTGAAAGGTTCGAGGATGAAATTAGATTCTCTCGAATAGCTTCAATTCAAATTTATTTGTCAAAAAAATCTAAAATTAGATAAAATTTAGTAGTATGAACTCACTTAAAATAATAAAAAACAAAGATTCTAGGGGTGTTGTAGAATAATTAGCATAATATTTATTTCATAAAAAAAATATACTTGTAGGAGTGTGATTGGTACTAATCACAATCACATTAAGAGATATGCCAATTAATATTATCAAAAAATATAATGTATTATATTATAGATAAACCTAACTAAGTGGTAGAGTTTTTGAAGTTATGTATAGTTTAACTTCATTATTCCTTTCATATAACATAATAATTTTGAGAGAGAATGCATAATTAAATTGATTACAACTAATAGTATTTTAATTAAATTTTTAGAGGATCTTACGATAATAAGTATCATGTAGACTTACTTTCAGCTTGTATATTGTAGGATTCTCAGGTCTACTAGTCTTAATAATAAAATAAAATATTATATATTAGAAAAATAATTAATAATTAATAAATTTAGGTAATATAGTAGAGTGATGCTCATGATATCTGATATCTGAATTAGTCATGATAATGCATACTTTATCTTTCTCACTCTTTATTATGTAGATTCAAAATAAAAACTTAATAAAAATATTTTAGGATTTTTTAAGATTTTTAATTATCATGAGTGCTTTGTCATATATGAGTGTATCGATAGGATTTTTAAGAAATATGATATTCAAAAGAAAATATTTAGTATAATTTTTAATATTATTTCTTATTACGAAGTAGTTATTAATATATTTGTTACAATCATTAGAGACGAATTGTTAGGTAAAATTTTTCATCTTATATGTATGTGTCACGTAATTAACTTAATAGTATATGTGAAAATAAAATTTATTTTATTTGCTTAATAAAAATTATTAAAATATCTTGAATACCTACCAAACAACAAGAGATTAGTCTATGTGTGTCAATGGAGCTTAAAAAAAATTATAAAAAGATGTGAGATTTAATTAGAATTATACTTATCTTATGTTAGAGTCATGTATAGACTACTAATGCGTGCTATCTAACTATGTTAATAATTAGAGTTACGAACTTATTATTGATAATTTAGATTAGATACAATAATTTTATTATCGAATTTTTTAAAATTTTTTTATGATATGATGAATATGTATTCGTTTGTGCATACTCTCTTTATTTGTATTGTATTTAGGTACTTTTGTAATATTAGTATTATGTTTAGCAAATATAAATGATACACTATATTTAGTATTATGACTGTTAAGATAAAAATCAAATATTTAAAATATTAGTCCTTAATTTTAACTTTGTATTGCTTGATTGTATATATGAATCTTAAGTTTAAGCTAAACGGATTAGAAAATATATAAATATACATATTCACTTGCATAAACCAAACAGAAGAATCAGAATGTTTTATTCACGAAAAATTAAGTGGCATGTTTACATATTTTGACACTAAGCATTATAGTCAGGAAAAAAAATAATTTTAAAAAGTTGTCATGGGCATGACTTGTTTGATTCCTTTATTTAGATCACGAGTTATCAATATAGGAGTTTAAAATGGCCGAATGAGTCATATGAATTTAGAAGTTGGGAAAGGCTTGTTGTTGCCCGATTAGGATGGAGTCTTGAGTATCTTATCCTTTAATAGGAGTTACAAAGTAAAAATTTTGTGAGGACTTGTAGATGGATCTAATACTTGACATGTTTCTTTCAATTATCTGTAGTTTTTCTAGTCTTTTATTTGGAAATAATTTTTTTTAACTGTCTTTGATGTAACCCTTTCTTATATAGTATAGGCGTCTAATCGGTTCGGCGGCACAAGCCTGGTTCATGATACTGCTAAAAATAATTGTGTTGTGCATTGGCATGAGTCATACTTGCTTTGTTTGTGGGCTGACCTATGGTACGGCATATGCTCGACAACATGGCTTGTGTTGTGCCGTGCATGTCAAAATGGCCTATGTGCCGACCCACAACATGTCATGATGAATTTCACACGACTAACACAAAAGTCATGATGTGTTAACCGCTCTTGCTTGTTTGTACTGAGTTTCATAAAAATTAAAAGGGGGTCATGAAGTTCAAGCGCTTCATTTAAAAAAAGTCATTGCCTTTGGCATATTTGGCCTTAGATAATAGATAGTAATGTACTTCACCGTCTAGTTAGAGTTGTAATAAAATAATAATAATATTTTAAAAATATAAATAATGCCATCCAATGTATTTTGGTCTAATTGATGTCGGCAGAAATCAAACAATTATTAGATTTTATTTGTTTACATCAGGATGATTCATGAATGTATTTTTAATATAAAATTAAAGAATTATAAGTGAGTGATGGGGGTTTATTGTCTCCTAGTAGACTTGGCTAGGGTAGGCCGCAGTTGGCTGACCACATGCGAAGCCCTAGGGTGTGAAACATGTAGGCTGGTCATTGGCACCTGGTTGCTAACCCAGTCTAGTCTAGGTTTGCCACGGACTGGGCCAGCACAATGCCCGGCGTGACTTGGGTCTGACCTGACCAGGCACCAGTGGACATTCTCTGTGTCTCCATAAATGTCTCTATATATGCGTCGCATGAGAATAGCATTGTGATATTGCAAATACCCATAAGATTATGGATGTCGTGCAAAATGAAAAAATTGAAGTCAAGCTTACTTTGATGAACCGTCACATCACAACCAAAAGTTAGAAGTTAGCTTATATTCATTTTTTTTTTTAATCTCATTGCATTATGGTTTCTTTGTTAGGTGCTATAATATTTCATGTCTAAAGAACTGCATACTTACTCTTGCAGCTCATTGTGAGTAATTTTGGTTTTTAAGTTTTCATAGAGTAATGATCAAACATTTTAACATCATCTATAATAAAATATAGTCAAAAGAAAGCACTACTCCAACATGATCTTCTATCGTATGAAAAAATAGGTTTTCATAGCAAACCCTAATTTTTGTGTACCATCCAAAAAAATGTTATACGTACTATTTTACCTGAAAATCACCAATGTTGCATCGAACCATTTAAGGTTTTTTGTTTTAAACATCATTGCACTGTCTCCCTTCCCGAAACACCATTGTAGGGCATCACTTCTTTGAACACCACACAAACGAGAAGTTTGTGGCACCTCATGTCAAGTGTTACACTGGGCCAATGCTTTCTGTGTGCGATGATCGTTGGCATGGTGGTTTGTGACAATGGAACATGTAGGCACTCGTGTTGGAACAACGCTCTTCCTCCCTCATCTGGTTAATGTGCACAAGTGTGCATTGTTGCACTTAATGCCATGTCCACTATGTTGGCATAGTGCATGTGGCTCCCTCTACATTCTCTATGATTTGTACCCTTTTATGGTTTTGGCTCTGATATCATGTTGAGATATTAAGCCAAAAAATAAAATATTCATAAGGTTAATTTTATATGATAGCCAATGAATTAGAGTAGCTCATATATTTGGTTTTTTCATCAATACTAAAATAAAAAATAAGAAATAAATTAACAAACTACAACAATTTTAATTAAACATGATAAAATGGATCATGCCAGATAGGTATGTGTGTTGTGTGTATCTAAATTTTGAAATTGTGGACAGTGCTCCATGGCCTCTCCACCATGCTAACACTTTTTGTTTAAATTTATTAAATAATTTATACAAAAGAAATAGAAAATAATGAAAACTATAAAAGTGATGCAAATCATTCACACAAGATAAATAATTTAATTTTATAGGTAATTATATACAGATGAGTATTTATATAAATCAAAAATTCTTTTATAGACAACTTGACTTGAATTATTTTAGAATTATTTCATTTTTGAATTTTCAAAGATTATTGAGAATGAGTTAGTTATTCGTATCAATAAGACCATACATCTTGATATTTTTTTAATTTTGCCTAATTTAATTAGAATGTTGAAATTTTTTTTTTGCTAATTGAATTATTTCACATATTCATGTAATGATTAATATTTTTCTACCATCAAATGATTGACTATATTATGAGTTTGAGTTATAGATTTGCAAAAATTATTAATACGAGTGTTAATGATAATATTTATATATGGTTGTGAAATAAAATTTAGCATGCTCGAAAATATTAGCGACAAAATTATTTCTATTATTATAAGTATCAAAAGTAACAAAAATAATTATTCTTATAAATTTTTAAATTCGTATGGATTCATAGTAAAAAAATAAATTAGAATAATAATATTTGAATGCTCTGATATGTATTAAATATTTTCATATATTTAATATTAATAAATTTTTAAATTTATTAATATTTTTAAATTAGATTTTTTTGAAAATATTTTTTTATTAGAATTTAATAATTGACTAGATGTAGATTCTCTCAGAAATGTAAATGATGATTTTATATTTGATAATAATATATTAATATTAAACAATTTTGCTAGAGTTGTTAAAAGAGATTAAGTATTGTATTATAGACAAATTAATCGTGAGCTGAGTTTATAATTAGTAGACCACTTATTCTCTTTTATTGATAGATGTAGATGAACATATATTTGATTAATCATAGAAGAAAAATGCAGCGTGCCACGGGAGTGTGATTGATGATAAATGTGCTGATGGTTTTATCAATTTGAATGATCAAGAATGATTTTTATTTCTTATTCTTATTTATTATTATTTATAATTTATTTTTGTTCCGTTTCATAATTCATTATTATTATTCATAATTTAGTTTTTTTATTTATTATTATTGATAATTTATTTGTATATATATATCACATTGTTTTGAAATATTAATTTTTATGTTGATTTTCTTGGTAATAATAATATTATTTATTGTTTGACGTGGAAAATAAAATAACGACTGAAAGATAACATTAAATAAACTTGAAATAATATAAAATAAATTAATTCAACCTAAATAAAACTTGATATACAAAAGTTCTTTTTTTTTCTGGACAAAAAGATTGGGACAACCCACATGAATTGAGTGCTCCCATCAAAAATAAAATAAAAAATAAAAATTAACAAAAAATAAATATTACTATCAAATTCCAACATGGCTAATAAAGTTTTATATATATATATTTGTTCACAAGGTTATTCTTGACTTAAATTTTAGGTATTATACTGGTTATCCAAAAGATCATGGACCATCACGACTTGTGCATTTTACATCTGAAAGGGAATTTGTTCAGCTTCTTCATGAAGGAAACCCTGTGGTCGTATCTTTTACCATAAGGTAGTGTTCAACTGAATTTCCTCTCCTTTTTATCTGTTTTCTTTTCCTCATATTGTTCCTCTGTAGTGAGCGACTCTTTATGTCATAGTGCAGAAGTAACTACACAAAACAACTTGACCGAGTGCTTGAGGAAGCTGCTGCTGAGTTTTATCCGCACGTAAGGTTCATGCGTGTAAGTTGTTCATGCTAAAGAATCATGCCCTATTATGACTTTGTGTGATTGTTGCTTACGCCATTGAAGGATGATACACACACTTAGCTTCCCCATGAAATTGACATTGGAAGAGAAGAGGAGGGTATGATAGATTTATATGCTTAGATGACCATGCCATTGGAAATATAAGTTTCTAAGTCGCAATATAAAGATAAAATAATAATTTTTCTGATGATATGCGTTAGTTAGGAAATCATACAATAATAATTTAAATAAATCTTATTAATTTCAACCCCTAAATTATCATCTCTAATAGTGATGCGTTAGGAAATCATACTTATTTGGTTATTAATTTTATTTATTTATTTATTTATTCTTTTACTTTTTTGTGATATGTGTTAGTTAGGAAATCATACCATTGTTTATGGCAAATTTTATGAATTTCAACATCTAAAGTATCATATCTAATAGTGATTAGAGATGATTAGTTAGGTGGGATAATTGGCTAAACTTGAATCCCATCTCTTTTTTCTCATATAGGTTTGGGGTTTGGTTGATAGAGGGTTGAGCTAGTCTCAGTCATCCTAATTCGTTACCCCATATGTCTATTAATGCAATGGTTGACTTGACTTCATGGGGAGACGGCTTCACAAAGGCACACATTTATGGTGCCTCGGGTGAGAGGTGCCTCGTGTGACCATGTGTCGTCAGGTCTAGAAATTTTGAAACTTTTTTTTTTTAATTTTCTTTTCAAAGAGTTCATGAATTTTGAATATTTTTTAATGGGTATATTTATTCACTTTCACATCTATAAGAGATAAATAATTATCTTACTCTTATATTATTAAATAACTTAAGTGTTCTAAAGAAATGAAGATGAAGGATAAATAATTTTAAGTGAAGAAAAAAAATTGTATATTTATTTTTTAATTTTTTTGCGAGATTAGATGTTAGATTTAATTTTTGTTTTCAAATAAGAATTATAAGAAATTGTAGTGAAAGTAAGCTCTTTTACATAGCACAAATGATGCTGATTCAATTATATATATATATATATATATATATATATATATGATAATTTTATAAAATAATATTATGGTGGAAAATTTTAAAATATTGAAAATTTTTATAAAATGTATTTTACATGTTGAGGAAGAGATGATTGCATATGTAAATCAAAAATAAACTACAAGTTGAAAATTCATTGAAAGAGAATTTATATGAAAATATTTTTGATACGGAGATTAAATATTTGTTTGTTGAAATAAATGGTAAATTGGATGCCACTAAAATTTATAGTAGAGATAGTAATCCAGTAGCTAATAATAGTTTGTTTTTGATTTATATATACATGTATGTGTGTTTGTGTTTGTGTGTGTGTGTGTATGTGTCTGTGTATTAGCAAAAGTGTTAAAAAAAGATTTTATATTCTTTTTTTTTTTTACTTTTGATCCCTATTTGGTAGTTCATACTAATTGAAATAAATAATACTAAATGTCTTATTTAAAAAGGAATTAAGAGATAAATCTATCCATTGATTAATTGCAAATATATAAAGTAGCAATTCTTTTTAATATAATTATTTATTCTAATGTTTAGCCTATCATCACTTTAATCATAGGCTATTTTAGGTGAATAAAGTAATAAGAGATATAAAATTTTTAGATGTTTAAAGATGGATGAAAAAATTATTTAGTATAAAAAAAAATATTTCATTATGTTAGATGAATGAAATAATAAGAGATATAAAATTTTGGTATATTTTTTGATAAATTATTTAAATAAAATAATGTATATATACTAAATTAATTTTTATTTAATAATAAAAAATATAGAAAAGGTGTATGAGTTTCCCAACAGTTTGTTGGAATAAAATGGATAGGAGAACACGATTCAAATATCCAATATGTAAGTTATGTGATGATAAATATAATTTTTTTAAGTTTTTATTTTTTTTAAATATTTATTTGTTTAATTTATTTTTTATTTCGCATATAGAAATTGAAATTGAAACAATTATATTTATATTGAGTTTCTTGCACCGTACATTATCTTAAACTAGATGTTAATGAATTTTAGAAATTTTTGTAGCATCAGGAAAAC
Organism: Sapria himalayana; assembly: GCA_029783825.1. Lineage (NCBI taxonomy): Eukaryota > Viridiplantae > Streptophyta > Magnoliopsida > Malpighiales > Rafflesiaceae > Sapria > Sapria himalayana. Next base: position 2,349,993 of record JAREIK010000182.1, on the reverse strand, counting down.
ATTAAAGATGTTTATTGTATTTGATGATTTTATGTATAATTACTCACATCTCTGAATACTATCGACAATTTATTACTATCAAAATAAATTACTTTGTTTGACAAATATGTGATTTTCTACTATATTGCTAATGTTAGTTTAAGCATAAAAATAACTTGTAAAATATGCTTATTAGCTTTGATTGATTATATAATTTTTGAACAAAATAGCTAAAGGGGGAAATATGATAATACTATACTTATGTATACTATTTGAACTTTATAATTTTATTTTTTTAAAAATATTTGAATCTTCGATTCTCATTTTTCATCTTATTGATGATGAAAAGATTGAATGAGATACATATGCAAAGCCATGAATATGATAGTTAAGTTTATTATGAAAATTTCAATAAAATTAAAGATAAATATATAAAATTAATCATAATCTTATTTGTGTCATAATGCTAACAAAATATCTAATAAAACAACAAAATATTGTGATATAATTATCTTTTTATACGAATATACAGAGATTATTTGGAAATATATTATCTATCATGATTAAGAAGACTAAATATCTAAATTAATGATTTAAACTTTCTTAATATAACTTAATTATTTTGCTTATTTATTTTATTTTTAATATGTATGGCATAATTGAATGATAAGGTACATTTTAAAGTTTCAATTTTAGATTTGTAAAGATTCATAATAAAATTTGAAATATGTTATGGATTGAATTGTGAAAGAAATAGAAATTAATTTGAAAATCGGCGTGGCAAAGGCATAATATAATATGAAAATGATGAGTCCAAATGCTATTTTAAACATTTAAATAATAATTTTTTTTGGGATAACAATATTTATTATCATGTAGTGAAATTTATCTAAAAATATTTTTTTTAAGATGTAAAATAAAAGATACAGAAAATAAACTAATATAAGTAGATTAACATTCATTTCCACGAATCATTCGTAGCTAAATATTTTTTGCGTCAATTAATCTTGGAAATTAATATATCTATTGATTTAAGTTATGTTTTTTTTTGGAAATAATACATAGAGGTTATATTACTATCAATAATTCAATATCTTAGGTTTGTAGAAATATAACTATAAGTTACACAATAAAATTATATAATATGATATATGTTGTTTTTATTAATGAATTGAGTTATATAATTTTAAAAGTGAATGTATAATAGAAAAATAAGACACAATAAGAATCTTTAATTATAATTATACATTTTATCCATGTGATAAGATTAAATCAAAAATATTTTTTTTTTTAATAATTTCATTAAGATTTGATATGTTAATAGTTTTAATAAGATTATTTAGTTATGATTATACATTTTATACAATAAAAATTAGGTAAAATTGTAAATAATGTATTCTCACCTAGACCCTTAGTCAGGAGAGTCACTCATTGGCTATATCTGAATTTATTGATTTATATTATGATGATATTCATATGAAGTCATAATATATAATAATATGTTCAAATCAAGTTGATTCTAAGAAAATGTTATTTTTCTTTAAATGAAAGCTCACTCGAATTTAGTTAACATATTTGTCAATGAGTTTGTTTTAATTGAGGCTCATGATAAGCTCAAGATTGAGAGACTTAAACCATCAAGATTTAAAGTCTATATTAAGCAAAATAAATATATATTACTTTCCTTGACTAGAAATGACATCAGACTATATTGAAAGAGATATGACCAGATGGAAAGTTATGTTACCTCAAGACGAGAATTATAGTTAGTGAGTTCACTTACTAAGAATTTTTCATTTTGATTCTTATTTAACTGATAATATTTTATATATGAACGATATATCAATTGAATTTGAAAATATATATTTTTCATAATGATTTTGATGAAGAGGCATACATGAAATAAATATTTTGGTTTTAAGTTGCACAGTCAAATGCTCTAATATAGTTTGTAAAGTTTGGAAGACATTATATTTCCTAAAACAATAATTCAAAATTTGATTTGTGGAGCTTTACTTTTAACATATCTTATTTGGTCTATAGCATTGTGCTACAACTTTTTTTTCATTTTTTTCGAAGAGTTTTTATTTATATGATCATTTACTTATTATGCATGTGAATGATGTTGTAATTGTAAAAAATAATAAATTAGGAATCATGCAATTCATTGAGGACCTTAAGTTGTAGTTCTAGATGAATAATTCTGAGAGAATTAGTTCCTTTCTTTGATAGATGGCCTATTCTAAAAAAATAAATTATTTTAATACAAAAGAGATGTGTTAAATATGTTTATTATAGTTGGTTTTTTGAGTTGTGCTACAGTATTTACTATTTTTCATTTAGGTATTGATTTATTATTTAATGTGACTCCTCTAGTTAACCTTATTACTTGTAAGAGATTATAGTCATTTTCTATATTTTTTCTAGCAAGTTTGCTTTCTGAGATGTATTAATAAGTCTCCTATGTTTGAGATCTTTTTTATTGATCACAAGAACATTTAGTTTGTTTTATTTTTAAATTCTAGTTGAATATTAGCTTGCACTGATAGAAGGTTTATGATTAATTTTTATATTTTTTTTGGAGAAAATCTTCACTTTAAAAAATATAAGAGATAAGTAGTTATTGCAAGATCTTGTACCTAAATAGAATTCAAAATCATAGCAACGATAATCTATGAGATATTTTGAATCTGACACTTACTCGATAAGATTTTATTATTTATTTTTTTTTTCCAACTATTCTTTACTATGATAGTTCGTCAATACAATATATAGTTTTCAATTTGATATTTTACACTCAGAAGAATCATAGAGGTAAATTATTTTTTCTCAATGAAAATATCCAAGATGAGGTAACTTTTAGAATTTATATTCATATTACAGAACAGTCAGCAAATATTTTGATTTTTTTTAATCGAAGCTTATGTTTTAGATATTTATGCACCAACTTAAGGGAAGTGTTGTGATTTATAGATTATAGGTATATTTTATTTATTTTTATTTTATTGTATTATGGGTGAGATTACATACTTTGTAGGCTACCCTAATTCGACTAGCAATTATTCAAGGGCCAATGATGTATACAAATTGTATTAAATTTTTTCATTGAGTTATTTAGGATGCTATGATTTTTTTTTTTTTTTTTTTTTGGTTTAGATTTTATAATATTAATGCATTAGAAGTAAAATGTTGATTATATTAATTTTATTTTTCATGTTTTGTTACATATATATCGTGTAAGTATAGGTAGAGAAGTGCTCGTGAGGAAAAGTATGCTCTCATCTTATTTGTAGCTATCTATACATCTCATCTCACTTCTATTTTTTGTTAGATGTACAGAGAAATTCTATTTATACTTTTTATTAATTAATAATCTCCATTTCAATCAATAAGCTTGAATCTACAAGATTCATTTTTTTTTTCTAAGTCCAACTGCCTAAAGACTTGTAGTTTCTAAGCTTGCATTCTACACCCTGCTTGTAGTTTTGTTGCTTGGGGTTTCCTTATAAATTGGCCATAATGTGCAACATCTGCAGTTAATTTTCAATAATCTTGAATTTTGTTGTTTGTGTTTGATAAAGGTTGAGTGCCCAAAGTATCCTGGATTCTGCATGACAAGGCAGAAGAAGGAATACCCATTCGTTGAAATATTTCATAGCCCCACACACGTATGGTTTAAATCTCTTCTCTATTGTTCTATTATTATATATCTGATTCCATTAGAATTCTAATTTCTTGCATTAAACATGCTTGAGGAGCTGAGATGAGCCGAGTGATCTACAAGTTCTCGAATCCTGATGATAGCACATGACGTAGTGATGTTTGTGCTTTTGCTTTTTGGTTTGCTTTTAGTAATGATTCTTGTCTTTGCCATATGACTAGCCAAATTTTTAGTAACATTGTGTGTTGGCTTTTTCTTAAGGGTGATTATCTTTCATTGATTGGTAAAGGTTCTTTGTGTTTTAGTGATTTCTAGTTTGATGGGCAGGTGTTGAACGACCACATGCTCTGATAGCATGCATATTGTTTGTCACGTGTTAAGGGAATACTTCACCAACATTTGCTAATTCATGATTGCATTTATGTAAAAAATTGTTTGTGTGTGTGATTATTCAAATAAAAATATATTAGATCTTATAAGAATTTTGAAATTATATATGTTTGAACAATTATAATACTAAGATGATTGATTATATGAGAAGTTTTTATATTGTATAAATCTATTTGCGATCAAACTTTGAAGTGATGATAAGTATCTTCTTTCAAAGATGGTAGATCTCAAGTTTGACTCATCGGACATAATTTTTCTAACTTTCAGGGTGATTATTCAAATAAAAATATATTAGATCTTAAAAGAATTTTAAAATTATATATGTTTGAACAATTATAATACTAAGATGATTGATTATATGAGAAGTTTTTATATTGTATAAATCTATTTGCGATCAAACTTTGAAGTGATGATAAGTATCTTCTTTCAAAGATGGTAGATCTCAAGTTTGACTCATCGGACATAATTTTTCTAACTTTCAGGGTGATTATTCAAATAAAAATATATTAGATCTTAAAAGAATTTTAAAATTATATATGTTTGAACAATTATAATACTAAGATGATTGATTATATGAGAAGTTTTTATATTGTATAAATCTATTTGCGATCAAACTTTGAAGTGATGATAAGTATCTTCTTTCAAAGATGGTAGATCTCAAGTTTGACTCATCGGACATAATTTTTCTAACTTTCAGGGTGATTATTCAAATAAAAATATATTAGATCTTAAAAGAATTTTAAAATTATATATGTTTGAACAATTATAATACTAAGATGATTGATTATATGAGAAGTTTTTATATTGTATAAATCTATTTGCGATCAAACTTTGAAGTGATGATAAGTATCTTCTTTCAAAGATGGTAGATCTCAAGTTTGACTCATCGGACATAATTTTTCTAACTTTCAGGGTGATTATTCAAATAAAAATATATTAGATCTTAAAAGAATTTTAAAATTATATATGTTTGAACAATTATAATACTAAGATGATTGATTATATGAGAAGTTTTTATATTGTATAAATCTATTTGCGATCAAACTTTGAAGTGATGATAAGTATCTTCTTTCAAAGATGGTAGATCTCAAGTTTGACTCATCGGACATAATTTTTCTAACTTTCAGGGTGATTATTCAAATAAAAATATATTAGATCTTAAAAGAATTTTAAAATTATATATGTTTGAACAATTATAATACTAAGATGATTGATTATATGAGAAGTTTTTATATTGTATAAATCTATTTGCGATCAAACTTTGAAGTGATGATAAGTATCTTCTTTCAAAGATGGTAGATCTCAAGTTTGACTCATCGGACATAATTTTTCTAACTTTCAGGGTGATTATTCAAATAAAAATATATTAGATCTTAAAAGAATTTTAAAATTATATATGTTTGAACAATTATAATACTAAGATGATTGATTATATGAGAAGTTTTTATATTGTATAAATCTATTTGCGATCAAACTTTGAAGTGATGATAAGTATCTTCTTTCAAAGATGGTAGATCTCAAGTTTGACTCATCGGACATAATTTTTCTAACTTTCAGGGTGATTATTCAAATAAAAATATATTAGATCTTAAAAGAATTTTAAAATTATATATGTTTGAACAATTATAATACTAAGATGATTGATTATATGAGAAGTTTTTATATTGTATAAATCTATTTGCGATCAAACTTTGAAGTGATGATAAGTATCTTCTTTCAAAGATGGTAGATCTCAAGTTTGACTCATCGGACATAATTTTTCTAACTTTCAGGGTGATTATTCAAATAAAAATATATTAGATCTTAAAAGAATTTTAAAATTATATATGTTTGAACAATTATAATACTAAGATGATTGATTATATGAGAAGTTTTTATATTGTATAAATCTATTTGCGATCAAACTTTGAAGTGATGATAAGTATCTTCTTTCAAAGATGGTAGATCTCAAGTTTGACTCATCGGACATAATTTTTCTAACTTTCAGGGTGATTATTCAAATAAAAATATATTAGATCTTAAAAGAATTTTAAAATTATATATGTTTGAACAATTATAATACTAAGATGATTGATTATATGAGAAGTTTTTATATTGTATAAATCTATTTGCGATCAAACTTTGAAGTGATGATAAGTATCTTCTTTCAAAGATGGTAGATCTCAAGTTTGACTCATCGGACATAATTTTTCTAACTTTCAGGGATATAACTATGGAGATGCTAATCTTTCCCAGATCTTGCTTTATTATTTTTAAATTTTTTTTTTATTTTGTAATTTTTAAAGGGTGTTTTTTTCTCATATTGTTTGGCAATGGTTCGCCATATGTTATTGATTTCTTATTTACTGGGTAGTTGTAGAAAGCCCACATGCTTTTCTATCATGCATAATGTTTATCACGTGTTAAGTGGATGATTCACTACCAATTGATAATTCATAATTGCATGGATGTGAAAAAAATTTATGTGTGTGATCACACAAACAATAATATACTGGATCTCATAAGAACTTTAAAATTAAATATATTTAATAAACAATATTATTGAGATGATTGATAATTTGTGAAGTTTTTTTATTGCATACATATATTTGAGATCAAGCTTTGGTGTGATGACAAGTATCTTCTCTCAGAGATAGTAGATCTAAAGTTTGAGACTTATTAGATTAGACATAACATTTCTGTCTTTCATGAATAAGATTGTGGAGATTTTAATCTTTCCCAGATCTTGCTATATTGGTTTTTTAAATTTTTAATTTTTTTAAGGTTGATTATTTTCCCATTGATTGGCAATGGTTTGCCATATGTTTGTGACTTCTAGTTTGTTGGGCACATGCAGAAAGCCCACATGCTTAGATAGTTTGTGTAATTACACAAATAATAACATATTGGATCTGTTAAAAATTTCAAAGTTAAATATGTTTGAGCAAGAATCATCTGTGCAGTTCTTGTATTGCATACATCTATTGAAGGTCTAGTTTTGGTGCGATAACATGTACCTTAGTCCTGACTCTAGGTCTTGAGATGATTAGTATCGGATCTGAGACTCATCAGATACAATCTCTCTTGCTTTCAAAGATAAGGTTGTAGAGATGTTAATTTTTCCAAAATTTTGCTCAAAATTGAGAGCTTTGTGCAATGTCTATGATCTCTAGACAACTTGGTCAAATCTAATTGAATTGTAGGGGATGATGCAGGGGGGATTGGGTCATAATTTTGTTTTTGCTTTGATATCATCATGCTAGTTCACTCCTCAAATCACATGATTACAAGTGCTCATAATCTTTCTTCCATTGTTGCTTCTATGTTGCAGGCAGCTGATAGAGGAAACATGGTTAATCCAAGCATCACAAGATATTCTGTAAAAGTTCTTAGTGTAAGTGGAATAATATATGGAGCCAACTCTAATCTTCTTCAGCATCAACATAATCTTATTTATGTAATTTGTCTCTGTGCAGTACAATTATGATATCAGTGCCTACGGATTTAGAGAATTTTTCAAGCGTCATAAGATAGCAGCAGCGTCAAAAGATAGCAGCAGCGTCAAAAGATAGCAGCAGCATCAAAAGATAGCAGCAGCTTCATCAAGCGGCATATGATATTATCATGAAAGGCGCACTCTGCAATCAAACATGATGCATGTATTCCAAAACAGCGTTTAGAGCTTTCATAAATTGAAACAGTTGGGTAAATTTTTTTTTTTTTTTGAAATTTGAAATACGGAAACTAAAAATGAGTGATGGAAAAGTGCAATCTCCAACCTGCAGATTGCATGTTGTACAAGTTGTGGGTGCGTTGTTATGTGTTAATACACCTTTTATTGTTTTTATTTTTGCCTCCCCACGTTCTCCTAGTCTATCTCATATTATCTTTTTGCCTCTCATATATGAGCCTCATGGCCTCATGATTGAAGTCGTGTACTTAAGACAGGGCATTATTGGTCATTTGTCAATCAGACTATCATACTGTATAGTAGTTAGATTCATTAATGCCCTAATTTTATATTTGTTGACATATAAATGATATGATAGATTTGTTAGTTCCATGATAAAGTATTTTATAATAACAAAATGACATAATATTATCAATAGTGTGGTTGTTCACTTAGTAAAGATAATTGAGGTTCTTATCCTTTGATCATGAGTTTGATATCTAGGGATGTCGATCATGCTCTTGAGGATGTTAGTTTGGCCTATCATGTTATTGGGATGAAGATCTTGTTCTGATCCTAACTTTGGGTCTTGAACATATATATGTGATGAGGGATGATATTGGTTCAATTTGGGAGAGAAGGAAGTGGGATGAGGGGGAGTTTAGAATATTTTGTTTCTTGGAATTTGAAATTTTTCAAAAAAAATACATTTTATAAAAAAAAAATTATTTCTTTCATATGAAGAATAAGGAATGAGGTGATTTTAGTAAATTTGGTTTTGGTTACAACTTGTGGCAGAGTATGAAGTATTCCAATTCAATCTAGAATTAGGTTTTAAACCAGTTGTTCCTGATGATTTGTCTCAACTTGAGTTGAGAATATTTTTTAGACCTCACTAATTATTCTTTAGATAGCTGAAGATATACCAACGAGTATCTAGAGGTCTTGTAAATATTATTAATCAGAAGAGTAATATTGGTTTATGACAAATAAGGTATAATCATGTGAGTGAGAAGATTCAACAAGTAGCAAAAATAAATATTCGGTCATTTGATTATTAATCTTCTCTTAATGAGGATACGGATTATATTACAAGAAAAATTTATAGAGCATCATTTCACCATCTTTCCCTTTGAGAAGATCAAATATTCTTAATTTTATTTATAATAATGTCTACTCTATGCGAAATATAACTCACTTTGGGGCTATTTACTTAGTGATATTTTTTGAAAATCACTATATGAATGTGTGATCATATATCTAAAAACAAAGGATTAAGTCTTTTTTGTGTTGAAGAAATTTCACACTAGAGTTGAGAGAGACAAGTAAAAACTAGATCACCATATGTTGTAATAATGGAGAAGAATATAGTAATGATCAGTTTGAAGGCTATTATGTTTTCTATGGTATCATACTTGAAAAGATGCTAGCCAAGACATATCAATTGAAATGCATGATTGAGAGAGTGAACTAGAATATTAGGGATATAGTTTGATACATACTTTTTCATGTGCATATTCCTAAAGAATATTGGGAAGAAGTTATATATATGATTATTTATTTAATCAATATGTGTGGTGCTTCCACAAAAGATTATTATGTTGCCAATAAAATCTAGACAGAAAATTTTCTTATATGAGTACCTTAAAGTATTTAGTTATCAAGCACTCATTCATCTTTCAAAAAATGAAAGATCAAAATTAGTTAACATTGCATATCCATATATTTCCTATAAACATGAGGATTGAAGAGTTTGGATTGTGGGATTCGACATGTCCATATATTTTTTTATATCCATATGTTGTGGGATTTGATATCCATGAACTATGTTTAGACCATATATATGATTTTTCTATAAGACTGATTAGTTGATGGCAGCCATCTGAGTAATAAATAAAGTGAACCTAGGAAGATTATTATTCACACAAATCAAGTGTCTCTTCTTTCCATAGATTAGACGTATCAAGGGAAAGAAATTGAGCAGTCAGGTGATGATAATGAGTCGTAGGATGTTGATGAGCTAGGGAAATTTTAGGAAGTCATCTCTTTTAAGAATAAAGATGAATAACTCCAAGCTATATATGAATAAATAGAGTTTCTCCATATCAACTAGACCGGTAATTTAGTATATTTACTTTCAAAGAAGTAGGCTCTAAAAAATAAATAGTTCTTCATAATGAAGCCTTGTGATTATGGTTCTTGACCAAGATAAAAGACTAGGTTAGTCGTTAGTGGTTTAGTCAAAATAAATGATTTGACCCTGGTGAGATATTTTATCTAGTTGTGAGGACATCTTTTATTCGAATGATTTTGAGTCTGCATATTAGTATTGATTTAGAAATTGATCAACATGATTCTAAAAATAAATTTTCTTTATAGTGACTTTCATAAGATTACAAATAAAAATTGCTTGGATTTTACTCTTTACCTTCATGGGTTGACTTTCACTACCACTAAAATTATATGTGTCACTCTATGCGAGTTGATAATTTATATAGTATTCATGTATCACTTTCTAGATCTCTTGTGTCCTCTATATTGTCTGAATAGTGTGTCGCCACTGTCTCGCCACCTCTTCTTCATTCTTGTGTGAGAATCTAAAAAATGCATTTCTTGAATCTTAGGTGTTCTATCAATTTTCTTTCCCCATCTCATCTCTTTCATAGCACTTGCTTCTCCGATTCCAGCACTTACATTGACAATGATATCGGCATGTCCTTTGAAGTATTTATTCTTCTTTATGTCATCCTTATTGTTACTTGTTTTCTTTCTTCTCTGCATAATTTTATCCTCCATGATTTCCTCCATGGATGAGTGATCTTTGATTTCCATCATTTTGTATTAGGTCGGAAAAGTACTTTCTTTTCTATCATTTTGTTTGACTGAAACGAAATGGAGCTACCTGACCCTGTCACTTTTCCTTAGGTTCCATGGCTACCTCCAATGTTCAGTGTCAGGCAATTTCGCTTCCATGTTTGTGATTTTAGAGATTCATAAGAAGAGAACAACAAAAAATAATAAATGATATATATATCCACAACCACAATCCAACAAAGCCACGACATAATCAAAACCACAACAAAAAACACAAAATAACGTGGTTCACTAATCGTTCAATACGACTAGTTACATCCACCAGAAAAACTTGTATGCATTTATAGATTAAAACCAAACAGAATATCTTACAGTATATGCACAGAAGTAGTCGCTATGTAAATAACACAGAGAGGAGAAAAACAAGAGATGAATAGTTCAACACCAAAATTATAGTAGCCCAAAAAATAGAAATAAAATCAATTTATATAAATAACAGTTTCTCGGTTTAATTAACCAGAGCGGGTCGGATCACTCGGACGGGCCAGGCTCTGCTCCAAAATTTCTTCGGCCCGCTGACCGGTCAGCAGGATCTCCATTATTGTGCTATTACTGTATTCTCAGCATCTTAATATTTTATTTCTTGTACTTACATGAAAAATATTAAAACAAAAAATATTTTGGTTATATAAATAGTTTATCCAAACAAATTATATATAACATTCATATTTCTCTAGGTAACATCTTCATTTTTTCTCTCTATCTCTAGGTTTATAGAAGCTTAATTTTTTGATTTCTTGTTCATTGGTTATTAGGTTATTTAATTTGTTTGATTGTTGAATGTTAAAACCTAAAGGAAAGTATGTCCAAATTTGAGTCATTTTTTTGAATTTTGTTTTTAGGCTTGTTTTCTAATTATATATATTCTATGTTTCTTCTTCAGTTTTGGGAATAGATCATTTTGATTTTATTGTTAATATCTCATAAATATAGGTTTCATTTCTTTCTTATCACTTTCTTATATTTTTCTTTAGCTTCATCAAAAATTGTTACTCCTTTTTTGTTGTTCTCCTATTTTGTGTGAATTTGCTTGTATATCATTGAAGAAAAAAAAGTTTCTTTCTTGCCTATGTAAACACTATCTCACATTAGACTATCCTATAATTCAACCACCCCTACAATCATTGCAATAATAAACTCCATCATAGGCATCATATGCTATTAAGTTACTTATTTTTAGTAGACAACACCTCCTATTAATCAAACACTCATTTCGTTTGCATTTATTTGTTCATAAAAAATAGTTATTTTTTCGTGTGGGGATATAATTCCAAAATAAATTATATAGCCTAAGTTGTTTTTAGCTCAAAATTAAGTGCAACTGTTTATTTGTTAATGATTATAGGCTTGCAAATAATTTAGTCACAAAAATTATAGATGAGTAAGTTCTCACATAAACATGAGAGAACAAGAAGGAAGCTGCATCAAAACTAATAAAATGTTCCCTAGGGGTTGGTTGATAGGATGACAGAAAATCCTATAAACCAGGCATCCTTCTGATTTACTTAGAAACATAGAGTGTTAAATTTTGGTATACGAATTCGCTAATAAAATTCTGAATGAAACTTCTTGTTTGCAAGTTTAAGAAATAAGGTTTAAAACATCATATTCTAGTAGCTCTTTCTTTTACTGTGCTTTCTAGATTTGAGTTCCATGCAATGATGTGCATGGGTTGATATTTGATAGACATGGTTTTTTTAAGAAACACACACTTTATTAAAAACAAAGCACACATATCTGATAGACATGGTTAACTCATTGCTACTGTGATTTTAGAATTGAGAATTAAGAATATTTTCGTTATTTTATTTTAATAATCCATAATAATATGAGTATTAAAAAAGATTTATAGAATTTCTATAATGTTTTTTGATTTAGAGTTTCCAATTCCAATTAAAGAGTTTTTAGAATCTCTAGGAAGCACTTTGAGGACAAAAAAAATTATAGAATTCTAATTAAGTAATGGAATGAGTGATTTGGTCCTACCGATAGAATGAGTTTTTAAATCATTTATATAATGTAATATTGGCATCTATATTGGATTGCATCAATCATAATTTAAGTACAAATTTGGATTGGAATGGAATCTTACATATCGTCCCATACTTTTGGTTAAGATCCTGCAAAAAAAAAATTAAATTCTCACAAAAGCTTATCATTATGTCTTTTTATATATACATCATTTCTTTTCCCTTTTCTATACTTGGTATGATAGCCAAACAACTCCTAAATAATCATGTATATTTGTTGATTTTTATATAATATTAAGTCAAAATGTTGAAACCATAGGAAAAATTGGACTAATCTCACTTAAAGAAAGTACTTATTGATCTTTGTCTTCAAGAAATAAATAAAGTATTTAGAGCTAATGAAAGTTTAAAGTGTAGTTATTAGTCTTGAATTGGTGAAAAATTGGAGAAGTTACTTGGAAAATGCTATACATCAAAACAACTTATGAATGAGAGGATTTCATGAAAAAATAATATTTCACTTGGAGTAGAATGTTGAATATGATTGGACATTGTTACAACTTTGTAACCAAAACTATTGCTTGGCTATATGAGAAATGGGCAAAATATTTATAGTTAGATTTCTTATAAAGTTAACTGAATCTTTAAAACAAGTATCTTATATTTACATGCATGACTAATTTGTTTTTTATCTTGTTGAATATAAGTATTCAGAAGCTAAACAATTCCATTATAGATTGTTATCAAATATGAAGAAAATAGTGATATTGTTTGGATGAGTATAAACTACTGGACCTAAAAATTAGAGTTCTAGAAGAGTGATAGATTTGGGGGCTGGGGAATCATAAACACATTTTACATCTATGCCTTGTGAAACTCCAATTAATTTAAAGGAATGAGAATTTACTAGGAAATACTAGTGAAAAAGTACAATGTTCTAAGAAAAAACATAAGAGAAAAAAAAAGCAAATTTAAGAAGAAATAAATCAAATAATGAATACATTAGAAAATTTCGAATGAGCTTTAGTGAAAGAATATATGCAGATTTTGAAGTAAATCATAACTTATGAGGATCCATTGTATTATCTTGTAATTAATGCATTTTGTAAAAAGAACTACTATAGAGTGATGTGGGTGGAAATAGAAAGTGACCAAGAGTGAATTGGATGACTTTAATGCTTGAAAAAATGACTTAAAATATACTTTTTGGATTTTTGGAATACATATACTATATTTTGCATGGATGATTGTAACATGGTACTTTGATTGACTTATTTTGGATATTTTCTGTATTTTTATTATTTCTAATTGTAAGACTTATCCTCTAAATTTTAATAAGAAAGTTCATTATAATATTAGTATATATATTTCAAATGGATATGATGTGATGACATCATAATGTAGTGATATTGTTCCTTATACATTGTTATATACTAATATTATTTCATAAAGATTATGATTTTTTTTAAATAGATGCTCTTATAGAGAATTCTTTGTATCAATCATATAGTTCAAGTTCATTATCATGTGAAAATGAAGAAATAAAGTTAAAGGTGACAATAGTTTTATAAAAAAGATTGGTTGTGTTATTGCTCTAGTTATTAAGAGACTCATCCATTGATAAAGAATGAGTTTCTACATCATCATTTACAAGTTCATTTTTCATTCAAGAAGTTTTAGATGACTCATCTAGTATATATTATGAACTAATACGAATGAAAAATCATGAATTTATTTCTCTATGTCACATCCTTCAAGAAAAAAGGTGGCTTGTTGATAGTAAACATTTGAGTGTTGAAGTAGAAAATTATCATATTATTAATGACTATAAGTCATAATCTTTGAAATTGATTATTACAGAATAGATTTCAAACTCAGGCCAAACAATTCAAAAATACTTCCATGATATTTTAGTAGCCATGGTGAGCTTCTCAAGGGAGATGATTACACCATCATTAAATCATAATTCAAATGGTATCTTTCATTATATTTTTATTATTCTTATATAAAAATAAACATCTATATTTTTAACAATTATTTTTTTTTGTAGGGTGTTGGTGGTGCAATTAATTGAACTCTTATCTATGCATATATTCCTATTAAACAAGTATCATATCGAGGTCATGTGGGAGAAAAAATATTTTCAAAATATTATGACAATTTGTGATTTTGATATGAACTTTAAGTATGTAGTTCTTGGATGGGAAGGAATAACTCATGATTCAAAACTCTTGATAGAAACTATTCATAACCCACAGCATAGTTTTCTCATGCTCCCGTTAAATGAATATTCTTGCTCTATTTTATATATTATTATTTTTATTTAATAAGATGATAATCTATTAAATTCTCTTTTTGATAAAATATTATTTAGTGGATGCAACATATATACACATTTAATATTTTATGGCACCATATCATAATGTACATTAGTTGAATGATTTTCATAGTGGGGGTAAAACTGTGGGAAAAGAGGAGATACTCAACTTATATCATGCAAAATTAAGAAATATCATTGAACATGCTTTTTATGTTGTTAAGGCATGTTTTCCAATACTAAAGAGTATGACAACTTATTCATTTGCTACTCAAACAAAAAATGTCATGACATATTTTCTATTCACAATTTTTTTTGACAAGTTTCAATTGTTGATATCTTATTTTCTGAATATGACAATAAAGAGATATTAAAATGTGAAAGTGAACCAAAATCAAGGCCCAACAACTAATAATTTTTTTACAGTAACAAATCAAGAGTTCATGCTATAATTTTAAGACCAAATTACAAATGAAAATATTCAAGTATTCAATTAACTTGTCATTTTAACACTTATCATTATATAAAATAAGATATCAAAAACTATCATCAAATGTTAGATATTAGTAAAAAGTATGATATTTTAGATATTTAAAAATTTGTGCTTACATTTTCATGTTATTTAAGATATTTATGAATATGCATTTTAAATATTATATTTTAAATTTTATTAAAGTTTGTAATTTTATCTTTTATCACAATATGAAATGAGATATTAAATATCGACATGAAATCAAATATGATGTCTTTAGATATTTGAAAACATGTACCTAAATTTCCTTAAGAGATTCAAGATGTTAAGATGTTGATTTTTAATATGTAATAAACTAACAACTTAATACTTAATAGAAATAAAATGTTAAAAAAACAAATGACTTAATACTTATTACTATTAAATACTATTCAACATTAAGTTCAAAAAAATCTATTTAGCATAAGTGAAAAAAATAAATGTCACCTAAGACAAGAGCTAAACATAACCTATTTTAATTTTTTGAATATATCCTCCACTTATATACTCTAGAAGAATTTATCTTTGTCAAGGAGGTCCATCAAGGATTAACTTATCTTTTCTATAATTCCTGATAAAATATTTTGTAATAACTTGCGAGTTTTAAAAATTATCTCAAAATCATAAAGGAATTAGATATTTGTCATTAATTCATATTTTCAAACTTAATTAGAGTAGTTGACAAATTTCCTTTGAAAAAACACTTATTTAATGACACATATTTGATCTTCTAGTATCAATTTATTGAATACCAAACTATCATCAAAATACACCAATACAAATTTTCTTAGTTAAGGTCTAAAATTTCATTCATAAGGTCCTAGAGGTCAATGTTGCATTTGTCAAACTAAATGACATGATACAAAACTCATAGTATTTTCCATGAGTTCTATAAGCTATTCTGTTAATATAATATATGCATACTCTAATATGATGGTATCCAAATTTCATGTCCAATTCATAATTAATATTTATAGATTATAATTCATCTAGAAGTTCATTGATATAGAAAATATATTATTAATTTATTTTGATAAGTAATAATAACATTTCATAATCAAAAATCTATACAAATCTATTTTGTATCCAACTATCACATGTATTCTAGAATATAATATAAATTTTTGTTTTTATCTTTGATATGGTGGTTGATGTATCTTGAGATTTTCTTTCATGTCATCTTCTATTTTTTTACTGTTAGATATAATATAGTGGTTGCAGATGAAACCTTCTTCATATTATTTTTTAGCATGTTTACTCTATATTCTTTTCCCAGATGCTTCAATTTGCTAGAAATTGAGGATTCTTCTTTCTTGGTTTATAACCCTCTTCATAATATCTCGCCAAATTTCCTTATGGAATGTGCATTAAAAAAATGTGTTTTTGGTTTCAATGTAGCCACAAAATTCACATACTAAATTTCAAGGGAATAAAAAAAGTTGGTCTTTTGTTCTTAGCATCCCATGCTTAACAATCTAGAGAAATATAGTGTGTTTCGGGATGAAATTGCAAACCCAAATCACTTTAATCGATATGCTTTTTAGGTAGTATGAAGCGAGGAACATATAAGATTGTGTAGCTATATTACCATTAGGCTCATGTTTGTTTACCATCTATTTGGAAAAATGAATACCTCAATCAGCTTTTATTAAATTCACTCTAACATTAATTAGAGACTTCCAAAAAGGTGAATCATTTTTTGTTACATAACAATTCCAAATATTAGATATGATTAGGTAAAGATGGTGAATCTATCTAATTCTAATACAAAGGGAGTCTTTCTTTATGATGATGCACCATAAGGTTTTAATGATAAAGAATTTATTCCAGGTTGACAAGCTTAATAATTAAAGCCCTTCATTCTGGATGGGTGTAAAAATCTTATCCCAAGAGAATTTAGGGTAGAACCTGCCATTGAAAAGTGCTCTCCATAAGATTATTTGGCATGCATTCTCTATGGAATTCGATAATTAACGGTGGAAGTAAGAATACTAAAATATAGTATCTTTCAATACCTTGAATTACTATATGTAATAGCTCTAGTTTGCTAGTAATTAAAAGAATCTTACTGCTCATGTATGATTGAGGTAATTTTCTACAGTAGTAAAGAAAAATATGAAAATATCATCCTTTTTGACGAGAGGGAAACTCCCAAAAAGGTGAATGGAAGAAGCACTATTGAGAAATCCGAACCAGCTACTAACTTCATTTTATTGGTGTCCTAAACTCCTCTAATGAAGATCAATATTCAAACTATTATATTCATTGAAGATTACCATATAAATTTATATTTTAATTTTTTAAAGAATTGAGTTAGCATCTTGTGCTTTTACTTCATGACATCTATTATTTCTCTCTCCATATGTAGTAGATTGTAGCAGCAAAATCTATTTTCCGAATGTGATTTTTTGTTAATTTTACGGAGTATTTATCTTTTATGCACTTGAAACAAAAAAGAATGGTCTTCATATCTCCAATCATAGATGTCCAACTTTTCAATTGCTCCCACATGCTTTTGGTGAACTTTCACTCTAAAAATAAATATTTGAAAGATTTTGTATGTGTATAGAATTCACAATGCATATTATTTAGAGTTGCAAAAAGGTGATCTTTGGTCTAGATTTTACTACATTTGAAGATCCATAGGAATGCAACATATTTTAAGATGTGGTTTGGAAACCATATTGCTTTAGTCAATGCTTTAGTTTTTCTTATATTATTTCTAGATAAAAATTTATAGGTTTCTACATACAATTGTCAAATGGGCCGTGCCACGCTGACACAACCCATTTTTTTCAGGTTCGTATGGGCTTGCATGCCATGCCATGCACAACACGATAAAGTAACCATGTCGTGCCTGGCACGACATGGTTCATTGGAGGATAGGCACGACATGGCCTGCCACCCAAAGTTAGCCTAGTTTTGGGATGCTTTATGTCGGGCACTTGTTCATTTGGGTTAAGATAATCCAAATTTAAGCTTGGGCCGATTCTAGGTTGAGATAATTTTTTACCAATAATTGGAATAGATCACATCGACCATCGATTGGCATAGATCACATCATCGCCCATCGAGCAACATGTGTTGTGTTGAGAGTCTGCCCAGCAAGGGCTCTGGCATAGTCCTGGATCATGCCGTGTCTGGTTTGGCATGACTGAACTAGGTCGGGCTCCGGGTTGCCTGGCCTGGTTGACACATCTACTCCACAATTATTCTTCCATTATCACCCCAAATATTAAGCAATGATTTAGCCTACTTTGAGCCACCTATTTTCTCAATTAATATATCCCTAATCAAGATTAGGGGTTTCCAAATAGGGGGATCCTCTTTGGATAGTTGGTATTCCCAAATGGTTAGTGAATTTAAATAAAAGTGATAGATCCACTTAATCCAAAGAGAATCCTCCTTTTTATTAATTTGCTACAAAGTTTTAATAAAAAAAGACTTATTTTAGTCTGATAATCCAAGGATACCGAGCCCTCCTTTAGAGGTGGTATGCATATTTTATCCCAAGCTACTTTTGGCCTGAATCTGTTTGTTTGTGGACTATCACATAAAAATATTCTATACGTGCTTTCAATTGTATTAAGAATTGATGAAAGTAATAGGAATACCAAAAATCAATATCTTTCTATACCTTGAATAAAAGTACGCAATAATTCCTTCATTCCCGCAAAAGAAAGTATCTTACTAGCCCATTGATGGATAACTAATTTAATCTTAAACAACAATACAAAGAATTGAGTAGTAATTAATCTGCTTGATAATAGTGAAACACCAAGAAAAGTATAAGGGAGGAATCATTCACTAAATCTAAAATCTTTTATCATTCCCTCCTTTATAATATTGCTTACTCCAAAAAAATATATTTGATTTGGAAGGATTAACATTTAATTTAAAAGTAGCAGTAAATTCACTTAGTGTATCTAGAATTATTGTAGAGTTTCCTCTAGCAAAGATAATTAGATCTTCTACTATTTTAAGTGAGATATTCTTAGTGAAGCACATCCAGGGTAAAAAGTGAAGCCTTTGAGCATTGTTGCCATCATAAGTAATCTAGATAGATATTCTATGTAAATGACAAAGACAAAAGGAAATAATAGGTCTTCTTGTCTTAACCCCTTTCCCTTTGAAAAACCATGCAATTCTCCATTAAAAGCTATTGAAAAGTAGGTAGTTGACACACATTCAGAGATTATGTCAACAAATCTTCTTGGGAAATTAAAAACTATAAGAGCTTCTTTCAGAAAACTTTAATCCACCATGTCAAATGCTTTCTAAAGATCAATCTTGAGAAAATATCTTGGTAATATCATTTTTTTTGCATTGCATATCTTCTTATCAAGTTTTGTGCAAGTAGAAAATTGTTAGAGATCAATTGACCCTTTATATATGCAATTTGGGCTGAGTTAATTAAATATTTAATAACTCCTTTAAGTCTTGAGGCAATCAGCTTTGAAATGAGCTTATATAATACATTAAAGCATGAGATATGCCTGTAATAGTTCATTGAAGAGATATGAGAGGACTTGGGAATTAGTGCTATATATGCATGATTAATTTGTTTTAGCATTCTTCCAGAATGAAAGAAGTTGTGTATAGTGCTAATTATGTCATTCCGAATATGATCTCATACTCACTTGTAAAATTCTACTATATATCTATTTGGCCCTATGGATCTAGTGCTCTCCATGGATAATAAGGTTTCTTTTATCTCTTTTACCAAAAAGATTAAAGACAAAAGATTGTGTTCTGATTCTTGAAGTGTTTTCCATTCAATGATAGTAGCCTCACATATGCTTACTCTATCTATTGAAGATCCCAAGATGTTTTTATAATATTCTACAAATACTTTAGATATTTCCTCATATGAATTCATGTATTTTCCATTTTCCTTCATTACTTTACTATCTTATTCCTTTGCAGTTTTGCATTATGCCAAAGCATTGAAGAACTTTGTGCATCTGTCACTCTGCTTTAGATATTTAAACTTATCTTTTTATCTAAGTAAAGATAGTTTTGCTTTCTCCATCTTCCTCATTTTTATTCTTAAGCTAATTTCTTCCTCTCTAAGAGTTTCAGTAGTGGATTCTAGTATTTTCCTCTTAATAATTTGAAGGGACTTCCTTGAAAGATAAACTCTCTCACTAATATGCACAAAATACTTTTTATTAAGCTTTTGAGTGGCTCTTTCAGTATTTTCAACTTATCGATCATCTGGAATATTATTGATCCTTAGACTTTCTATCTCTATGTGTTGTGTAAAATTGGAGTGAACTCCTTATGCAAAAGCTACATATTACATTATTTAAATGGAATCTTCCTTTTGTGTGCTCCAATTTCTATTGATAAGAGAATCATCTAATGATCTGATAAATTTCTTGATGGATGGAATATTGTGTGAGTGTCCATTGAGAGATTAACCCACTCTTGGTTTACCATTTCCCTATTAAGTTTGCTTGAGATTTTCCCATTCATCCAAGTAAAGTAAGAATCTGAAGAAGGGGTTGTCTTCAAGAATTAGTGCAAAGCAACAATTTAAAAAGTCTTGATATTTGTAGGTTGTAACTACTCTACCTGTATTCTTATCTAGTGTTGAGAGGGGGGAATTGAAATCACCCAAATAACCTATGAAGATGTTTTTGAAGTACCTTCCTTAATTAGAAATTTCCATAGATGTCTCCTACTAATAATTGAGTGAAGACCATAAATAATTGTTAGTCTAAGATTTATCTTCTTTACCTTATCTAAGATATTTAGATGAATATGTTGTAGAGAGCAGGAAATTTTCCCAATATCAACAATTTGCTTATCCCACAACACCATAATCCTACCATTTTGGTGGTAGGAGAAATTATTTACATAATCAAAAATTTTAAATTTTGAATTAATTACCCATGTAATTTTATCCCGACTTAGTTTTGCTTTGATAATTGCGAATATATCTATCTAGTAAGCCTTGAGGAGTCTGGTAACTTCCTTGTGCTTGATTGAGAAATTAAACCTCATAACATTCCATCAAGCAATTTTCATTAAGATTAATGTACTTTTTTTCTACTTCTGCCTTTCTATGTTTCCCATGCATATCATAGCAATCATAATAGCAGACATCAAAGAGGTAGGCCCCCCACAATTTTCTAATGCCACTTTCGTGAATGTTCCTTTCATCAAGTGGTACATAAAAATCCCTTACCAACAAGCGTGAGGTTACAAGTATGCCACCCTTATAATTCCCCATACAATGATCCATAGATATAGCATGTGCTACCCTTACAACAAGATATCTCAAAGACTTGCCCAATCAGATGATTTAGCATGCAAGTGTGACCTTCCTACCCATTATATATGCCACCCTCCTATCCATTCTCATTACATAATTTATCATTAAATATGCCTCCCTATCATGCAAGCGTGACCTAGAAAAGCCCAACACGTATTTAGATATTTCATACAATATAATTTGCATATTATAAGATATGCCAACATAATTCTATATTAATTCCAATAGATTTGGCATATTGATACTTACCCAATCAGATGATTTAGCATGTTCCAAAGCATGGCTAGCCCATTTCTATAATTTTAGGAAGTAGGGGTCATCACTAGAACCAATCAGCTAATGTGTTGTTTTGGGTGCCTCTCAATTTCCAATTTTAATATTCATCCAACAGCACACAATGAACCACATTCCTTATATTGGACCTTCCCAAGCATATATGGGGGTGTCATTGTTTAAGCTAGTAGTCTACACGTGCTTTTATAGATTTTCTCATGTGTGTTACACATTCATGCATGTTATACATTTTCTTCAAATAGAGTAAGTAACAAGCCACTACATATGACTCCTCCATGTTATTCCATTTCTATTATTTCATTCTATTGATAATGATCTAGTGATCTTTCAACATTAGTTAATTTCTTTTTGTTTTTAAGTTGTTTTTTCGAAGCCTTTCTGCCGAATGGCCTATCGAGGTTGGGAGCGGATGAGGGTTCAGTGTCATCCCCTAAATTTAGAGTCGAATAGCAAGATTCAACATGAGTTGATTCAGTAGGTCTACCAGCTGAATGAGTTTTTGCTCTCTTATTATTGGTCAAATTATTATTCTATTTCTGCTCCATTTTTAATATATTTCAATAATGCTCATATTGAACTGATTTTCCAATAAACTTAGCAAATATTTCTTTTGCTTCATCAACCTGAAAAACATATGAAATTATTCAATTAATAATTCAAATATCAAATCATACTAGTGTCTAAATTAAAAGTTTAAATCTTACATTATTTTGCTTGATGTGTCCACTTTATCAGTCTTTCAATTTGACTATGAAAATCGATAAATTTGCTGTATTTTGTATTTATATCAGTCCAACAACTTTTAATAAAAGGTTGAGAATGCTTTTCATGATTGCCTCTATGAAGTGCTAAGTTTTACAATATTCATTGCCAAAATGTACCACCTTGTTGTTCATTCCTAGTAATTGTATTTTGCTCATATTAAGTCACACAGACATAATTAATTTATCTTCTTCTACAAAGAAGTTCTTTGTCCTTTGTGATTTTCTTAATCTTAGAATAACTTCATTTTGTACTGGTATCAATACCGTGGGATTGCTCTCAGTTTCAATAGTATCATCATATAAATTGGTGTCATTCATAAGCAAATCAGTTAAAGAACTATCATATTGCAAATCCATCTACAAAAAAAAATTCATATCAATTTAAAGAATGAGCAATTATTAAAGTATACAAATAAATCTATAAATTATAAAGTTTTTAATTAATTTAAAGAATGAGCAATTTATCAATTAAAAAATTATCAATTTAAATTTAAAAATCAATTTGTCAAGTTAAAGAATGAGTAATTTATCAGTTAAAAAACTATCAATTTATCAATTTAAATTTAAAAAAATCAATTTATCAATTTAAAGAATGAGCAATTTATTTCATTAAAAAATTATAATCAATTTAAAAAATGGACAATTTATAAAATATATCTATCAAAAAAAAATGTATAATCAATTTAAAAAATTAGCAATTTATCTATTTTAATATAAAAATCAAAATTTGAATTGAGAGAAGGCAAGCATCATTATTTTTGTTTGAATTTCTTCTTCTTCCTCCTCCTTTCTTTCTTCCTATTCTTTCACATAATGGCTCTCTTCCTCATTGTTTCTTTCTTTCACTTTCTCCCTTTCTACCGTGGCTTTCTTTATAATTACAACAATGGCTAGAGTTCAAGGTAACCAGCAAATTCAGAGAAGCTAGGATTTCAAATGCATGGATTCATGGTAAGTTTCTTTTCATTTGAAACTTTGTATTTGTAAAGAAATTGAAATAGAATAATGCTATTGAGAGATCCTTTGAGATGCATAGGAGCCATCAATGACTATTTTGCATCTTTCTACATCTCTCTCCAAAGTTGCCAAATATAGCACCCCACTTTCACGAATGATATTTTGCCACCTCCAATGACATATCCGTTGAAGCATTATTTTTTGTGATTTGGGTGACATTTTGGCAATTATGGGGATGACACCCCTAATAGTAATTCTCCTATTGGAGTTGCTCTTATTATGAATGGAGATGTTTGTCCCCATAACATTTTCAATTCTATCAGTACCAGAAAGGTGTGGGAATGATTCCCACCCATTGTATTCCATAGAACTTGTATTATGTAGGTATACACCAACCAATTCTAAGCATCTAGTAGGTTGATTCATATGAATTTAAGTACAATTTTCAATAAGATTGCCAATATTATGCAAAATTAAATAGTTATCACCGAGTTCATTAGTTAAAGGTGATTTTTTACTTTCAAATTGATGGCTAGTATCAGTGCTGATTGTATTCATGCTACTGTCATGATGTGTAACATCAACAAAGAGTATACACTGACGCCTTCCATGATTTTTCTCATTCGAGTAGAAGAAACATGTGATGGAATAATATTTTCACAATTCTGCCTATCTAATTCACATTCATCTATGTTTTTAAGGTTATTTTTTGGTAAAAACTCATCCGGATCCATGGAAATTTTATCGAAGAAAGTTTTTTGAGAATCACCATCATCGATTAGGTATTCTATTACAAGCCTTTGTCTTTGATACAGCTTTGGGGATAGGCCATTGTTGATTCGGGACTCTATGACACTCAGTAGGGCCCAGTGAGGCCTTTTTGTTGTGCTCGGGTGTTTATGGAGATTCTTAGTGGTTACTTACATTAGTCGGTCCTTTTATAATATCTATTTGTTTTGTTGGGTGAATCAAAGGAAACTTACAAGTCCTGGAATCTTGTCTCACTTTGATTCATTTTAAAATTAAATCTACAAGAAATTTCAGAATCATAATGAAGATTTTGGAAGGGAAAATCGGGAGGGACAGAGAGAGAAGAGCATAGACTATCTTAGATATATTGAAGGTAAGCTTGTCCATATGAAATCTTACCCACACAACTTGTCGCTTTGGCCTAATCCAATGGGATTCCACAAGTATATAAGGAAGTTGAGTAATTTTATCAAAATTGAAATCTTGGTCATTTCTTTAAGCACATAGTGAAAACCTACAAGGAGAGGTTTCGCAGGAAGAGATCTCCCGAATATGGCCCCAAATTTAGTACTTCCTCTGAGTATTTATAATTTTTGAAATGAAAAAATTCCTACCCACTTGAGTGTTAGATCTTTTTAACACAGATTGCCCACAGTATTTGTTAACAAAATATCCCACAAAATAGTTTTTCTAATAATTTATACTTTGGTCAAGATCAAAACTTTCAGAAAATGCATTAAATTATTTAGTAAATGAGTAATAAACTAGTTTAGCAGTATTCTAAAGTGTTTGGTTGCCTGAAAATAAGCTACTCCATTGGACATTATTTTTTCCCATTTGTTTTTGGTGTGTTTTTTTTTTTGTGAATTTTGGGTTGCAAGGACATCCTTTTTTTATTATCATTAATGATTATCATATTTTCAGACAAATTCAAAATTCACTTTAAAATCAAGTGATATGTATGGGTTTAATTTCAGAAATTTAATATTTTCCTTATTCGTGATAGGAAAATCCTTAGATTTAGGATTTAATTCTAGAAAACTCTCATATTCAAGGTTTGTGAAGACTTTTTGTGAAAGAATCCTTAATCCACTCATGTTTATGGCGGTTTTAATACCCAAACATACTTAATGGTATTCATACCACTTTATCAAATGAATTTCTATGAGATATACTTTGCAATTCAAGTGAGATTTTACTGTATGTAATTTTTTGAGTACCTCCATCATATATAATATATCTCATTGCATCGGTTGGTACATTACAATGATGAAATATATTTGACCAAGTTTTCTCAAATTATCAAATGGGTTTCAGTCCACTTTTTCTCTCTATATAGATTTGATTCCTTGTTCAATCAAGACTTAGTCGGTACATTACTTCAATGTATTTTTACAGAAACAATATCAATCACATAGCTCGACTCATCTTAGGTAGAAACATAATAACTTTATTCTTAATTGCTTCTTTTAAGTCACTTATAAAATATTACAAAAAACAAAAAAAAAAAATCATTTATTAGACTTATAATTTTTTCTATCAAAGCTTTAATTTATTCTCATTACACCCAGAATTTTATCTAGCTTTATAATTTATCCTAACTAGCTGTAAAACACTAAAATAGTTGGTCTGTTCCAAAATCTCAGCTTATAAACGAATAGAAATAGGCTCGACCATGTCTAATTTCAACTCACCAATATTGCAACCATTATGATTTTTTCCTTCAAAATCGAAAGAATAATAGAATTTAGAAAATTTAGCCTGAACTTGGTACATACAAGGATGGACATATCCTTGGTTTAGCATGAATTAAGATTTTATCTCTATTAATTATCCTCTATAAAAGTGATTTTTTTGATGATTAAGTCTGATATTGATAACCATTATCATATATCTTAATTCCCAGAGCTAAATTAGTTGTTGATATGAGTCCCTTGTAACTATTTCACAAAATCTTCAAGCTATGATTTTTTTTTTGATCTCTCTAAATTTAACTTATAATGTCTCTTATCTCATATATGAGTCTTGAATCATCGAGATCAAAAAGTGAAATATTCATGTCCCAACTGTTATTTTATTGGGGGTTGGTGAAAATCACATTGCCCAAATCAGAAATCTGTTTGGAAATTTCTAAAATTTTTCACATATAAATGACTTTTTCTATTTCTCTGAAACTCATTCACATGCATTCTAATTTCTCATTTTTTTTTGAATGCATTTTATTTCATGATGTAATTTATTGCTTTAGTTTTGAATTTTCTATCATTCAAATTATTGCGAGTTTAGTTTTATTTTGTAACGCCAACAATATTATAGAGCGAATGTCACTATGAGGTATAAGTTGCATATCTGATACCCCCAGGAATCAAACTCATAATATTAGGGATGAATGAGCATTTAGCTTCTTTGCTAACAAGATTGTCATATTGTTGGTATCTATAAACATCTTATTTTACAATCTCTTTGTCATTGTGATGCTAGATCATTACTATGATCCCCATGAACCAATGAGGAAGAACACATGATCTTAATTGAAATGGGGTCTCAAAACTTGTCTATTAGTTAATTTGTGAATCTTGCATGTGAGCCATTGAGAAGCTATTTACAACAAAAATTGGGTTCTAATTCTCACTTATTTTATTTGCCAAAATAGAACAAAATAAAACATAATAATATGCTAAAATAGATGAAATCACTGCAGGGGTGGCGTCCTGTCATGGGAGATCTGCTCGGGAATCGCCATCGCCCTCCGACAAAGAGGCCAGTATGGATTATTGTCTTGGTTGCAATGGTCAGTTTGTTTCTGGTCTGTGGTTACGTCTATCCACCACAAGGCAGCACATCATGTTCGAAATTTTCTTACGGTGGTTGCAAAAGCTTTGCTAATTGGCTTCCACCTGCTCCATCGCGGGAATATACAGACGAGGAAATAGCATCACACATTGTGATAAAGGAGATTCTAAACACACCTGTTCAAACTGTAAATGCTAAAATCGCTTTCATGTTCTTGACGCCTGGCTCTTTGCCTTTTGAGAGGCTGTGGGACAAATTTTTCCAGGTACATATACTTTCTTCTCTTTTTGTTTAGTTTTCATATTTTCTTTTTATACTAGGCCTCTTTGTATCCTTGTCGGGACAATTTTTCTATGGATTTGTTAAATAGCCATTATTGTAGTGCTTGATGACTCAAGGATTTTAGGTTTTCTGTTTGTAACTTGATTTGTCAATTCAATTCAGCGTGTATTCTTAGATAAGCAGTTAAAAACTTGTCTCGTAGAATAATGTTTTCTTTATACAAATTGTCATGGAGATTTGAGATTGAAACTTATCAAGATTTATCAAATGTGCTACTGCCAATTTTTCTCTGCATCAAATGCTCTTAGCTTTTTGATGAAGCATCATGGTGGCAATGCAGAACTGGCATGGGAAAGCCCACAGATCTTTGTATTTAGATCAAAATCATGGATTATTTGATATATGAAAATATACATGTAAATATGCAAGTAAATATGCAAGTAAATATGCAAGAAGATACGCATCATGGTATTATGTAACAACTGACAAGACTGAACATGATAGTTCTTGCTGTTTTACTCTCTCTCTCTTTCTCTCTCTCTCTTCTTTGTGGTTGTATTTGATCTACTACTAACCACATGTATTACAGTTGCATTGTTTTGATCCTTTTGCTCCATATGAACCTCCTTGCTACCATAATCATTCTTGTTTTGATGAGCATAATGCTTGGTCGGCACCATATATTTGATCATGGATCTTATTGTGTGATTGCATGCTTGGATGAATTTACATGGCTGCAATAATTTTTGTGTGTCTAGGTGTAGTATTTGATCCATTCGTGCTATTGATTCATTTTGCTTAGACAGACTATTTTTCTAAACAATCTACATGAACCATATCGACTACTCGGCTTAGTAGAGAAGTGGGTTGTGGCCAGTTTTTGGCTGAGTTTTCTTCAGGCCAAAATGGCCTTACCTAGCCCAATTCTTGTGCTAGCCCAATTTAAAACTTGGTCTGACAAAAACCAAGCCAGGTCAGGCTGGGCCAATGGAGTATGGACCATATTTTTGCTAGGCATACTATAATTAGTACTTTATAGTTTATATCATACATTGAATCTGACTATGTGGAATGGTTTGAAACTCTTCATAGTTGAGTTGTCAGATTGGGATGAGTATGTCTTTTTGAAAACCAGATCACTATCTCAGAGCTAGAATGTAGCCGTTTCTGTCATGCGCTATTATGACAATCTCTAGCTAATGCTTCAGGTATAGATGCTCATATTCTAACCTAGATGGGCTGATTGGGCCTGGTTATCTAGTTGTCCCATATAGGCTTGCCCAACCCATTTTATATTTGGATGTGTAAAAATTACTCATCCTAGGTATTTAGACTAGTTTGAGTCCATGTCCATGCCTCAAGGAAACTTGGTCTAATTTGCTTGACAAATTTTGTGGTCTACTCGATTTGAATAGATCAATATGAATCCTAATCCAAATTGCCAAGTATAGTTAATAGAAAATAATTTTATTTATGAATTTCAAAAATTTGGAGATTCATACTAAGAAACACAATATATTATAACATTAAATCCCTAATGATTTTGTATACGTTATGCATTATTGAGTGTGAGAAGGAGATACAGTTAGTATGATCTTATCAATTTTATTTTCTTGATCATAACAATCATTTGTTGATGGGAATAATGAAAATGATAGTTTCATTTTTGCTTGAAGGTGTGAGAGATGATTTAATTTTGACGATGTTACATTTATTTGAGCCAATATTGCAAAATTAATAGAGGGGATAATATTGAATTTTGTACTAGATCCACTGGAAGGTCTAACATCATATTTTTGTGTAACAACTTTTAATTTAAGGTTCGAGTTATCTCTTCTTTTGATAGACAATAATGCTGATTTGTGTTTTTTATTAGATGAGTACATGGTGGTACAAGAGAGTGTTGTTCATGATGCAGAGTATGATTTTATAAATTTACATGATGATTGATATGTTTTTCTTATTTATTTTATTTTTTATTATCTTTTGTGCTTGTATTTTTGTATATTATTTTTAATGTTTTATATTTTATTTGTATGTGAATTATAATAGTTATTTATGAGTTTGTCTTTTTTATATTCTTGTTTGATTTCATTATTATTTGTTGTTATTTCTAAAATTATAATATGAGTTTCTTTTTATTAAAATTTTAATTATATATGTGCTTAAAACAAACAATATCTTTTAAATGTGCCTATATTAATGAAAATTCTTTTTTTGCCGAGGCACATGCCTGTGTCACAGACTATTACTCATAGTATTAGTGATTCATTACAAATATATTTTTAATGATTAATAAATTGACTAACTGAATCATAAGACATATTGGGGAGTTCAAGTATGATGACTTGTTTAAGTTTGAAAAGCTTGTTGCACGTCATTGACTTAATAATAAAGAATAGTACAGGTGGAAAATGAATTCTATGTATTAAAAATTTTAGCTTGGTCATTGTTCTATGGACCTACATTGCAACAAAAAGGTCAATGCTTTATTGTGCGTTACTTTGGATTGTGTGATGCTATTTGTTATTCTAATAGTGGACATGGACCTTTACTAATAGTGGTGAAAGTTCAGTCTGAGAGAGCATATTTTGAGGCATCGTTGAGTCAGCATATTGAAGTGATGTGTTAGATTTCTCCTTTGGCTCATTATGGTTTAACACTAACATTGGTGGATAAATGATCTGTAGGGAGAAAATAATTATTGATGGTTTTATTTGACAAATTATACTGCTGTATAAAATGAGCAATTGAAATTGATTGGTGGGGGAGAGTGTCTACGATTATTATTTTGTGTAAGTTATGATTTGCATAAATGTATTTATAAAAAATAATAAGCTGACTTTTGAAATATAAAAGAATTAGATTTGTTCTTGATGAGTATGTGTGTTTAATTGGATTGATTCTTCAAAAGGTCATGCATGCTGATTTGAATAAATTTGAGAAGTTTGTCACAATTTAAGAAGCTAATAATGAAGAAAGATTCATGACTAATACCATAAAAATTGGTTGGGATCTGGAGCCGTTCCCCTGATGAGCCTGTGGTAGGGCGAAACCAATCTAACATAGAGCTAATATTTGATATTGTGTGATGATTAAATCCCTAATGAAATGCACATGGAGTATAGTAATGGCCATATTGCGGCATCGAAACTCTAGGTCCTTGCGTCTAAGTGTACTTCATGTCTTGTAAACAATATTTTTTTCTTATTTGATTTTATACATGCAATCACTAGCAATTCAATATTGAATAGTTTATATTCTATTTTTTTGTCTCATATCTAATCATTTTTGTTTCAAATAATTTATAAATTTGTCGAAATAAAACATACTTTTATAATGAAAAGGACAAGTATCCTATAATTGCATCATTGTTAATAGATTGTATTGACTTAGAAATTGTTGAATCAAGTCTACTTTGTCAACTCAAACCAAACTAGTTCATGATAAAGATGGTACTGGCAATATTGCAATGTTGACACAAAAATATCTTAGCTGTGCCAATTGATTCCTTGCACAATCATGGTCAATATTTGTATTATAGGGTTTTGTTTCTTGAATTTAAAAATATCTAAATAGATTATTAATAGGCTTCAGAACAACAAGAAGAGGGTGTTGATGTGTCTTTGATGGTGAATAAATTAATTTTTCTAGATTGTAACTGACACAAATGAAGCTTTTATGTGATGTCGAAAGTAAAACAATGAAATCTAATTAAAAAAAAATCAACATAACATTATTCATCCATTTATATAATCTAAAACGGATACATTTATATATAATAAAAAAGTACTATCTAAGCACTAGTAGATGGTGATGACTTTCTTATTTAGATTAATATATTATGTAGTAAGTTGGAACATACAGGACACATTCATATACACTTTGTGCAGCAACGTGCTTTATTAGATAGCGATGGCTATTGAACTAATTTTGCTACATAAGATCCTTGTAGGAATCACTTATCAAGTTAGTAATCTATAGATTAAATTTTCTAGATTTTTTGAGTAATATATTATTATAATTCTTGTCCAAATATGTCACGTATAGCTTTTATCACATTGACATTCTTAGTTGCTCGTGCTTTTGATTTGTATTGACTGAAAAATTATAAGTCAACTTTTATATAATAAGTATCACATCTTATTATTATTATTTTTTTATTGAAGTGTCCATTGTGCTGAGTTGCTCAACATAGCCCACCTCTCCAAAATGACAACTTAGCATAACTACTTAAAGTCATGGGTCATGCTTGGCTTGATGGGGTGGTCTTCATGTCACTAGTGCTTGCAGAATCCAGTGCATGCTGACCCTACATGCTAGTCCGATAGGTTGCCTATCACCCATGAACTATTATCATGTGACACTTGCCTAAGGAGTCAGTCCAAGCATGAGTTGTGCTTTGACACTTGTGACCCCTTACTCTTGACCACTTGGCATGAGCCCAAGGGGTCATACTACACATGAATTATGTTTATATTAATGGTTTATGAAGATATTTGTTGACTGATTTGTTGTAGGAATATAGATTGTAATAATATTTTCATCATAAATCTTCTTGAGAAATAAATAATTTATTTTAATATATTTTGTTTTTTCATGAAATCATGAATTGAAGATTGTTTGTCTTTTTGTATGATTATTATAATAAAGAGTAATAAGAGAAGCAAAAGGATACACAAATTTTTTAAAAAGTTGTTTGATTTTAAGTATCTCATAAGTAATAATCAGTATCGTCTCTTACTTTTTTAAGAGATAAGATTATTATCAAGAAAAAAAGCAAAGATTCTTAGCAAATATTTTATTTGTACAAGTTGATGTTAAATTTAAATCTAAATACCCAACTAATAGTATATACTCATGATCATGAAAAGAAATTCTAGGACTCAAATTTTTTTCAAAGGCCTCCTTATATGAAAAACTACATCCAGATAAATCTTTTGGAAAAAATTTAGCAAATAATTATTTATATTAACTTTATAAACTATATCTAGTATGTTGATAGTCAAATAAATATTTTTTTAATGATTTTTTTATATGTGATGGAGTTAATTAGCAAATAAGTAATTATAACTTAGCTTAATTAGAGTATATATTAGAAGACAACCCAAAAAAATCAATCTGAGCGAGAATATGAATCATATATGAATCATACATGAATCAATATCTTTCATAAAGTATATCAACTCTATATTTGTAAAGTTTGTGAGCATCCAAAAATTATTTGTTTGGAATTAAGATTGAAAATATTCAATAAGTTAGATAATTTGCAACTCATCGTATCTAGTAATAAAATAAAAAAATATCATATAACTTCATTTGAAAAAATAAAGAAATATTTATCATATATTTTTGTAGCTTGAAAAAGATATTAAGTAATAAAATTTCATAAACTAAGTTCTGAATGACTATTTTATGTCATAGAATATTTTTTGTTAATTTGAAAATTGAATGTGATAGTACTACTTAAAACTAGGGTGATTGCTCTATATAAGATTATCGTAAAGAAATATATTTATCATGTCTAGCTAATATTTTATTTATTGAGACACTATCAGTGACACATAAATTCATATCGAGGCCATCTTGGCATGTATAGAATTTTTTTTGGTAATCTACATCAAATGTTTGAGTTGTGTGAATGCTCTAGAAAGAAGTCTTACTTTAAAATAATATATCTGATTATCATAATGAATACTTAGCTGCAATCAACATCAAATATTTTTGTAGGTTGAGATTTTAATTTCTAGTTCTCATTGGAGTGATGAATATTTATTTTTTTGACATGCCTCAGTGTTATTATAGGTGAGATAATATCTCAGAAAGTGACATATATATTTTGGTATAATCAAGAGAAGTAATAAAAGATATTAAAGAACAGAGAAAGCATGAATATAATATTATTTGTGAAATATGATAGCGAGTACAATTTATTTAGTTTATTTAGACCGTGATCAAAAGATCAATATCAGAAGAGTTATTTGCATGACTATTTGGTTTCTCAAGAGATTCTTCATAATTTTGAAAAGATTGTATATGTCCATTTCTCTTAATATAAATTCTAAGTCTCAGATAGTCTAATCTCTTCATTTTTAGGATATCTTGAGTTGGGTGTAGGGTAGACTTAGGAGCTATCATATCATTTAAACTAGAGGAAAATTTGATTGGTAGAGTAATCATACTTTCTTCAAAGTTAAACTATTTTATATTTATTGGTAGATATAATGACACAATAAAAGTATTTTCATAATATGAATCTTTTTTTTTGTAATAAAAAATCATTTCTTTTTTTTGTTGTTTTGTTTTGAGGGGATGTGCTAACACAAAATTTGATATATGATTTCATATTCAATTCAATAAATATCGAAGCCATCAGATTTATACTATAACATTTTGTTATTTTTAATTATTTTTATTTTTTTTGAAATTAATTTTTTTTATGAAATTACTTTTTTTTATTTTTTATCAAATAATTAAAAAATAGAAAAATTATAAAATAAAATAAAAAAGAATTAACCAAGTGAAATATGGATTTTATTAATAAAAGTGATTAAATATTTAAAGTAATTTTGAATTTTATATTTACTAGGCTTTCATATGTTTGAGTGTATTAAATCAAATGATTATTAATCACACAAGTATGGTACACCAAATGAGAATTATTGATATTTTTTCTGACTTATATATCTTACATTCTAACATAATGACATGCGTCTATGTTGCGCGGACACGGATACGGACACGGAGATACGACACGGCATGATACGGGGATACGGCAAATTCTAAAAAACTAGGATACGGATACGACTAGGATACGTCATGATAAAAAAAATAAAATTAAAAATAAAAATTATAAATTATAAATATTAGGTATTTTAAAATAATTTAAAATACTGTATTTTAAAATAATTTAAAATTCTGTATTTTAAAATAATATAAAAAAAATTTAAACCCTCTAACACCCCCCCTCCCCTCCCCCCCACCACCCTCCCTTTACAGTTTTGATTTTCGAACTCTCCCCCCTCCCGATATAGATTTCAAAACCCCCCCTTCCCTTTATAGAATTAGGTTACCTTAGGTATTGTCGGCGCCTCGGCGGGGTGCTCCTCCCCTCTCCGTTTGACGCAATGATAATTGATAACCATTTCTCGCAATCGGCTTGTCGGCAACTTATTGTCGGCGGTGTGCTCCTCAATTTATTGGAGATATAGGAGTAATAGTTAATATATAGTGTATTTCCGACGCGTTAAAATCGTAAAAAAGCGTCAGTTGGTAAACGACGTGTCTGTAGGTAAACGACGCGTCTGTTGTTAACGATGACTGTTTCCGAACAACGCATCGGATATGTCTCTAATGCGTATCCGATACGCCACGTGGCATATTGGACACGTGTCCGACCCGTGTCGCCGTGTCCACGTCTAGGACACGTGGACACGGCGACACGGGTCGGACACGGCGACACGGCAGTTCCTAGGAGTATCCGTGCAACATAGACATGCGTAATACCATGATTCAGCATTTTTGGCTTGATCAAAAATAAGTGATCAAGAAAATTATTCAAGATTGCAAATATTTTTATAAATTAGTGTATTGTTTATTCACTCACTAAATTTCAGGTCGAGTGTCAAGAATATTATTTATTTGTCATATTACTTTCTTGGATAAGTAGATGTGTGTTCATAATTTGTACAAATTGATTTGTATATTTTCTTTTATTTTATAACATCTTATGTGTACTCTAAAGGTTTTTTTATCAAGGAACATGTCAATACAACACGACTTTATGTATGTAATGCTGGTTGAAAGATAAGTGACCCTATCTGTATAAGAAATAGTTTTAAAAAATAAATAGCACACCTCGGTGTCATGCTTGTGCCTTGTCCTACGCATGCATGAGGTGCTTAATACTTTTCATGTTTTTTTAATGGAAACATTTTTAATCGTTGTATTTTTATATGATATTATTTTTTCATTATATGTTTAATTTTTTATATAATAATCTTTATCTTTTATGGAAATAGCAGATACTTTTATGGAATTAGAGGATATTTTTTCATTATATGTTTAATCGTTATAATAATCTTTATATAATACTTTTATGGAATTAGAAGGTATCCTTCATGGTGCAAGTATGCTACTTGATTTTTTGTTGGTTCTAGTATGAAATATTCTTCTTCATTTTGGTAACTATGATAACATTGTCTCATGTAAATGATTTTACGCGCATGCTCTATCTTTTGTTTTTTTAATATATATTATTTATTACTATTTGTTTGGTTCTAAGTTGCACGATTGCTTCTAGACTATGTGTAAATAAATAATTTGTAATGTCTCTTTGTTTTGTCTTCTTATTTGATAATATTAATGTTATTTCATTCTCAATTATTAGGCTGTCTAGATTTTTTAATTGGGTAATATATTCATGAAGGTCTTGAAGAAGTATCAACTCACATCTCTTTTCTCTAAGATTGGTGACATAGAGGTGTCAAACGGGCCGGGCAAGCCCGGCCCGGCCCGGCCCGTATTAAACCAGCACGATCATGCTACCGTGCTGGGCCTGACCTGGCACGGTTTAAATATAGGCGGGCCTGGCCTGGCCATACAGGCCAGGGCAGAGCCGCAGAGGCTGACCCGAGCGGCCGAGCCCGAGTCCTGAGAGAGACTGAGAGTGAGAGAGAGGCAGGGGCAGGCCGGAGGCCGCACGGACAGGGCCGACATGCAGAATATTGTTTTTTTTTTAAATTTATATATTGTAAATTTTATTGCTTAAGTGTAGAGTATTAATTATTAAAATTTTTTTTTTTAAAAATGTTAAACATTAAAATTAAATAAAAAAAACAAATTTTAGAAAATTATTTTTTTTATCAAATTCAAATTAGTTTAGCTTTTATTATATTTATTAATTATATATTAAAGTTATTAATTTTTAAAATAAAATTTAAATCGTAAAAAAAATATTTCAATACATTAAGTTAGTAAAAATTAAAATTAAAAAAAAATTAAACAACACAAATGAAAAATTACCAATCATGCATTTAAAACCAATGGTCTGAACAAAACGAGTATAAGTTTCAACACAACGTACAAACAAAGCGTATAAATATAATGAATAAAACAACATCAAAAAAAACAGCAGATCAGCATCAATCGTCAAGCGGCATATCATGAGAATCATCAGCGCAACATTAAGATCAGTATCATATGGATCATCATCATCGGCAATCAACTCCTCTGCCATCGTAGTGGATGTGGATGCGACTGCAGTGTCTGTCCCAGTCCCAGCTCTAGCATGATCATGGATGTTAAACCTCGATTCCTCCCAATCCTTCAAACATGCCAAGGGCTCAACCATATCTGGACGTAATCTCGATCTCCTATCCGAAATCACGTTCACTGCAACAGAAAAAGTAGATTCCGATGCTACGCTCGACACCGGAAGAGTCAATAGATCCCGTGCCATCCTAGATTGCACGGGATAGGTGGACTCATATGATTTCCACCAATGTAATAAATCAAGATTCTTAGTATCAGAATGTGATAGGATTGAGCAGTAATCGGTATCTAAGTACCGAGACAGCTCGCTCCTATGTGATGGTTCACCCCTACGTTTACCCCTTGCTAGTTGAATGGAATAATCGTCATTTCCGAACAAGGTATCAATGTCCGTAATCATAGTCTCACCATCACTATCACCATACCTAGTATCGTAGTATGTGAACAGGTCAGTCAATTTCTCGTAAATGAACCCTTCAGGTAGCTCTTCCAGGTTCATGCACGAGGAAATGAAAGCCATGGTGTTTTCTACCCCTTCCACCTTAGTCCTAGGGTTCATGCATGCAGCGAGGCAATAAAGAGATGGAACGGTAGACCAGTACTTCAAGTACTTGGTCTCCATCTCTGCAACCATATGGCTAAGCGTCGGGTCAGCTCGATACTTCCTAAACATGCTACTAATGTTGCATATGCACCGGAGTGCAATGCAAGTAGTAGGCGTATAAACCGACGAACACATGTTCGTCGTGTCATAAAATATCTTCAGGAATTTCATAAATAAAATTTTTGAAGCACAGTCAGTGTCGTCAATAATAAGTTCGTCACTCTTACTATTGACGTAGTCGGATATCACGTGTTCGTATCCAACACATGATTTCAACATCAGGTACGTGTAATTCCAACGATGTCTCATATCCGATTAGAATTTCTTCTTCTTAAGATTCGCAGACAAACAGAGAGTACCAAACTCTTGTTGTCTGCGATGAGTGCGAATATACTTGAGTGCATTGCGTATATTTTCCAACACGGGGGAACACACATTCATACCCGCTTGAACTATCAGGTTAATCACGTGACACATGCATCTGACATGAAAGTTCTCTCCTAATGGTGCGTCTCTAATATTCCTAACAAATATATTGATCGCTACTTCATTATTAGAAGCATTATCGAATGTGACATTAAAAATTTTATTTTGAATTTTATATTCCCTAAATATTTTCATTAAACACTCAAAAATGGCCGGGCCATCATGAGGATGAAGAATCTCAGTGAATCTTAAAATTTTTTATTGATTGTCCAGTTAGAATCTACATAGTGACTCTTGAGACATGCATAAGAAGAATCATCGTGACTTGTCCATATATCGGACGTCACGGACACCACTCCACTATATGCCATAAATTCTTTAATTATTTTTTGTTTTTCTAACTTATATATCTTTAGTATGTCATTCCTAGATGTGGACCTAGGAATCCTACGATAGGAAGGCTGAAAATAAGTCTGCATGATGCGCACTACCCTAGGATCTTCTGAAAATCTGATCGGAAGACTCATCAATGTGATGAGCCTGGTCATGCCGTCCTTACCCAACTCGATGGAGTATACGAAGTGAGTAAACTTTGAGACTGAACTTGATCTAGTCTCAAAAAATGTAGTACCAAGTTGGGTTTGCCTAGGATCTAAGGGTACATGTTTTTTGGTGTATAATTCGGCATGCCTCTTAAGGTGCCCAGTCTCACATGAATTCTTGCATGTTAAAAGTCTCATACAATATTTGCACTATGTCATTTCAAGTTCCTCACCCCTAACATTTTTTTATGTTATGATTTTAAAATGTGTCCAAACTAAGAAGTCCTCCTAGTTTTTTGTTTTTTAGAACTTTGGGTTGAGACGACTGGAGAAACCAAAGTTTCAGCAGCCGCAGATGTCTGTGTAACACTAACATTTTCATTTTCCAAATTTAAATACGTGTCAGGTATATTTGTCATTTTTTATGTTTTTTATTTTTTCCTAAGTTTTTATAAAGAGAGAAAGTAAATAAAAACGTAAAATAAATTACCCAGTAAAAGCAATGAGGTCAGTCACGTGCAAGGTGCACCGCAGGAAGCTCTGATGTTCAAAACTCAAGTCGAGTTTCACGAAAATCCAAGCCGAAAGCAAAATCACGAGGCCCGAGAGAGAGATGCACGGTTTATGTGAGAGAGAAAGTTTTGAGAGGTTTTATGTTTTTGAAAAACATAAATGTTACAGGGAGGGGGTAGAATTTATAGATTAAAGATATTAATTTTTTATAAAAAAATAATTTTTTTATATTTTTTTGATTTTTTAATATATAATTAGGGGGCAGAATCATGAGGACCGTTGGATTCTGCCCCCTAGCCGTTGGAGGCGAATCCAACGGCTGAAATCCAAAATTATTTGAAAATTTTTTTTTTTTCCCGTTGGGATTGGGTCGGGAGTTGAGACCGCGGGTAGGGTCCATTCAGACCCGACCCGCGGGCTTTATGTCGGGAGGGCCCGGGTCACGCCCACGAGTGCCCGCCGCCCGCGTGTTACCTAACCGGCACGGGAAGATACCGTGCTGGCGTGCCGTGCCCAAGCACGACACGGGCCCGGGCACGGTTTAAAAACGTGCCGGGCCGGTCGGCCCGGCCCATTTGACACTTCTAGGTGGACATGATGTTTGTATGCCTAGTGGCTTGTTGATGATGAGTGTTGATATTTTTTATTGTTCTCATTTTTATGTATTTGTTATTTTTTGATGTGAACAATTAATATGTGAGCTTTCTCAATTTTTTTTTATTTTTTTTATATTATTGTAATTTGTTTTACATTGAATAAGAGATTTTATCATTATTATAGAGATGAATTTTTTAGTATTTAATTTTACAAAAAAAAAATTAAAAAAAAATAATGTCTTTTTTTTTCAAAAAGGTTTTTTTTTCTTTATCATATTTTCTTTTAAAATCTTAAATTATTAAAAAATAAAAGGATATACTGAGAAAATAAGAAAGTAATGTTTTATGATAAATTTGTCTAATTTATACTAGTAGAAAATATTAATTACTAAAATAATGGTGTTCTAGGACCTTCAAGAATATCCTTAAGAAAATATTTTTTTCAAGTAAAACACGTCTTCTAGTTGCTGGAATGTATTTATGGATGAGACACATCTCTCCCCAGATTTTCCTTATCGAAGGCACATTGCTTGTGAAATGGAGGGATGCACCTTTTAATTTTATGGTATATGATTTTTAATTTGTTATTATTAACTGTGAGAAAGGTAATTATCAATTACGCATTTGCTCTTTTGTTACAGGGCCATGAAGGCAAATTCTCTATTTATGTGCATGCATCCAAGGAGAAACTCCTCCACCTGAGCAGTTACTTTGTTAACCAGGACATACGTAGTGACCAGGTTTCTAATTGTGCGAAAAATTGAAGTCGATTTTTGTTTTACTTTTAATTTTCTTTTATTATTCATGTTTGGCAGAGCACATAATTTGTTGTTTTTTATTTCTGTTGTCAATTTTTTGCTGTTGAAAGAGAAAAATGCTCATGGTTATTATGTGGCTTTCCTTGTGTATGGTCAGTTCATGTAGAGTAAGGATGAAAATAATGTATCAAATGCCAATAAAGTGCCCATGCTGACTTAACAAATATAAGCATAATTTGGTACGTGTGGATAATATTTTGATAAAGACTAATTATTGTTTTCTTTTTCATTTGCATAACCAGAGATCTTTTTATGATAGCATTGTAATAATTATCATTTGTGAGGTAGGGGCGGCTAGAAAACTATTCTTTTCATTCTATGTTTGTAATCATGAATTAGAACATATGTTTCTTTGTATGCATTTTTCTTCATGTTTTTAATGTTTTGTATATGATGACAAAAATATTAATTTTTGAGTATCATAATAATTTTAAAGTTAAATGTATTTGAGTAAGAGTAATATTAGAATTCTTGATCACTTGGGAAGTCCTTTTATTGTATGCATATGTTTGAAGTCATGTTTTGGTGCAATGACAAATATCTTAATTTAAGAATTGTACGTTTTTGGTTTCAGACTCATCAGATGCAATATTTCTGATTTTCAGGGGTAAGACCGTTGAGTTGAGATATCAACTTCTCTCTGATATGTGTTAAAGCAGGAGACTTGTGCACTGTTGGGTCTCATAATAATTTTAAGTTAAATGTGTTTGAGTGAGAGTAATACTATAATTCTTGATCACTTGGAAAGTTCTTTTATTGTTTGCATATGTTTAAGTTATATTTTGGTGTAATGGTAAATATTTTCATTCAAGAGTGGTACATCTTTGGTTTCAGACTCATTAGATGTAATATTTCTGATTTTTAGAGGTAAGATTGTTGAGTTGAGATATCAACTTTACTCTGATCCTGTGTTAAAGTAGGAGCCTTGTACACAGTTTGGTCTCATAATAATTTTAAAGGTAAATGTGTTTGAGTGAGAGTAATACTAGAATTCTTGATCACTTGGGAAGTTTTTTTATTATATGCATATGTTGAATTTATGTTTTGGTACAATAACAAATATTTTCGTTCAAGAGTGGTACATCTTTGGTTTCAGACTCATTAGATGTAATATTTTTGATTTTTAGGGGTAAGACTATTGAGTTTAGGTATCAGCTTCTCCTGTGTTAAAGTAGGAGCCTTGTGCACTGTTGGGTCTCATAATAATTTTAAAGTTAATTGTGTTTGAGTGAGAGTAATATTAGAATTCTTGATCACTTGGGAAGTCTTTTTATTGTATGCATATGTTGAAGTAATATTTTAGTGTAATGATAAATATTCTCATTCAAGAGTGGTACATCTCTAGTTTTAGACTCATCAATGTAATTTTTTTGATTTTCAGGGGTAAGACTGTTGAGTTGAGATATCAATTTCTCTCTGATCATGTGTCAAAGCAGGAGCCTTGTGCACTGTTGGGTCGCATAATAATTTTAAGTTAAATGTGTTTGAGTGAGTAATTTTAGAATTCTTGATAACTTGGGAAATTCTTTTATTGTATGCATATGTTGAAGTTATGTTTTGGTACAATGTCAAATATTTTCATTCAAGAGTGGTACACCTCTGGTTTCAGTCTCATTAGATGTAATATTTTTGATTTTTAGGGGTAAGACTATTAAGTTTAGATATCAGCTTCTCTCTGATCCTGTGTTAAAGTAGGAGCCTTGTGCACTGTTGGGTCTCATAATAATTTTAAAGTTAATTGTGTTTGAGTGAGAGTAATATTAGAATTCTTAATCACTTGGGAAGTCTTTTTATTGTATGCATATGTTGAAGTAATGTTTTAGTGCAATGATAAATATTCTCATTCAAGAGTGGTACATCTCTAGTTTTAGACTCATCAGATGTAATTTTTCTGATTTTCAGGAGTAAGACTGTTGAGTTGAGATATCAATTTCTCTCTGATCATGTGTCAAAGCAGGAGCCTTGTGCACTGTTGGGTCGCATAATAATTTTAAGTTACATGTGTTTGAGTGAGAGTAATTTTAGAATTCTTGATAACTTGGGAAAT
The DNA here is from genome assembly GCA_029783825.1 of Sapria himalayana. Taxonomy (NCBI): domain Eukaryota; kingdom Viridiplantae; phylum Streptophyta; class Magnoliopsida; order Malpighiales; family Rafflesiaceae; genus Sapria; species Sapria himalayana. The sequence goes on along the minus strand of JAREIK010000182.1, from coordinate 2,307,703 downwards.
CCTTTTATTGTATGCATATGTAGAAGTTGTGTTTTGATACAATGTCAAATATTCTCATTCAAGAGTGGTACATCTCTAGTTTTAGACTCATCAGATGTAATTTTTCTGATTTTCAGGGGTAAGACTCTTGAGTTGAGATATCAATCTCTCTGATCATGTGTCAAAGCAGGAGCCTTGTGCACTGTTGGGTCTCATAATAATTTTAAGTTAAATGTGTTTGAGTGAGAGTAATTTTAAAATTCTTGATAACTTGGGTAATCCTTATATTGTATGCATATGTTGAAGTTATGTTTTGGTACAATGTCAAATATTTTCATTCAAGAGTGGTACAACTCTGGTTTCAGACTCATTAGATGTAATATTTTGATTTTTTGGGGTAAGACTGTTGAGTTGAGATATCAACTTCTCTCTGATCCTGTGTTAAAGTAGAGAGACTTGTGCACTGGATATGACCACTGATGTTTTTTATATTTTTATGTTATTTCTGATCTATTTTTTGATTAAGAGAATTGCCTTGTAAAAATTGTCTTTTTATTTTTATAATTTATGTTATGATAAGAATGTTACGACAGCGACACATTTTTGATCTATTATTTATTCATTCTTGGTTGTATGGATCATATTTTTCGATCAAATTAAAATTTTGAATCATAATATTAAATGTATCTATTTAGAATTAAGATTTGATAGTTATGAACTATGTTGCACGGACACGAATACGGACACGGAGATACGACACGGCATGATACGGGGACACGGCAAATTCTAAAAAACTAGGATACGGATACGACTAGGATATGTCATGATAAAAAAAATAAAATTAAAAATAAAAATTATTAATTATAAATATTAGGTATTTTAAAATAATTTAAAATACTGTATTTTAAAATAATTTAAAATTCTGTATTTTAAAATAATATAAAAAAAATTTAAACCCTCTAACACCCCCCCCTCCCCTCCCCCCACCACCATCCCTTTACAGTTTTGATTTTCGAACTCTACCCCCTCCCGATACAGATTTCAAAACCCTCCCTTCCCTTTATAGAATTAGGTTACCTTAGGTATTGTCGGCGCCTCGGCAGGGTGCTCCTTCCCTGTCCGTTTGACGCAATGATAATTGATAACTATTTCTCGCAATCGGCTTGTCGGCAACTTATTGTCGGCGGTGTGCTCCTCAATTTGTTGGAGATATAGGAGTAATAGTTAATATATAGTGTATTTCCGACGCGTTAGAATCGTAAAAAAGTGTCAGTTGGTAAACGACGTGTCTGTAGGTAAACGACGCGTCTGTTGTTAACGATGACTGTTTCCGAACAACGCATCGGATATGTCTCTAATGCGTATCCGATACGTCACGTGGCATATCGGACACGTGTCCGACCCGTGTCGCCGTGTCCACGTCTAGGACACGGCGACACGGGTCGGACACGGCGACACGGCAGTTCCTAGGAGTATCCGTGCAACATAGGTTATGAAAACATACTAGAAACTTTTACCATGCTTGCGAGAGTTGCATTAGTTAGAAGAGTCTATTCAATCTGATATATTTTAATATTTGAGGATCTAATAGAGATGTAATTAGAGATTAATTGAGATATTTTGTTATGCATATTGATAATTATATATTTTTTATTAGATGTGTTAAATGGGTCAGGTGATCCGAGCTTGGCCACATGGCACGTGTTGAAAAAATTGTGCTTGGTATTGCAAGGGTAGGAGCCATGTCTACCCTGTGCACGGGCTGGCTTGTGGTATGGCTCGTTCCATGTTGAGTTGTGAAAATGTTACATTCATGCTGAAGCATGACATGTCCCTTTGCCTTTAGCACGACTACATGACTTTTCATGGTCTTCATGTGCCTCTCCATGTTGGATATGTTGAAGAAAGGATCATGAAGTCCACTTGTTGTTTTTAATATATTATATTAAAAAAGGCCAAGACCTTTGCAATAGCCTTTGACAGTGAAGGCTTTTGGGCTATGGTCAAAAATTCATTGGATGTTGACATGTGTTGGGCAATCCGAGTTTGGCCCCATGATACGTCTTGAAAAAGTCGTGCTTGGTACCACATGGGTAGGAGCCGTGTTTGCCCTATGCTCAGGCTAGCTTGTGGTACGGCTAATACCATGTTGGGCTAGGTAAATATTGCATTCGTGCCAAAAAGTGACACGGCCTTTTGCCTTATGCATGACTAGCATGACAAGACATGATGCATGGGCCTCATGTGACACGTGCTTGTTCATGTTGGATATATTAAAAAAATGAGCTTGAAGTCCACTTGTTTTTTAATATATTATATTAAAATAGGCCGTGGCCTTTGCAATGGCCTTTGACAGTGATAACGATGCATTATAAAATAACTTAATTTTTTAAATTTTGTTTAGGTGAATCGTAATCATTGGATATTTGTCTAATGATTGTGGGCAAAGATCCAATAGATGTTAAAATTTTGTCCAAAAAATTTTAAAAAGTTAACATTTTAATTTAAAAGATTATCTATAAATTAATACTAATGAAGTTAATCTTTATAGTTTTCATACTTAAATTATTATCTATTTTTTCTCAAGTTCTCTCAAAATTTATAAACAATGATAAATATTAATTATACGTTTTTAAATTTTTATTATAATATTGTATAAAATATGTTAACGTAAATTAATATTTGTGTATGAGCATTATAATTGCCGACTAATGATTTATATACTTTGGATTCATGTTTAAATTTTTATAAGATATACATGATTTTTAAAACTCTCACATTATTAAAAACTCTTACATTTTAAAAATAGAAAATAATGATTATTATGAAAATGATGTAGATATTGATTTAGATAATGATAACTCAACTGAAATATTTGAGATTAAGTTATCTTTCAGTCATAGGTCTTCCTTTGTTCTAACACCCAAAAAATTTAAATATAAATAAACATAAATAGTTTGAACTCTTTTTAAGATAATTAAAAATAAAAAATTTATGAGCATCAAAGAAAATTCAACACAATGTATATATTATAAAAAAATATGTACTTGTATGAATAGTAATAAGATTGAACATCTTAAGAAATATGTTGTATGATACACTAAAAAATATAGTGCATTGGGTATCAAAAAAACCTAATTAAATAATGAGATATGTGAATTTGGATCAATTTCAAGCCTAGTGATCTTTATTTATTATATTTAGTTTGTAAGGAAATATTTGATTAAGTTCATCGATAACATGAGTCTTTTGTTTAGATTTTTGGAAGATTATAGACTAATTTTTTTAATTCAAAAATACTTTTATCATGCCTAATGTATGATTCTTAGTATAATATACAGGAATGACATAATAAAAAGTTAAAAAATAGAAAAATAATTAGTAATTCATCTACTTAGAATATAAAATAGAGTGATCTCGGTGATGTCTTACATTTGAACTAGTCAAAATGACAAATTATTCACATGAGTCATAGTCTATCTACTTTATTAATTATGATGGAAAACTAAATAAAAAATATTAAGATTTTATGAGATCTTTTATCTTTATGATATCCTTGTCATTTATAAGTGTCAATTATAAATTTTTATGTAATATAAGATATAAAATAAAATATGTTACATAATATTTAATAATACTTTAAATAATAGTATGATAAAAATATTTAAATAAGAACAATTAGATATGGTTCGTTTATTGAAAATTTTCACATTATGTGATTGTGTCCCATAATTAACTTCATGGTGCAAGTCAATATAAAAATTATTCGTCACTCATTAGAATAAATATATAATGTATTATAATATATTAGAATACCTAACAAATTATAAGATTTTTATATATTTTGTAAATCAATTGATATAAAAAAGAAAAAATTTCAATTGGATCTCAGAAACTTATTGAGATTCAATATATTTGATGTTAGAATTTAGATTCATGTGGTGGTTATTAAATTATGATATTTGACTATATTACTAGTAAAATTGATGAAATAATGATTAACGAACCTAACTGGATGTCTGGGCATAATATTTATATTTTTAAAATTTATAAAAATTATTTATGATATGATGTATATGTAATTGTCTATATGCACTCTCACAGTTTGTATTGTATTGAGATGTTTGTATGATATGAATAATGTCTTTTACTTAATATAAAAAATGCTCATATTTTGATAACATGACTATTGAGATGAAAATGAAGTTTTTAAGATGTTGATTATTCATTCTATTACTTGATTATTCAATTTTCTGTATGAATCCTATGGTTAAAGTCGAAAGAGTAGAAAGCACAATCAAATTTATATCTATTTGTATGAACTAATCATAAGAATTAGATTGTAGAATTTATACATAATTAGATAGTTTATTTAAATACTATGAAAATAAGTGTACTAATTTTAGTGAGCCAGGGAATTTGATATTATATTCAGAGATAATTTTTTTATTTAGTTAGCTAGGATCAAATGGCGGATAAATTTGTCAAATAAAAATGAGCTATCAAGATACTTAAATATTGATTACTATTTCATTTTATCTCATAATGATATAAAAAATTAATATATTGAGTCTGTGAAAATTATATAACATTTTTTTTTTGTACTATCAAAAATAATACGCGAAGTAGGAATTCCTTTGGATTTAAATATATTTATGTTCCATTTATATCTAAATTATCAGATTTAAATATTTTTTTAATTTATTCTTTCACATCATAATTAATGTACATTACATTTATAATTTTATTTTTAAAAATAATTTGATTTTTTTTTTAAAAAAAAAATAATAATATATATGTATCTATATTCGGATAGGTGCCCAAGTGCCTAACTTGCAACTCTGAACTCACCTGACCTATCATTCTCAGCTATAGATAGGGCCGGGGATCCTACTCCCTAGCCCATGGTAGGATAGGCTAGCCGGTAGCACGATAGTGCTATCCAAGCCGAGGCCAGTCGTCATTGTTGGTGGTGGCCCTGGCTCATGGCTGCTAGCTCAAGCTAGCAAGGGTTATCTGCGGGCTGGTCCAGGCACGAAATCATGCCTCGCCTGGTATTTATCATTTTAAAAACATACATCAAGCTTATCAAATTGCGCATATTTGATCCTCTTGGAACTGAACCAAGGAAAATCTTTTCTGTCATGTTTATCTGAAACTTAGATCTCATCATTCGAACTGATCCATGCCTTTGTTTGGGTGTGCGCGCGCCCTGAGAGGAGCAGTACATAATAGCTGCGTGATCCATCTTATCGTGTAGGTCATATGGGGGAAAATCTCAATGGTTGATGCTGAAAGACGGCTCTTGGCAAATGCGCTCCAAGATCATGATAACCAGCATTTTGTTCTACTCTCTGATAGGTGATGATATGTATGCGCTAATTCATATAAAATCTCATCTGTAAATGAGGTAAGCACCAACTCTCCATCTCTGCCCATGTGTAATATCTGTTGGCATTGCAGCTGCGTGCCGCTGCACACGTTTGACTATGTCTACAACTACTTGATGTACACCAATATGAGCTTTGTAGACTGGTGAGTGCTCCCCAAAGCTATATTTCAGTTTCCATCCTTGAACTTGTCGGTGAATTTCATCATGGCGCAGCCATGCCAACTCCTTTGATAGGAAAAAATAAAAATTACAACTACGTTTGCACAAATTAAAGAAAGTAATTGCAATATAAAATATGTTAAAACAAGATTTTGATGATTTTTTATGCGCGTATAGTATGCTTTATGTTCTACAAGCTAAGTGAATTTTTCCTATGTGTTTTTTCTTTTGAATTTTTATGAAAAAAATAATTTGTTTTAGAAATCATTTTAAGCCTGTCTATATTATATTTAGAAGTCATTTTAAAATTCGACGCCAATTTGCTTCGAATTGCAAGTTTTCTAGAAAGATAGGTTATTGGTTCCTAATTATAGTTGAAACTTTGGCCTGTTGGCTTGCCTAATTATGTCTTAAGGAGTACGTGAAGGTGTGCCCCTGGCAATGAGAACATGTGGCATTTGGGCTTGTATTATGCTCCTAAAATTATGTGCATCATATCACTTAAAGATATTTTAATCAAAATTGTATGATTTATGATTCAATTCACAATTTGATTCACGATTCAGGAAGTAAATGATCCGACTCTTTAAAAAAAATCAAAAATATGCATGAATCGAAGACTAAATCGAGAATCGATTTAATATCGAAATCTAGGGGACCAAGATCCTTAAAAAGTCACAAAAATAAAAATTAAAATACTAAAAAAAAATTATCTACTATAGAATTAATTAACATGGGAAAAAATAATTTTAATATTTGGTATTACAAATTTAATATGAAAAGACAATAAACTACCAAAAAAATCACAAAAATTAAAATCTAAAATATATATAAAAAAAATTATTAACTGTAATAAATATGAATTAATTAACGTAGAAAAAAGTCAAAAAAATTTTGATTTATGATTCAATTTAATTCTCGATTTTTAATTCACTAATCAAGTATTCCAATCGTCGATTCGAATCTTGATTTCACAACTATGTCTAAAAAAAACAAGATTTTTTTTCTCAGTGACAAAAATTTAGATCTGTGGAATAAAATTAAGACTCAAGATGTTTGTGTTATCTTTTGTTTTCAGCTTCCATGATCCTGGTCCACATGGGGATGGGAGGTATTCCGAGCACATGTTGCCTGAGATCGAGGAGGGAGATTTTAGAAAAGGCGCTCAGGTATATTTTTTCATGGTGGCGTACGTGTAGCCGCCATTCCTTACATAGTTTTTTAGTATATCACCAAGTAAGCTAATACAAGTTATATATATTGCTAGCTCCGAACATATTTCCATAAATTTTCTTGTTGCATTTGGCCTGCCATTGTTTTCTGTTTGCATTTCCATTGCACAATTCTTTGCAGTGGTTCTCATTGAAGCGGCAGCATGCCTTGATCGTCTTGGCTGATAGTCTCTACTATTCAAAATTTCGAGATTACTGCAAGGTATTTTTCTGCTGCACCCAATTTTGGTTGCTAGTACAACAGTAATGTTAATTTTACGATGCGCATGCCATATATTATTAGTGAACTTTTGGCATATTAATTCCTGGCCATTATAGGTGGGCAAATATTGTTCTTGAAGATAGATTTTTGAATTTTATACTTTTATTGATTTGATTATGTTTGATTCTCACGACTTAAAAAATTGCCTTATAATTTATTTGCATGTTCTCTAGATCCTGCAAGCTTTCTCTACTCGTCGTAACACTTAAGCGTTTCATATAATCACATTCGGGTTGTTATTATAATTGTTCGTAGCTACACTTTTTTTTTTTTTTTTGGAAACCAAGAGCTTCATTGGACCCCTACGTTCCCTTGGGACCCCGGAGAACCGAGCTGGTAAGAAATATACCCAGTACCCCCCCCCCACCAGTAAGACTTGAACTCTTGACCTCATGGAAATTGCCAAGAGTCCCAACCAGCTAAGCTCCTTTCGAGATGGGTTTGTAGTTACACTTCATTGATATAGACAAAAATTGATTAATTATTTCATTATGAAAAATAATGAATAGAATGATTAAACGAAGATGTTTATTAAAATGAAAAGAAAATGTGATCGGAGCACTCTTATACATGATGAGCACTATACTAAATTATAAAATTAAAATTAGGGTTGTTGAACACTCTCTCTCCTTCTGATGCACATGTCTCCTACATCAAATTTGGAGAAATTTTAGTAATCTGGGATCATTAGATCATCTAAATTGGTTTTAAGAGATTGAATGATAAATAATATGAAATGATAATTGTTTATCATAAAATAAAGTAATTGATCACGAAATAGAAAATCTATTTTCTCAAGTGTCTGATCCAAAAATACTCACACATAGTTGGTGTAACAATATTATATTCTATTTTTGTACTTAATCTAGAAATACTTATTTAAAGCTTATTTTTCTCGAATACAAGACTGTCCTAAAAAAGAACAATAACTTGTGATAGATCTCTAATTTATAACTTCTGGAGCCCAGTCAACTAATCATATTGACAACACAAGTGATATGTAATTTAATAATTATAAGATAAATATGTAGATTCAACAAAAGTATTTGATGGAATATAATCAATTATCTAAATTATTGTAAAGAACAAGGCTACCCAAGTAAGTAAAACTTATTAACTAAATTAATTCATAACATATATAATAATATCTTGTATGATATGCAAATTAGATATTTCCATCATAATGTAAAAAAGAGAATAGAGAAAAAAGAAATAATTAAAAAATAACATAAAGTTGTAAACTACAATAGTTTATGTCATCATGAATGAATATATTTTTTATTTTCAACTTATATTATATCTGCCTTGGAGAAGTTGCAAATAAAAGAATACACTGGCTAGATGTGTCAGATGGGTCGCAATGAGCTGACAATACCTTTTTTTGCTTTAATGTGCTATTAGGGAGGGCTGGGATAGAGGTGTCAAATGGGACATGTCATATCATCATGACTTATTTTTATTTGGACCAATCGGGCTATCATGCTGTGCCAAACATGACATAAGATTCCAAACATTTAGCCTGGCATTGCCCATTAGGCCCATTATTAGGTATTTTCGTGTCCAGTCATTTCGGTGTTGATTCTAGGTCATGCTGGCTATAGGCAGCTTGGATGACCAGTTAAAATTTTTTATAATTTTAATTTTTTGTTTATTAGAAATATCATTTGGCTTACTATCAAATTATTGTACATTGGAAATTTAAATGAATTAAAGATAGTATTATATTAGAAATTTAAATGAATTAAAATAGAATTAATAATTAATAATTTAAATATTATATAAAAAAATAATCCAAAAATCTTGATATGATGCATGATATAAGATAAAGAGAAATAAAATTTGTATCACTAGGCATCATCACATGAGTCATTAATTCGTGCCTGTATTATGATAATATGATTGTAGATTATTTTTATCATGTATGATTTTGAAAGTAGAGCTAGTGGTGACTTCAATATATTTTATGTCTAACTAATTATTATTTGTCGCCAACTTTTTTGTTTTATTCAGAATATTAATTTTGATTTTTTTTTAATTATTAAAGCAGACAAGTACCTATATAATAAATCGTTGTAGTTTGGATCTACTATATAAAATTATATTAGCTGTCACAAAAAAAATAGATGTTGATGCTATGCTATATATAGAAGGGTTGGTAAATTATGTGTTATCTTAGATAGTACAAGATAAGTGAATTCATATGATTTATAGTAACTCAAAATATTTAAATTCTTATTATCATCATGATAATATAAAATAGTAGTTAGTATCTAAGTATTAAGATAACTCGTTCTTATTCGACAAATTATCATGTAATTTTTTCTTACCTAATTGAATAAAAAAGTCTATCTTTATGTACAATATCAATGTTTGTACTTGGAATCTCTTCTACAACTGTTATATTTAGTATCATAATATATAAATAAGTTAATTTTTTATGAATATAATCTTTAGTTCATACAAGTTGATATATATCTTAATATATTTTCTTTTTCTTCTATCTTAATTTTATGATACATAAATATAGTTAAGTAATATAAAGTTAGAATTGAGGATTAGTGTTTTAAGTAATTGATTTTGGGTTTAGGATTTAAGATTTAGGATTTAGAATTTGATCATTTAAGAATATGATAAAATTTGAGTTATGATCTCTACTTTTGCATCGTTGGTATTATATCATATAAGATGATAAAACATGCTGAAAGAGATATATACTATTATCAATAATCAAACTTATGAACTTGAGTCTCAATATTTTCAAAAATCAACACCTTGCCTTTGTAGTCTCATGGAGATTAAAAAAAAATTTTATATAAACAAAAATATCACCAAGAGTCTGATTCAAAAGAATTTCTATGTTTGTCAAATTTCTTGGGGTTTCATAGAAGTGGTTTTATCGTACTTGAAATACACATTGAATAATCATTTTGTGTTTCAACTACACTATAGGTATGTGTGTGTGTGTGTGTGTGTGTGTGTGCACTAAGTTATGGACGTTCACAACGACACTAAATAAAAACACAAAATTTTGTATTTTTTTTCTGATAGTTCTATATGTTCCATCTTTGGTTATGGATGTTCTATTATAAGAGTCATGTTTGATTCCAAAACTATATTTTTTTTTGTTCGATCAAATGGTGTTGCTTGTGAAGGAATTATTGATATCTTGGTGTTCACTTGCAGCCAGGCTTAGAAGGGAGGAATTGCATCGCGGATGAACACTATTTGCCAACTTTTTTCCATGTGAGAGTCTCTTTTCTTGTTTGTGTGAATCGTGAACTCTTTCATATAGCTGTGTGCATGGCTCGTCCCTTGCCCATTATCTCAGTTGGTTGATCCGGATGGAATTGCGAATTGGTCAATCACACATGTCGATTGGTCTGAGAGAAAGTGGCATCCAAAATCATACAGGGCACAAGATGTTACTTACGAACTTCTACATAATATTACGGTATGGCCCCTGTTGAGATTATTTTGTCATTTTTTTTCTTCTTATTTTCTTTTTTCTTTTGCTTGTTTTCTTTATTTAAATGCCTGTCATATAGTGCTCTTATCATTTTCCTTTTATATTCGTAATTTTTGCACGAAGATTAATAGCGCATAAAATAATCAAAAAATATCTAGTTTATTTATTTCTTATTTATTTTAATATGGATAGAACTTTTAACTATTAATTTATGATCTTATTTGTTTCTCAAATGGTCATGTCTTGCTGCCTCGCAGTCTGACTGTCATAGTAAAATATAGTGAGAGAAGAAATTACATATCCAATATTCTCGAGTAAATTATGTAAGCAAAGTATCTCATAAGTAATTATCATTATCATTTTTTTGAACTTCGCCTCTATACTGAATTTCGAAACAACTATATGTTTCTTTTCTTTTTCAAGTGACAAGATTATCTCAAAGAAAAATATAAAATTATGTAGTTAATCTTTTCTCGCTACTTGCTAACACAAAATTATGTAGTTAATCTCTTGTCTCTTTTCTCAAGAGACAAGATTCTTTAATTACTTATTATATTGTTTTTATTTGCTATATCTAGTCTGGTCATAATCAGATAGTTAATATTCTTTATGATTCTTTAATAAGTAGCAGAATCAATTACAAGAGTTCCATGAAAAGTAAAATTGATATCTGAATTAATTGGAGCATCCAAGTGTACTCAATTAGTTGAATCTCACATGTTTCTTCCTTTAAAATTATGTCTGAGTGTACTCAATGAGTTGGATAATCCCCAAATCATAATTTTTCATAATTAGATTGTCTTATATATAAATAATTAGCAAAATTATCTTATGATTAGGGCTTCTCAAAAAAAAAAAATAAAAAAAATAAAAAAAATAAAAAAAATAAAAAAAAAATCAGTAATGTACATGAGTAGCAAGAATAAGTTGATTGTCTATGAAAATCTTATTGTTGAGATTATATTGCTAACTAGAGAATAAGTATCCTGGTAATTCACTCTAAATATTTGGATGAATTTTTTTGTTACGAGTCTTTATTTAAATATGATCTATCTTTTCGCCTGGGCTAATATTTATGGTGAACAGCTACTTGCAAGTATCAATATATATTTTCAAATCTCACGGTGCTAGTTCTCAAGTATTAATAATAAAAAAATAAAAAAATAAAAAAATAAAAAAATAAAAATAAAAAATAAAAAAATAAAAAAATTAAAAAAATTAAAAAAATAAAAAAAATAAAAAAATAAAAAAATAAAAAAATAAAAAAAAATTATATATTAATAAAGATAATAAAATTTTTAATTCATCTCGAGTTATAACTCTCCTAGGTCCTCATACATTTGAGAGAATCAGATTGAACAGCTCTGGCAAACATACTAGTAATCTTTAATATATTTTTCTACTTGACATATCTCATAATATAACTTATAGACTCGATATTACTAGATTCTAAAAAAAATATTTTTCAGATTTTTTTAATGATGCAAAATAATATTAATTAATAATTTATCATTAATTATAGTGAGAGATATGAGTGAAATATTAAATTCGATATTAGAATAACCAAAAATTTTAAATAATTTATCATAAACTAAAATAATATTCGAGAAAATATTATTTATAATATAATTATGGGTCCATAAATTAATTATCCATTAGGTTATGTGAATTATAATACTTAAAAAAAGGAATAATATTTGTTATTGTTTCTTGGCCATCATAAAAATTTTTTTTTTTTTTGCTTAATTATCTCAACTTCTAAAATCAAATATTATATGAATGTTAGATTCTGTTCCTTTAGTTTTATTTATTTTAAATAAAGAAAATTCATATTGCATATTTAATTAATGTTTTATTGATTTTTCATTTCATTGCTTGTTGCTAAAGCTAAATATCTCTTTTATATTATTTTATTTTTTTTTGCTCTTGCAGTCAATCGATATAAGCATACATGTGACCAGTGATGAGAAGGTCAGTACATGCAATAAAAAAGCTCTCACACACACACGTGTGTACGTGTGTGTGTGTGTGTGTGTGTGTGAAAATTGTGCTGATAAATTTGTAGGATAAAATAATGATTTATTATTATTGTTTTTTAATGGTTTTTGGTGTTTTTTATTATGCAGAGGGAAATTCAAGTAGAGCCTTGTTTATGGAACGGCATACAACGGCCGTGTTATTTATTTGCAAGGAAATTCGACGCCCAAGCTATAGATAACTTGCTGCTACTGTTATCAAATTATACCGCCGCGATGTGAATCACAATTTTGACTGACCATTCTTTGCTCGACACCTGGCTCTTACCCACTGCTAATCACATCTCTCCCCTCTCTTTTTTCTATTTTTTATTTTTATTTTTTTTCCCGTTGGAAAATTTCAAGGCCTTGGACAGAGCATTTTGTGATGTGCCTATATCTATCAAGTTCTTCGTAGGGATGCTTTTTTTTTTTTTTTTTTTTGCTAATTTGTAAAATATAATGTAGAAAATATGTCAATACTGCCCCCTAATCTTCTCTTATATATTGTCATGCTCATCACTTCTTTTCATATATAATATGTGTGTGTGTGTGTGTGCGTGTGTGGGTGTTGTGGGTGTGGGTCTTGTGGTTGTGGGTGTTGTGGTTGTGGGTGTGGGTCTTGTGGTTGTGGGTGTGGGTGTGGGTGTTGTGGGTGGGGGTGGGGGTGTGGGCGTTGTGGGTGGGGGTGGGTGTTGTGGGCGTTGTGGGTGGGGGTGGGTGTTGTGGGTGGGGGTGTGGGCGTTGTGGGTGGGGGTGGGGGTGTGGGCGTTGTGGGTGGGGGTGTGGGCGTTGTGGGTGGGGGTGGGTGTTGTGGGCGTTGTGGGTGGGGGTGGGTGTTGTGGGTGGGGGTGTGGGCGTTGTGGGCGGGGGTGGGGGTGGGGGTGGGGGTGGGGGTGTGGGCGTTGTGGGTGGGGGTGGGTATTGTGGGTGGGGGTGTGGGCGGGGGTGTGGGTGTTGTGGGTGGGGGGGTGGGTGTGGGTGTTGTCGGTGTGGGTGTTGTGGGTGTGGGTGTTGTGGGTGTGTGTGGGGGTGTGGGTGGGGGTGTGGGTGTTGTGGGTGTGTGGGTGTGGTTGTGAGTGTTATGGGGTTTTTTATGTGCATTATTTGGAAAAGATTAAGAAAACAAGTTACCCGGTTAACAAACGCCACTTTCAGAGAGGTTAGCGTGCGGACGTTGCTTCAATAAATAAAGTAGAGAGTTTTCGTTTCTCTTTCTAAATCTCTTTTCTTGGGTCTGTCGACCATTGATGTGCTAAATAACAGAGCTTCAGGGATGCGTGCGTAAGCGAAGCAGTTACAAGTCACTCATTTCACGCCCTCGACGAAGTGAAGCAGGTTTTCTGAGGGTACAAATGATGCTTATAGGTTGCGTGTAGATACGCATGATTTTATAACGTCAATGGCGGACGAGGGAGGAGGAAGCAGGGGAGAAGAGAAGGTGCAGAAAAGCTACTTCGACGTGCATGGTCTGTGCTGTTCTTCCGAGGTTTCTCTGATCGACAGTATCCTCGAGCCACTTGCTGGTGTTAAACACTTCTCCGTCATCGTCCCCACGAGAACGCTCACTGTCGTGCACGATCCTCGTCTTCTTTCTCAGCTTCAAATTCGTAAGCAATATTAAGAACACAACACGCACATCGACACTTTAATGGCGACGGTGTTCTGACCCTACTGCCTCGTTTTTTTTTTTTTTTTTTTTTTTTTCTATTTTGGATTGTGTTTATGTTTCCAAAAAAATAGCTCCAAGAGAGGTTAGAAAAATTAATTATCATATTTTTTAATCGATAATACATAATTGTTTTTTATAATTTAAAGAATTATATTTATAGTTAAATTATAATATTTTTATCATTGTAATTTATTTTTTAGGACTATTGAGTAATTTTATGTTATTCTAATTATTCAATTAAAATTTCATATTACCTAATATTTGTTTTTTTTATAATATGAAATCAATAATTTTAATTTTTTATTATTTATGAGTTGGTAAAATGAAATTTTAAAATTTAATTTAATTACTTGTTATTATCAACAAAACTGAAATTAAAATTTAAAAAAAAATGTGAGGGCAAATTTGTCAATTTGTCACTTTTTTAAAATAATGAGGGGTTGGAAGTTGGATTGCGTAAAATTATTGGGTTCTTCTTTGGGTTTTATTTATTTATTCTTTTTGTTTTAAAATTTTTTTTCTTGTTTTGGTTTATTCGGGTTGCCCAAACTTAAGCCTAACCCGACCCCAATTTTCTTGGGTTGATTAGCCCAAACCGAGACTAACCCGAAACTTATTGCTGTAATAGCAAATTATTTTATATGAAGATAAATATATATGTATATATAATGAAGGATTGGATTGAATAAAATTTTTAGGGTTTTTTTGGGTTTTTTTGCCAGTTTGAGTTTGATTCGGGTTGACCAAACTAAAGTACTAACCCGAACCCAATCTGAATTTAGTGGTAGACTGTAGTGGAAATTTTAAACCTGATACTGACCCGAACCTGATAAAAACTAACTCAAACCCAATTTTCTCGGGTTGATAATCCAACCCGAGACTGACCCGAAACTTAATACCGTCACGGCAAATTATTTTATATGAAGATATATATATATATATATTTGTATACTTGGAGACGAAGGTGAGAGATAGGGTCATAAAGATGGCGATTGATGACAGTGAACGCTCTGAATCGGGCAAGGCTAGATGCAACAATACGGGGGGATGCAAGCGCAGATCAGAAGGAAAAGTGGCCGAGGCTTCCTTCTCTGGCTTGCGGCCTGCTACTTGTGCTATCGAGTTTGCAGTATGTATATCACCCGCTCCGATGGTTCGCTATCGGCGCAGTGGCAACTGGAATATTTCCCATCGTCCTGAAAGGATCGGCTTCGTTGCGACATCTGCGGCTTGACTCCAACGTTCTCGTTCTCGTTGCTGGTGATGTTTCTTATAATTGAGAATTTTAAGGATCCTACGGCTCATGCTGATTGTTCGTCTTGTGAGGACAGCAAGTGTAGTCTTATGACAGTATTCAATTTGACAGTGATGGGAACGATCGCCTTGAAAGATTATGCTGAAGCAGGAACCATCGTCTTCTTGTTCTCCTTTGCAGGATGGTTGGAGGCGGGGGCAAGCTTCAAGGTGATTCGTGTTGTTTTCAAGTTTGAGGCGCATGTGCAGCATTTCTCGTATTAGAACAGTTCCTAATGGAGCATTGGATATGCTCTGTTTCAGGCTAATAAGGCGATGTTATCTTTGATTGACATGGCTCCGACAAAGGCAGTGTTAGCTCTGACAGGGGATGAAGTTGATGCTGATCGGGTCGCTGTGAACACTGTCGTAGCAGTTAAGGCTGGAGAAACCATCCCCATTGATGGGATCGTCGTTGATGGGAAATGCGAGGTGGACGAGAAAACTCTGACTGGAGAGCCATCTCCAGTTCTGAAACAAGAGGATGATCCTGTCTGGGCTGGTACCATCAACCTAAATGGTGGCCTCTCTCTCTTCCCCCCCTCCTCAATCTCTCTCGGTCTCTCTCTCATTCCTTCTTTTGGAAAAGCTTTAGTCGTGCTGATGATTGTTGATTTCTCCAGGATATATTCGTTTCAGAACTACTTCTGTAGCTGAAGACTGTGTCGTAACTAAAATGGTGAAGCTGGTAGAAGAAGCTCAAAGCAATAGGTGTAAAACACAAAGAATCATCGACAAATGCGCTCAGTATTACACTCCGGGTTAGTGACATGAGCAGCTCATAATTGAGAAGCAATGACCTAGCAAGCCTCATAACGGACCATAGCTTACGAGTTAGCTTTGATTGCAGTGATCATGATTATATCAGTGGGCTTTGCCGTGGTTCCCATTGCGCTAGGAGCTCACGACCATGACCAGTGGTTTAGGTTAGCTTTGGTCATCTTAGTCGGTGCATGCCCGTGTGCTCTGCTCCTCTCCACGCCAGTCGCAACTTTCTGTGCTCTGACAAACGCCGCAGCGTCTGGTCTTCTAGTCAAAGGAGGAGACATTCTTGAGACATTTTCCAAGCTTCGTGTTATGGCTTTCGACAAGACTGGCACCATAACGAAAGGTGAATTCGTAGTCACCGATTTCAAATCTCTCAACGATGATGATGTCCCCCTGGGCTCTTTGTTATACTGGTACTGAACGAATTGAAATTTTTACTGGTTCTGCTGATTCTACTTCTACTGTTCCAACTGGGAATGCCCGATTCTCGAATTGAAAAGGGTTCGTTTAAATGTGGATTGCGTTAGGGTTTCAAGCATGGAGAGCAAGTCAAATCATCCAATGGCAGCTGCCCTTGTTGAATACGCACGATCAGCTTCCATAGAGCCAGAACCAGAGAATGTGTTTGATTTTGAAAATTTTCCTGGAGAAGGCATATGCGGGAAGATTGATGGTCAGGATATCAGCATCGGCAACGCACACATCGCTTCCAGAGCTGGATCCAAAATGGGTACAATCTCCATCCCCTAAAAGCTCGCGCCTCTCTTCAAAGTACAGTTTTTTTCTTTTTTTTTGCTCCCGAACGTTGTCCGCCATTGATGCCTGCTGTAAAATCTTGTAGCTCCCATGGTAGACGATGATGAGAAAATGGGGTGCACTATTGCTTACGTATATTGTGGAGCAGCTCCTGCAGCAATTTTTTATTTATCAGATAGATGTAGAATCGGAGTGAGCGATGCAGTTAAGGAGTTGAAGTCTATGGGCATCAGGACAGTTATGCTCACTGGAGATTGCCAAAATGCAGCCATGCACACACAGCAGCAGGTATACTTTTCACTGCTCTGTTGCATGCATGTATTAGAAATTATGTATTGTTGTGATGACGAGTGGGTAGTTCTTACGCCTAATGCTAATTTTCAATAATTGTGTGTGATAATGCAAACACTAACACACCAGCAGATATAATTTTAACTACTTAGTTCTTGTGTTTGCGACTTGGAAGATTGTCAAGATATTAATGCCTCCTAGTTATGATGTTGATTTCTAAGAATTTAGTATGCGACTGCATGACTATTAGCATACTAGCAACTATAATTGTTGCAACGTAGTATGTGATTGCCCAAATACTAAGACTTCCCATCTTATTAGAATAGTAATGATGGGCTTTGTATTTGAGACTTATAAGACAAATTCGTTGCACATATATGCATTAATGCATGTCACAATGGAGTCTTGTGTATTGGGTATGACATTCACATATGTGCATTAATGCATCTCTCTCTCATAATCTCTCTCTCTCTCTCTCTCTCTATCAATCTCTCACACACACTCTCTCTATCTCTCACTCTATCTCTCTCTATCTCTCCTTATTTCTCTCTCTCTCTCCCTCTCATTATTTCTCTCTCTCCCTCCTTATTTCTCTCTCTCTCTCCTTATTTCTCTCTCTCTCTCCTTATTTCTCTCTCTCTCTCCTTATTTCTCTCTCCCTCCTTATTTCTCTCTCTCTCCTTATTTCTCTCTCTCTCTCTCTCCTTATTTCTCTCTCTCTCCTTATTTCTCTTCATATCTCTTCATCTCTCTGTCTCTCTTCATCTCTCTATCTCTCTGTCTCTCTTCATCTCTCTATCTCTCTGTCTCTCTTCATCTCTCTATCTCTCTCTATTTCTCTCTCTATTTCTCTCTCTATATGTCTCTTTGTTTCTTTTATCTATCTATCTATCTCTTCCTCTCTATCACTCACACTCTCTCTATCTCTCTCTCTCTATCTCTCTCTCTCTATCACACTCTCTCTATCACACTCTCTTTTTCTATCTCTCTCTCTCACTCACTATCATTCTTTCCCTCTCATTCTCATTCTCTCTCTCTTTCTCTTTATCTCTGTCTCATACACACACTCTCTTATTTTCTCTCTCTCTTTTTATTCTCTCGTTCTTTCTTTTTATTCTCTCATTGTCTCTCATTTTATCTATATTATTGTATGTTTTAACAAATTGGTGATGCCACAATATGATGCAGCTGGGCCATGCTCTAGATGAAGTCTATGCAGAGCTATTACCAGAAGGAAAAGTAACCATCATTAGAAAATGTATGAAGGAAGATGGCATCACGGCTATGATTGGAGATGGTATAAATGATGCTCCTGCATTGGCCATAGCTCATATTGGCATATCTATGGGTATTTCTTCTTCTTCTTCTTCTTCTTCCTCTTCTCTTACAATGAAGACGGCGCAAATGATCCTAATGTCTAATGACATGAGAAATATACCAAAAGCTATTCGTCTAGCTCGAACCACTCGTAAGAAAGTGATTCAAAATGTTGTTTTATCGATATCAACCAAGATCGCAGTTATTTCCCTGGCTATAGCTGGGCACCCTCTTATCTGGGCAGCTGTTCTTGCTGATGTTGGGGCATGCTTGATGGTCATCTTCAATAGCGCGCTCCTCTTGCAGCATGGAAAGCAACGAGAACACAACAAAAAATGTTGTAGTGGATCTACGAGCAGTTGTGAACATCAACACACCAGTCCTCGTTCTAACGCGAGTGGACCTTGATAAAAGGTAACTAATTCGGGGGCTTTATTTTATTTTTAATATTATAAGCTAACTATATAAGTTTTCTTTTTTAATTATTATACTCAACTTTCATGTCTCATCTGCTCGTGCAAGTATTTGATACACGGAGTATATCAATATTGTTATTCATAATAATTTTAATATTTTATTATATTTATCAATAATTATTTAAGGTATATGCATGTATAGTTTTTTTTTTGTCTAAAGGTGTTTTTTTTTTTTAATTTTTAGGTATTTTTAAATGGGTAATTGATTAAAAGGGCCAAAATCAAATAGAAATTATAGTTGTAATTCTCATATTTATTTTCTCAAAAAAAAATTAAACTTATTTTTTAATATAAAAATAGCATTTTTTTTTCAACTATTCTTATGAATAGTTAAAAATTCTAAGGGTAATTATATCAACAATAGATTCTTTAAGCAAAAAATGGGAGGGGGAGGGGTATTTTTGTAATTTCATTTTTATTGTTTTTTTTTCCATAATTAATCATTTTCAAATGTGACATGCTTAGATGAGGCCATGTGTACATTTTGTATTATCGAGAAAAATTTATATGAAAATATGCATAATTTTTATGGCAAACAAAATTAGATAACAAAATAAATTTGATGCTCAATTGTAAGTTTTATTTCAAAATGTATGCGCCATGAACATGCTAAGTTAGACATGCGTGCAAGAGACTTCAAAAGTGATATCGAATTAACAACACTTAACTAGTTCAAACAAATCAAGAGCCATTTCAACATGCTTATTTGACCTCTCTGAAAAACTTAATATCATCATGTTTCATTTACAATAAATGTGATGGGCACCAACTCTTTTTATGGCGTTGTGTGGTCTTTTGGGTCGTCAACCCCAGGAACTAGCTCAGTGGATGAAATTCTTACTCACACTTCTAACTTGATCGTCAATTTCTTCTACCACTACTTTTTTTTAATGTCATACATAATGCACAAGGCTCTTGTTTTAATGTAGAGTTTGATAGAATTTAATATTTTTATAGTCTTATCTTTGAAAATCAAAGAGATTATATTTGATGAGTCTAAAACTCAAGATCTATTGCATTTGGCCAAAAATATTTGCCATTGTATCGCCGTGATCAATTCAAATTAGTACTGTTCATGTTCAAACATACTTAATTTTGGATTTCTTATGAGATTTGATGTGTTATTATTTATGTAATCGCATAATGTCAAAATTGATCATCAATTTCTTCAATAATTATTTTTTTTTAATGTCATACATAATGTGCTAGCATATTATTTTAGTTTAGGGTTTGATAGAGATTAATATCTTTATAGTCTTATCTTTGAAAATCAAAGAGGTTATATCTGATGAGTCTAAAACTCAAGATCTATCACCTTTGACCAAAAATATTTGTCATTGTATTACTATAATCAAATCAAATTAGTATCGTTCTTGTTCAAATATACTTAATTTTGGATTTCTTATGAGATTTGATGTGTTAGTGTTTATGTAATCGCATCATTTCAAAGTTGATCATTAATTTTTTCAAAAAAAAAAAATTTTTGTCGTACGTAATACACAAGGCTCTTGTTTTAGTGTAGAGTTTGATAGAGGTTACTATTTTTATAGTTTTATCTTTGAAAATCAAAGAGATTATATCTGATAAGTCTCAAACTCAAAATCTATCATCATTGGCCAAAAATATTTGCCATTGTAACACCATGATCAATTAATATTAGTACTGTTCTTGTCCAAATATGTTTAATTTTGGATTTTTTATGAGCTTTAATGTATTTGTGTTTATATAATCGCTTAATTTGGTTTCCCATGCTTTAGAATTTATTTTTTTTGTAGTAAACATGATGGTATTATTATTTTCAAGCGTGCATAATTTGTCGAGGAAAAAAATCTTTTTATTAATTTTTTTTTATTCAAGTGATTATTTTGTATTAGTGCATCTCTTTTTTTAGTGCATATTTCCTCAATGAATTGAACTTTTTTATTTATTAATAATGTAATTTTTTAATAATGCCATTTCAAATATAATTTTTTTTGTTTACTACAGTTGTTAAACTAAAGTTATTAAACTCGAGTTGAGGGTATTGATTAGTTATATTGTAAGATAGCAAAATTAATGAAAATTATAAGTATGAATGAAGAAATATCCCTTGGTATGATTATGATTTTAAAATTTTTTAAATTTTAAAAATAAGATGAATCAAAATTAAAAAATTACGTATCTACATCTTCTAGCAAAGCATGATTAAAAAAAACAAGTTGCTACTCGGTTAGATTATTTGAATTTTAGCTTGGCAATCCAACTTAAAAATATATACGTAAAATATTGAAAAAATAATCAATATTTTTAATAAATACTATTTTTATTATTTTAATAAAATAATCCTTATTATCATTAAACAATATTTATTATAACATTTTTTTAATAAATATTTTTATAATCAATATAAAAATAAATAAATACTATTTTTTTAATAATTCTTATAATCAATATAACTATTTTTATTATTTTATTATTTTATTATTTTAATAAAAAATAATCAATATTTTTTTAATGACTTGAAATATTTATTATTTTAAGTGTTTTAATATGCATAAACAAAAATAATTATATTTTTATAAATGCAAATAAGAAAATTTATGATTTAGATCTACTTTCAAGCACTTAAAATCAAAAAAACCAAATAATCCTTATTATCATTAAAAAAAATCAAAAAAAAATTATTTATATTTTTTTTAAATAGAAAAGATTTTTATGCATATTAAAACATTAGGCATGGCAAAAAGGATTATTTATATGATAATTATTTATGCATATTAAAATATTAAAATAGTTATTTTTTTTAAAATTATTTATATTATGTTTTGTTATGGAGTTGCATGTTAGGCATAAATATATTATTGTTTTCAAAAATAATAAATATTTTTTTATTTTTTTAATGATTACTATGATAATTATGAGTTTTTGATTTTGAGTTATAAAAAAGAAACTTGGCGTCTTGGATCACAAATATTTTTGTTTGGGGTCCTAAAATATATATATATTTAATGATTCAAAACAAAATTTTCACTGAAATATGGTGAAAGAAATGTTCGCAATAAAAAATATTTATATTTTTTATTTATAATTAATCAAATAACATTATTTTAAATTAATAAAGATTGCATCACAATAATATATATATATATATATATATATATTCTAGAGCTCAAAAAGGACTGGGATCAAAAACGTTCTTGCTTGTGACCTAAAATATTTATAAAAAAAAGTGACATAATTTTTCCTAAAATATATGGGCAGTTATGTGAGAAATAAAACAAGAATATTTAATAAAAAACATTAAAAAATATGTATCTAAATAGAGAATATTTATATTTTACATTATAAATGTTTTTTATTGGTATACTAAAATATTAAAAAAAATTATTAAAATATTTAATAGTCAATTTAGAAAATTATATAAAAAGTCCCAAAATAAAAAATATATATATATTTATATTAAACAAGATATGTCACTTCAACAATAAAAAAATAAATAAAATTAAAAAAAATTACATTTTTCTTAAGCATTATATATGAAAAACAATGTCACTTATTATATCTAATATCTATTAAAATTTAAGTCATTGCTCGTCAATATATTCTTTCTAATTGTGCAATTTCTTTTTCTACAATATGTTGCGTAATTAAAAAAATATATATTAAAACAATTGATTACATACTTTAAAAAAATAAAAATGGATAATGTAAATATTTTTTTTAAAATGTCATAAATATTATATCCTCAAAATAATTTATTTTGATAATATATGATTTAAACATTATATACTCAAAATACTAACTTGTAGTATTTTGATAATATATTTTGTCAATTTACTTTTTTGCAACATAATTTTAAAAATTTATGTTAAAGAAAATGTTTTTTGATAAATATTACTTTTTTTAAAATAATTATGTTTTGTTATAATATAAAAAAAATTAATATAAATAAATTTATATAAAAATAAGTGTTAACAAAATACTTAAAATTTAATAAAAATTATTTGATACACATTGAATTAAGTTAATTTTGAAAGATAAATGCAACTAAGGGAATAAAATTTGTACTATTTTGTAGGGACCGCGCGGACGCAGCCCCCTCTATCACAAATAATGACGTGGGCTCTTCCACATGAGAAGACCCTAAGGAGGCACCCCTACAAAGTGCAATGTAGGTCGCAACCCTAGATCATGAGACTTGTTGATCTCTCAAAAATCCCGTCCAGGTAAGTAATTTGAAATGCACGCCCGGGCTTCTATATATAGAAAGATTGTTGTGGTCTCTCATATTGTTCACCGATGTGGGCCACATTTTGTTAGCTTCAAGTTCAAGCCTGCATGTGTAGCCCCCCCAGCCGTCTATCCATGTGAAATCTTGACGGTCCCTTAATCTTGACTCCCAATTGCCGTTTTTTATTTTGAAATCAAAATTCTATTTTATTTTTAGTAGTGAAAAATATAATGAAATCAACATATTATGGGGATATTATATTTTGGTGAACTAATTATTTGAAAATAAGGAACATAATTATTCAAAATTTTAAAAAAAATATATGTAGCTAAAAATTATTAAGTTTTTGAGCACTTAAATAAGCTACTATGTTATCACAAGCATCAAATCAAAATCTTGTGTGTGTGTGTGTTTATATATATATATATTTATATATTTATATATTTATAAATATATTTATATTTATATATATTTATGTTCACATTAAAAAAATTATTTATGAATGTAAATATTTAAATCATTTTACTTTGATTTAAAGTGCATAGCTAGATGGTTGAGCATAGATGAGTGTGTTTAACTATGACAGGGTGTGAATTTGAACCATAGTATTGCCTTTGTTGCTAAATATTGTTTCTTAAATTGTTTTTTTTTTTTTGACTAGTTATTATTTTTTAAAATTGTTGACAAAAACATAATTATTTTGGTATATGTTATAATTTTTTTTTATAATTCTATTTTTTCAAATATTTTGTGTTTAGTGCACAAAAATATAAATCACCCTTATATTTTGGTGCACTAAACTAAACTACACACAAAGTATTTGGAAAAAAGAAACTTAATTTTTCAAAATAAAAAAAAAATGATATCTAAAGGTTTTTACACACACACACACATATATAAGCTTGTGTGTATGTATATGTGTGTGTGTGTGTGTGTTTATGTATATAGTTTAATGTGTGTGTGTGTTATTAAAAATTTTTTATATATAAAATTTCCAATATATATAATTAGGGGGGACCCATGGATCCAATTGCACGCCAAAGCAAACTATTTGTACCCTAGGCAACATAATATGATTTCTATATTTGAATTCAAAATCACATCCAACCAATGTGGGATAGCTTTATTTTCCATAAAACAACAGGTTTCAATCTCCATTGAGGCACATTCAATATCTCACAAATTTAACTAAACTTACAAAAATTAAATCTAATAGTTTACCAAGGATGAACCAATTTGGTTGGTGATGCAAAATTTATGGCTCCTTAAAATTTACGAGTTCAATCCTCATGAGCTACCATTAACCACTAGGACAAGACATTAAAGCTCTTGTGGCATGAGTGGATTGCCCCTTGCCCCAATTGGGCTCAGGGGATACCACCTGGTAAAAAAAATTGAATCTAACAATTTCAATTAAATTTACAATATGTTATAACCACAAAATTCAATTGAAATATATATTGAAGAGTTATTAATGCTTATAATGTATGATATATAACTTCACACACAAAAATAATTTTTATAACAATGATTGTTAACATCAAAAATATAAAATCTATAAAAAATGGATCCAAAACTTTAAAACATTACATGCTGTGTGTATGTGTGTTGATTATACTGTATATTATAGGCAATATTTTTTTTACGATAAGTTGTTCTTGAAGAAATCAACGAGAGGCTACCTTTAATATCAATATCATAGCATTATGAACATCAGGAATATTAACAAGATCATGTCTATGTTATGGTAACACATTAAATTATATAAAATAGAGAAAAAAAATATTCTATTCAAAAATCATTCCATCCACCATTGAAAAGTATTCTTAGGTGAAGTATTTGTTGTTATTATGTTTGGTATTTTATGGTACACTCACACCTAGAGAAAAAAAAGAGAAATATATCTCATTCCTTTTTTTTTTTTTTTTTTTGGATGAGCCATGAGAAAGGAGAAAGAAAAATATCCTCGTGCATTATGTTGCACATCCATAGGAAGAGGGGAGGTATTTTCTCTTTGTTGTTTCACATCTCTTGCATAAAAGAAAGAGATGTTCTCTTTCTTGTATCTCTCTTTTGTCTCATAGAAGTAGATTTTTTTGTCTATCTTGCATGTTAATAAGTTGAGAGAAAAGCTTCTCTTTTGCTCACCATGAACTTGCAACTATAAATTTCTCTCTATGTATTAGGTTGAGAGACTGCCTAGCACAAGCCTAAGCTAGTCAAGGTTCCTCCCATACTATGCCAGGCATGATTACAACATGTGCCTAGTCCCCTTTCATAATTCCATGTTAGCTATTGGCTCGACCTAACTAGGCACGACTCAGGTTGTCTAGTGGCCATCGAGCCAAGTTGAGCTACTTTTTTTAATAGGCAAGTTAAGTCATGTCCACCCTTCTCACTCAATAAAAATCTCTGTCAAGTATTCTACTATGCATAAGGTACATATCTAAATGTATAAGATGTGAACATTTATTCTCTTTGAAGGGGATAAGTGGAAAGTTGCTCTAAGATTTTTTATAGCCATATAATTCAAACATCTATTAATCCATAAATATAGTCAATTGACTAATATATATTATTTTCTCTTAGAATGTAATTTTCATAATTCATATAATTTTAAATCATATCAAAGAAAGATATTCACCATAAACAAGGTATGATAGTTCTTAACAAACATTCTTTTGATATATGAGGGTCCTCCAATTAACATCAATTGATTCAAATGCCTTGAGATTTCTTCCCCATCCTTCCCCTTTAACAACATGATTCACATGTAAACCAACAAGTTTATTACAAGTCAGCTAATTACCTACATTGGAATAGTAAACTTCTTCCCCATACAGACTTTCACCTAGCTAAAGTTTGTTTTCCATCAATTGCTCAATTTGTACTAATCTAATGAATGAGTTATTACAAGCCCCCTATTCTCTTGTTAACTCCTCTTTGTAGCACATGACTCCTAACCAACCCCTTTATATGAACAAAGAAGACTCCTAGTCCTCCCCAAAACTAGTATTTTCAAGACTCATCATCTATAAGATTTTAATTTATTGGGATCTTTCTATCTTATTTTTCTTTTCTTTCATTTACTAAGCCCAAAGGACTCAATACTAATACTAAGAATCATGCATGGTTGGTTAACATGGATGAAGAAATTCAAACATTAAAAAATAAATGTTGGTTCCTCGATCAACTAGCACAAATAGTTTGTTATGGTACCAATTTTTTTTATTTATGATAAGGCCCTAAAAGCTCATTGGGTACTTATCTCTCACTTTATAGAGTTCAACGATAATATAGATCATATAAGTAGTAAAATAGACATAATTTTATTTATAAAATTATATAGATAGTTCGATTAATTAATAGTAAACTAACTACTATTTGAGTTGAGTATATAGATTTGGTTTTTTAGAAATGTATTTAGAATTTTGGATTGACTCACTTTATTGTGTATGATGATTTAGTATTTTGGGTAATATTATATTTGTTTGTCAGGCGAATGGTAGATGAGTATAAAATACCTTTGTGCCTTCTTGGCATATAAGTTGATTATTATCTATAGACTATTACTACCAAGGCTAATCTCCACATAGTTATGTTCTTGATTTACACCATCAAAACTAAATGTTATTCTATTCATATATCATTTTCACAACTACTCATTTTAGGTAATACATCAATTATCTTTGATGGCTATTTTGACTATGTATTTATATTCCCTAACCTTTTAATCTCAATGATGCAAAATAATATGGTACTAAATTAGTTTGTATTTTTGACTTTGCAAGTATAATACTCATAATAATTAACATATATATTTTCATGAATCTCACATTTGGAAGTCAAACAAAAGAAAGTGATTCATGTGATTATTATTAACATACAAGTCCATCCATTTGCATGTTTCATGACTCATGTGACATACATATTACCATTTATCATAGCTGATACGTTACCCTCATACTATAGTGAAACTTCTATGTTAGATGTTCTATTTGACCTTCACAACACTCATAAATTAATTATTCTAAAATGTACATAATAAATTGGTCGCAAGTATATTCATGTTTTTAGCTTCATAAACTCCATGTTCATAATAATTAAACTTATTTTAATCTCATATTTTCACACATAGGTTTTATCACATGTGTTAAGATTATAAGAAATGTCACTTCTTTATTATCATGCTATGAGCGTGTCTTATAACTTACATATCATCATCTACTACAACAAATATACACAAACCTATGATATAGTAAAAACCCAGATTTCAGTTCTAAATAATATTCATATCTATCAATATCCAAGAACTAATATTACCATAAATATAAATATTATAAAATCAAATCACCATTACACAAGTATTAATATGAGATTTTTATTATATGAGAAAATAATTTATATGAGATATTTTAAGAGATATTTCATATAATCAAGTGTTCCCAATAAAAGCCTAAGTAGTGAGAATCATCTTATATTTGCCTTTAATCTGGGTGTTAAAATTACATCATTTTAATTTTTTGAGGGGTCTTGGATAAAAATCTGATTTTCCTATTCTTTTTTTTTTTTTTGAATTTCTCTAAGTATTTCTTTTATACATAAGGAATGCAGGTAATTCTTTAAGCTCGTAATCGAAATTTAGTTTGATGTCATAACTTTATTGTCTTTTTAGATCTTTTCTAGATTATAAAAATCTTGGTGGAAATGTATACTACAACTCAAGTAACTCCCCTCTAGAGCATGGTGTAGTAGTGTTATGAATGCCATAACTTAGAAAAATTATCTCTAAAACAAAAAGTCTTGAAATTATTATGCCTTTGATCTTTTCTCTCATGAGCAAAATATTATGATACTGATTAAGAATTATTACAACTGATATATTTATTTTATAGAACACAAAGTCAAGATGTTTAGAATAACATCTTTTGTCTTCTATCACTAGAGTACAAAGGCACGACATTGAAAATGTCATGACTAGATTAAATACTCTCTGAAATAAAAAGTCATGATAGAACATATTATTGTAACTCAAAATACTTTATATTTTAGTTCTATATCAAATAAGTCGTGAGATTGGAAATTATCATAACTAGTTATACTAGTGGAGTACTTGACTGCCATAATGAGAAAATAATATCATGACCTTCATTGTATTTTATAGTTAGTGTGGCTCTGACTCCAAAAAATATTATGGTCAAGAAGACTATGCTACACAATGAAAATATTGTGTCAACTCAGTGATAGAATCATGACATACATAGATTATCGCAACTAATTTTGTAGAGTTATGACAAAGAAAGGATACGTGTGCAATGTTCAATTTACCAAATATTTTAATATATTTTGGTGGCTAAGAATGTTGTGTGTATATATATAGAAATGAAGTAAATATGTATTAATTTTATTATTTTGGAGAACTTTTATGAATAGTTATGAAATCAAAGAGTTTTTAGAGGTATTTAGCAAATGAAGTAAATTTAGAATTCATTCATAGTCTTGGCATTAATTGTTAACTAAAACTCTATCTAAATGGTTATTATTAAATTTTTTTTACTACAATCCTACCATCTCGTTAGTGTGATCTTTCTATTGTATGACACACTTTCAATGATTGTGATATTATCATGGAATCACAATCATATCTAGCTCATAAAATTATAATGATTGCGATATTAATTATCTATCACAAATACTAAGTGTCCTATTATTACTTATGGTCACAGCTAATTGTAGGAAAATGGGCAGAATTTCCAATCTGATTGAAACATAAATATAGCAGAAGTTATAATTTTTATCTCGTAATCCACCAAAGATCACATGTGTTTCATAAAAATATGAAGAAAGAATAAACAAAACTTACCTCTTGTAGATCGATTCATCAAGCCTTCAAGTCTGTGTCTTAGTTTATTTGGACTTTCAAAGATGCTGCCTCTTTGAAAGGCAACCACCCTATACAAGTATCCACATATGAACAAATAACAAATGATATTATTGAATGCTAATACAATTTCATTTTCCCAAAAATGAAATTAGGGTTTTTTGTTATCTATTTTGAATGTTGAGTAAAAGATGACAACTTCTTACCATATATGTCTCATATATATATTTATATTTATATTTAAAAGTTCTTTTTAAAAATCCTTTACAAATTATTTTCCTATCCAATAAGAAAATACAATAGATTAATTATTTGTTTAGATCACAAATTTATACTTTCTCAAAAGTAAATTTAAATTTAAATAATAACTAATTGTTATCTGTAATTTAAAATAATCTTATAATTTTAAATTACTACAGAGAGTGAAAAACCATAACCATTATTATTCATTCTTAATGTGTGACCCTATAGGTTCAATTAACAATGGTAGTTGGCATAAATCATATTTTAATCTTACAAGTCATAAGTGGCCGCTAGCAAGACATTATGACAATCAAATTTAAATGAAAAAATCATGATCCGAGACAACTTTAATATTGCTAATGACATAATACTTTTGTCTCATGATATCTTGATAGGATATAAGGCATAGATAAAGTCTGTATTATATTAATTTATCTTTGATTACTAAAAACACAATTAGACTAATAAACAAATGACATTATTAGAGATTAACTTATGTTCAAGTATAACTTTATAGTCATCTAATTAAAGATAATATTTATCTTAATCACTCACATCTCACTATATATAATTTTTATTATGTTCAAGTATAACTTTTATAGTCACCTAATTAAAGATACTATTTGATTATATCAAAACATATTATTCCATATGTTGAGAATTATAGCAATCTTAGGTCAAAGGATTTAAAGACATAACTATTAGAGATTAACTTATGATTTTGATCCATGTATTAATCTCAAGGTGGGTCTCCCGACCCATTTGACACATATACTTAACTAATTAAATAATGCAGAATAACAAAGTCACAATATTTTTGCAACTACTCAATAATATTGTGGAAGGTATATCCAATTCATGAAATGAAAAATGTCATGACCTTCTATTGCTTCTCTCTCTTGCAAGTCTTTATTCCACCAAGTTCCATTATTGACATGACATACAAATGATCTTTTCATCAACTTGATATGCATTTGATTGAAGCCTGTAGTAAATATAGATTTTTTTTTTTGTAGATTTTCATGAAAAACTTTGAGATGTGAATCAACTTCTTCAAATTATTATCCTTGAAACCCCAGATAAACATGTAAAACATTTTAAAATATGCAAATAGGTTTTCCATGTTGAAAGATAATGCATGAATAATAGCTCAAGAAATCATGACATCGAATCAACCAATAATGAATGATAAACTATGTGACTCCAGAATGCCCATCAAGATACTCGCCCTATATAACATTTAATGGCATCATAATCAACCATGACATGAGGGAGTAAACATATTCTAATTCACACTACTTAATATTACATACGAGTAGTTGTTGCTTATCATATATGAGATGCCAAATTTTAGGTGGCCTAAACTATTTTATCTTGATTACTTGAAAAAGGATAAAAGATACCACCAGAGATTCCATAGGAGCCAAGGTCATGGCACCTAAGAAATGCAAAGCATGATCCTTATTAAAAAATTAATATGTTTCAAATATTTGAGGCATCATATTGAGAATTTTGGTCCAATGCAAGAAGAATAAAAAAACTTAAATGGTTTCATTACAACCTAGATGAAATTTCATCTAATCATAATTAATTATATGCATGATGGTCCAGTATTTGAATAATAAGAGTTTGTTAGCAAATTGTTAGATCCCAACAACAATAAATACTACAAAAATAAAAACTTCAAATACTAAAATCTAATACGATCCAAACAATTCGATGAAATCAATTATTAAGGAAATTTAAGTGTTACCTTTTGTAGATTGAAGCCAAGACATTGCTGAATGCAAACATCCTAAAATAGTATCCACGTGAATGGTCAACAAACGAGATGGATGTGCTAGCACCTTATGATGAGTCTTTGTCCCACAAAAATAATTACATGTATCCACACAATTTTTGTCTTTAAGATCTCTAAGATCTCAATTTTTGTCAAAAAATTCTCTCTGCATATGTTTTTATAAAGTACATATACATACATACATATACATACATACATACATATATATATATATATATAGCCCACATTTTCTTTAATTAAGAGAAATATTATACTTATAAAAGAAAGACATTATATTTATTTAAAATAGAGTAAATATCTATTTAATTACACATTTATTTTTAATTATTAATGGCCATATATTGGGGATAATTAATGAACTAGAAAAATAGATTTTATGACATCTCGTTATAACTCATTTTTGTGTATAATCCTATAGGTTTTCTTAATGTCAACATCAAACCCAAATAATATTATAT
This sequence comes from Sapria himalayana, assembly GCA_029783825.1. Taxonomy (NCBI): domain Eukaryota; kingdom Viridiplantae; phylum Streptophyta; class Magnoliopsida; order Malpighiales; family Rafflesiaceae; genus Sapria; species Sapria himalayana. The sequence continues at coordinate 2,276,032 of JAREIK010000182.1, read as the reverse complement.
ATCAATCCTTAGTCACGTATTATCTTAATTAAGCATAAAATATTAAATATGTCATCTTTATACCACTTAATCAATCATTGAATCTTAAGCAAAAGTGCTAAAAAAATAATATTAACAACTTTTATCAATCTCATACACTAGATCTCATAAGAATTCGAAAATTAAACGTGTTTGATCACAATCACTATTGAGATAATTGACCAGTATGAAAGTTTATCTTATACATCTACCATGTAGATTGATAAGGGGGGATTGAGGGGAGGGTGAAACAAAATTTTTAAAAAAATCTCATTCGAGTGAGAGTTGTTTTATAGTGAGTACAACAATGAGAGTAACTCCTTTATATAATAAGAGTTATCCTACATCATAGACTCAAATCACACCACATAACACATTCTTATTACCTTGAAGTATTTAGAACATTCTAGAATTTCTATGAAACTTCTTTGAAAACCCGACTCATTATCTATATACTCTATGAAATTTTAATGGGGTGTGACACATGCACGAGCCCATGCCCAAGGACAACACATGTCATGACCCAATTCATTAAATCTCATGCTAGTGCCATGCCAATGCCATAGTGAGATACTTAAAACTTATGTTATATGAGCCAAAAATGGCACATTTTGAAATTTTGTAGAGAATTCTTACTCAAACTTCCTCTCTCTCTCTCTCTCTCTCATCTTAAAAAAGAGAAATACTCTTCCTTTCCATATGATTTGCTTCTTGACCATGTGTGGAAGTTGGTGACAGTTATCAGATTACTTCTGGACTCACAGATCAGATGTCTGGCCATGATGAATCCATGGTCTGTCGGGTGAAAAACGCATTCTATCTCTGCGAAGAATCAGCCTGCAGCATTGGAACGCAAAGTTTGCTCTTCATCTCCTCAACCAGTGTCTGGTAAATCTCTGCAGACTGAGCATCTAATTCATGGCCAGAATGAAACTCCATGGTTTTAGAATCGATCTCAACCCAACTACAACCAGGGGTCTTGAGGACGCATCGTTCTCTCATCATCATCCTCATCCTCGCGGACTCATCCCACCGCCTAGATTTCGCATAGATCTTAGACGATGTGACGTAGTTTCCAGAATTGGATGGCTCCATCTCTAGAAGACGACGGAGCACTCGATCAAGAACTTGGTCATTTCTGCGTTTTTCGCAAGCACCGAGCAATGATCCCAGCATAATTTCGTCAGGCTTATGGGGCATGTTTTCGATAAACTCCCAAGCTTCGTATAGATGGCCAGCACGTGCCAAGAGATCTACCATGCAGGAATAATGCTCGATCCTCGGATTCAACCCAAATGACGAGCTCATCGAGTCGAAGAGTTCGCGACCTTCGTCAACCAACCCAGCATGAACGCACGCAGACAGAGCTCCGATGAGCGTGACGTCGTTGGGACGGATCGAACCGTGTTCCTCCGACATTAGCTTGAGCAGCGATAAAGCTTCGTGGGCTCGCCCATGAAACGCAAGTGCAGAAATCATACTATTCCACGATACTTCGTTTTTCTGATGCATGCTTTCAAAAACTCTTCTCGCATCGGCTAGGCTCCCACATTTTGCATACATATCGATCAAGGCGCTGCCAACATAAACATCATGGTCTAAGCCGCTTTCTGAGGCAGAAGCTTCGATCCATTTGCCCAAATCAAGGGCCCCAATTGAGCTGCAGGAAGACAACACCTCTATCATTGTTATTGCATTTGGGATCGTGGCCGTCTTCCTCATCAAACGGTAGAGTTTTATCGCTTCTACCGATGTTCCATTCTGTGCGTATCTGTCAGGGTGTTAGTAGCAGATTAACAATGGAGTCGAACATCAACAGAGAGCAGGAGAAGGCTAAGAGGAAGGAGAAGCAGGCTATACCCCGTGACCATGGCATTCCAGATGACCACGTCCTTATCTGCGATGCCATCAAACACTCTCCTCGCCGACGTTACATCTCCACACTTGCCGTACATATTAATCAGAGCAGAGCCCAGGTAACTGTTCAACACCATGCTCTTCTCCCCGACAAACCCCTCCACCCATCTCCCCAATTTCAAATTTCCCGAGTCCCCACACGCCCCGAGGATGCTCACCAGCGTCATCTCCCCCGGCTCAAGTCCCTCGTCTTCTCTCATACCATAAAACAACTCCACTGCCTCGCTCGCGAATCCCATCTTTGAGTATCCAGAGATCATCGAGTTCCAAGACACCAAATCTCTCCCAGGAAATTCATCGAACACCTTCCGAGCATCCCCCACCTCCCCGCATCTAGCATACATGGTAATCAAACAATTATTCACATGACAATTCCCACCAAATCCTGTTTTGCACACCAGAGACTGAGCAATCTTACCGTGAATTAACGCAGACACGTTTGTGCAAGACGCAAACAGAAAAGGATAAGTGAAATTATCTGGTTTGAATCCCGAAAACTTCATCCTGTAATATAGTTCGATGGCTAGGGAGTGCTTCTGCCATGTTCTCGCCAGCGCGCGGATCATGATGTTGTATGCATATTCGTTAGGGTTTGCGATGCGGGGGAAGAAAAGAGACGCGTACGAGAAATCTCTGAGAACGATGATCTTCGAGAGAAGAAAGTTTGGGTGCTGCAAAGAATTCGTGATCATTTTTGAATGACTCTGTTGCAATTGCTTCACAGAAACGCATTGTTTCATGAAGAAAGGGAGTTTCCCCGACAAAGATTGCCGTCGGACATTGTTGGTGCTCGTCATGATGCGACGGCGACCGGCAAGCTTTCCGACGACATGGTCTCGAGAGGAAGATGAAGTTTTTGATAAATTTAATTTTTCATGATTAAAATCAGTCCCGGTAATTCTGAATATTTAATTTCACAAAAAATAAAATATTTATTTTCATTCCCAAATCAAAGCTCATCAGACATCAGCTCATGATTCACGGATTAGACTAAACCCGTGACCCGACCCTAATAATTAATTATTTATTATCCGTGTTGTTAAGAAAAAAACAATCTTTTTATTATAAATTAATTCGGCGATCTGATTTATTAACCCTGACGGTGACGGCTGACCGTTGATTCACAAATCGCCGCGCTCCTGCCTCCAATTGCTGTTCATCTCCTTTATCTGTCGTTCGTCACTGACAGTGACGCCGGGCTTCTCTCCTTCCATTATCGCTTTTCATGTAACTTAATGCCTTTTTTTCCTTTTTAAATGTTTTTTTATAGTGCCGTTGGGTTCTTTGTTCAATTTGACACCTCCTTGAGCCGGCACTTTTTCTGCAAATTGACAGATTTGGCGTAAATGGAGTTTCAATTCGTGTTTTAAATCTATGTTTTATGTTCTGGATGCATTCCCTCGAGTTTCGGATTTTTGGATTTTGAAGTTTTTCTGTGGTTCTTATGCTGGAGTAAGAAAGTTGTATAACGCGTTGATAGGGCTTCGAATAATATCTATTTCTTTCCGCCTTCTTCTACTTGAAAATGCAGAAAAGTACCGCTTGATTTTGCAGCTTATTTCTTGATGGATGGCTCGAGATGAAGCTTTAATTCTCTGTGTCGAACAGATAGAGGAGATGCATGCGAGATACACGAAAACAAAGCTTAAATTTGAGTTTTCATCCAAGTTCGAAGACTTTGTGATCCGATAGCGAGAGAAAGGAGGAGGAGCGAATATGGGATGTTCTATGTCGAGGCTGGAAGATGAAGATGCTATTCAACTGTGCAAGGATAGAAAGCGATTTGTTAAGCAAGCGATAGAGGAAAGGACACGATTTGCTTCTGGCCATTTGGCTTATGTCCAATCCTTGAAACGAGTGTCTGCTGCGCTTCGTGCTTACGTAGAAGGAGATGAACCGAGAATTTTCTTGTCGGATCCGTACGTAACTCCTCCTTTTGTGTCGAGCAGGAAAAGAAACTCAAGATTCATTTCAATTTCACCTAAATCCATCCCCCGAGCTCCAATCCGACTTCATCCAGATTCAACTTCGAAGGAAATTCTTATGGGAGGACATGAATGGAACCAGAAAGATTCTCACGAGAAGAAACCTCCATCACCACAGATGTCTGAAGATGAAACCTGCTCGCCTTCTTGTTCTAGCAGAACTTTTAAAGTTAATTACTTTATATCAGAGGGAAACAAGCCGATTTTGGTTGAGGAAGTTCCTCAAACACCAGAAATGCACAACGTTGAAGTGTATTCTCCTATGCATCATTATGGGACTGATGATTTCTTTACAATGCAATCTTCACATTTCGATTCTTCATTCTTCACTCATTCCTCGAATAATAGATCCTCTTTTCCTCCCTCTCCTCCTCACCCATCACCATGGGATGGTTTTTGGAACTCATTTTCCGTAGACTCCTACTCCTACCCAACTTACAATAACATTGATCCTATGGTTTTAGATGAAGACATTGGCCTAAAGAAAGTTAGGGAAGAAGAAGGAATTCCAGAGCTGGAAGATGAAACTGATGAGGCTGAGGTTTTCATCACGAACAATCTAACTGAACTCCCATTGATGGATCATCCCAAGTGTTCAGGACAGCTACATGATGAAAACACAGAGGAGGAAGAAAAGGAAGATGACAGTGATAGTGGATGTGAATGTGAACATGATTTGGTTGAACAGGTACAAGAGAATGATAAGATGGAGATAAAAAAAGCTCAAAATTCTGGACCAGTTGATCTTCAAAACAAAGAAATGGCAGTTGAGAATAGTGAATCCATGGCTGATACTCCTGGATTTACTGTCTATGTGAACAAAAGGCCAACAAATATGACAGAGGTTGTTGCAGATCTTGAAGATCAGTTTACTGCTGTTTGCCTTTCTGCTAAAGAACTATCAGAATTGTTAGAGTCTAGCAGAGCTCAGTACTTGGTGACTGCTAATGAACTTTCAGGTTAGACAAAATAAAAATCTTGCTTTCCCCCTTGCAGCTCTTCTTAAACAAAGAGTTTTTTCTTTTTTTAAACATATTATAATTATTACATTAGAGATTGTTTGATGCAAAGTTAGTTCCTCTAATTCTATGCCAAATTCCTTTTCTATTGTGCTAGAAATATAGATTTTTTTTCTTTGATAACTAATTTGAGATTTTATTGAGTGATAGATTTGTTTTTTGTTAATTTAATAAGTCATTTAAATAATTCCTTACTAATTTACAATTAAGTTAAATCCTTTTTATTTTTTATTTGTTGTTTTTCATTTGGAATATTTTTTTTTTTGTTTTTTTGATAATATTCACATTGAATTATATATTTTTAATTTTTTTATTTTGGTTAATCTATATTGTTAAATTTAATATAATAAAAATTGAATACATAAATATGAAATATCATTGTAATAATAATAATTATCCTAGTAACGGTATAAGTGTATAGATAGAAATACAAATTGGTTGGAGCACTATAATATTATAAGTATTTTATGATATATACCATGTGGCAATCAATAAAAAAATTATAAAATACAATTGATATTTCTAATTATCTCAATGCTCATGTTGTAGGAAAAATTGAGTCACATATATTATAATTATAATTATAGTCGAGTCTTGTAAATTGAGTCATATAAATTTAATTACACAATTGATAATTATCTCAAGAAATATAAAAATTAAATTTCTTTCACATGTTTGTTAGTTAATTTCTATGAGATATATAACTTGTAAAAATTAAAATATATTGATTTTTTTTCTAATAAAATATTATTCTAGTTTAATATATTATGTGTTTATGAAAGGATGAATTATAATGATAATATATCTTGTAACTTGACTCTCGTTGTAAAAAGTAATATGGTGTATAATTAAAATTTTTATTTCTTTTAAAAAGTGTAAAAAGTATTTTAAGAATTGTGTTTAAGTGAATAATATGTTAAATAATTAGTAGTGTAGGAATAAATTGTGTAAAATTTGTGAGAATTAAAATTTTGATAAAAATATGCTCTTTTCAAATTCATTGTTGGTTATAATATATATATATATAAATAATATTTTATTTTATTTTTAGGTCATTGTTGGAGAGAGATAAAAAGGTGGAACATCAAATGTTTAGGTCATTCTCATTAATCCAAAATGAATAAAATATTATTTTATTCATATTTTCATTTTATTGTAATAAATTTAGGTTATTTTCCTTTTCTCCTCTTTTTTGCATCATATAGTTCTTATATGATTTTAAATTACATAATTAATTATTTGAATTTTTTTTTACTTCTCTCTCTTATTTTCTCATTCTCTATTTTCTTTCTTTCTTTCTTGCCCATCTATTTTCCTTTCTTCATTATCATTCTCTCTCCCTTGCCCTTGTCTCTTTCCCTTATATTTTGTTTTTGTGCATTGTTTACAAATCAACTTCTAACTTTCATTACAACATATGCTTTAATGTTTGTGTACAATTTATTGAGAGAAAGAGAATGGTAGGGGAGATAGGTTGAAATGAGAGAGGGAGAGGGAGAGGCAAAAGAGAGAAAATTTTCATGTTTTTAAATATAATTTTTTAATTATCCTACTTCATAACCATATTTTTTTGCCATTTAAGTTTTTTATATAGTTGCAACTAATTTTTTTTTTTAAATTTTGTCCTCGTTAATTATGTAAAATTAATGTTTTTGATATTAATTATTTATAATTATCACACCCAAAAATATCATCATAGAATCTAGTATATAAGGTTATTACTTAGCATGAAGTTTGGGAGATGTTAATATATTAACAATCTTATTTCTAACAATCATAAAAATTATTTCTGATGAGTTTTGAGCGTAATACTTTTTCTTCTTTTATGAAGTTATTATTGCACCAAGACATTGCTAATACATACATGTAATATGACTTATATAGTAAACAAATATCTTAGTATTTGTCTCGCTTAAAATTATTTAATTTTAGAATTCTAATGAGATATGGTGTGTATGACTTATATTTTTATGTAAAAATATAATTCTAATGAGATATGGTGTGTAATGTAAAAATATAATTCTCTCAAAATAAGATTTAAAATTTTTTTAATTTTATTTTTATTTATAATTTTTTCTTTTCTTAAAATGTTTCAAGTTTTATAATATATCAATTATTTATAATAGTTAACTTAATGCAAATAAAAATATTAAATGGTTAAGAAAGTTGATGATTATAAATAAACTATGTTATGCCATCTTCACATATTTGGATATATAGAGAATTATATAATATAAATTTATCTAAAAGAATTTGTAAATAATTAATTTTATTGACAATATTTGCAAGTTAGCTCTAATATTTGTCAAAAATCTAAATTATTTATCAATCTTTTAAATATAATAGAATTAATTACAATATTAATGCATAAGATAATATAATACTCAAATCAAAAGAAGGCTTTATTGTAGCATAATCAAAAAGGTAATTTTTAAAAATTATCACATTTTCATTATGAGAGAATAATTTTTTCATTATAGCATATTATCTTGATGCTACCTAATGTTTTAGTCGTGCGATGTTTCTTTTTTGATACTTTGTTTAAAAAATTTTTTTATAAGTTGATAAATGTTTACTTTTTTAAATTTGTAATAATGATATTATTTACATAAATTACTGATAAAATAATAGTTTTAAAAATTTTGTATTTTAATAAAATTTAACAATTTAATTTCTAAGATATTATTTTTATTTATATTAAGTTTCATGTATTTTACAAATAAATTTTATACAAGTGAAATAATTATCATGGTTGAGGTCATATCTGTGTCATCATTGAAAAAATATGTTAATGTTTTATTTTTCAAGTCTTGCCTTCAATTAGGGATTAAATATTAGGTTCTATTGGATATAATGATATGAATCATTTTAACATGGAATATTGAGAGTTAACCTCAAAAGTTGGGTTGACCAACTTGACATTGTTATGGGAAAACAAAAAATTAAATTAGGGAGAATTAAAATGAGAATAAAATAATTTTTGTGAAGTAAGATGTTGAGTAGTATGTTATTACTTTTTTTATGGAATAATCAAAATAATTATCGATATTTAAAATTGAACTGGCTTGTTTATCGAACATCTTTACATGGACTACTAAGGATTAGATTGTTTTAGATGGCTCATTATGTTTTTCTAAGAATTGATTATTTCTTTTCTATTGTTTGGATCAAATAAGATTATTGTGTAAGTAGATTTTTTGATATCAAGATTTAATGGGCTCAATGGTGGTAAAGAAACTGAATGATTCTTATTGAAATTTATAAAGAAATCATAATAATACTTAACACTGAACAATCTAACAATAACTTTCATGGTCATCATTGGATATAGAAATTCTAATAATTTTGAAAATTGTCACTTCTTATATTAAAATAAATTCTTTAATTTCTAATAAAATAGATAGTACAAAATAACTAATTGTGCTATGTTTACTTCTTAGGAAAATTGGTATTCGTGCTATTAGTAGTTCATCATTTTTTATAATTTTTTTATTTTGTACTTTATTGTTAATGGGACTGCTAGATCTATGAGTTATATCAATTATATTTGTATATTATATTAGGGTATGAACTATATATTTATTTTTTATTGAATATTATTATTTTTTTATTATTTTTGTATTGATTTGAATTTCAACTTGGTATAAAAAAAACTCTATGGAAAAATAAATCATAGTGTATAGTGGGTTACAAACCTTAAAGTAGTGGTGTCAAACAGGCTGTATTGTGTCAGCACGATCTGGTTTTTGGTGGCTCAGTTAGGCCACCTTGTCGTGCCAAACACTATATGATTCAAAAATGGCTGGCCCGGCATGACACGACCATCTTGAGGCTGGTCAGATTTGGGTTGGGTCTTGCTGGGCCTTGTCGAGTCGAGCTGGTTTGAGTCTAGCCTATCTAGACCTATCACCTAGCCCAGCACTGCTTGAATATTTCTCCATTGATCATTGGTTGCGATCGTGGAATTATGAATTAATTATTTTAATTTCTTTTTCAAATTTCATATTTTAAATTCAAAATGTGGATAATTTGTGACACAAGGCATAATGATATTACATTATTTATTTATTTTAATTAAAAAATAAATTCATTAATATAATTGACAAAGTATAATAAATAATTAAAAATATCAAAAAATCATATTTATCCCAGCATTCATTATTTAATTTAAAAATAAATAAAATAGCATAAAGTCATTACTTATGATAACATAAAATAAAAATTATTAATCTCAATCATAATAAATAATAATGCAGGTCTAATGTCTTAATCTTAATGTCAATTGGTATGAGTATGCAACTGATCATTATTGCGTAAGTGTCTGATTGTATTACTAAAGGTGGGCTCAGTCTTTTCAAAATCACACAAGTTATCATCTGTCAGTAATTTCTTCGTTCTTGTTTCAGTATTATCTTGATTTTGGATATTCAACCTTTAAATTTTCCAATTTTTCATGTATGTTAGTATCTTAGTGATATCTGACTGTAGTCTTTATATTCTATTCAAAATGATATTGACTGTAATAGAAAAATAAGATTGATGTTATGCTTGATATTGGAGGAGTCAATAAATCTTGTGCTATCTTAGACAGCATGAGATATATGGACTGATATAATTTTTATTATTGTAAAATATTAAAGTTTTTGTTATCGTCAGATGTGAGAGTTTTTGTTATTGTAATATGTAAATAACTCAATCAATTTCTTATGAATAAACCTGTTAGGTTGGTTTTCTTAGTTTATGCATGAGTATATATAAGTCAAAATATTATCTATTTCTTCTAGCTTAATCCCAATATTCACACAGGTAACTAGATAATAAAGAGATAGAATGATGAACAAATATTTTAAGCATATGGTTTTCATCTCAATGATTATATTACTAAATATTAGATCATTTTTAAATTTCTTAAACATATTAATATTATATATGTATTTGAGTGTAATGTAAGTGGTGAGAGTATAAATTGATGAATATATGTTCATCATATCATAAAAAATCTTTAGAAATTTTATAAATAAAATTTTTATATCTTAGTCTATGTCATTAATAATAAATTTATCATTCTTATTATTGATGTAGTCAGATTTCACATGTTCGTATTTAATACATGACTCTAAAATCAAGTATGTGTAGTTTAAATAGTGTCATATATTTATTTAAAATTTTTTCTTCTTTAAATCAATAAACAAACAGACTATCAAACTCATGCTGTCTGTTAGGTGTCCAAAAATATATTAGTGAGTTATATAATTTTTTTTAAGTAGAGGAAATAATTTTCTCTTTTTTTACTATCAGGTTAATGACATGATATATGTATCTAATATAAAAAATTTTTCCTAATGGTCCGTCTCTATTGATCCTAATAAATATGTTAATGATTACGTTATTATTAGATGTATTATCAAATATGATATTATATATTTTATTTTAAATATTATAATTTTTAAAAATTCTCATCATACACATATATGATTGGATCATAATGAAAATGGATAATTTCTAAAAATCTTAATATTATTTTTAATAGTTATTTAGAATTTACATAGTGAATGGTGAGTGATGTATATGTTGTATTATTGTGATTAGTCTAGATATTAAATATCATGAATATCACGTTATTATATTTCTTAAATTTATTAATTTTTATTTATTTTTTTAATTTATAATATTTTAGTATGTGTATGTCATTTTTAGATGTGGACCTATGAATTCTATGATATGTAGACTATAAATAGGTCTGTATAAAATTGACTATTTTTGGATATTCCAAAATCTAATTGGAAGATTTATCGTGATGATACTGACTATCAGATGTCATGGTGCCACTTTTCCCATGTCTACGTGGGCCTGGGCCACCCCAAGTGGATTTTGTCAGCCAAATATGTTGCAGTGATTTTGAAAAAACCCAATCACGTGTAAAAAGAGGGCTGTTTTTTTAATAAAAAATTATTATTTTTTAAATAAAAGTGGGTGAGTCAGGCGTGATCCAATCAGATCGTGCATGAAAACAAGCTCGAGTTTTGGGGCATGGTACTTCATTATATCGTTGGATCGTGCCTTCGGGCCATGTATCCGGGTCGTGCCTGTCCTAGCACGATACTAGTAGTGCGTGTTCTGGACCGTGTTGTGCCAGGCCAAGCTAGTTACTCTAAAATCTTATTTATATAATTTAACACTATAGTGCACCCTAATTGTTTAAGAAGAGAGAAAATTAGGGTGTTGTAAGTTTTAATTTTGGCTTGGGGTCTTTGTATTTTTAGGGTTTAGACTGAGGAAATCATAATTTTAGTTATCAACTTGGTTTTTGGAATTGGTGCCAATATGTGTACTAGGGAGATATTTTATAATAGGACACATTGTTGGAAAAAAGATTATATTACAAATAATTATTGAGTGTTATTTTTAGAGAAAAATTTAAAAATTTTATATGATATTGAAAGACTCATTGATTATTAGAGTTATAGAATTTTTTTTTATAAGATAATAATTTTCTTTCTTTTAGGTATTATTAATTTTTTTATTTGTATTCTCATTTCAAATTCATTAATTATTAATATAATACTTAACATTTTAATTATTGGTAAGTATATGTTATTCACTATATATATATTTTGCTTTAAAAAGATTGTTATAGCCAAAAAAAAAAAAATACTTGAAAGGTTATGACTTTCAAGTTTTTTTTTTTTTTTTTGATTATTTTGTTAGTTTATATGTTACTTTCATATATCATTTTTTTTGACTTTCAAGTATATATGTTACTTTCATATATTATTTTTTTTTTTGATTATTTTGTTAGTTTATAAATTATGAATTATTTTAAAAATAAATTTAATCTTGATTTTATTTTTATTTTTATTAATGTTTATTTGCATAATTGAGAAATTGTGAGAAAAATTTTATTTAAGACTGAGCATGATTAATTGTATGTTTTATTTGATGATAAAATTTTTTTTCTCTATGTTTTAGTGTTAACTTTTTTATTTGTGTGTTTTTAGTTCGATTGTTCATAATTTGTGAAGTTATAAATATCTTATCATAATTTTAAATAGAGGTATCAACTGGACATGGTGGCCTTGCCTCGGCACGGAGCTCGACCTCTCATGGCATGATCTAGGACTGTGTCCGGGCCCGTGTCGGGCTCACTCTCAGCATGACTCATGTCGTGTCGTGCCGAGGGTAATTGACTCGTGTGTCTTGCTAGGCATGACTTTGGTGCATGGTATTTGGGCACTGCATGCTGCAATGGGTGATCCCCAATGCGGCAACGGTGCGAGACCATACAAATGACGCGACGAGTCTAGTGGGTCAGCGGGAGTGCCCCACCAGGTTTGGAAAGTGTCCTTATCCCCAAATCCCGACACTAGCCAACCTGAAACTGGGCTAATTTCGAGTTGCAGGCTGTGCCGAGCTTGTCCTCCAGTGAACCATGTCGTGCCTGGCACGACATTATATATCAAATGAGCTTGCACGCAGGCTCATTTGGGTCTGAAAAAAATGGGTTGTGGTGCCTCGTCATTGCCCATTTGATTCATATAGTTTCTTATTCTATCATAAGTTAGTTTGATTTGAGTAAAGACATTCAATCTGGCATATTTTGACATATGAGGATTTATGATTTAGTGTTTGATCATTTTTGTTAATTAATATTCTATGTATACATGAATATATCTATTTCATGATAAATCATATTTTTTTATTTTTTTTTATATTTCATAAAATAATAAAAAAGTAATTTCTTAAAAAAGCAAAAAAAATAAGTAATAATGTATTAGAATATATAAAAGATAAATTAAATATTTATTATAGAATCATATAATAATATATCACATATTATGTGCTGATACATCCAAACTTAAATGTGATTATTAAAAGGATAAATATATATTTTATTGAGATAATTCAAATATTTCTACTTGGAAAGGATTTAAAAATTTTTTTAGGGAGATAATTTTTATCATAATCTATATCATCAATCAAATATTCTTTTTTGTCATTTTTTAGTTTATATTTTTAGATCTTTTTTTTTTTTTTTTTTGAGAAAAATCACTTAGCATGTCATTTAGAATTTTTGGGTATATTTATTTTGTTATCAATTATTATCAAGAATGAGATAAGTTAATATTTAAAGTCTTAAAATGTATCTTCAATATATACTATAATATTCAAATATGGTATAAATATTTTTACCATAAATTGATAGGATTTAGTGTCTATTAATATTTTTTTTTTGTAAGTAAGTGGGCCTTTATTTTTTTTGGCTTAACACTGAAAATAAATTAGTTTAAGCGTTAAGCCAAATTGTGTTATATTTTTTTAATAATTTTCACTTAAAATTATTTAAAAAATGATTAAACTGTTAAGTTATTTTTTTTTTTTGGCTTTTTTCTATTCAGAAAAAGCCAAACCGAAAAATGCTGGATCAAAAATGTTTGATCCAGTATTTTTCGAGTTTCTCTTTGTAAACAAAAAATCATCCATTCCTTAATAGAAATAAAATATTAAAAAAAATAAACAACTTAATATTTAATGCTATTAAATATCATTAAGCATTAAGATCAAAAAAAATTCTATTAAGAATTAAGTAAAAAAAACAAATGCCCCCTAAGGCTTATTTTTTAACGAGTCTAGGAAGAATGTGAGCTTATAAAGTATACATAAATCTATTTTTTTTTTTAGATTTGTATCTCATCTTGACAACTAGTAAATAGAGAGTCATCTATTGGCTATAATTGAATATATTGATACTCAGTATAATATTATTCTCATGTAGTTATCATATTTTTTAATAAGTATATATCATGTTGATTTTAGAGAGAGTAAGATTTTAAAAAAATGGATATTTTTTAAAATGTCTAGTTAACATAGATTAATATGAATGATGTTGAGATTAATATAGATGATTACTTAAAAAATAAGATTTTAGAAGTCAATATAACTAATAATAGGCTTATAACAATTAAACTAGTAATTGATGAAGAGGGCTTTAATATAATTAGTATCTATACTCCACATGTATTATTTGATAAAAGAATGAATAAATTTATTTGGGAAGATATGGATGGATTAGTAAAAGGTATACCAAGAAAAAAGGTGATTAAATTAATGGAGACTTAAATGAAGATGAAAATTAAATAGTAAATAATAATCAGAGATATCATAAAGGATATGAGTTTGGAAAGGAAATGAATAAGATGAAAAATTTTAGATTTATTTTAACTTATGAATTTGTTATAACTAATATCTACTTTAAGAAGATAGAAAATATTTGATGACCTTTAAAAGTTGTTTAGATAAAAGTCCTTTTTTTATATTAGGAAATAGAATAAAATATTATGCAAAAAATGTAAAGCAATACCAAGGGGAGAGTCTAACCACTCTATAGATTAGTACTAATGAATTTTGTGTCTTTTAAGATACAATCATATGAAAATTTTAAATAAGTATCTAAAAATAAAATGAATGAAGTGACTAATTATATAAAAATTATATCTAAAGAGATTTTAAATGAGACATAAATTTAAGGTTCAACAAATTAATAAGAAAAAATTTAAAGAAATATTGTAAAGTAAAAATTAAGATACTATGAAATTATATAAGAAAGTAAAAAAATGAATATAAAGTGTGAATGCTTAGTTAATGAAATAAATGATCTGGAAAGTAATATCTAGTCTCATGATGTTTTAGTCTCGTGATGATTTTAATATTTTTGTTGGGTAATTGCGTTTTCACAGTGATGATCTTAAGATACATAAGAAGAAAGAACAACAAAAACAATAAATAATATATGTCTAATCCACAATCCAAGCATGAGAGAACAAAAATAGAATAGAAATTACAATAGAAACGTAGAAATAACGTGGTTCACTAGTTGCTCAGTATGACTAGTTACATTTATCAGAAAATGCTTATGCATTATAGATTAAATTAAATCAGAAGTCTTACAGTATGTGCAACACAGAAATAATCGTGATAAATCGTGAATACAGAGATAGAGATAAGATGTACAGTTCCAAATCGCCAAAACAATAACTCAAAAAAGTAAAATACAAAATATTTTATATTAAAATTTTTTTAGTTTAAATAATCGGAGCTGGTCAGATCATCGGACGGGTCAGTCGCTGCTCTAAAAATCTCTTCATCCTGTTTACCGGACAATTAGATCTCCGTTATTGTGCTACTGCTGCATTCATGTCTCTTAATATTTCTTTTTTTATTCTTACATGAATGGTTATATAAACAGATTATCAAAACAAACTATATATAATAGTTTTAGACAATATTTGAAATTAAAAATTTGAAAAAATGAAAAATGAAAAATTATAATCTATCATCTTGTGGTTGGATAATTGAGGGTAATGAATTCCATTATCTTCTCATTTTTGTCTTGCTCATCTTATTAGTTAAACAATTTGGGTATTTTGTTTTTTATTTATGATTATTAAGTGTATCGTTATAAAATCACTAATATATTAGATCTTATTGTAATTTTGAAAATAAAAGTTTTTGGATGAGAGTAATAAAAAGATGAATGATTATCTAAAAAGTTATCATATTGTATATATGTATTAGAGGTTATATCTTGGTGTGATGATAAATATCTTTCTACAAAGATGGTGAGCCTCAAGTTCGAGACTCATCTAATATAATTTATTTAATTTTTAAATGTAATATTATTAATATATTTACCTACTAATTAACTTGCACATTGTCTCTTATATTTTTATATGCATCATTCAATATAAAAAAATCTAGTCCAATTTTAATCATAGTTTTAAATCAAAAGTGAAAAAAATATTACTACTCTAATCATACTAGTGATATTTATTTTATTGTTATTTTTATTTTCATAACTTTCATTTTAATTCAAAACATATCATTATTTATATTTTTCTTCGTATGTGTTTTTTTGTTTTTATTTATTTATTTATTTTTTGAATTTATTTTCGATAAGATAAGTGAGTTTTTGGAGATGGTTTGGTTATGTCCAATAAAAATATACTAGTATATTGGTTAGGAAGTATTAAATTATAATAAAAAATTTAATAATTAGAAGATTGAGAGTGAATATGGATTTTTATAAAATTGGTTGGAAAAATGAGATGCATATATTTGATTAAAGGTAGTTAGGATAAAATTTGGTTGATATTGATGATTATTAGAAAAAAAAATGAGAAATAAAAGTTAGAAAATATTAAAATTATATATAATATTTAATTCTGTACAAAGAAATATTTAAATTAAATATAATATTTAGTTTATGCTTAACTATAAGATCATTCATAATTATTCATATTATTTATAATACTCACCATTGAATGATTATCATTGATGAGAAGAAATAATTTAATTGTTTCTTTAAGAATTTTGCAAGTGAAGCTTAAACTGGGATAAAACATCTACGATGAAAAAATTAATATATTATACTATTATTTTATGATGATGCTCCCTCTTATGGTGTCATGATTATGTTCTCTTTAATATCTGAATATTGAGATATTATTCATATTGTAATTATTATAATTTTGATTTCTAATTTTTTTTAATAAAAAATGTACGAGTAAATTAGATTATTCATATATCTTTTTTTAAATAAATACTCACTCAAATGATTGTATCATATGTAGTTGGCTTGTTTTAATTTGCTTGTAGATTTTTGTAATTTAATTGAGTACATATTTTGAGATTTTGAATTAGTTGTTTTAGTCAATTTGAATTCTCTAGAAATTTACACACACACGCATGCACGTGCGCGCGCACACACGCGCACACACACGCGCACACATATATTATCATCTAGAGACTCATATAAATAGACTGTAACAATATCTATTAGATATCAAGTTTTTAAGAGATTGTTAAACTTATATTGTATCGAAATGTGTTTAGGTCGGAATAAGTTTTCTTATAGTCTATATTAGGTTTTTGTGAGAAATCTTGAGCAACAAGATATATTATGTTGTCAATATTATATTATATTATATATTATCTCGAGCAACAAGATATATTATATTAGTTTTCTTATGGTCTATATTCTTTAGCACACACATATATTATGTTGTCTATATTGGGTTTTTTATATATTGTAATTTAATTATTTTTGTTTTATATTTTGATATAAACTTGTTTATATTTAACAGACTTTATGTTTTTAGGTGTTTGAATTTTTAGGTCCAAATATTTCTCATTTTGATAACAATAGTTTTACACACTTTATCACATATATAAAATGTATCAAAATATATTAAGGCACGTAGTTATTGCAAGAGTTTCTTTCTATAATTTGATTAGGCCTAAAAAGCTTTCTAGTGGTTATCATACATCATTGAAATGAAATTCTATATTTTTTATGTTATGAGTTGGATTCATTCATTGGCTATTAGCATCTGATATTCGACTATATTAATAGTAAAAGCAGTGAAATAATAATTGATGAAACAGATTGAGATATAGAAATTTTATTTTCAAAGTTCAATAAAATTTTTTATAATAAGATTAATATATTTTTGTTTGTAAACGTTCTTATCATATACATTACACTCATATGTATATGTAACATTAATAATCTTTTTAATAATTATAGAGAAAACTCAATTTTTTGAGATGAAAATAAATTATTTATAAAATTAGTTATTCATTCCGTATTTTTATTATTTTGGAACTCTATGAATCTTTGGATTTAAGTTTAATGGTTAAAAAATATTATCTAATACATATTTACTTACATAAATAAATCATAATAATTAGAGGTGTCAAATTGGTCATGTTGTGCCAGTAAGGCTTGTTTTTGTGTGACTCAGTTGTGTCACTGCGTCATGCTAGGCACCACACGATATGGATATCATGCCATGCTAGCACAATAAGATATCTTTTTTACTTGGCATGACATTGACCCGTTGGTCCTTAGTCAGGTAGATTTGTACCGAGTCATGCTGGGCCATGGTGTGTAGTGCTAATTTTGGGTAGGCCAGTATGACAACCTGAATTGATTGTGCGTTGTTAAAATATTTTGAAATTTTAATTTTATATTTATGTAAAATAAAAATAAAAATCAATCAAATGAAAATAATAATTCATAAGTAAAATAGCAATATAATACATAGCATAATATGAATTATAACCAATATAGAATAGCATAAATCATTATCATCAATTCGTGTCTGTAGTATGTTAGTAAGGATGCAGATGCAGTTTTTCAATGTTGTATATGCTACTGAATGTGTCATTAGTGGTGGTCTCGATAACATTAATCTTGATGTCCTATGGGTTATCATTTGCCAGTAATACTTTTACTTTGTTCTAAATATTTAATTTTTAATTTTAGTCTTTCATGCATCAAAGTTCCTCAATGATATTTGATCGTAGTTTTGATCTACTATACTTGCTTACATTTACTAACATTGTATATGCGCTTGAGTGCAATATAAGTGGTGGGAGTGTGTACAGATGAACCCACTTTCATTGTCTCTTAAAAAAGATTTCAGAAATTTCATAAAAAAATAAATGTATTCTAGTCTTAATCATGTATTAGTAGCAAATTTATTATTCTAATATAAGGTACATATAATTTTAATGGTGTCTCATATTCGTTTAGAATTTTTTTAAGCTCAATTGACAAATAAAAATTATTAAATTCTTGTTGTATGCTAGACTTCTATAAATATTTTAGTTAATTTTTTTTTAATAGCGGGTGGGTATAACTTTTATTCTTACATGTATAATTGTGTTGGTTATGTAATAAATACATACACTTAACATATTTTATCTAATGACTAAATTTTAATAATTCTAACAAATATACTAATAACTATTATATTATTGAAAGGTATACTAAATAATTTATTTTGAATATAATATTATTTAATGATTTTCATTATATACTCATATATGTCAAGGTCATCATGAGGATGGATTGTCATGAAAAAATCTACAAATTTTTTTTAAGTTTATATTTTGAATTTACATATTAATTGCTGAGGTATGGGAATGATGCATCAGCATAATCAGTCTAGATATCGAATATCACGGGTATTACTTTACTATATTTTTAAAATTTATTAATTATTAATTATTTTTTTTCCATATATAATATTTTATTATATTATTCCTATTAGTAAACCTAAAAATCCTATGATATGTAGGCTATAAGTAGATTTGAATAATATTAATTATTTTATGATCTTCTAAAATTCTAATCTGAAAACACATGATCATAATTAGTTTGACTATATTTTTTTTTTCTCAAAGTCATTGTGGTATATGAAAATGGTTCATGAAATTGAACTTGATCAAACTTCAAAGAGCTTGCAACTTAGTTGGATTTACTTGAGATATAATGGATCATGTTTTTTTAGTATATTGATGGCATGTCTCTTGAGGTGATCAGTGTCACATATATTTCTATTTTATATATATTTTTATTATATATATATATATATATATATATATTATATTGATTTTTTTTTTATATTTTTAGAATTTTTATTTTTTATTATCTTAAAATGAGTATATTTTATTGAAACTTAATTTTAGTTTTTTAGGTAAATAAGTTTGGATCAAAATCATTGGAGAGAATTTAGTTTTGGTCTCAAATATTTTTGTTAGTTTGTTGTTATTATCTAAATCTGTGTTGAATTTATTATCATTAAATTCATTATTTATTATATTTATATTTATATTTTGAATATTATATTATTTAATAATAAAATATAAAAATTTAATAAAAAAATGTGTATCATAATTGTAATTGTGATAATTTATTTGAGTTGAATGCTCCATCTCGCACTTGTATTTGACTTTCTTTCATCACTTTTTATTATTTTTTACAACCTCAAAAACTAGAATAGGAGAGCAAAGAGAAAAGCATGATAATTTGAGATGAGAAAATAATATTAAAGAAATTTTTATTCTCTATTTATAATTTTTTTTAATATTAAAATAATATATATTTTTTATATAAAAAAGGGCAGAGATCTGATAATTTTAAGATTTTTGCTTGTGGACATTGTAAATAAATTTGATAGCTACAAATGTTTTACAAAAAATATTTTTTAGCCAACAATTAAAGCGACAAGCGGTGCATAGAGGTGTCAAACGAGCCAGGCTGGCCCGGCCTAGCACGATTCTGCCATGCCTGGTCGGCACGACATGCTACAGTGCCATGCTCGTGCCCATTCCTGGCATACCCTCAGCTAGCCTCACTCCGAAAGGGTGATGGCGGTGCGGAGGTGCAGTAGCACGTCCCAAAATTCTAATTTTTTTAAAATTAGGGTTTTGGCCTGGGCCGAACCCGACGGATTTTGGGTCGTGGTCTCGTGCTAGGCCTGACCTCACATAATCATGTCGGGCTAGGCATGGCACGGCACAATAACCGTGTCATGCTTGACCCGGCACGAAAGCAGGAACGGGCGGCCTAAAACCGTGCTGGGCCGGTTCGGCACGGCCCGTTTGACACTTCTAGCAGTGCATGCACATTTTGTGTAGGGCCCCATTTAGTGGTGTCAACTAGGCTTGGTTGACGGGGCTTGTCTTGCGGCATAGCATGTGTCACGGTTCGCGACATGACATGATTCAGCCGTGTTTAGCTCGGGGCAACATGGTCTGGCACCGTGCCTGGTCTCGGACCACGCTGTTGGGTGCGTGCATCAATGTTTGTGTTTAAAAAAAAATTTAAATATCAGAAGATGTGGTTATTATCCGTATCTATCACATCTACGTGGCAAGTTTCTTTTAACGAAACTCATACTTGGCATGGGTCTGCCCGGAATCATGCCGGTCCGTGCATGCCAGCCCAAGCAGATAATCAGTCGTGCCGTGCTCAGCACGGCACCATGGTCCGATTGAGCCACCCAAAAACAGGCTACGTCAGCTTGACGTGGTCCGTTTGTTTAAAAAAAAAGGTAGAGATTCAAAGTCAATTTTGATTATTGAAGACCTTATAACTAACTAGCCTTGTGTGCCGTGCTAAGCGGAGACATGTGCGTAGAGGTGTCAACCGGGCAGGGCCGGGCCGGCCCGGGCAGGGCCGGGCCGGCCCGGGCCGGCCCGAATTTTTTCAGCACGAGCGTGCAGCTGTGCCGGGCCTTGCCTTGCCTGGCCCTTGCCTTGCCTGGCCCGCTCGGGCTTGCCTGTCCTAGCGGTTCGGGATATGGGGGACCGAGGGTCGGGTCGAATTAGACCCGACCCGCGGTCTTTTTTTGCGGGAGGGGCATCGTGGGGTCGGACTCACGGGACACCCTGCACTGGACAAACCCGTGCCTCGGGCTCGGAATTTTTCCATGCCGTGCCTCGTGCCGGCCCGGCCCGGTTGACACCTCTACATGTGTGTTGGATAAAAATTTTGTAGGTGTTTTTTGACTTTTTTTTTAAAGTGTTTTTTTTTTTAATGTGTAATTACATAAATATTAATATATTTGATCTTATATTAGTATCTTATAGACTATGTGTTAAGTGGAATTATGTGAAATAGATATAAATTTTATCTATTTTTTCTAATTTTTTTTAATATTTATATTTTTTTTATGTGTGCTTATATAAATATTAGCACATTAAATATCATAAGAATTTTGTGAAGCTTAAATTTATTTGGGCTGGAATAATTTCGCATGCATCATGCATGTGTTGGTAGATCTTTGGTCCAACTCACAAGATAAAGTCTTTTTGATTTTTGGGGATAATACTAGAAGTGTCAAATGGGCCGAGAGGCCTGGGACTGGCTTGAAGCTCGGCACGGCATGCTATCGTAGCGTGCCTGTGCCCGTGCCCGTGCCCGGGCAGACCCTCAGTACAAATCGTGTCGTGCCATGCCGAGGGTCTTAGCCCTTGCATGCCGTGAGGCACGACTCGGGTGCGTGGCACGTGCGCACGGCATGGGGGACGATGCGCTAACCAACACACTATGGCCGACGCAGCAAGGCCCAATTGGCGACAATTTGGCATGCCCGACAGGCGATGGCGGCATGGAGATGAAACCTTAATTAAATTTTTATCTAAAACAGCCCGACCAGACCCAAACTGATCCGAACCAGCCCCGTACCTGGTCTGATTTCGCGCCACAGGCTGTGCCGGGCCTACCCTTTTGTGAACCGTGCCAAACACTGCTAGTACTTTAGCGTGCCGTGCTGAGCTGAGCCAGGCTGACCATTTGATACCCTAAGTGCACAAGGATCTTACTTTAGTATGAGGTTTGAGGGAGACTATTATCTTAAATTATGTCTCACGGATAGAGGTGTCGAATAGGACGTGCCGGCCTGTTTTTTGTCGGCCCGACCGTGCTTTCGTGCCGGGTCTATCACGGCACGGTTCTGTGGATGTCAGCCCGGCACTGGCCCGCTACACGAATCCATTGGGTTCGGCCCGGTCGGGCAGAACCCCTAATATAAAAAAAATTAGGGTTTTGGTGCCCCCGAAATCCTAATAAAAAAATTTAGGATTTCAGCGTGCCCAAAATACTAATTTTTTTTTTTTAAAATTGTTTTCTTGGCTCGAGCCGAGGTACTTGTTAACGGGCCACAGTACAGTGTCGGGTCAGGCACGGCATGAGGCCCGATTGGTCTCGGCACAATTGGTGCCGTGGTCGGGCACGGGAAATTTTCTTGCTGGGCTGGCCCAGGCACTGCCGAATCGTGCCGTGCCTCGTGCTGGTCCGGGCCGGCCCGGCCCAGTTGACACCTCTACTCACGGAGGATTTATCTTTGTTAGAAGAAGACATTTGTCATTATGTAAAGATATTATATTTTAATATATACATGCAGCACAAAGATTACACATGTGATCAGTCATTATAATATTATTTTTATTTAAATATATTAAATTTTGAAGTCATTATGAAATTCTGAGTATTAATGTTTGTGTTATCATACTTATCTTGATCATATGGTTCATTAATTTTATTTTTTCTATAAGATAAATAATTTTGATTTTTTATGTTATTTTTCCATAAGATAAACAATTGGGAAATATCTAAAAAAGTAAATAATTTTTAATATTTACTTTTCTACCAGACAAGTACAACTATATCTTTATATGTTTGATATTTTTTCCTTATCTTAAAATTTTATAATATAGTTAGTAGGTCCAATTATTTTTTTTAATATTTTGATTTTTTTTTTTTTGAAGCTCTTTTTTTTTTTTTACTTTTTATATTTAGTTTTGTGATAAAATATCCCACCACTCTCATCCTAATAACTTTTTTTTTTAAAATAAAAAAAATTAACTCTTTAATATAATATTTATCATTGAAAATATTGGCAAATTTATCCATTTTTCTATCAAAAATATATTAAATATATATATGTATGTAAATGTATATATAGACGGATGCTAATTTAATGAGGAATTAAATTAGCTTGCAGTTGATTATTTAGTCTTTGTTTTGCTTCGTGTACTACCGACGTGTAACACACAGCGTTGCTGCAATTTCAGCCATTAAAATGCTAAATCCAGTAGCTCTATTCCGCACAGCCTCATCCCGCTCTTCTTCTTCTTCTTCATCTAGATTGTTATTATTCACTTCTTCCGGCTCAAGAGATGAAGATTACGAGAGCAGCAGTGATTTCTCCGAGGAATCCCGCGCCGTGCCAGTTGGTGGCCACCAATCAACACTAGACAGACTATATGCCTGGGAGAAGAAACTCTATGATGAAGTCAAGGTGAGTAGCCGAGATCAATCCATCCTTAGATTTAAGGCACCTATTTTTCTGCGTGCCTATTTCCATTCTTGTGTTTCGCAAAGATGGCAGAATGGCCAGTGGTGGTGGTGATGGTGATGGTGTTGGGGTTTCTTTTGTAGCAGTCTGGAGAAAGGATCCACATGGCGTACGAGAAGAAACGATCGCTGCTGAGGAAGCAAGACGTGAAAGGCGAAGACCCGTCTGCGGTTGAGAAGACGAGATTGGGGATTAGTCACTTGCAGACGCAGCTCAAGATTGCCGTCCACTCCATTGAAGCTGTTTCGAGAAGAATCGAAGCTCTGAGAGATGAAGAACTGCAGCCTCAGCTCTTGGAGCTCTTACAAGGGTATGTACGTTCTATCGAATCGAATTTCTCCTCCGTTTGCGAATGCGATGCCGCCCAGTTGGGATGACCAGTCGTGGTGACGAACGCAGATTAGCAAGGATGTGGAGAGTGATGGCGGAATGCCATCAATCCCAGAAGCGGACGCTAGACCAGGCCAAGCTTTTGCTGGCGGGAATGGCTTCCAAGTTAGACGGCGAGCTCCGCCACAACCACGACCACCACCGCTATTCTTCCGGGGCGGAGGCGGACCCTCAGCGGCTGCCCAGATCTGCTGCCAATCTCGAAGCTGCTCTCAAGAACTGGAGAAGTTGTTTCGAAACATGGATCACTTCTCAAAGACTGTACATGGATGCGCTCGCCGGATGGCTGCTGCGATGTGTTGGGTCCCGTGCCGACATTACCAAATTTCAAGGATCTCCTCGCCGGACGAACGACGGCGCATTCCCGATGGTCGGACTCTGCATTAACTGGGCCAGGCTTCTGGATGTGTTCCGAATGGCCCGAGTGGTAGATGGAATCGACTTTTTTGCCGCCGGCATGGGTTCCCTGTATGCACGACGGCAGATAAAAGAGAATACTGTCCATGTCTCAGCTGGATTTGCAGATCGACTTCATGACGACGACGACGACGACGTTGATGATGATCATGACGAGGAGACTATGAAAATGGTGGAGGTCGGAGAAGCAGAAGAGGTGTTCGCTCCGGCCAAGATGGCTGAGATGGCTATAAAAGTGCTCTGTGCGGGTATGTCTGTTGCTGTGAGCTCACTTGCAGAATTTGCCGCCGCATCCGCCGACGGCTATGCCGAACTCGCTCAACAGTGGCAGGTTCTCCTGCCGCCTCCATTGTGATGTCATAATTATTATCTGCGCAAAAAGCTGGTCTCTGAATCTCTTTTGTTTTTTTTTTTAAAACATTGATATAAGCCATTTTAAATTTATAAAAATAAATATAATGATTTTTGGTAGATTTTAATATCAGATAATAAATTTTAAATAATTATAAAAAACATAGCGAAAAGCACGTAAAATGTGAAATCAGCCAAGATATTAAAGTTGCAAAAAAAAAAAAAAAATCAAAATTGATGGAAATGTGACATTTAGTTATTAAGATTTATGGAATTTTACAATTTATGTCATTTTGTAAATCATCTTGAAGAAAATATTCTGGATTTAATAAAAACATTAATTCTCACAAAGCTGTGTGCATGAAAGTGATTTAAATTTATGATTTGATAATTTTAATTATGAAAATTAATATAAATTATAAAAAATTATGACAATTTAAATTTTAAAATTTTATATTTCATATAATTTATGTATTTTGTTTTTAATGAAAAATTATAAAATTTTGTTAATATCTTAGTGTCTTATTTTTTTGCAAGCGTTTAATATGTATAAGCTGATACATTCTGTAGATTCTAAAATTTTAATATTGTTTTTACGTTTGGACAATCTCTTAAAATATACTTAATTTTGGTTTTTTAAAATTATAATATTTTAATTCTATAAATTTTATAAAATCATTTCTTTATTTATTTTTAGTTTTTTATAAATTTATAATGTTATAAAATAATAAAAGATGACAATATAATGAGATGTAAATTTATAATGTTAAAATCAGTTAAAATATAAAAAATATTGTGCAAGACATGCTGTCGTGACATTTTTTGCAAAAATATATTTAACTTTACACATAGTTTAACTTTTTTTTGCATTTTAAATATTTTTTCAGGACCAAAATACCCAACATTTTGTTTAAAAAAATATAATTTTTTTAAACAAATTACACAATCTTATCTGCTTTATTTTACGACCCGCTTCATCCATACTGATATATTCATTTTTATTCTTTATAGGACGAAATTAATGATTTTTATTAATTTGTAGAATATATAAAATATATACATTATTCGAGACTACAAGGTACATAAAAATTAATAATTTCATAATTTATATTTTAAATGTTTGTTAAATAAATATCTTCATTTTGCCTAATTTGTGAATGGTTTAAAAACAGTTTTTTGGTAAATTTAGAATCTATTTAAATTCAGTGAAACTACCGTAAATATATGAAAAAAATTAGATTACACTCGTAAAATAAAAAATTTTAATTTATTATTATTTACATGCTACTAGAACAAATAGATTTCCATCAATCAAATTATTAAACTGAAATTCCACGTCAACAATTCAAATCATATAAAAAAATTTATTAATATTTAACAAAATCTAACCATTTTTTAGTTACGAAATTATTATATTATTATTTATGAATCACAAATAATGATAACTTCTTGATTGAATACATGGTGACCTATGTTGCCCTCCTAAATTATAGAAATCATCATAGGCATTGCAAACTCACTTTATAGGAAATAAAAATTATGGCTCTCCATATATTCTCGAGCTCATCTATGGACATTCTAGAAGATTCTAGAACATTCTAGAACAATTTAATGACCCATGTTGCCCCCATATAGATCATACTTAGAAAATTATAATAAATATCATACTTAGAAAATTAATCTAGTAAAAATATAGGCTCTCCTTATATTCTCCCGCTCTTCTAGGACATTCTAGAACATTCTATGACATTCTATGTTGCACTCATTCAGATCACTGGTCCAAATAGGATTGGCATGACAATCCGTCCCATTTAATAATATGGTACTTAGAAAATTAATCTACTAATAACATAATTATAAATAACCCTTTAATTTTATGAAAACTCAGAATAAAATTAATAAATTCGCTCTCGCATTGTCACATTGATATTTTTGCCAAGTAACACACCAAACAAATTTGATAAAATGAATCCATAATTCAAAAGAAAATATCAGAATATACATATATACATATATATATATATATACATATATATATATATATATACTATATATTATGTGTATTAAAAAAAACAATATATAAAAAACATTAAAATTTTATATATTTTTCTTATCACATCTGAATATATTAAAAAAATTAAATAAATATATAATTATATACCATTCAAATTTATTAAAATAAATAATAATTATATACCATTCAAATTTATTAAAATAAATATAATTACATTTCAATAAATGAGTGAGCAACAATAAATTTTATTTTATTTATTTATAGAAGATAAAGTAAATTATCAATCCAAATGTATAATTATGTATTTGTGTAATTTATTAAATATTAAATAAAATTATTTATACATAATATATATCATAATATAATATTTATTTTCTTAGAATTATTGTTTACTGATACACAAATATATTCATGATAATTATTAATTTATCAATAAAAAAAAATTCTAATATCTTGCATTATGCAAGTATATATTCAAAGATATATTCAAATATTTTTACCATTGACATAAAAATTACAACAAATTCATATTAATCCTCACCAAGAAATAAGAACCCTAAAAAAAATTAATCTTAATCTCGCAATTTTAACCAGATAAAACACAGGATGCTAGAAGGAATAGAATAATTCATATAGATTAGTTATCCTAAAAAGCTACTGATCCCGGCCTGATCTAAAGAGTTGTTTATTTTATTGAATTTAATTGATAAATGTAGAAAGCAAGGTAAAATTATTAGGGTTAGGAGACAAACTGATCACGATGGCATGAAGCTGGATCAGTAACACAGGTATCGTCTGGTTGTAGATCTGCGCTGCAGATAATTTCTAGGTTGAAAAATACAACAATGATCATTCTGAGGAACGGCATGAACTTGATCATAACGATGAAAGCTCGTGAGTATCTTACATGGAGATTAGACGGGCGATTGCCTGGTTACAGGCATAAGTTACTTGATAACGCTTAAACAACTTACTTCGGCACATAGACACGATGATGCTGAGCACAAGGGCATAGCATTTTTAAAAGATCTCCATAACAGATTCATCAACAACCTGAAATCTCGATCTCGCGAACATCAGGCCTCCTGCATTCAACCTTGGGAATGGAAACAGTGAGCAATCCATTCGCCATCGAAACAGTAACTTGCTCTCTTCTGGAATTATCCGGCACCTTGAACCTGCTCGCAAATTCGCCGTTCTCGGTGCTGATCTGGAGCATGTTATCGTCGTCGATGTACACCAAGACGTCATTAGCAGAGTGATCGGCAAAGACCGCTGTCAGAACATAGCTCGCGGTTGTTTCCTTCCAGTTAACTCGCGTTTCGCGAGAAGGAAAGATTCCGCGTGGAAAGATGGAATCACGAAGGAAGTGTGGGAATGGAACATGAAAAGATTCACCGAAGAAGTTTTCAAGATCTAGAAGAGAAGAAGATGCCGTTCCCGATCCGTCGTGAGCCGGGGCGATCGCCATCGAACTCGAAGTGCTCTTTTCTGCCTTAGGGTTTGAGATTTCCGGAAGCAGGAGCCACGGTCACGACCATGAAAAGATTTTTATCGCCGATCGGATGCCTGATGGTCTTTATCTACCGGAATCGGAATGTTCTAGAAAAGCGTTCGGGTAACTATATAATATATATATATATATATATATAATCTAATTGTATGTATATATATAGTAGGCATAACATACATAGATACATACATACATACATATATATACACACACACACACACCCAAAATTAATAATATTAATAATATTAATAATATATATATATATATATATAGATCGGGTAATCAATAATATTATTCATTAAGTTTATGTATTTATGATATTAATTTACACCAAAAAAAATTATATAAATATGAAAATTATAAAAATATATAAATAAATTTATATATAAAATCCTATAAAAATTATTCAAATGTGGATTTTGGGTTAATTACTTTGAATAAAAAAAAATACTAAAATTTATAATTTTATTTTGATCTTAGAAAGTGTAAATAATTTACCAGCACGCGCGAACACACACGAGCACCACGATGTCAATTTGCAAGGTTAAATTAAAAAAAAAAAATTACTCGTGATCACGCTGCTGGCCTAAATGTCAAACAAAAGTGTATCACACTCATATTTACCATCAGGTTCTGCAATACAATGCATCATCCCTACCCGCCACCTGTAACGGAGACAGACCAGACTTTTAAACCAATTCGTCTGCTCGGCTTCTACCTGCCAGATGCCATCCACTCCACTCCACTCCACTCCAATCATCAAATTGGGCTTCACTTCATTGCGCAACGTGGTTTGGTTGCAATCCTCAGAGAGACGTCATTGCACATGTTGTCATGTTTTTGCATCTGCCACAAACAAACCCAAAAAAAAAAAAACATCAAGTTGTTTATCTTTATATTCTAACCTCAAATTAGTTCAAAATGACTATACTATAGAGAGAGAGAGAGAGAGAGAGATTGAGACATAGATATAAAGATATAAAAATAGATAGAAAAAAAGAAATAGACATGTATATATACACACACACACACACACACACATATATATATAAAGAGAGAGATAAATAGATAAAAAGATAGAGAGAAAAAAGAGAAAAATATAGAGATTAAGTGAGTGAATGAGAGATTTAGTGAGTGAGAGTAAGAGAGAGAGTGTGTGTGTGTGATAGAAAGAGAGAGATAGAAAGAGATAGATAGATATAGAGAGAGAAGGAGAGATAGACAGAGAGACAGATAGAAAGAGAGAGATAGACAGAGAGGCAGATAGAAAGAGAGAGAGATAGATAGATAGATAGACATATAGAATAGAGAGAGAGATAGATAGATAGATAGAGAGACAGATAGAAAGAGAGAGATAGATAGATAGATAGAGAGACAGATAGAAAGAGAGAGAGAGATAGATAGATAGAGAGACATATAGAATCAAGAGAGAGAGAGATAGATAGAGAGAAAGATATATATATATACAGATAGATATATATATATATATAAGAGAGAGAGAGAGGGGAGAGAGAGGGGGAGAGAGATAGAGAGAGAGAGAGAAAAAAAAAATAGATAGAAAGAGAAAAAATGAGCATATCTACCTTGGCCAAATTGTTGCTCAAATCGGGCAACAATGTGCTTGCCATAAGTGTACTTCTTCAAAGCATGGGAATGAGTTCTTATATGGAGTAGAAGCATGGCCCGTTGGGTGTTGGTGCACGTTTCGAGTATCTTTTGAACCACGTAATTAGCAAATTGATCCTTCATCATGACCTGAAGCATGTGGATGCCACTTATTAGACAAATGCTATATATGCATACAACACAAACTCTAAACATATATGCATACAACACAAATATTTCTCATGTGATCGGTCATCCAAATATTATGCTCGCACAAATATATCTAACTTTAGATTTTTTATGCGAACTTATGTGTTAATATTTATGTAATATCAGACAGAAACTCTAGTAAGTCTATGAGGTAAAAAATATCTCTTCGAGAGATCTAATCGGCCCACAAGTAACAAAAAAACTCTATTAAGTACAACTACTAGTGGTGATAATAAATATAACCTCCTCCCTCCCTCTCTCTCTCTCTCTCTCTCTAAGATACAATAATTTATTTTATATACAACATAAAATAATAGGAGAGGATATAATAAGGGTATTCGAATCATCTCACCCATATATATAAATATTATTTCAATATTATGAACAAATAAAGTTTTGATAAATTTGGTAGAAATGAATATAAAAAAACAAAATTAATCTTTTAACAAAGAAATCGAGCATATTAAGAAAATATATCAAAAAATATAATAAAATAACAAAAAAATTATCATAATTAAGAATCCTACATACTTGTTTGTGTGAATTAGATGAAATGTGTTCTTACTAAAATCATGTTAGCAAGATAATCTCATAACTTAACTTCTTTCATGCTCTAGACTATAAGAATGAGAAGGTACATTATAATTTTCAAATTGAGGACCATACATTATAACACACAATCCAATATGTCAAATCTTTATCAAAATCATACTTAAGATTGACTAATAAAGTATTTAATAATTTAATATAATACAAATATATTTTATAATTATTTATTATTTATCATGTTGAGCTATATAATATTTTATTTTCAAAGAGTGTAGGAATCTACACTCTTTGAAACAGTAAAACCTAGTGATTACCATATAAATATCTCTTTCTCAAGATTATATGAAAAATTATATACTATAATCCATATGTGAGAAACAATAACAGAAATCAATAATCTGATAGCTATCATCTTAATCATTGAAAAAAAAATTCCCTTTAGGTTTAGTCTTCACCATATACATCCACTTATATCTCACTACAAGTTTAGCAAATATCTCTGTTCATGATTATGGGCAACTCATCTAATATGGTATGTCACCATCCTAGATGACAAAGTCTCTCAGAGAGAATATATGAAGTTGTATAACTATCAAGTATTGGCTCATTCCATAGAATAATCAAAAAATACACATTGATACTCTCAACTAAATGAGTGGCCATAGCATATGGTTCGATTGAGAAAATATTATAGACGTGTCTATCTAGGATATACATTTACATTGAGATTATGAAATCTCAACATTAACCTCTTCAGACTCACACCTCATGACCTATGAGACACTCTCACTATAAACATCTTCCCGAGGAGACTCGCACCCCATGACCTATGATATACTCTCACTAGAAACCTCTTCCTGAGGAGACTCACACCTCATGACCTATGAGAAAACTCTCACTAGAAACCTCTTCCTGAGGAGACTCACACCTCATGACCTATGAGAAAACTGTCACTAAAAACCTCTTCCTGAGGAGACTCACACCTCATGACCTATGAGACACTCTCACTAGAAACCTCTTCATGAGGAGACTCACACCTCGTGACATATGAGACACTCTCACTAGAAACCTCTTCTTGAGAGACTCACACCTCATGACCTATGAGACACTCTCACTAGAAACCTCTTCCTGAGGAGACTCACACCTCGTGACATATGAGACACTCTCACTAGAAACCTCTTCTTGAGAGACTCACACCTCATGACCTATGAGACACTCTCACTAGAAACCTCTTCCTGAGGAGACTCACACCTCGTGACATATGAGACACTCTCACTAGAAACCTCTTCTTGAGAGACTCACACCTCATGACCTATGAGACACTCTCACTAGAAACCTCTTCCTGAGGAGACTCACACCTCGTGACATATGAGACACTCTCACTAGAAACCTCTTCTTGAGAGACTCACACCTCATGACCTATGAGACACTCTCACTAGAAACCTCTTCCTGAGGAGACTCACACCTCGTGACATATGAGACACTCTCACTAGAAACCTCTTCTTGAGAGACTCACACCTCATGACCTATGAGACACTCTCACTAGAAACATGTTCCTGAGGAGACTCACACCTCATGACCTATGAGACACTCTCACTAGAAATATCTTCCTGACTCATACCATCTCAAGCCTTAACAGGGCCACAGTCTAATGAGACACCAAAAGATATATCTCATAAATTTTCCCATGACTAGTTGTGATGGCATTATCAAGTACAAGAACAAGTTCAATTATCATTCTATGAAGGGTAGTAACTCATCACCGCATTTAAATATATGTTTTCCTGAATCGAGTCCTTGAAAAATAACACATTCTCAAAAAATTATCATATTCATACTCATAATAATCATCATATTCAATGAGCAACACTTGTACTCTTTTTAAGTACTCTTTCCTAACTACCATACCTCATATTGCATATAACTCACTTATTTCATGTTTAATTTCATAATTTTCAGCTTGCTAATAATTAATGTCAACAATGAGACTATGTAAAATTGGGTCATGTTAACCAATAACCTAGAGGTCAATTTGGGGAGGATGAAATAGATAGAATTTATCTCGCTTGATTCTCATAAAATTCATTCGCCCCTTTGATCACGCACAAAAATCATTTAAATAAAAAAATATATAATATTATAATTTTGTTATTTAGTAAATAACTAACTAAAAATAACTTATAAATAAACTTGGGTATCAAAAAATATATGTCAAAAGAGCACATCCGAAATCAATATTATCTTGCCTCCTAGCACCAACAATGATGTCATTAGTCACGATAAAATCATTAGCTCTATACTTAATAAAAGATAGAAATAAAGTATGATTATCTATGATATACGTATCGACTCATGAATTTATAACTTAATAATTTATAGTGAGGTAGAAATGGAGGTGTCGAGTTGGTCGGGTGGTCGAGGCACGACACGAGATATGGCTAGAGATGTCAACCAGAAATCTCTCGTGCCCGAGCTCGTGGCGTGCTTGGTCTGGCACGGCACCGTGATGAATTCTTTTTTTAAATTAGGGTTACTAGGCGCCGAAACCCTAATTTTTTTTAGAATTAGGGTTTCGGGCGCGCCTGATCCCTAATTTTTTTTAGAATTAGGGTTTCGGGCGCGCCGAAATCCTAATTTTTTTTTTAAAATTAGGGTTCTACGCAACGGCGCGGCCAAAACCCTAATTTTTTTTTAATTTAGGGTTCGGCCCGACTGGGCCGAACCCGGCGAATCGTGTCGCAGGCCCGTGCCAGGCTGAACCCCCAAAAAACCGTGCCGGGACAGGCACGGCACGGTTACTGTTCCGTGCCGTGCCTAGCCCGGCACGAAAGCCTGGTTGGGCCTGGAAAAAACGTGCCGACCCGGCCCGGCACGTTTGACACCTCTAGATATGGCCCGAATAAGCTGTGCCTAGACCGGCATGACATAATCCAAAACTATGCCTGGACATAGGTCGGCCCAGCCCGAGGCATGACTCGAGTCATGCTGGGCATGTGGCTATCGTGCCTAGTGCCAAGCCGGGGACAACCCGCATGTCTGGCCCATTGGCAAGGTCCAATGACCCACTTGGAGAAACCCAAGTACCCAACGGGTTACGGGTTACAGGGAATCTGGTGACCAACCCGCCCACTTAAAGGTAGCAATCAACTTTTAACAGTGGTGGTGTAGGACAGTATTTTTTTAATGAACCCAACCCACTCCACCACATCCATGAGGGTATTATAATATATATATTAATTAGACCTATGGTTTTTTTAATGAACCCGACCCCGATGCCATTGCATTCGGCATCGGGCCGATTGGAGCAAACCCTGGTAGACATTGCCATGCAAAGGGGTCGGGCGGAGCTTGTGGTGAGCTCAACTTGACCCCGTCGTGTGTGGCTCGGGACTCAGCTGGGGTGGTACTTGTACTGCCTACTCGCACCGCACTCCACCCCCACCCGAGAGCCGATTAGCCAAACACCTGAAACTAAAGTACCGAACCCGACCCACATTTCAAACCATGTAAGTAAAAATCTAAAAAAAATAATATTTTTAGATATTTTCAAAACGCATCCTGACCATTAGATTTCATTTTAACTGCTAGGAAAAAAATCAGACGGTTGTTAAGTTTCTGGCCACTTTAAAATTAAAAAAAAATTAAAAAAATATCATTTTTTATTAAAAAAAATCTATAAGTATAGATTACAAATTTTAAGTTTTTTATTCTCATTTCTAGATCGACTCTCAACTATTTGGCTCTTATTCTCTTTTACTCTATGCTCTATCATAATCTCAACTCTCAAAACTCTTTTTTTTTTGTATTATAACTCTTAGGGTTGTAATTTTAGTAGATTTTTTTTTTGTTATTTTTTTTAGTGCTAGAGCAAGGATCGGGGTGTGATTGTGGGCTGCTTATTTATCTATGATTTGTCACATTTACAGTTCAGATTTCAAAATATTATTTAAATAATTGTGTAATTTTTTTTGAAAATAAAGTCATAAATAATAAAATAATTAAAAAAATGCCTAATATTGAATATAACGAAAATAAAATTAATTTAGTTTAGAGATGAACAATAATAATTGTTGAATATATTCTTCTAGCTATATATATATATATACACACACACACACCTCTTATTCTTATTCGAGAGTTGAGATTTGGAAAAGATGAACAAATAAAACTCATATGTGATAACCAAGTTGTATTACATATTGCATCTATTTAGTATTTCATGAAAAGATAAAGCATATTAAAGTTGATTGTCACTTCATTAGAAAGAAGATCACATCAGAATATGTTGTTACAAGTTTTGTTAATTCAAATGACCAACTAGCAACATTTTTACTAAATTTCTCAGAGATCCTATGATTAAATACATTTGTAACAAGCTATTTACATATAAAGTATATGTTCCAACTTGAGGGGGAATATTAAATATATTCTTTTAGCTATATACATATATATACCTCTCCTTCTAAGGACTGATGCAGAAAATAATAAAAGATTTCTCTCTCTCTCTCTACAATGATAATCCTATGAAAAAGTCCGAAGCTGAAATCGTGTTTTTCATCATGACCTCGACTCAAACTCAATTTAATAAAAAATAAATAAATTAGAAAAATATCTATAATTTGAAATCAATTTCACATAATAAAAAATAAAAATATTATAGGTATCAAAAAGAAATCAGCATAATATGTGTGTGTGTGTGTGTGTAAAAGAATGTATGCGAGACTGAACATCTAAAAAGATATGCAAATCAATGCACCAAAAAAAATAATACATTAAATCCTAGGTAAACTCAACTGAGCATTAGTAATTAAATTTTTG
This sequence comes from Sapria himalayana, assembly GCA_029783825.1. Taxonomy (NCBI): domain Eukaryota; kingdom Viridiplantae; phylum Streptophyta; class Magnoliopsida; order Malpighiales; family Rafflesiaceae; genus Sapria; species Sapria himalayana. The sequence goes on along the minus strand of JAREIK010000182.1, from coordinate 2,240,519 downwards.
AAAATTAGATTTAGTTCAACTTTTTTGATCTCATTCATATATCATAATGACTTAGAGAGTGAACACATGATAAAACTGATTACCATTTTGAGTCTTCATATTAAATTTTTAGAGGATCAAAGGATTGTCAATATCATGTAGACATATATTTAAATGTGTCAAATAGACCTGACAATATGGCCCAACACAAGGCACGGCACGATATGGTCCAGAACCATGGATGGGCCCATGCCATGCCAGAGATTGCAGTGCCTAAAAGTATCAAATGGGACAGGCCAATTTTAGGTGGCACAACTAGGCCAACATGACGAGCATGGCCTAGTATGGTTTCATCAGACCAGGCTCAGCACGGCCCAGCAAGTAATAAAACCATGTCGATCATGCCCGAATGGGCTAGTTCAAGCCTATACGAACTGATTTTTAATTTTTAAAATATTTTAATTTTTTTATTTAGAATATTTTAAAAATTATAAAATTTAAATTTTAAAAATTAATTTATAATTATTTAATTATACACTTTAAAAATTTTTTGTTTTTAATTAATGTTAATAGTTAATGTTAATTGTTACTTATAAATAATTAATTAATTTTTAAATTTTTATTTTATTAAATTTAATAAAACATTAATTTTATTTATTATAGTTAACAACTAAAATTAAAAAACTAAATGTGTATCAGTATAAATGTATGAATTAATAAAATATTAAAACATAAATATAAATAAAAATTCATGCAAAATGAAAATTCACAATATCAGATACAATATAAATACAATATCAGATATCAAATATTCAAAATACAATATAAATAAGTAAATCAAAATCCAATATCAGATATCAGTGTCTTAATCCGTCAATCAACATCATCAATCATCAAATCATCCTTAATATCAATATCACACGGATCATTATCAGCAATCAACTTCTTTATTTTTACGGCAATCTCAACACGATCCTGAAATGCTCAAGCTTGAACTGCTCTCAATCCTTCATGCATGCTAAAGACTCAATAATATACGATCGTAAGCTCGATCTCCTATCCGAAATAATATTAACTACAACAGAAAAAATAGATTTAGATTCTACGCAAGACACTAGAAGAGTCGGTAGATCCCATATCATCTTAGATAGTATGAAAATGGTAGACTCATATAATTTCAACCATTGTAATATATCATGATTCTTAGTATCAAAATATGATAGGATTGAGTAGCAATCGGTATCTAAGTATCAATATAGCTCGGTCATATCCGATGGTTCACCTCGTCATTTTTCCCTTCCTAACTAAATAGAAAAGTCATCATCTCTAAATACAAAATCCATGTCTATACTCAGAATCTCACTACTACTACTACCATACTTAGTATCGTAGTATGCAAATAGTTCAGTCAACTTTTCGTGAATGAATCCTTCGGGTGAGTCTTCCTAGTTCATGCACGAATAAATATATGTCAAGATATTCTCTATCACTTCTACCTTAACCTAATTATTCATGCAGGCAGCCAAAAAATAAAGAGATAGAATGGTAAAACTGTACTTTAAGTACTTGATTTCCATTTCTAGAACTATATCGCTAAGTATCAAGTCATCTCGATACTTACTAAACATGCTACTAATATTATATATGCACCTGAATACAATACAAGTCGTAAGAGTATAAACTGACGAACACATGTTTATTATATCATAAAAAATCTTAAGAAATTTCATAAATAAAATTCTTGTAGCCTAGTCAGTATCATCAATAATAAATTTGTCACTCTTACTATTGACATAGTCGAATATCATATGTTTGTATCTAACACATGACTTCGATATCAGGTATGTATAATTCCAACAATGTCTCACATCCGATTAAAATTTTTTCTTCTTAAGATTCACAGACAAACAGAGATTACCGAACTATTATCTATGAGACGTGCAAATATATTTTAGTGAATTAAGTATATTTTCTAAAGCAGGAGCACACACGTTTATCCCTGCTTGTACTATTAGGTTAATGACGTGACATGTATCTAACGTGAAAAATCTCTCCTAATAGTCTATCTCTAATATTCCTAACAAAAATTTAATCACTACTCAATTATTTAATACATTATCAAATATGATACTAAATATTTTATTTTAAATTTTATTTTCTCTAAAGATTTTCATCATACACTCAAAAATAGTTGGGTCATCATGATGATGAAGAATTTCCGAAAAACCTAATATTTTTTTTATTTAGTATTCATTTAGAGACATGTATAGGATATATAGTCGTGACTAGTCCAGATTTCGAACATCACGGACACCACTCCACTATATTCACTAAATTCATTAATTATTTTTTTTCTAACTTATAATATATTAGTATGTCGTTCTTAGATGTGGACCTAAAAATCCTACGATATACATGTTGAAAATATGTCTACATAATACTGTCTATTCTTAAATCTTCTGAAAACCTAATCTTTGATCATGTCTTCCTTCCTTAACTCATTGTAATATATGAAGGGAGTAAATTTTGATGCTGAATTAGATCAAGCCTCAAAAAACTCACTAATTAGTTGGATTTGCCTAGGATCTAATATACCATATTTTTTGGTATATAGTTCAGCATACATCTTAAGGTACCCAGTACTACATGAATTTTTATAACTTAAAATATTTTTATAATATTTGCACAATGTCAATTCTTATTCAGCACCCCTAATATTTTTTTGTTTTATTATATTAAAGTGAATCCAAACTACTGATATTCATCTAATTTTTTATTTTTTAGATGTTTGGGTCGAGACGACCAATAAAAACCAAAGTTTCAGTAGTCTCGAACCTTACCATAGAATATTCATTTTCTAAATTATAATTAATTTTATTTTTGTTATTAAAATTATTTATCATTTTTTTATTTTTTGTTTTTTAGATTCGACTTAGGAGTAGGAAATAGAAGGAGATTTTAGATTTTAAAATTTAAAACTTAAAAATTAATAAATAAAAAAAATAGTCATAAAACGTAATGCATAAACGTTGGCTTTTTAACACCACGCGCACACCACAATCCACACCACAATTGAGTCCCAAAAGATGAAACACCAAAACCAAAAGCAAGAGCCCAAGAAAGAGAAAATTTGAGAGAGAAAAAGAAAGAAAGAAAGAAAGATCTAACATAAATCTTTGAATGAGTGGAGATTTATAGATTTAGAAAAAATATTTTTTAACAAATTATTTTTTTTATTTTTTTTAAATAAAAAATCAGACAGAATCCTTAGGACAGTCGGATTCTGCTCAAAAGCCATTGGAGGCAAAATCCAATGACATAGATTTAAATTTATTTTTTTGGACCATTGGATCAATTCGATCATCGAACCAACCCAAATGATCATTACTTCCAGAAACTTCAGCTTCTGGAACAATAAAGCACGGACTAGGGGGCTAGGGAAAAATGACCGCAGGTCAGGTTGGTCGAATAATGAGCTCGACGAAATAATCAGATCCGTCATGTTAGGGCTTTGGGGTGGGAGTAAGTCGGGGCACTGTTCGGTTCATGCCAAAAATCCATGCTCACGAGCCCTCATATCAGGTCGTGCATGGCCCGAGACATGGCCCGGTTGACCTAAACATGAAATGGTATGAGCCATGCCGTGAGGAGGCCCAGCACGGGCACGAGTCTGCACCATGTCGTGCCGAGCCAGGCAAGACCGAGTTGGGTCGTGCCTCAGGTCGAGCCCAACCTGTCTGGTCCATTTGACACCTCTACCCTAGATCCTAGATAACTCTGATAGTCAATATATCTCTCCCAATTATCTTTGGTATAACTTATTCTCCTTCAGTGTATACACTGAAATAAGGTTATCGTATTTCTTCCACTAATATGAGAATCTCTCTTCATACTCATTTATCGTGCAAGAGAGAAATCAATCAAAAAATACTCCAAATTAAAGTTTGGATGGCTCAATGTATTGATGTCAAAATTTAAAACCCTATTTTTTTGAGTTTCTGAATTTACTACACCCAAATTAAGTTTTGAAGGCCCAACTTGCTGCTACTAAATTCAGAATCCTAATTTTGGGGGTTCTGAATCTACCACTCCTAAAAAAATAGGATTTAAACCCAAATTCATTATTGCTATTCTACCTATCACATCTATTTTTGCCGGATGGCATGCAATTTTAGGGCCCACAAATATAAATACCACCCAAAAATTAGGATTTCAGTGGTACATCAATTATGCCCAAAACTTTTCCTTTGATTCAGACAAAAGCATGTGTATTATGCAGTATGATGTACATGGTCCCACACAAACCCTAGGTTTTGCATTCCTAGAGTTTACGCTATGATACCACATAAACTTCTCAATCAAAAAAACATATAAAATTCAAAGAAACTCGATAATGAATCTTATACAAATAATATACTTGAATAATTGACAAATCCAATTATGAAAACCCACGGATGAGTGCTCTCATCAATAGCATAATAAAAAAAATTACAATAATAATAATAATAAACATTAAAACTAAAAAGCAACAACAACCAAATAAGAAGCACAAAATTTAGCATAATATAAATATTATAAAAAAATCATATAGCTACAAAATTTTAGCTATATGTATGTCCAAAATATATCATCATAAGTTTCCTATGACCACTTCTCACAGTAACAAATAATGTCATAAAATATGATAAAAATTAAATAATAATAATAATAATTTGAGAAATTAAATAATATATTGATTTAATATCAATGACCTCTAATAATATATGAAATAATTAAAAAAATGTTATTTCACATGAGTAACTGCCCATTTTGATGATTCAAATTTAAGATAAAAAAGAAAATATTATAGTTTTATCAAATATTTCATTCTCATGATTAGTTTGTCATATAAGATTCTCTAACAAGTATTTTTAGTATTAATATGACATTCAAATAAAATTGTTAGCATTATTTTTCATAATAATTAAAATAATAATACAATTTATTAGAGATATTTGTATTTTCAACATAGATAAATGTGACTAAGAAAGTAAGACATGTGAAACATCTTCTTGGTATGATGTTTTTGTATTTACTATTTGATAATATTTAAATATTTCATAGCTAGATTCTTGGTAATCAAAACTTTCACACCAAATCAGAGTTCTCCCACAACAAAATGGTGAGGGTAACGGGCCAACTACTTGGTCATTTGGGAATCCTCGTAAAGTTCTTCCTACTTCACACTCCTAATTTATCAACTCATAAATCAATAGTTATATTATAGATAATCACTATTTTATATTATTATTTTTTTATCTTTAAATATTATTATACCCAATGAGAAATTATTAAAAATTCTTGGTTATGATAATATATAACTTGATATTATATTCCTTCCGCATGTTCATTTTATTCCTGATTATCTCATTAGTTTTTTTCTTATGACCTGTAAGTTCAAAAATAAGTCAAATATCAATAACATAATATAATAAAAATTACTCTATTAAACATGTGCACGAGCTAGTTAGAGGTATACATTGGACATGACCAAACCATCTTAGATGATTTTTCCGTATTTTGTTGTCGATACGAGTCATTTTAATCTTTCTCCTAATAAATAAATTTCTAATTTTATAATTATTCTATAATTATCAATCTTATCAGATATTCATCTTATAATCTTCATCTCTAAAACCATCATCTTTTATATGTCTTGCTTCTTGATCGCTGAATATTCACTTCTATAAGGCATGAATGATCTTATAACTATGCTATAGCACATTACTTTTAATCTATTTGGTATTTATCTATCACAAGGGACCCCAGAGGTAACTCCTCATTTGATCCATCTAACTTTAATCCTAGAAAATGCATTCTTGTTAATTTTCTCATTTTTACTTAATATAAGCATAAGCCTAAACATTTGAAATAAGTAGCTTTTGATACTTCTTGGTTTCTCATTTTAATTATCACATCATTATCACTCGTAAAATGATTAAACTCATAATTTAAGCATTTTACCTTATTATGACTAATCATAAAGCCCTTATACTCGAGTAATAATCTCCAAATTTTTAATTTCCTATCTGACTATTTTTTTTTTGTCTCATCAACTAATACTATGTCAGTTGATGATGATCCTTAGTAAAGTCCCAAAGTTATTGAAAACTCATTAATGATATTTTGAACCAATCTAACTCTAGACATCACTTTCTCATATATATTTTTAATTAGTTCAATTACATGTTTGATATATTTTTCATATATAATATTTACCAAATTAAATATCTTAGGACGCAATCATAATTTTTTTTCCAAATTGATAGAGAACATGCACATATATTTCTTATTCTTATTATATTTTTCAATTAATTATCTGACTAAGTAAATAATCTCCAAAATAGAGTTATCCAGCATAAACCTAAATTAATTCTCTAAAATCTCCATTCTACTTTTTAATTTATGTTCAATTCAAAAATTTTATCATATGACTCAAACTCAATACTTCAATAGTTATTATAATTTTAAATATTTTTTTTATTCTTATAAATGAAAATTATTCTCAATAATTTAATATCAAACCTGTCTGTCATGACCCTCCAAACTTTAACACGAATACTATCGTATCCCAAAACTATTCTTTCTTTCATCTTTTTGAGAGCATATCTAACATCCTTAATTATATTAGTTACATATCTAAAATTGTTTAGCTAACTGCCACCTATATACTCCAAGCTAAATTAAAATAATTATTTTAAAAGATCATAAAAATATATTCTTCATTTCTTTATCACTTCACCATTTTTTAGGATTTGATTATTTTTATTTTTAATGAATATTAAATAGTCAGCTTATAAATATTATTTTCCCATCGTTACATTATAGTTTATCATATAATCCACCATATGCCATCACCTTAGTTTCACTCATACTTGTAGTTTTTATTTTGACCTCATTATACAATTTCATTATATCTTCATTTATATTCTTTCGTATTTATTTAAAATATACTTGTTTCTCCTTTATTATTTATTGAAACTTAGATTTCCACCTCCATGTTTCTCTATGTGAGCCAATATTTTTCTTTGACACACCTACAATTTTTTAGGTCTTAGTTATAGAAAGATCATAAGATAAAATAAAATCTAAGATTGCTCATTCCATGTCATTCACTTCTTCAAACTCACATCTTCATAATATATCGCATAACCATTATTATTCACCCATATATGCTTATTTAACTTTATACCAATTATGACCATTTTTTTCGCTTGGTATACTTCATACTAATCAATCTATATGTTCACAAAATTTTTCATTCATTCTTTCTCAAAATCCTACTTGTAGAGCATAAGCACTAATCATGTTTAAAATCTCTTCTTTTATTACTAGTTTGATTGTTATAAATTTATTTTTTTTTTGACCTTTACACCCTTGTATTTTAAGTCTTCAACCATAATTATCTCACCCTCATTTCTATTTATCTCTCTTCCCACATACCAAAGCTTATAATCATCTATTTTTTATCCTTCCAATTACTCTCTTATAAACATCATGTATTGATATTCCTATGCTTTTATCATCCAGTGACTCGATCTTCCATGAACTAATCCTATGCCTACTAACTTATGGCTAATTTCTTTAATCATCATCATCCAAGAAAGTACGAGAACTCTTGCTCTTTTGATACTAGGACTAGATATCACAAGAGTTTTTGCCAAGTCACTATGCTTGGACAATATGAACGTTACATAGAGCAGACAACTTCCTAGCATCAGCACAAAATGAAAATAAAATAAAAAAACATACTATGAATTATAATACTCCTCCTCAAGCTGGTGAGTAAAGGTTCGTGATACCAAACATAGAAAAAAAAAAGATAAGTTAATGGCTTTGCTAAACCTTTTGAAGATATCTGCTGACAACTTTATAGTCTAAATATAAATTGTAACAATAATCACATCTTGTATCTTCTCTCTTAAAAAAAAAACAATTCATCTCTAAGTGATCTTCTGCTCGTCAAACAATGATATGAGAGAAAAATAATGAGAAGAAAATTATTAAAGAAAATGATGCAAACAAAATGTAATAACACTATCAAATCAAATTCATATATCAAATGCTTTTATATAATGGACAAAAATAATCTGAGCAACCCAAATGTATGTTTAAATAATCTAAGCAACCCAAAAAATAATCTTATCAAAAGTACAAAAAATGAATAAATAATGAGAAAACTATTACATCCCCATGAAACTGGTACGCAGAAGTTCATAACACTAAGTTTAAATAAAATAAATGTACGTTGTAGCTTCTTCAAGGCTATCATGACATTATTTGTTGGATGTTATGCTATCTAAATGTATGATATAGTAACGATTATGATTTTCCTTAGAAAAAAGTAGTCAGCTTCTATATATTTAGGTGTCAAACAGGCCGTGCCTACCCTGTCTAGTTTTAGGCCTCCCAACCGGGATACCATGCATGGCCCGGCACAATTCAATGAAGGTCAGGCCGGCACGGGCCCACAGCCCAAAATTCACCAAGTATTGGCTCAGTTCGGGTCGGGTCATAACCCGAATTTTTTAAAAAATTAGGGTTTTGGCGTTGCCGCCATGCAACCGCCCCATCACCCTTTAGGGACTCGATGAGCCTCACCCATCGGCGTCAGCTCATCGTAACTACACTCTGTGCATGGACACGTGTGTCGTGCCCACGTGCCAGCCATTTGTGTCGTGTATAGCAAGGCACACGAGTCAAAATCCCTCGGCCCAGCACGGCACGACCAGTGCCAAGGGTAGGCCCAGCACGGGCACGGATCATTCCCGTGCAATGCCAAGCCAAGCACGGCCGAACCGTATCATGCTTCGTGCCAAGCCAGCCCAACCCAGCCCGTTTGACACCTCTATATATATTTCATTTGCTCATAAAATACCAGATTTAAGACTATATATCAAGTTTCATGACTATTATATTAAAGGGTTGTGAGATAAGAGTGTATATCTAATCTCCTCAAAAAAATAATGAATCTAAAGTATCTCATAAGTAAATATTATCATTGTTCTCAACTCAGCTTTATACTATATCTCAAAATAACTATTTACTTTTTACTTTTCCATAAGACATGTATTCCGTCTAGAAAGTACAAAACTTTATTATAGGCCTCCCCTCTCAGCACAAGCTAGTGTCCAACTCAAATTTAAATACTAAGTCAACTGGAAGTATCCATTATCCTTGAAAGAGATCTCAAGTCATAAAGATTCCTTTACATATCTCAATATGGAAAAAATTATGTTAATATAAATCTATCAAGAAAAATCTAAGAAATATCAATATATATTTAAGTATACTATATCTAATCTATTCATAGCAAATATTTAGGATTTCCTATGATTCTTTTATAAATAGTTTAGTCAACCATGAGATCATATCAAAAGTAAAATTAATATGTAAATAAATAGAAGTATTCGGTGAAACACAATCCAAACGACTAACTTTTACAAGAATATCATGGGTACATCTTCTCTAAGACAAAAATGATATCTCTCAAAGAATAAATCATATCTATGCCAAAAAAAATAACTCGCAAGGTCCTTCGTATGAAACTATGTTTAAAAATATTCATTGAGTTGGGTGATTCCTAATTTATCATCTCATAATCAAAATTTCAACTATTATAACAATCAGCAAAATTATCTTATCATCATATCTCTTTTAAAAAAAAACAAATAAAAATCAATAACATACATAAATAACCCAAATAAAATGATTACTTATGAAAATCTCACAAACCAAACGATAGATTACCATTTAATATCATATAATATTTTTTGGAATCTAAAAACTAAATTTGACTCTGATACAATGATACTTGAAATCTAGATGGTTGGTCCATATATATCTCATCCATAATGTCAAGATGAAAAAATATATACATTCTTTATATCTAACTAATAAATTCTTCTACTATAAGATACGACAAAATAAATTATAATTTATACTAAGATTATCTTGGTTATTAGAGAGTTAATCTACCTCATATATCTTGATAAATTCTCTCGCTACAAGTCTTGCCTTAGAGCAATCTATCTTTTCACCTAGACTCATCTTCACAGTTAACACTCGTATACAACCAATAATAAACCTTCTTAAAGAACATAATATTAATTCTCAATTCACATTAGAGCAAAAGACATATATCTCTTTCATTATCTTTTGACACCATCTGAGATGAGATAATATCTTAGAAGTACCAACAACATAGTTGTCTAATTGACAAATATAACAGATACTCTTACCTTGGGATCATGAATTCAATCCCTAGAAATGATACATATACTTTTAAGGGAGCCTTTCAATTGAATATATCATGTGGATAAGATGGAAGTCTTGCCTACTCCAATCCTTAGGCCCCAAGGCTCTTATATGAGCCAAGGAGTAGTAAGCATTGGGTTTGGTGAGAAGGAGAAGAAAAAAAAATAAAAAAAAATTTAACAAATAACATCTCTAAATGAGACTTGGATATCTTAATATCATCAAGAAAAATAATAAAAGAAACAAAAAAAAAAAAACAAGACAAGAGTGCTACAAAACTTGTGAAATTGAAAAATAAGTACGATTCTTTTGTCTCTTTCAAAGAGTAATCAAAATGTCACAATTAGATGGATTAGGTGCAAAATCATTTGGCTCCTCAATAGGGTCATCTTTTGTCTGAACAAACTAGGTATGTCTCTCTCCTAGTATAGACTCTAAGTCAAGAGTGATCAAATCTCTTAATTATAAACTTAATATGAGATTATATTTGTGAAGACTCATGGACTATTATGTTAACTAGGTTTTAAGGAGATCTTCCTACTTAAGACACTTCACTCTTTAGACTCAATGTGATCTAAATTTTTGATAAATATAACGACTTTATAAAAGCAATATCATATTGAGTATCAATATGCTCAATTATAACTGACAGATAACTCTTTCTACTCACCAATGATTCAAGCAATGATATAGGTAAAAAAGAAAGAATAATAGATTTAAGTACAATATCTAAATTCATATCTTTCTTAGACTCGTTATAAAATAAATCATAATCAAAAAAATAACATTCATATTTACCAAAAATCTTTCAGTCTCTAGTATAAAATATTTGTATCCTATTTGAAAACTTTATCATCCAAGAAAGAAAAAACTCAAGAACCTAGATATCAATTCATCCAATTTTATAAAGCAATCAAAAATAAAATAAGTACATCCAAAAGCTCTAAGAAATAAACTAAATAGCCCCTTTTCAAGATATAGAATCTAAAACAATATATATTGAAAAAAACAAAAAAAAAAGAAATATAATTAATGAGGTTGATTGTGTCCATGCTATCTCAATCAGATGTATATTCTTTTTTTTCAACAACCTCATTATGTTAGGACATGTTGGCACAGGGGGTTTGATATATTATTATATAATTCATACAATAAATGCTAAATCGATCTAAATATATTCTAATGCATTGTCAATTCTCAATTTTTTTTATATTTTTTTATATTTTTTTATATTCATTTTTTATCATTTTATGAAATTTAAAAAATAGAAAAAAATGCAACATATCTCGAAATAAATATATTAGTTAATATATATCTCGAGCAATTATCAATAAAATTGATTTAATATATAATTTCATATCTGGTCGCACCCTTACTAGGTCCTCATAGGTCTGAGTATATTAGATCGAATGAGTTCCTACTCAAGTCAAACTGACATGTAAGATAGAAACCCCTGAAAAAATTTCTTAGCTGACATCTCATACTCTATAATCAAAATATCTTTAAGACTGGAGTATAAGATTCTCAATATTATCAATAATTCTTGAACAAGTTTACAACATACATGTAAAAGATTCAACACACTTAAATATTTAGAAAGAGTTCTTATTGTCAAAGATAAATAGTATTATATATTTTACTAATCCTAAATGAAAATTTACTCTATATCTTTTGATTTTATAAACAAACATCAATAAAAATAAAAATAAATCAAAATTAAATTATCTGAAAAAATAATTTATAATAATTAAACTAATAGGACAACTAAAAATAAATAAGATATAAGAAAATAACAAAGACTCTAATTTAATACTATCATATCCAATAATATTCGAATGTTTGTCATTAACTACAATAATAATTTCAAAATATAAAATAAATATAATAAACATAATATGATCATCAATAATATAAATATTAGTTTATGTATTAATTATACAAGAATCTAAAGTGAGTATACGAGTGAAATAACTAATAATATTAAAAGAAAAAACAGATATGTTATTAATTTAGAGATGAGTTTTTAAAATTATTCTCTAGTAAATGTATATGTCACCGTCGATAAATTTTGTGAGGACCTCTTGATGGCTCCGATAACCAACTATCCCCCTAAACACCATGTAAATTTCTCAATCTACTCTCTAAATATAATATCCAATAATTATCTTTGGTATGATTCATCTTCTTATAGTAGATACGTTGAATTAAATTCATCCTTCAACTACCTTTGTTACAATAAATCATACCATGTCACAAATTTTTGATTTTTATAAACAACAAAAAATTACACTAAATTAGTATTTTAGGCAAATCCTAATTTTTGTGTGTTTTTTGCTAATTTTATTGAAATCATAATTAGGATTTGGGCCCAAAACACCAATGCACCCCACCACATCACCACGTGCATGTGTATACTACTACATAAATCATTATGCGTGCTCATCTAATACAGGCAACAGTGTGCACGTGTGCACACTACAAAGCACGTGCCTACACAAAACTTGCACACACCACAACATAAACACCAGCACACACCACTATGTTTGTGCCTGCACAAGTCTCCTTTTTTTTATAGATTGTGCACACACATTATGCTAGCACGATGCACAAAATTTGTTCTTCTAGAGTTTGTAAACACTTACCAACACACTAATTCAACTATGATACCATGTTAAATAAAAAAAATATAAAAATAAATATAATAAAACTCTCTAATAAAATTCATATATCAAATACTCTTATATAATGAACAAATATGATATGGGCACTTGACAAGTCAAGTACTCACATCAAAAATATAAAAAACAAAAAATTATAATAACAATATAATAAAAGAAAATATTAAATTTCTTTAAATAAATATCAAATACAAAATATCTTACTAATAATTATTATTGTAATGAACATTAGGTTTATACTGGACCTTAAAACAATCGTATATCTCTTACTTTTTCATAAAACAAGAAGTCCTCCGAGGAAAATATAAAAACTTATCATAGGCCTCATCTCAGTGGAAACTGATGTCCAACTAGAATCTGAATATTAAAATAATTACAAATATTTGTGATCATTGAACGAGATCTCAAATCCTACATATTTCTTCTGATAACATATCTAAATATATGAAGAGCAACGACCAAGTAAACCTACAAAGAAAAATTTAGGAAACAACTAATAGCTCACACACAAGAACAATTAGAAAGCAAAAGATAACTCAGGAAATCAAATCTAGATTATATTAGTTTTGCATTGAATGAAAGAAGAAAAGAATATGGAAGACATCAAAACCAAAAGAGGAATCAGGCAATTCTAGATGCATGTGCTCTCCCTAGGACAGTAGCCCTCCAATTGAATTAGCTAGAAAATCCTTATCCCCTCCTCCACACCACAAATAGCTTTCTTAAAGCAAAAAAGCTACCCAGCAACAAGCTAAAATCCTATCCAACTCCTCAAGCAAGCCAATGGAGGTGCTAGAAAATCTTTTTTAGCTAGGCAATCACAATTTCTTTCCATGTGTTAGTTTGTTTTTCTTTTGCAAAAGACTCCTTAACGCATGACCTTTTGCCCCTCCTCATATATGTGTAGCAAATGAGGACTTTATCATTGTACTAATTGAATAAACTATATTTGATCAAGTAATAATCAAATATTTAATTTGTCTTACAATTTTAAGCAATAAAATCAGCTTTAAAAATCAAATCAAATATCAATACTTAAATCAAAAAAAAAAAAAAAAAAAAAAAAAAATTAGCGTAAGTACAACCCAAAAGCATAACCTCTGTGATAATGCTAGTCGGTTTTCCAAATCATATGCCAAAATCTAATGCAAAAAACTTATTTCAGGATTTTCAATTCCGAATCATATTTTAGAAATAAAAAATTGTACACCAAATAATAGAACGAACATGCTACTATATTTTTGTGGAAAACAAGAAATTTAATTTTCAATGAAAAATGAAAATTTCAAACATGCTCTTGATCAAGACACGCTCTTAATCAAAACAAGTTTTTGACTCACCAATAGATTATCATTTCCATCAGTCTGCCCAAGCGTCTCTTCTATGATAAGATCGCGTTCAGTAGGGCCACCATACTCCAAACATTTCTCAACAACATTAGATGCAAACTTATGCTGGCTCATCTGTACAATATGGCCAGAAAGCTTGTTAATAATTTGTCGCCTTTCTTGAGGTTTACCCCTCTCCAACACGTGCTGTTAAAAATTGTGCGTATTTGTCAGTAACGAATGATAAAAACACAAAATCCAAAATGAAATAAGAAAAACACAAGAGATGAGTCGCAGCAGTCTAAAAAAATATTTTTGAACTACAATATCCTTTTTTAAATAATTTTTAAATTTCACCCAAGAAAAATGCATCTCCCATGATCATAGGCTTATACATAGTTATCTCTAAAGACAAAAATCTTTAGAGACCTTAAAGCACAATGTAAAATTGAGGCACAATTTTTTTGCATGGCATTTTCTACCTAATATATATATATATATATTATATATTCACTGAATATTATATATAATTTTTATCTATTATGAAAATACAATCAAATAATTGATATTAAACATAAAAATTAAATATTATTACTATTTTTCATCACCGCGAATATTTACAATTTTGAATAAAATAATAAAATTTCAATAATCAAACATACAAAATTCTAAGATATCAAATATATTAGCTATAATTTTCAAGAGTAAGAAAAATGAGACTTGAGAAATAATATGATTTATTGAAAGATTTTAGGAATAATTAATTTGTGTGGGAGACTTTGAGAACATTATATTTTGTGGGGGCGCCTGAGGCAAGACGAGATGAGGCGATGCACATCTGTATGGGCCTAGTGATGTCTGGGCTTTAGGAAAGCATGAGGCACATCTTTAAAAACTATGGGCTTAGGAGCATTGTATTAAATTCAGAGCTAAAATAATATATATTATTAATGCATATACTGTCAAGTAGAGGTGTCAACTGGGTCGGCCCGGCCCGGCCCGGCACGAGGCACGGCACGATTCGGCCGTGCCTGGGCTGGCCCGGCACGGAAATTTCCCGTGTCCAGGCTCGTGCCATGCTAAGGCTAACCGGGCCTCGTGTCATGCCTGGCCCGGCACAATACCGTGCCAAAACCAAAATTTTTTCAAAATTAGGTTTACGGGGGCGCCAAAATCCTAATTATTTTTAAAATTGAGTTTCGGGCGTTCCGAAATCCTAATTTTTTTTTTAATTTTGGGTTTTGTGCGTGCCAAAACCCTAATTTTATTTTAATTTAGAGTTCGGCCCAACAAGGCCGAACCCCGGAGGATCGTGTCACGGGCACGTGCCGGGCTGAACTCTACAAAACCGTGCCGGGCCAGGCACGGCACGGTACAGTAACCATGCCATGTCTAGCCCGGCACGAAAGCACGGACGAGCCTGAAAAAAACGGGCCGGGCCGGGCCGGCACGTCCCGTTTGACACATCTACTGCCAAGATGATTTAGATGAAAATAAATTCTGAGAATTTTTGAAAAGTTTGTCATAGGTGAAGATTTAAATGATCATATAAATAAGAATAGAAATTAAGTATGAGAGAAATCAATAAGATTAATATTTAAGTCATTTCTGATAATTCAGGGTGGCCATTTGGCTGGATCCAAACCCAACCCAAATGCCCAGCCTGGTGGGCTTCAGTAACCTAGCCCATACCAAGTAGCACCATGGGCTGTAGTCAGACTGCAGTTGGGCAAGCTGATCATGCATAGTTATCCTTTTTGAGCTGATTCATATTCGGGAGAGGAAAACTGTTCTGTGAGGGAAATAGTTGGGCCCATAAAATCAGGCCAGATCTTCCCAGCCCAGTTATGTATAACCAGACCGGGTACGTCCCAGCCCATTTCTCTAGGCTATTAATTTAGCCAGGTCAAACCAGCCAACCCAAATTGTCAGGTATAAGCTAGAGGTGTCAACCGGGGCGGGCCGGCCCGGCCCGGCACGAGGCACGGCACGGTTCGGCCGTGTCGGGGCCGACCCGGCAAGATAAAAAACCGTGCCCGGGTTAGGCACGAACCGTGCAGTGCCTGACCCGGCACGGTTCGGCCCGAGGCACGGCACACCGGCACGGGTTCTTCCCGTGCCTGTTTCACGCGGCCACGCGGCGCCCGGCCCCTCCCGAAAAAAAGACCGCGGGTCGGGTCTGATTGGACCTAACCCTCGGTCCCAACTGGCCAACTCCCAAGTCCCAACCCACACCAACTTGGCACTTCGTTCTACTTCCACGAGGCCCTCTGGCATCTGCCCCGATTCCCGATCCTGAACCGACCCAAGTCCCCAACCCAACGGGAAAAAAATTAAAAAAAGATTAATAATATTAATTTTCAGCCGTTGGATTCGCCTCCAACGGGTAGGGGACAGAATCCAACGGTCCTCATGATTCTGCACCCTAAATAATTATTAAAATTCCAAAAAAATATAAAAAAAAAAAATTTTTATAAAAAATTAATATCTTTAATCTATAAATTCTACCCCTCTCCCTTTAACATTTATGTTTTTCAAAAATATATATTCTCTCAGATCTTTCTCTTTCTCTCACAAAAACCGTGCTTCTCTCTCTCAGGCCTCGGGATTTTGCTTTCGGCTTGGATTTTCCTGAAACTCGACTTAAGTTTTGAATATTAGAGCTTGACTGCGATGCACCGTGCACGTGACCGACCTCACTGCTTTTACCGGGTAATTTATTTTACGGTTTTTTTACTCTCTCTATATAGTTTATCTCTCTAGACCAAACTTAGGAAAAATAAAAAATCAAAAAAAATGACAAATACACCTGACACGTATTTAAATTTAGAAAATAAAAATATTACACAGAGGTCTGAGGCTGCTGAAACTTTGGTTTCTCTAGTCGTCTCAAACCAAAATTCTAAAAAACAAAAAACTAGGAGGCTTCTGTAGTTTGGACTCATTTTAAAATCATAATACAAAAAAATATTAGGGTAAGGAATAAGAAATGACACAGTGCAAATATTGTATGAGACTTTTAACATGTAAGAGTTCATTTGGGACTGGGCACCTAAAAAGGCATGCCGAATTATGCACAAAAAAACATTGACCATTAGATCCTAGGCAAACCCAATTTGACACTACATTTTTTGAGACTGGATCAAGTTCAGTCTCAAAGTTTACTCCCTTCATATACTCCAGCGAGTTGGGTATGGACGGCATGGCCATGCTCATCACATTGATGAGTCTTCCGATCAGATTTTCGAAAGATCCAAGAGTAGTGCGCATCATGCAGACATATTTTCAGCCTGCCTATCGTAGAATTCCTAGGTCCAGATCTAGGAATGACATACTAAAGATATATAAGTTAGAAAAACAAAAAATAATTAAGGAATTTATGGCATATAGTGGAGTGGTGTCCGTGACGTCCGATATATGGACAAGTCACGATGATTCTTCTTATGCATGTCTCACGAGCCACTATGTAGATTCTAACTGGACAATCAATAAAAAAATATTATGATTCTCTGAGATTCTTCATCCTCATGATGGCCCGGCTATTTTTAAATGTATGATGAAAATCTTTAGGAAATATTAGAGACGCACCATTAGGAGAGATCTTTCATGTCAGATGCATGTGTCACGTGATTAACCTGATTGTTCAAGCGGGTATGAAAGTGTGTTCCCCCGCGTTGGATAATATACGCAATGCACTAAAATATATTCGTACTCCTCGCAGAGAACAAGAGTTTGGTAGTCTTTGTTTGTCTGCGAATCTTGAGAAGAAGAAATTCCAATCGGATGTGAGACATCGTAGGAATTACACGTACCTGATGTTAGAATCATGTGTTGGATACGAACACGTGATATCCGACTACGTCAATAGTAAGAGTGACGAACTTATTATTGACGACACTGACTGGGCTTCAGGAATTTTATTTATGAAATTCCTGAAGATATTTTATGACACGACGAACATGTGTTCGTCGGTTTATACGTCCACCACTTGCATTGCACTCCGTTGTATATGCAACATTAGTTGCATGTTTAGGAATTATCGAGCTGACCCGACGCTTAGCCATATGATTGCAGAGATGGAGACCAAATATTTAAAGTACAGGTCCACCGTTCCATCTCTTTATTGTCTCGCTGCATGCATGGACCCTAGGGTTAAGGTGGAAGAGGTAGAAAACACCCTGACTTTCATTTCCTCGTGCATGAACCTGGAAGAGCCACCTGAAGGGTTCATTTACGAGAAGTTGACAGACCTGTTCACATACTACGATACTAGGTATGGTGGTGGTGGTGGTGAGATTGTGATTACGGACATTGATACCTTGTTCGAAGATGACGATTATTCCATTAACCTATCGAGGGGGAAACGTAGGGGTGGACCATCACATAGGAGTGAGCTGTCTCGGTACTTAGATACCGATTACTGCTCAATCCTATCACATTCTGATACTAAGAATCTTGATTTATTACAGTGGTGGAAATCATATGAGTCCACCTTTCCCATGCTATCTAGGATGACACGGGATCTACTGACTCCTTCGGTGTCAAGCGTAGCATCGGAGTCTGTTTTTTCTGTTGCAGTGAACGTGATTTCGGATAGGAGATCGAGATTACGTCCAGATATGGTTGAGGCCTTGGCTTGTTTGAAGGATTGGGAGAAATCGAGGTTTAGCATCCATGATTTTGCTGGAGCTGGGACTGGGACAGGCACTGCAGTCGCATCCACATCCACTACGATGGCGGAGGAGTTGATTGCCGATGATGATGATCCATATGATACTGATCTTGATGTTGCGGCTGATGATTCTCATGATATACCAATTGACGATTGATGATGATCTACTATTTTTTGCTTTCGATATTATTTTTATTGATTATACTCTTTGTTTGTACGTTGTGTTGAAACTGATATTTGTTGTGTTCGGACCTTTGGTTTCAAATGGATGATTAGTAATTTTTCATTTTTGTTGTTTATGTTTTTTTTAATTTTTATTTTTACTAACATAATATATTGATTAATTTTTTTTATGATTAAAATTTTCTTTTAAAAATTAATAACTTTATTATTTAATTAATAATTATAATAAAATTTAAACTAATTTGATATTTAAAAAAAAATTTTAACTTTGTTTTTTAATTAATTTTTAATTTTAACATTTTTTAAAATATAAATATTTAATACTATACAATATCTAAAATTTTAAATATATTAAAAAAATAATAATAATAAATTTTCTGCCTCTCGGGCCCGGCTTTTTTAAACCGTGCCCGGCCCGGCACGGAAGCACGATCATGCCCTAAAAAACGGGCGGGGCCAGCCCGGCCCGGCAAGTTTGACACCTCTAGTATAAGCTGGATATTTACAAAAAACAAGGAGCCCAAAGCCCACTTTGGACCGAGAAGGCATGACAGGTTAAAGCCCGTCCAAAGCTCGAGCTGGCCAAGGCAAGACACGTGTTCCTAGCCTGATGGCACAATCCACTGGCCCAAGGATCCGAAGCTGGCTATGAGTCACGGGTCAAGTCTCATCGAATGATCGCCCAATGGGGCATGTTATTTTTTTTTTAAAAGATTCGATCACGTATGCTGAATATTGATTAAGTGGCCAATTGCAATTGTTTGGTCATGTAAGTTAATCACTCGTATTTTCATGCAATGGGTTCCGACATGGAATTTTCTAGCACAACCCTGCATTCGTCCATGCCACAATGCCTTGCTAGGCAAGCCGATTAGTTACCATGCCATGCAATCATACCATGCTTTGGATGGTACAACATGGTGGCATGGACGTACCTCACTCAAACGGGCAGTGTCAACACGGCACAGCCCATTTGAGCAATAATACATAAAAAACCTTAATGCATTAAAAATGTCCAAATATCAAATGTTAAACAAACTTTTCCTTGAAAATTTATAAAATATTATTTTAAATTTTATTTTTCTATTCAAAATTTTTTCATAATACCTCTTATTATGAAAAATAAAAAGATTTTTCAGCCCTTATTATGTGATCAATCATTATTTCACAACAAGAAGGCTTATCATAAAAAAATATTTTAAAATTTTAACTTTCATATTTACCTAATTACATATAATTTCTAAATATCTACATTATGCTTGATTTTACATTATTCATTATGTATTTTTAAATGACTTGCGCCCGAATTTGATCAACTACTAAGAAATTTGCTCAAATTTTATATTTTGCTTTATTTTTTGTATTAATTTATAAAATTATTTCTATTATATCAAAAAAATTCTATATATTTGAACTGAATATTTTGTATGATGATACACATGGACTAGGGAAAGAAGTACGAGCACTATCCATAATAAAATTATTTATAAAAAATTATACAAAAAGAAATAAAATAATAAATCCAAATAAAATATACCAAATAAATAAAAGTAGAAGTTAAAAAATATTACTCAATTGAAAGATCAAAGTCAAAATTCTTTAAAATTTAAACTATTTGAAATACCAATGCTTAATTTGCACTACCAATAATATCATATAATATGATGAACAATAAAAAAAACATTAAAGAAATTAATAGAATAATTGGATAAAAAAATTTAGAAAATATGTAATATTTATATATAAAAAAAATAAGCAAAAAAAAAAAAAGAGGTGTGAGGAGAAAGTATCCCAGCAATCAAATGACCATTGGGGAGGAAGAAAAGAGATGAGGGAGCAATAGTCATGTGACCAATGGGAAAAGATGAAGAGAAGAGTGGAGGTGCCCAAATGGGGGAGGGGGACAGCCTGGCCCAGAACCCTAGGCCTGTCAAGCTTGCCACATTGAGCCTGCCTGACTGGACACCCCTAGGCCCGCTACGCCCATATAATATAAGGCCCATGAGATGAACCAAAAATCTTAAAATATTGCAAAGCCTATCCTGGCACAGCCATTGTCCAATCAATTGCCAAAAGGCCCGACTCAACTTAAGCTTTAAGCCTAATTGGTCTCAAGCTTCCTAATTGATCTCAAGCTTCCTAATTGATGCACTTAGAGGTGTCAAACGGGCCGGGCCGGCCCGTTTTTTTTAGCACGAGCGTGCCTTCGTGCCTGGCCTGGCACGGTTTAAAATAGTCGGGCCCGGCATGGCCCGCAGGCATGGCAGGCCGTGCCATGCCGTGCCGGCCCACTCGGGCTTGCCAGTCCGTATGGTTCAGGCTTCGGGGGACCGCGGGTCGGGTCGAATCAGACCCGACCCACGGTCATTTTTGCGGTAGGGGCGATCGCGGGGTCGGGCTCAGGGGACACCCGACACGAGACGAACCCATGCCGGTGTGCCGGGCCGGGCCGGCCCGGCCCAGTTGACACCTCTAGATGCACTAGGAAGTCTGTGTTGGATGTGACCAACCACCTCAGACCATAGTTATTAAACACATGTCTAAAGATCAAGCACCATGACACCTCTCCCTAGGCACCTTACCTATGGAGAGGCACACACATTTGCTACAAGCATGCTTAGGCATGGGTCACGTAAGCACACATTCTACATGTACATATAGACAATTAATGGTTCGGTTCAGTTTTTTGATATTTTCTTTTTTGGAAAAAACCCAAACCAATATTAGAATGATTTTTAGTTTTTGGTTTGGTTGTAAAAATATTTCAATAGTTTTTAACCAAAAACCATGTGCCATGCGACATGCAAGGCTATTTTTTTTTTCAAAACTTTTTAATCATGCTCGTGGGCCATCTTAGTGACTAAGGCAGACGCACAATTTATAAAATTAATTTTTTGAAAGTGCCTGAACGGAAATAAAAAAGCACTCATGACTGAACATGAATTAAAAAATGATCTCAACCAAAAAATCGAACCATTAAATTTCTGTTTTTAATTCAAAAAACCAAAAAAAAAAAATTGATTCAGTTTAGTTGCATTCTTGATCTATTCGATTGAGCCAAAATCCAAACAAAAAAAAACTAAAACCAAACCGTTTAACCCAAAGCTCACCCATATTGATAAGTATCATACTCACATCAATTAACATAAATCTTCCTACAAAATTTATTTATAAAATCATAGAAGAATAAATGATTCACATAGATATCACCACTTTATAATAATATCTTAACTTGTGTGTTTAATAACTTATTTGTGGTCATCTATCATAGTCAATACTTACACAATTAAACTTACAAAAATGTAAGGTTTCTGCATGTAGATTCATCTCACGGAATAAGATTAGAAAGGTTGTCACTTCATTCGGATCAAATCTCATGAGAGTGTCCAATAACTTACATGTCACTGTCCGTCAAGACCAACACACATAAATCTATGTTAGACTAATATCATAGATTTTTGTTTTAAATTCATTTCTATTAACAAACAATCATAATATTACCACAAATAAATACTATACAACCATATTTATCATACACAAATACAATAAATCAACTCTAATTCCCTATTTAGCATAACATTAGAAAATAATTCGCATGAATATTTTTGTTATTCAGCTTGTCGAATCGATGATTCTCAATAATAGTCAGCATAAGAATCTAAGTCTCAAATCATATTCTCAATCAACCATTATTTGTATTCTCCTTAAATTTGAACCTAAAAAATTGGAATTCAAGTTGCCTAAGATTTACATGCTCATGAATACAATCTAAATATTCCTCATTCTTTGGCAAAATCTCCAACTCTCCCTTTTATGCCATTGGGGTCCTATCAAGCTGTTGTGTAGCTTTTAAAGTTGGAAGTAGCGCTAGTGATGATAAGAATATCACAACTGAAATAATTATCCTTATAAACACAAATTCACAACAACAAAAATAGTCGAGACTAAAATATTTACTCTCTAGAGCACAGTCATAATAGCAAGAATACCAGAACAAAAATATTTTCTATCTAGAATACAAATTCATGCCAACAAGAATATCACAACAGAGAATGTTCCTCTATGTAGTAAAAAGTCATGAGAAAAAATTAGTCACGGATAACTATTATTTGATATAATGAGATTTTGGATTTGCAAAAAAAATGTCACGACACTGTAAAATACCACATCTTCTTTTACCTGTGGCACTTAGTTGTTGCGACGTGAAAATAAAATCACTAACGAAATTAAATTTAAGTACCGATGCACCATAACTCCAAGTCCAAGATAAAGTCATGACTAGGGAAAAAATAATATATAGTACAAATATAATTATAATTAGGTAATACAGTCACTGCATGCAAAGATTATAACAATCTATTTTGTAAAATCATGACTAAGAAATATTATCACGACTACTCAATAGGCATTTACAAGTGTGATTAAGTTATAACATTGAAAATGTTGACTTTTCATTACTTTTATACCTTTCAAATTAGTTTTCCACCAAATTTTTAAATTTTACTCAAATTATATGCTATTTAATTTTTATTCATTCAAATTCATAAAAAATACTATTTAATAAAATTTGTATATTATAAACACATATTCCATACAAACATATCATGAAATTAATATACATTAACTCAAAATAATTACTACTTTGAGTGCCAAAAATATATATATATATATATATACATATATATGAAAACTAATATATGTATATATATACTTTTATTTATATGTGTGTGTGTGTGTGTAAATACATGCATACATATATATATATATAGTTGTTAAAAGGGTCGGGCAATCCGGGCATGGCCAAGGCCCGGCCTGATTCAACCATGCATGGCTATGCATGGCATGGTTTGGAACCATGCGGCGGGCAAGGCCAGGCCAACCCTTGGCACGATTTATGCCATGCCGGGCCAGGCACAGCTCGTGTGACTGACCCAACTTCATGATAAACCAGCTTAGAGACTCGGCTGGATTTTTTTTTAAATTTAGCTAGAAAAATCATGTACGACTCAGTCCGACTCTGCCCAACCCAACAAGTCCAAGCACAACCCAACCTGAGTCGGGGTAAGAGCCGAGCCTACGAACAGGTAATTCTCAAGTCATGTCATGTCTGACATGGCATAGTTACTGTATCGGGTCGTGCCATACACGACACAGTGGCCCAATTGGACCACCAAAAAATAAGCCAGACTGGCCCATTTGACACCTATATATATATATATTTGTATAATATAAGTGATATATACATTTATAAACATTTAAATATATATATGTTATATACGAATATATATACACATTTATATATCAATAATCCTATATATAGGTAAGTGTGTGTATATATATATATGCTTATATATATGTGCTATTTGGTTTATATATATATATACATAGGTTTTTATACATATTTAGATATATTTATACATTTGTATATACATATATATATACTTGTTTGTATATATATATATAATAATATATACTTGTTTATATATATGTGTGTGTGTGTGTGTTATATAAGTGTATATATACATACATATATATATATACTTTTGTGTGTGTGTGTATAAACACATAATATTTTGATTAAAAAAAAAGAAAACCACTTTCAAATTCAAAAATCAGCTTCAAATTCGAAATAGAAATTTTCGAATTCGAAATATCAAATTTTTTTAGTTCAAAACCCAGTTATTTCAAATTTACATATTTTTTTTAAGTGATACATGTCAACGAGGAGACTAAATTGGATTTCTTATTTTAAATATATCAAAACATTAATATTTTATAATTTATTATATTTTTTCTTAGAATTCAAATTGTCTTTTTTGATAAATATTTTTTGGTAACTACACTAAAATATAATTTACCTTATAATATATGCAGTGCATGAGACCTTATTACAAGCTAGCATATAAGTCCAAGGCCCTTAGGCTTTGGCTTGCATTGCACTAAACCAAGGATTCAGGCTAGTATGGATTCGATCCAGGATAAATTGCATGAAACACAAAATAGCATGGGTTCAACATGTTCCAGGCCTAGCACATATCATGTTAGTGGGCCATTTGGTTGTATCATGATGTGATGTCTCAAAGGCATGTCAGGTCATGAAGGTGAGGCACAGTGACATGGCGTGAGCCAGGATAGATGGATCATGTCAACTTAACATAGACCAAAAAAGATATGTCATGTTGGTCCGATATAACTCATTTTCCACCACTAACTAGCAATTGACATTTGATGTATAATCTTATGATTAGTTGAGTAAGTGCTAAAGTTATTAAATATATACTCTAAAGCATTTTCTCTCCTAATTGTTTTTATATTTTAAATAGATTAATTTTTTATTCATTTATAAAATATCAGAAAAATAAAAAAAAATATGATATAAAATAAAAATTACGATATAAAATAAAAAAATAAAATAATCAAGTAAAATATATACAATCATCAATAAATATAATAAAATATAATAATGTATCATTAATCTCAACTTTATTAGGTCCTTATATATCTAAATATATCAGATCTAATAAGTACATGTTAATACAAGTCTGGAGAATAAGATGATAAACTTTAATATATTTTGTTAATAAAAAAAACTCATACTCTAGAAAAGAGACATTTTTAATACTGAGATTCAAAATTTTTAGCTTAGTCAAAGTCAAGCGATCAAATCAAGAATAAACAAATAATTAAATCAACAATACTCAAATACCTTGTCGAATATCTGATCATAAAAGAAAAACAAATAACTCATCATGTTCAATCTTGATCAAAAGATTTCTTAAAAATCTTTTGATTAAGCAAAATACTTCTCTGAAAGAAAAAAAAAACAGAATTGATTTATCAAGAAATATACCTTACAAAAAAAAATGACTACTATCATCAAAAACAAAAAATCACATAAAAAATATAATGTGTAAAGTTAAGTTAATATTTCAAAAATCTAAAGTAGAAAGAGGAATCACTAGAGATGTAGTACCTAGAAAATAAAAAGTATATATCATTACCTTACTAATAAGAAATTATATATATTCATCTTTGATAAGGATCATTATATGAAAACTTTGTGATAAAACCTAAATGACTCAGATAGTTTGTTGATCTCTCTTGAAAAACTACAAAGATTTTGACCTCTACTTTGGGAATAACTCCTAATAATTCTCTCTAGTGTAGATATTTTTCAAATAATGTGCATTATACTAAGAATTTTCTATTTTTGCCTCTACTATAATTGGTACTTACTCAACCTCCAATATATGTCATATTAGACATCTCTCTAATATGTCTATATTTGCCTTGCATATATTAAACATCTGATAATGGATCTCTAGTATGGAGAGTAAGATGTGACAATTAGAATATAGCTACAAAACTATGTAAAACTATTAGATAATGAAAATAAAAATATCATATCAAAAAGTTGCTCAATACACATGTTTCTCAGCCACATCCATCTCTGCTAAGAATACCCTCAAAAATTGTATACTTAGTTGTGTGAAGTAAAATAAGTAGTGATTGGCTTCAACACTGTAGACTTCTCTAGTCACACTCTCATCAACTGAAAAATAATATCAAATATTTGTATATTCTAAGAAGAGTAGAGTAATATTGCAAGATCTCATAATATCTTGCATGTTGCTTAAGATAAAAAAAGAAAGGAAAAATCTATCTTAATGAATTGTCACATGACAATCAACTATCAAATATCAATCTTTAATCATGTCTCCTTTGTCTAATCACTACGAGGCTAATTAGTAGGTTATAAAGTTTTTTCTAACTAAAAATTCACATATGAAAAATAGTAGTTCATTGCATATTAATTCATTATCCGAGCCTCTACAACGTAATAATTGATATCATATTTTCCTTCAATAGTAAAACACATTACATTGCACAATACTTTGTGGCATACTATGTTGCTATTTTTTTCTTTTTGCATTGCACTCAATGTGCACCATGTAACACCACACATTGTCCACTACTCTCTACAACACACAATACCCACTTGTACACATTGAACCTTTTTCATTGCACATGCTTCACCTTTTCCATGGCACAATATCACACCATGTCGATGTAGTAGGCAACAACATTACGCACACTTCACACGCCACATGTTGTGATGGATGACAACAAGGGTTCGCATTGATAACCCTATGGCACCCGCATTGATAACTCTACATGCCAACAACTCACATGTTTTGCACATAAAGCATGTGTTAGCACTATACAAATGTGTGCATACACACACCAACACCTTGCATGAACTTGTATTGTTACTGATACATTCTTACCCCTCGTACACATGGTTCCTATCTCTAGGGTAAGATAACTCTAACTTATGATACCATGAAAAAAGTAACATTAAGAAACTCTATGCATGATAATGAAAAAACTCCTTGTACATGCACAATAAAATCCTATGTCTATAAATAGAAACAAAAAAAATTAAGGACAACTAATAATGTTAGGTTAGAGGTGTCTGAGAGGCCATGTCATTCCGGGACATCCCATTTTTTGGTGGCCCAGTCGAGCCACCGTGCAGTATCGGGCACAACCTGATAAAGAAGTCATTTCGTGCCCAGCACAACATGACTTGTGTTTTTCCCAGTGCAGCACGGTGCAACCTGCACGAGTCCAGGCAGAATCATGTCGGATGGTGTAAAGTTGTGTCGGAAGCCAAGTCGTGTTGGTTTTTTATATTAAGTGTGTAAATCACAAATGTGCAATGCAAAAATATAAAAAAATATATTCATATTGTATATTCGACATTCATATAAAAAAAATATTTATCATGATATCATCCAAATAAATAAAAATAATAAATAAAAATAACATTAATATAATTTTGGATGGTCATCATCCGAGCTGATAATTTTGCCTTATAAATTATAATCTCATGCCTTAATTTTTATTCATGCTAATTCAAGATTTCTACCCTTAATTCCAAGCTAATTAACATGTCTAAGATACTTGTGAACTCCTCATATGACACCATCAAGAGTGTTGAGTTTTGTATCCCCTTTTGAAGGTCTTGGATCTACACTTTGAGATCCTACAAAACCTTCTCTATGCTTTGATCCATTAGATTAATTCTCTCTTTCTTGTTTGTCATAACAATCTCTAATTTGATCACCCAATCATTTAAGCTTGTAAGAGGATCACACACCTTCTACCTCTTTCCCTTGCTCTTAGCAGGAAGGTCAATGTCACATTCTCGAACTTAATTAAAAATATCCTCCAAGTGAAAGCTTATTATCATTTCTTTTGATTGTCTCTAAATAAAACCACTCTCTCTTTTATACGTGTATATTAAAATATCTATAACATTAGAAGGTTCTAAATATTTTACAATCCTCTAAAATCTTCCATACTTTTCTTTTAAAGAGAAGTCTCTCCATGTTTATAAAGCTTCACACATCCATATATAATCCTCTAAAGATTATTTGTCGATATTTAATGAAGAATGGTCTATTCATGAGAGGCAGTATGACATTAAATTAGAGGTGTCAAACGGGAATGGCCAAGCCCGACCTGCCACGTTGTAGTGTCGTGCCCCAGCTATCATGCCATGTCAGGCACATGGGCATGGCATATATGACCACGCATTGAACGTAGTTAATACGAGCCGATACTCAACAGAGAAGGCTTACTAAGCCCCGAAAGGACGAAGACACGCGACGATTCGTAGCCAAAATTCTAATTTTAAAAAAAAATTAAGATTTTGAACGACTCGAACCAGGCCGAACCCGATGATTTTTGGGCAGAGCCAGCACGATAGCCCGGCTGGACGGCCTAAAACTGGGGCGGGCAGGCCATGCCCGGCCCTGCCCATTTGACACCTCTACCTTAAATGGTATTGGATGAGGACGAAAGATTATTAACAAGGACTGTTACCTTCTATCGATCTCGATGGCCAAAAATCTATTTCTCCTATAAATATATAGTAGTCAATGAAATCGTGTATGAAACTACAATAAGAGAACTCATGTTCCTTCAAAATAAAAAATGTGTCAGTTATTATCTAGTAGTGCATAACGTGTGTTTACCTACTAGAGGTGGAAGTTTCAATATATGTGTTACTTCTCAAGTAAAAGTGAGTAAGCACTCCTTCACGACTCTGAGAAGTCACGTCCTTGATAAAAGACATCATCTTTGGTCCATAGAATCAATAAGGATCATAATAGATTAAAACACATGCAAAGCAATAATTTTCAAAAGTAGAGGTCACCAATCAATAAAATGTGCAATGCACGATATTGAGTAGGAGAGAATGTCACAAACTTATCATATGTGTCCATTACCATAACTAATATCTTTAATGAATATCAAGTATTATAACAAATTTGAGTAGAAATATATAAGAGTAATCCAACAAGAGAGTGCAAATGAATTGAAGATAACGCTTCTTCAAAATTCAGTCATGCCGACTCTGTTAAGTTTTGAGAGCTTGTCGCTAGCCTGGGATTTGACTATGAAAACGAATATTGGCCTACTCTGCACAAATTAATCGAAAGTTGGAAACACTCTCATGATGAATCCGAGGCAAAGTGAAACCACTCATCATAGAAACATAAAATGTGGAATGATAGGCAAGATCTCATAAAAGTATTGATGAGAGACCGTGGCATGAGCTGCACCACTATGTGAATGAGTAGGTCCATGACATCCTACTTCAGCATAGAGATTATGAGAGATTAATATTTTAATAACTTTATCTCTAAAAATCAGAGAGATTGAGTATGATAAATCTCAAACCCACGACCAACTAATTTTAGACAACAACTATTATCATCACACCAATGCATGATCTCTAATACATACATGTAACACAAAAATTTCTCAAATAACCAACTATCTCATTATTATTATTACAATGACACTTTTAACTTTGGAGTTATTATGTCTTCCAGAGCATTTATTAAAAGTGAAAACCCACAAACAAAAAATTCTATGTTCAATGGGGAGAGAAGTGACATACGGTGAAAAAAGAAGCACCAACCTGAGTCACATAATTGCCATACTGATCCTGAGCAAGAATGCAAGCTGATTCCAAAATCTCATCTATTATAAATTGGCATTGTGTATTGCCCGTACAATGCTCCAGAACTCTCTATCACAAACAATATGCAATAAAATTAATGATGCATTTCACATCATGGAATGATACAGAGATACAAGCGTAACATACTTGAATGACACGACAACCATAAGGGTGTGTCGAAAGGGTTGGAACTTGACCACGAAAAGAAGAGATTATGAATCCTATTTTATGTGTTGGAACACTCTCAATGCACTTCTGTATCACGTGATTGCCATTTTGATCCCGTACACATCTCATGACGTGACCATCCAATTCCTGAATCAGTTCTGCTTTCTGATCAAGCTCAATCACTTCTAGTGCCTAACAGGATCATATGACATAAATCAACCCTTTTCAGTTACAGGTGTTAACATGGAGTTCTCCCCAATAAGTAATCGAGATAGAATTCATGGAAAATAGCGTAAGGCAGGAAAGAGAAACATGTTTTAGTTTCAATCTTCAACAAAAATAAAAATCAAACCTTTTGGATTACACGGCATCCATACATTTGAAGACTCAAGGGCAAAATCTGACCAGTAAGCTGACTAGCAAGTTCCTTTCTCTGTTCATAGCTTCCATGCTCCAGAAACTGCCAGGTACACGATAGAGTGTGTAATAAAATAATCAGAATAACAGAGAAATCTGCAAAAGATAGTTCTTCATGTGCATTTTTAATGAACACACCTTCTGAATAACATAGTTACCAAAAACATCGGTCATTAATTTGGAAGCATGAGGAAGAACTTCATTAAACACGGACGCTTTATCTTCACCACTACAATTTTCCAACTTTTGCTGAATAAAACGACTGCCATGCTGATCAGCACTGGATATTCAAGCCATTCACAATTTCAACTTCAGATGAGGAAAAATCAAGGTGAAATCAAATACGATGC
Source organism: Sapria himalayana (assembly GCA_029783825.1). Lineage (NCBI taxonomy): Eukaryota > Viridiplantae > Streptophyta > Magnoliopsida > Malpighiales > Rafflesiaceae > Sapria > Sapria himalayana. The sequence goes on along the minus strand of JAREIK010000182.1, from coordinate 2,209,410 downwards.
ACAACTTGCCTAAATTCAACTATGTGCCCAGCAATGTCAGACAATTCAAATCTGCGGCCTTTCCCAGATTTCAACTCTTCGAGAAAATTATGCAATTTAGCGTAATGAAAATTCCCAAATCCTTTCTGTTCTTGCCAGCCAGAATATGCAGTGGCCACACATCTTCCAGTTCCTGATAAGAAGCGTTCGTCATTTCTTCCTCCAGACACTGCCATTCCCCCCGCTGGAGATCCGGGGAAAACTGGTCTACCATAATGCGTCGAACTAAATGGCATAAAAATACCAATGTTTGGTGGGTTCATAACATACTGTGGATTAATCACAAGTCCGCTACCTTGGTTTTGATTCGCCATTCCATTTACTAAATGTTGGAGCTTCTGATCATCAGAAGCATCCAGAATTTTCTCCGAGTTTCTAGTGTTATTTCGGTTCCCGATGACACCGCCGATAGAAGTTGTCGAATCAAATTGACTGGAGATATTGATCGGGAACCGTAGCCCGTGAAATTGCTGGCAGTATTGCATGTAAGTAGGAACAGGAAAACAAGGGTGCGTTGGGGAATTGTGATTTGGACTGACCGGTCCATCGACTATCATTGGGATAGAACCATGAGAGGCGTAGGCAGTAAAATGCGGAGGAACGAGAGTCGAATTCAAAGCGTAACCTCCTGCACACTGTGAGGAATACAGTCCCTGGTCCTGAGTATGTGAATAGAACGGATTTGGCGAAGCCACATAAGCTGCTGAGGCAAAAAGAGGGGGCGTGAAGCCAGACGACTGCAGAATCGGATGCAGCCCCGTCGAGAACTTTAATGGAAGAAATTGATTTGTTCCACTTCCACTGTATGTCGAATTGATTATTTGAGATGAATCTTTGTGATCTTGGCGGACTTGATGCCACTGTGGATTTTTTTTATGCTTGGAGCTTTGAAAACAAGATATGCTCGTGTTCTTCATTCCAGATTCTACAACACTAATATTTACATCATTGTCGCCTCCTTTCCGTAGTGATGAGGAAGCCATAAGGGAGGAGGATGAAGCAGGAACAGAAGCGAAATCCATATCAGCTCCTGGTGCGCTGTCATGCGGGCCCCGCGGCAAGCTTGTAACAGTAGTATGCTCCGCCGCTTCATTAGTCCCAATAGTTGACGAACAGTCGTTATGTACAAGTGGCATGATGTAGAAAATTTCTCCTGCAAATTTGTGGGGTGATCTTCCCAAATTTTGCTGCCCCATATAAAAATTCCATTTTGTGGAAGATAAGTCAAGCTGATGTGCTAGTGTTTGAAATAGTTGTTCAGCATGACCCGCTAGCTTGTCAATTACATCAGCTTGTTTAGTAGAACCCAGTACGAGCCACGCTCACTTTATTCTTTGAATAAATATGATTTATTTACATAATAATCATGATATATTATATTATTTTCCCCTTCCAAATTAATAGTCCACCTTATATTCTAGAGATAATTATGTTTTGGGGTACTCCCTCAAAAAAATTTTAATCTTTTAATCTTTGAAAATTAAGTTAAAAATAAGGGTACTCGAATTTGTAAGTCCTAAAATACCCTCGCCAGTCTCCCCTCACCCTTCGCTCCTCGCCCCTCTCCCCCCACCTCCTCTCCACTAGCTCCAGTGAGCTCGATCGTGGAGCTCGTCGGAGCTCGAGGAACTCCGGCGAGCTCCATAATGGTGCTCCACAAAGGAGCACATCGAGCTCTAGTGAGCTCCAACGTGGAGTTCATGGAGACTAGAGAGGGGCAAGGGGAGAGGGGTGAGGGGAGACGAGCGAGTGTGAGAGAAAATTTATGAGGAGTACCTCAAAACATAATTCTCTATCTAATTACTCGATTTTTATGATTTGTTATTAGTTTTTTTTTATAAACCTCACAAATTCAAATTATATTATCTCTCGACTCATATATAAAATCTAGTAGTATAGGTACTTTTATTCTTGGACTATTCTATTCTGACACCGGAATAATCTGTTATGATTGAAATAAAATCAACGAAACTTTTAATTTTTTTTCCTCTGCACGGTTTCTCTCTCTCTCCCCAAAGTGTGTTTTTTATTATTTTTTGTTATACCATTTTTTGAATTCTTGTCATTTTTTTATTTTATTAAAATAATATAAAAAAACTTATTATTATTTTTTTTGTGTGTGACGCTTTGACTGTGTGTGGCGCAATCACGTGCTGACGTCATGGCATGGTCTTTTTTTTAATTTCCTAATTATTGTAATAATTATTTAAATGATCTAAAAAAATAACTAAATTCTGAATTTCTCAGAATTTGATGAAATTTAACACCCTAGCTATATTTTCCAAAATATATTCAACAACGAAATCCATTTTATCATCAATGTTCTAAAATTTTTAGCTTATTTTCATTATTACAAAATTACCATTTTACCCATTTTTTCCTTTAAAAAAAATCATATTATTTATTTATTCATTTTTTTCCGTGATTTCACAGCACGGCATGAGGAACGACCAATCTGAATCATCTCTTGCTCAGCATGTCATGGTCCAGAACCATACCTAGACCTGGGTCGTGCCAGCTCGAGGCATGGCTTGTGCCATGCTAAGCCAAAGGATGTCGTACCTCATGCATGGTCAACTAATATGGTGACAGAGTGCCCGTGACCCAAGACAGAGAATCGATCATGGACACGAAAAAATAGGTGCCCAATTTTTTATGGTGGCACTAATGGTGTGTGGTGTAGTGGTCATGGATGGTGCCTGTGATGGCAGTGATAGTGGGCAATGCCTGTGGTGGTAGTGGTGGTGGACGATCCATATGGTGGCACTGCCCATAAAATTGATATGATCTGACATGACTTAAGATGACCCAACATGTTAAGCACGAGTCTACACAAAATATGCTTATAATGTTGTGCTAAGTTAGGCAAACCATCAATCGTGTCATGCTGGGCATGACAGGACTCTCATGTTAAGGCATATTGTGCTGTCGGGTCATACCTAGCACAGCATTTCAGGCTGACTAGGTAACCCAAAATAGGTAATGTTGATATGACAACTTGTTTGACACCTCTAAGTCTAGATAGAGGTGCCAAATAGGTAATGTAATGCTGGTACTACCCCATTACAATGTGGCACATCACGAAAACCAAATTGTTAGTCTAGAATGACATGATTGACACGTAAAGTGTAGGAAAATGCCCTATTGTGCTGCGTGGTCAGGCTCCTCAATTGTGACGAGCCACGTAAATAGTATCTAACTTATGTGGTTGGTTTTTTTTTAAACTACCTCATCAAGCTATCATCTAATGAGACTGTACTCATGACCAAAGAGCTGACATGGCTAATCCTTGGTCACCTGGCTGGTGAACTATGCCATTTAGCCAGACAAGTAGATTGTGCCTGACTCGGCACAATTTGCACCAACACAGCACAGCACAAGCCATGTCATATGCCAGCATGATCCAAGACTAGGAATAGTGTTGGACAGTGCCATGTCGAGCCAGACACGATTGAAGCATATTGTGTCGTGGATCGTGCAGTGGATCATGCCTAGGCTACTCGACCTGATTGACACCTTTAATCCTAGGGACATTGGAGGTCACATAATATAAGGTTAATGTCTCAATAACATAATAAATCAAACTCATTGTGGGGACGTGTATGGTATTCCTATGATCAAACTTGGGAACACAGGATAAGAGTACTCATCCTAAAGTTATCTAGATGAGCTGGCAACTTGTAGCAACACGTGATAAGAGTTTCAATATAAAGATATCTAAATGGGCTGACATCTCATGACACAAAATAGCATAACCTACAAAATTGGCCCATGGGATGACCTAGCATTACCATAACCATGCTTGTAATAAGCATGGGCCAGCCCATGGCATGGCTCGGGTATATAAGGCAATTTCAATCAAACTCAAGAATACAGAGTAAGAGCACCCATCTTAAAATATATAATTCATGATTATATATTTTAATATTAGATTGCAATAAGAAATGTTAAGTGAATGGGTATCCATAATGATAAGCATATTTCAATCATAATACACCAACAAAGAAATATAAATTCAATATTTACCATTATAATAAAAAATTTATGGTGTCATTATTTATGATATTACTTTTAAAATAATGATACAACAAGATTTATGCTTTTCTAATATATTTTTCTCGATGAATAATGATGCTCATCATAAATACATGAATAATTTCCAAGAATTTGAATGGTTACTTAAAAATGCTAAAAATATTTTATTTTAGATGAAAAAAATACAAAAAATTATCACAAATAGTAGAACTTTATAATTTAAAAGCAAGTTATGATTGATCTTGAGAAGGATTCCCATAATTATTTCAATTTCTCGGTGATATATTGTCATTAAATAATGAGATGCCATTACGCACATGTGAAATGAAAAAGATTTTGAATGCATCTTTGATCGAATATTAGAATATTGATACAATTCCTAATGAATGTATTTTGTATAGAAATTAATACAGAGATGTTATTTCATGGTTAACTTGTGGAAAAGTCTATGTGGAAGATAAACAAAGAAGGAAGAGAGATTTAAAGGGAGTTCCCCCAAGGATTTTGTGGTATTTTCTTCCAATCTCTAGATTCAAAAGAATGTTCTAGTTCTCGAAAACTATTAAATATCATATTTGGTATGGTTGGAATAAAGAATATGATAATAAACCACGCCACACATCGTACTCATATGCTTGGAAACTAGTTGATCATATGTGGTGTGATTTTGCCTTTGAACTAAGAAACTTTAGACTAGCTCTTTCAACAAATAGTATAAATGGCCATGGGCATATGAGTAGTGTGAGGTTTAAATTTTTTTTCTTCATTAAACCATTAATCCAAATATACTTAAGTTAACTAATTAAGAGAGAATAAAGTTGTTAAAAAGTATTTGTATGTTCAAAAATTGAAATTTGGATACACAATAGTGAAGAATGACATTTATTTATCTAGTTTTAAAGTTATGGAGAGAAAGTCAAATCAATTCGAAATCGAATGGCAATTTAGTCTTTTTACCCTCAATTGAAATATGATTTTTTTATTTCCGTCATTTCTCTCTCTCTCTCAACTTTATTTTTGTTTCTATTATTCACTTTTAGTTTTTTTTTCTCTTCTCCTTCATTTCTCTACTAAATTCCTTTTTGAAAAAAACTTAAATTCATGATCTTAGTGAAAATTATTCCTAGGAAATTATCAAGCTCATGAATTCCTATTTTTTAACCAAAAATAGCCAATAAAGTGCTGTAATCTTGATAAGTAAGTTTGGGAATCAGGTGAATTGATGTAATTTCATTTGCTTACTTTATTTATTAAATTAAGCTTCAATTTGCTCAGATTTTAACCTTTATTTTTTTATTGTTTTAGTTTGGGATTGAATTAAGATTGCACTATTTGAATTTTAAAATATTAAAGTCATAGTTTGAGAGTAAAAGTTTGGAAAAGATTGGTTAAAGTAAGAAATTTATATAAATTCACCTAATAATTTTATATTTTACATTGGTTACATATACTTACTTTATGATGTATGATATCATATATGTTGTTATAAACCTTTTTTTTTTTTGTTTCTTTGAAATGAATTTTATGAAATATATATATATTATTTGAGATGTAAGATTAATTGATGAAAACTCAGTAATTTGATACCATGAGGAAAAACTTTTTAATAAATTTAGAAATCTATTTCCCATTTTTTTGTGAAAATAATATTTGGTTGTGACAATGGTGCCAAAGTCATTATTTATGAATTGTATGACTAATTTTGAAATATGAATATATTGATATTCATGTGTAAAACCTTATATGAAATATTTTTAAGCTATTTGTGCTATATAATATTTTGAATAATGCATGATTAATTTTCAAAAAATGTACATTTTGAATAAGAGGTTTTGAGGTGACTATTAATCCTGGCTTAGACAAAGAAAGCTAGGACTGGATGAATATTTGCAAAGCAATGGCATGAATTTCCTTAGAGAAAATAACATCAAACCCCCTTGCATGTGTCACAAACTTGATATTATAGTTTGAGATAATTAATATATTGACTAATTAAGACATAAAGGATATATGGAGCTCTAGAGGGTGTATGGGATGAATTAGTTTCTTCAAGAGTTCAAGCAGACTGACAGAGTTGAGTTTTGAGAGCTTGTTGTTATTAGTAAATTGTTAGATTCGAGCAACTATGAACTCTACGAAAATAAAAAACTTCAAATGCTAAAATCCATCGGAATATGAGCAATTCGATGAAACCAATTATTCTGAAAATTCAAAGGTTACCTTTTATAGATCAAAGCCATAATTAAAAATATACTTTAAAGATATCCACGTAGATGGTTAGCAAATGATATGATGTACTAGGACCTTACGTCAAATATTTGTCCTCCAAAAATGATTAGACATATCCACACGACTTGGATGAATCTTTTTTCTTTTAGGATCTCTAAGAATGCTCTCAAAATATTGCTAAAAATTTTCTTTATATGTATATCTTTAATTTTTGAAATATATTTATATATAAAGCTCATATATTCTTTAAATAAAAAAAAATATTTTTCTTAAAAAAAAAAGTTACAATCTCTCTTTTAAATATCCTTACTTTAATTTTACATGAATTTAAATCAAAGTCCATTAATAGTTAATGGGCTTGGACATGGTATAGTTAATTGGCTAAAAATGGGGCTTTTATAACATCTCATTAAAACTAGTTATTATGTGTGACCCTATAGGTTCATTTAATGTTAGCAACATACCTAAATCTTATTCTAAGACCTCAAGTTATAATTAGTCGCTAGCAATATATTATAATCACCCAAATTAATAGGGGTGGGCAAAAAAACCGATCAAACCGATACCCGAACCGAAACTGATTAGTCCGAACCGAAAAATTAGGTTAACCAAACAGATGGTTTAGGTTTAGGTTTTTTTTTTAATTTTTTTCGGTTTAGGGTTCGGATTCGGGTTTTATCCAAAAAAAACCGTGGACACCGGTTAACCGAACCGAACCTTAGACATATACTTGTTTTAATATTTTATATTCAGTCATAAGTTATAACCCAAACCCAAACAAACCCATTGGTAGCCCTAATACTCTCTCATTTTCTAACATCTCCATCTCCTCTCTCGTGCAAAGAACGGCTCCTCTTCTCAGCCTCCTGCGTGCCCTCCTCTAAGTAGACAACAACTTTGTTGTTGGACAGCAAATCTGCCTGAGAAAGAAGGACGGCTTGACGACGACTGATAAAGATTGATCAGTTTTTAAGTAGAGAAAGAGATTATGTGGGTTTGTGGGTGGTGCTTGGTGGTGAGTTGATAGTTATTGATGATGGTTTTCCAATGTCTGGTTAGATACTATCATACTGTGGAGTAATGATTAGCTGCAATTGGAAGGGCAGCCCGCCACTACATGGATGTAGATTTAGGAATTAAATGTGTGATCTAGGAATTATGTCACCTTTTTCTTGCAGATTTAGGAGCCCTACGAAACTATCCTGGCTCTCCATTTCTGCCATCTGATTCAGAAATTTTGCTTGATTCTCCAGAGCACGAGGACATAGGTAATGAGGATTGCATATATGTTATCTGTGTATAGCCTTTTCTTTTTAGTTTCCTTTGCTGTTTCTTGCTCGATGAGTATTCAGAAATTATAGAAAAAAATTCTGTTTTGCAGTAAATATATGTGTATTTTGTCAATAACACTGATGAATCTATCCTTGCAACAGTGGAGGAATTTATGCTTATGTTATTTAACTTGGCCTTATAATTTACCTTGTATATATTCCTGCCATCCATAACAGTACTTTCAAATCATTGACATTGGATTCATTTTGAACTCTACTTGCATGATTAATCAATAGTAACACCAACATTTTAGAAGTTTAGGTAAAGTGAGGGAACATTAGCACTAGCCATCACATGAGTGGCATGGCACAAAGACATTGGTCAAAGCCTAAAAATTGAAACTTTTAATGCTAAGAACTCATGTTCTGAAAAATAAAAATAAAATGCATGTGGGTAGATTATGTTATTCCTTTAGCAAGAAAACAAGAGAGAAGATCAACAGAAACCAGTATTATTTTGTGCTTTGGGGCATTGGCAGAAAAAGGGTCCATAAAATGTGTACCCAGTTGAGAGTAAAAATTGATTTTGAAAACATGATAGATGTTGGAATAGACGGGGGTGGTTGTATATAAGGTAGTGGATGGGGTTTAGAAATTATAGGGCCAATGAGAACTGAAAAGGTGATTGATTATATTTTATTTATTTATTTATAATAATAATTCTGATTGATTGATTATCCTTGCAAATTTATAGAAAAAAATTCTGTTTTGCAGTAAATAGTTATTTATTGTGCTGATTGACTAATTTTTATTTGTATGGTTTTGTTAATTGTTATCAGATGTCTAGTACTACTGAATCAGTTTCAAGTACTCTTACCGACGCTTCAAATTCAGAGAATGCTTCCATTCCCTCAAGTGATAACCAAGCTGCAACAAAAGCACATACTTCTAATGATGCTACTACAACTTCAAAGGGGCGTAAAAGAAAATCATGGGTCTGGGATCATTTTGAGAAGAATGATGACAAAAATGATCCAAGAGCTAAATGTAAGTATCGTGCTAAATCTCTTGCATGTCCTTCAACTAGTGGTACTAGTTGTTTAAGCAATCACTTTTCTAGGTGTAAACTCTATCCTTATAATGTTGACAAGACTCAAGCAACCTTAGCTTTCTCACCTGCACCAAAGTTTAATGAGGTAGGAATAGAAAATTTTCTTGCTAATTGGAAGTTTGATCAAGAAGAGTGTAGAAAGTGGCTTGCTAGGATGGTTATTGTTGATGAGTTGTCTTTTAATTTTGTGGAGCATGAGGGGTTTCATTCATTTTGTCGTGTTATGCAGCCATGTTTTCTAGTTCCCTCACGTAGGACTATAGGAAGAGATTGTTAAAATATTTATAAGGAAGAGATGGATACATTAAAAAAGGTTTTTAAGAAGTTGTCTTCTAGAATTTGTCTCACAATTGATACATGGACATCCATTCAAAACATGTCTTATATGTGTCTTACTGCACACTTCATCGATGATGATTAAAAATTGCATAAAAGAATTATTTCTTTTTGTCCTATTGCTGGTCATTCTGGGGAAATAATCGGTACGGCTGTTGAGAGGTGTTTGCTTAATTGGAGGATTGATAAGGTTTTTACTATAACTATTGATAATGCATCTTTAAATGATACATGCATAAGATATTTGAAAAGAAGGCTAAATAGTTGGAAGGGAAGTGTCCTACAAGGTGATTATTTACATATGAGATGTGTTGCTCATATATTGAACTTAGTTGTAAAGGATGACTTGAGTGAATTAGATGACTCCATTGTGAGGATTAGAAATGTAGTGAAGTATGTGCGATCTTCTCCTTCTAGAAAGCAAAAATTCAATAATTGTGTAGAAAAAGAGAAGATAGAGAGCAAGAATCATGTATGCTTAGATGTGAAAACTAGGTGGAACTCAACATACATGATGATAGTGGCAGCCTTGAAATTTCAGAAGGTCTTTGACTTGTTGGAGGTCACTGATAACAAGTATGTTTCAGAACTTTTGATGAAGAAAGGTGTACCTACTAGTGAAGATTGGGAGTATGCTAGATCATCGTTACCTTTTCTTAAGGTTTTCTATGATACTACTTTGAGCTTTTCTGGGTCGCTTCATGTGACTAGTAATGAATACATGAAGAAGATTTTTGGTCTTGGCTTGATGATCAATTCAAAAGTTGAAAGTGATGATCCTAGTTTGAAAGAAATGGCTTTGAAGATGAAGGCAAAGTATGAGAAGTATTGGGCAAACATTGACAATATCAATGTTTTCTTATTTATTGCGGTGATTCTTGATCCTAGGTGTAAGTTGGAGTATGTAAATTGTTTAATTGACAATTTTTATTATGACAAGGATACCACAAACAAATTAAAAGAGAAGGTGAACAAGGTTTTAGAGTCATTATTTCAATTTTATGGTGCATCTCAACTTTCACAGAGTGTAGGAAAAAGTGGAGAACAACAATTGGTCGATTTGAGTTTGGAAAGTGATCTTCAAGATGTAGCTCAATATGCGGATTTCATGTTCAAGAAGCAAAAAATAGACCAAGACAGTTTAGATTCCAAATCTGAACTAGATAAATACTTGAATGATGCTCGTGAGATTTCTCAATCTTCTTTCGATTTGTTGGGTTGGTGGAAATCAAATGCAAGCAAGTTCCGCATTCTTTCTTTAATAGCTAAGGATGTGCTAGCTATGCCTGTGTCTACCGTTGCTTTAGAATTAGCTTTTAGCACCGGAGGTCGTGTGCTTGATTCATTCCGAAGTGCTTTAACTCTCAGACTAGTTGAAGCTCTCATCTGTGCCCAAAATTGGTTGAGAAGTTCAATTCAGCCTATATATCTTGATAGCATCTTGGAACAACTTGAGTCATTCTCTATAGGTGAATTTTTTTTGTATTTTGTTGCCTTGAAAACTATACTTCCATAATGAAATTAGTATCTCATTTAATTTATTTCTATTTTTTTGTAGAGTCATCTTGTGTCACTGATGATCAACCTCTTTGCACAATTGATGATTAAGAAGATTTGAAGATATACAATACTTGTCAGGATCGCCTTTATGTTTATGAGATATGTGTACACTTCAAATCAATGATTTGAATTTGTGAATTTTTCTCATGTTATGCTTGTTAAACACATTGAATATTTTATGTTTCAGTTGCTGTTATGCTTTAATTGGATTTGTTGGAATTTTTTGTTGTTTCTGTAGTTTTCTGCAGTTTTTACTGTTGCTTCTGCAGCTTTTATTGTTGTTTTTGTAGCTATTGTTTCTGCATTTTACTGCATTTTTCTATTGTTATTTGCTGCTACAATTTTCAGCAGTTTTTTAGGCTTTAAACTGCTATTTTCTATATTTTTATCACTGTATTTTGTACTTCCATTTACTGCATGTTGCTGTTTCTGCATTTTATGCAATTTCTGTAGTTTTTACTGCTGTTTTGTAGATTTTACTGCTATTTCTGCAGTTTTTACTAGTTTTTTTTTTGAGTTTTTACTGGTTTTTTTTATGTTTTAACTGCAGTTTTCTACTACTGTTTGTTGCTGTAATTTTCTGCAGTTTTTTAGGCTATTTCTTGCACTTTTATTCCTGCTATTTGTTGCATTTTTTGATATAATTTTCAGCAGTTTTTAGGCTTAATGTTGATTTTAATGCAAGAAAAATGTACATATTTTATGGATGTAAAAACTTAATATTCTAAGACATAGCAATGCAGTTTTTTTAGTAAATTTGATGATTTAGTGTGCTTTATATTTATTTTTTTATGGTTAAAAAACTTAAAAATAATGAAAATATGTAAAATGATTAAAAACTAAAAACCAAAATACCAAACCGTATTTTAACGGTTAACCGATTTAACGGTTAACCGATTTAATGGTTAACCAGTTTAACGGTTTAGGTTAAGGTTTACAATATTAAAAACCATTTAGTAATGGACTGGTTTCCTAGTAGGGGTCATGGACCGGTTAACCGGTCCATGCCCACCCCTACAAATTAAGTAAATTCAATGACTCGAAAAATTGAATCTCAAAATGATATCAATCATTTGTCATATGACGTCTTCATTAAGTATATACTATGGAACATGTCATCTTTATGCAATTTATTCATTCAAGATAGATAAATTGACTAAACAATTGATATTGGCAATTCTTATCAACCTCATTTGAGCATGATCATGCATTTCTCAGTCTTACTAAAATGAGTACTCATAAAACATGTCTACAAGGTAGATATAGAATATATTATTCTTAAATCTTAATATTAATGTGAAATTTATCCATGCCTTATAACTAGTTATAGCAGACATAGAAAAATAATTTTTTTAAAATTAGTCTAATAGGCAAATTTAAATCATAAACTCCCACGGCTAATATAGTAACTCTTGCTTTATTCCTCACTCATAGGTCGTCTTTGCCTTTAGCCAATGATCTATTGCTTTGAAAACCCTTCCCATTTATTCAAATATAAGATCCACATCCAATATCTAATACATAAGTAGATAGATTGATTTATGTAGCATAAATACTTGAAGTGGAAGCCTCATTGCTCTTCTTCTTCTTCTTCTTCAAATCTTTCAAACTGAGATTATAATTTTTATTCCAATGACCCTGGCCATTATAGATGAAGCAAACTCATTCCTTGGATGTCTTGGGCTTTGTGGCCTTGGACTTTAACTATTCCTTACCTTTATTGGCCTTATTGTCTTCATCATTTCCTCTTCTTTTCATGCCTTCTCTTTACATGAATCACGAGCATTGGATTTATGTTAAAAATGTTCTTTTTAGTATTCTTTAATATTTTATGCAAATCAACAATAGATTTCTCCATATGGTGCATATTGTAGTTTATATCAAATTGATCATATGATTTAGGTAATTAACCTATAATTAGATTAGTAACTAACTCATGAATAATAATAAGAGCACAAGGTTTATCAAGTTGATCAATGAAACTTCTCATCTTTAATACGTGCACTTATTGAAGTGTTGAGAGTCATTTTGCATGCATTCAATGCCTTAGTTATTGCTCCTCTCTTGCCATTATTGCTTTTGAAATATTTTATTGAGATACACCATAATGTCAAATGCCTCCATTTCCTCGAATTACTTATGAAGCTTAGGGTTCATTGTTGTAAGCATAAGATAGGTTACATCCACATAGTCACTCAAATGCTTACTATAAGTATCCTTTTCAGATTATGAGGCATCGCTAGAATGTTCTTTAAAGATTTTTTAATTAAGGAGAACATCTTCCTCTCTTGTTTAAGGACAATCCTCAAACTTCAAGACTAATCAAGGAAGTTTGTTCCAAAAAGTTTTTTTTTTCTCAAGGATCGATCATAAAAAAATATTGGTGTTTTGTTTGATGTGATAAGTCTACATATAAAATATGCAAAGCATTTAATAAATAAAATCTTTAAAACTCTCACCAAATTTAATAGCTTATTTAAAGAACTCAAAAACAATCTTATGATTTCTTAGTGGGTTAAGATCAATGTTTGACTTAAATTAAGTTTAGTTTTGGCATAATACTTAAATTTAGGCTAACCATGAAAGAACTTCTTTCCAATTATATTACATATAACTATTTGAGTTTTATAGGATTCGACATTACATAACCAGACGTATTAAATCTTATCTCTGATGCTCTTAGGCTCAAAAATGTTTTGATAACCTAGTTAAGTATTACCATACTTAACTTATGAAGATCATCGTTATTCATCATATCTTCCTAAGATTACCTAAAACACTTTGTTTTGGCAAAAAAAAAAATCATATCATGATGATCCATGCATTGAATTGACAAATATTAAATAAAAGAAGATATTTTATGACTTAATATCTTACATGATGAAATTATCAGGTTGTTACGTATACTTATCAACTCATACATGCATTACATACAAATACATATATAATCATAAGAGTAAATGTGACAAGACATGGACTATTTCCTAAAGTGATTTCCATAATCCAATATGGATATCTATGATATCCATTTAATCATTCCTTATCATCATGGACTTGTTTCCATGAATAAACATGCATGCCTCATCTATTAAGTAATCTTCATAGGTTTGTCTACAAGAACAAACTGACTTCAAGTCTTTTTTCTTTCTCATTACAAGTAATTAATAATACAATACTATCCAATGCTAAAAAAATAAAGGCAAAAAAAAAGACACATGTATTATATCAATGAAAATGGATGACACATAGGCCATATTTTAATATTACAAACTCATAAATAATACATATTAATCACATTGAACTATGGGTCATATCATGCATCATTCAAATAAAATATAAAATACATTAAGCACATAATTATATTATGAATTTATTTAATTGCAGTATTTGTTGCACAAACAAATTTTAAAGTATCATGTAGAGTATGTGGTGGTCCTACTCATTAATAATATTAATAACTCTACTTATTTCACCAACAATGATTATTAAATAATTTTAATAATAGACCTAATCATATTCGAACACAATAAATATTACTAGTAAATGATTATCAATTAGAACACAATAATTATCGACACATGGGTTCCAATTATTAATAATTCTAATCCACGTTAAAATAGAACATGTTATATAATATATAGTAAATCAGATTCATCAAATTCCAAGAACTCAAATATCACTATTAGTAAACTTTTAGATCCCATTGAATATGTACCTAGTGAAAATAGTTTAAATTTTTGTATGTTCAGTTTAATATTTTGTAAGTTTAGTTTAATATTTTATAAGTTCCCTTTTCTATTTTCTACAAATTTCTTCTTTAAGCCCAACAATATCAAGGGGAGACTAGAAAACATATTGCATCGACGTGTTCTTTCGTATGAACTTCCTCGGCTAAACATACAAAGTAATAAGGGAAAAAAAATTAGTTGGCCAGAAAATTTATCCTCGAGGATTTAGAGAATCGATTTCTCTAAAATATTTTCCACATAAAAGTGGCACCCAATGAGGATAACATATAGAGTATTGCTTTCTCCGGAATAATTATAGAAATGTTGAGTATAACAAAAAGAAGTGTGTATATGAAGTACAATCAAACTTTACTCACCTCCATGAGTTCTCCCATTATCAAATGTAAATACTCACTCTTTAGTTTCACTCTCTATATACTTTTAATATTTATTAATAGTGATAACTAGAAAATTCATATTCATGTGGAGAGATTTCAAATTCACATTATCTTTTGCCCTTGAGAATCCAAGTAACTTGTTAATGATTCTCTTATCAAAATAAATTCAAATTCTTCTCACATAGTATGTCTTCTTCCACATATCTTCCAAATTCACATAAAACTCCTATAAAACTGAGGGATTCCTCATATTTTATGTGTGCAAAGAAACATCTAATTACTCTTCCTAATAATATTGCCAAAGGGATGAATGAATTCATCTAATTCCCTATCTCCAGTAAATACCTTTTTTCAAAGCATGGAATCCATCCATCTTTGTCCAATTTCTATAATGAATGTCTCCTCGAGCACTATGATTTTAGGTGGCATCTTTGCAGTATAAGGTTTTTTCTCTTTCTTTTCTTCTTATGGCTTATCTCTATGATATTTTACTTTGATGATCTTATTCATTTCATTATCGAATCAACAAACAATGAGAATTTATGATCATCGTGGCAGCAGTAAGAAATTAGGATTTTTTTTTGTGGAGGATATTCGATGGTTATATATTTATAGTCACAACCTGGTAATTGAAGGTCATGACTCTATATGTTTATTTTTCTTTTGTAAATAAATAGTCACAACTTTATGAAAAATAATACCTTCCAAGTCATGGAATTTCATCAAAGTCATGACTTTTCTATATAGATTATATAATACTCATTCTTTTGTAGCACAAAAAACATGACTCTAAAAAACTGTCACATCCTTATCATTTATCTTTTATGGTACTTTTTCTTTTGTAACAAAAAATTATTGGCTCTAAAAAACTAGCTCATTCACATTTTTCTTTGATGATTTTATTCCTTCCATTATCAAATCAACACGAACTGAGGATTTAGGATGAATCATCATAGCATCAATAGGAAATTAGGGTTTTTATATGAAGGAGATTTGATAGTTATAAATTTATAGTCACGACCTAGTTATTCAAGGTCACGACACTATAGGTTTGTTTTTCGTCTATAAATAAAAAGTCACAACTTTATGGTAAACAATACCTTCCAAGTTGTGGAATTTCATCAAAGTCATGACTTTTCTATTAGTTTATATAATAATCTTCCTTTGCAGCAGCAAAAATTATGACTCGGAAAATTATCATTGCTTTATCATTTATCTTATATGATACTTTTTCTCTTGTAATAAAAAAATCATGGTTCTAAAAAATTAATGGGTTTCCTATCAAGCAAAGTTATGTTTAACATCAATAGTCAAACCTTCAAAACTTTCAATCTATCAAAATCTATGATGTCCACGCTAGTTTCTCAGTACATTGTTTTACTTCTTTCTTCCTTTTACTTTTTTTATCAGTCATGGATGATGGATGAATGATTGTCTCTATTCCCTCATCCATGCTATTAGTTTGCACATTTTCTCTCCATCATTATTTTCTCCCTAGCCATGACATTATGAAAAGTCTTGGCTTTTTCTATATCATACACACATAATTCATCAATTTTCTTCAATTCAACCATAAAAGCGTTATAATCAACCTAAGCTCTTCTTCTCATTGAATAGTTAAAATCATATTTTCAAATTCCTTGTCAAGATTTTATACCTCAATTTTTTGTATATTAGATATAGAGATTGTATTTTCTATTTCATCTTTGTCTTAGATAGTTGAGGTCATATCTTAGATTTCTTCTTCAAGATTTTCACCACAATTTTCTCCATATTTGTCACATAAGTTTTATCTTTGGCTTTTTTTTTTATTTTCTTCGAATAATTGATGCTATTGTTTCAATTACCTCTTCTAAAGTTTTGATAATATCCATTTCAGCCTTTGCTATGAAGATTTATAATGCAACGCTTTCATTAGACTTAAACCAATTATGACTTTTATTTCTGTCTCTTTGTGTTGTTAAATCTTTTATTCTTCACAAGCATTGTTTCTTCTCAATTCTCTCAACAATTCATGAAGTTTAACTATCCAATAAGATCCTGAAGATGGTTGAGATCCATACAATATCCTCTCAATCATGGCTTCCATATCACCAATCTCCATAACTATTTTCTTGTCAATAATATGATTGATAATGATTATCATAAGGTTCATAATAAAAGTCACTTCTTTGAGTATGAATAATTTTATTGTAATTATAATTTAGGACATTTTAATGAACTAATATAATTTTCCCAAAATATCTTTTGTATGCTTTATTATCATTTTATAACTTTTTATAGTTATTTTCTAGGAAGTATTGTCATGATTGACAAGATTTCTGATTATATATATGGGTGGCGAGAACGAAATAAAAGAATAAAAAAGTCAAGAACATACAAAATATATTTTCACATTAAAATAAGTTAACAAAATTTAGCTTTTAGATCCAGAAATATTAATCAAACTTAATGCAATTTGAACTAATAAAAATGAATTATCCTTTTACAAGAATAATTATGTAAACTTATATTAATTAACCAAACTAAACAATGTCTGACTACGGTTACCAAAAATATATTGTGATTTCGTTATGTCACCTAATCTTATCATTTAGGCAATATCCCAAAAACACATTAATAATAGAATTTTTTCAATTGAGATCCGCAAGTGCTTGGGTAATATAAGTAGTAAATTATACTTTCATCTAGATATTGATCCATCAGAGATTGTATTAGTAATTATGCTATTCAATAATAATATAACTTATTTTTAGTAAAATAGATAATCAGATTGTTACATAATCGTATGTAAATTAATTGTTCATAATCTATTTGATGTCATTAAGATGCTCGATATATATTATGTTGGATACGGAATGAATGTTAGAGTGTTTATTGCGGCACTCAAAACATATCATAACGTACATGAGTGATCCAATATAGTAGCACATGGGATCAAACTTATGTATGTCCTCTCATTTTGTGTTTTTGAACACAGACTTCAAGAGAATAATTTAATGGGTCATGATAATAAATCCTTTCTTGGACCACTTAATGTGAAATTTTCGTAGCTTCTTATCTATGTACATAGAATATGAATGAACTAAAAGTCTTTTTTAATATGTAACTATAAATTTTTATCCCTAAAATATATCTTGCTTGTCCTGGGTCATTAATGGAGAAAATCTTAGATAACTAAAAATTGATAGATCATAAAATTGCAATGTTACTTCCCATCTATATTATGTAATCTAAAGATAATGCTAGGAATAGTCTCAATAACCTTCTTGTACTCATAAGGCTCTTCTATAATATGTGAGAAACCAAACTTTTTGATAGTCTCATCAGATTGGATATTCTAATTATGTGATGCATGCTTGAATATATAAATGGATCTTTGAAACTTGCATACTTTACCACCATATTTTGATGTGAAAAGTTATAGTTGTGTCATATTTGTATCAACGGTGAGATTTCCTCTAAGGAAAGTTGACTTCACTTCTTTCTTTCATATCTCATAATCATAATAGGTTGCAATGGCTTTGAATATTCATATGATTTTAAGTATAGATATGAAACTAAAAGTCTCATCATAGTCGATTTCACATATTTGATCATAACCCTTAGTACAACCCTAGATTTATGAGTGGATAGATTACCCTCCATGTCATTCTTCTTCTTGATGACCCACTTACATTGCACCTTATGAGTTTTATCCCTTCATGGGAGTCAACCAAAGTCCAAACTTAGTTTTCGTAAATTCACATCTATTTCTAAATTCAAGGCCCATAGCAACTTATTAGATTATGAAATATTCATAGATTCTTTATATATTGTAGGCTCATCATCCGCTATGAGCAATACATCCTTGTGTTCACTAATAAGAAATCAAAATTTCTTAGAATAGTGCATACCCTACTTAGCCTATGAAGCACTTGTTCTTTAGAATGTTCACCTATTACTTCATCCATACAAATTATAACCTAAGGTTTAGACACTTGATTAATGAATCTTTGAAATTCTTGAACTTCATCATGTTCAATCTTGCTTCAACTATCTTTTCATAAAAAAAACTTTTTATCTAAGAAGATAGCATACTTTGAAATAAATATCTTTTGTTATAGGTGGTTGTTGAATTGATATCCAATTGTTTTCTTAAGATATATATTTCGTATGTCAAATATTAAATAATATCAATTATTTTAGTAATTATGTAAGATATTCTTTTATGAAAAAAGATGTTAAAATAGAATTTTTTTACTAGATTATAGTTTTGATAGATTATAATGAATAGTAGTAAAATGACGTGGCTTTAATATAAAATTATGAATTGGTGAATTCTTTGAGAATGAGGGGAGCAAGAAGTCATGTAAATGTTAGGGTTTTGGTAACTTTCATATCAAAATTTGCATCATACTAGGAACCCGCCAGTGATCCAAGTGAATACAATTAAATTTTGGATAAAGATGTTACCTGTTGTAGCGCAAAAAAAAACTTTTGATCCGTAATGGTTTGGTCAAATCCTAGCATAGTCAATGTCTATGCCTCTAGCGGTATCCACACAAACATATCTTCATTCTATATATCTTTTTTTCATTTTCAATCTCTCATTTTATATAACCTTTTGGTTTTTCACACACCTTTCTAAAAAGATGTATCATTAACTAAAATGATGTGTCATTAACTAAAATGATGTGTCATCAATGAAATATTTTGATTATTCACACACCTTTTTTAAAAGGATGTATCATTAATGAAACCTTTTATTTTTCAAACACATTTCTAAAAGGATGTGTCATTAATAAAAATGATGTGTCATTAATGAAAATGATGTGTCATTAATGACACACCTTTCTAAAAGAGAGAAACACGGGCTTTAAGTTAGAGCCCATTTTAAAGGTCCAAATATTTACTAATTGGACCAAACTCTTTAATCCAATTTGCTTAAGATTTGAAACAAATTTTAAACTTAAGATTAAGCCCAATTTATTTTAGTCTAACTAAAATAAAATGAACTCCAAAAAATATATATTTTTATGTGTGTGATCTAATAAGTTTTCATAACGATAGTAGTAACTTTAAAATCTCATTTAAAAGAAACAAGCAATGAGTGGCATTTAGCAATATATCATTGCTACCCAAATGAAGAAAATATAATAGATCCAACTTAACCTAATTTCATGACATATTTTATTATACGACTTAGTAGTTAGTCCTTTTGTCAATATCTAGATTGATTTATGAGGCACAGATCATGTTATCCTCACATCAATCTATATGTTTCTTGATCTTTGAGTAGACTAACTTAAAAAAATAAGCTCAATATCTCATATTGACTTATTTGAGCATAACCATGCATTTTAGTAGACCTATTCAATCAAAGGGCCAACTGATATCACTTCTATTATATATAAGGGAAAAATTCCATGCATCAATCACATCTCTCTTCACAATTTTTTGTATACCTAGTAAACAACCCTATAACCATCCTTGTTATAGGTGGTATTTGCTGAATCTAAAATATACATCTCATTATGTAGGGAACCATAGTGACTTCGGGTCAAAGAATAATTCATACTAATAATCACTATGAAAATATGTATGACACTTATATAACAATCCACGTAATATTCTCATAGCGGGTCAGTTTAGTATATGTTCTCTAACATATACTCATGTGTTAACTTAATATCTCATATTAGTTAACCTATATGCTAGTCTTAATGTATTAATATTTCCTTTTAATGTTAATAATTGACTAGGAATAATTTTGAGTAGTATTCCATATAATATATCACTCTAGGGCATTATTATATATATTCATCTAAAATTTGCACATATCTAAATAAATATAATAATCATAAAATGATATTTTATACATATAAGATATGATAGAAAAGTTCAAAAGAATCATCTAATGATTGACTTTTAGGACATACTCTAACAATCTCTCATTAGCACTAAAGTCGATCACTAAAGTATCTAATACCTAGTGACCTTGTGTGACCATCATGCTTCCTTTGTGCTAAAGCCTTGGTCAGTGGGTCTGCTATGTAGTCTTTAATAGTGCAATGTATAGTAAAACTTTCAAGGTCCTTCAATTTTCTTGAAAGTTTTCTTTGAATAATTTTTGAACACTTCTTGGTAAAATTTATGAATTTTATATAGTTTGATATTTAAACTAAAGTCTTGGCATTCTAACTTCTGAAATATATTAAGAAACTTGTCAAAGTATTTGTCTAATTTTCCATTTATAAAACATTACTGAAATGAAATATTTATCAGAGACTTATCCTTTAATTTACTTTGATTTATTTCTTTATCTCCATAACTTTTGTGTAACCTTCATTTGCTCCTCTATTTTTTCTTTTTCCTCATTGGCATCTTTGGGTGAGATTTGGGCATGCACTTCCTTTGGAGTTGTGGTTTTGTTAGGTATCATGATATCACATTCTTTATCTTTCAAGCTCTGTTTACTAAGGACAATAGCTTCTTGCAAATTTTTAGTTAGAGCCATGACTATTGAAACTCATGGTGTTATCAGCCTCAAAGTTCCATAATCATCTTTTTCAATATTGTACCTTTATAGCACTTTCTTGATACTAAGCAATATAGAAGAGAAATTATTTAGATTTACTTCATAATTACTTAGCAATTTATTTACTCCTTTTTCATTCTTCAATAATGATAATTATCTAATTTTTTTCTTTATATTTCTTATCAAATAACTTGTTTGGGTATTATTTATTTTTTTTAATTCTTCTATTATGACATTCATACCTTTGTTCTAATGCCTTCTTATCTTCTTTTCATAAGAGTTGATAATTAAAGCTTGAGCTTCCTTAATTATTATAGCTCACTGTATTGTTCTTAATATTTCTTGAAGAATGATCAATATTTTGTAGCCCACTCCCATTGCCTTCATATAAAAAATTAACATGCCTTATCACATTCATATAATAACACATTAGAACATTGATGTTGGGTGGAAACACATACCATTTGCTTTGCATTTGATTAGTTTCTTCTATTTAATTTGTTTCTTCTAAATGAGATCCAAGTTCACTGATTCATATGGATATAAAATGATGATCACCCCTAATACTCTTTTCTTTTTCTCTTGGGTGTCAAGCTTCCTTAAGATAGCTTTCATTTTTTACTCTAAGTATAGTGAACCGATCCAACTCTAATACTCTAGTTTGTCTTCTCTAAATTGAATGATATAGTAAAGTTTGATAGTTATTTTTTTCTAGCTCCTAAAATAAATAATATGTCTCATTTGATGATTTATTCATAATCAGCCCTCCAATGGCCGGATCTACAATGCACCTCATTATATAGTTCTGGATATTATAAAAAGTTTGTGTTTGGAACTATAACTCAAATTCATATTAAGATATCTCCTCAATAACACATTAAAATGCTCTCAAATATTATATAAAGTCTCATATTCATATTGCTAGAACTAGCTAATCTTACTCCATAATTGAGAAATAATTTAAGGCAAAAAGAACTTAGTGAGAAAGGCTCTCACTAATTTATTCTAACTATCAATGGAGCCATAAAGTAAATATTGGAACCCACTTCGTGTCTTATTCTTTAATCAAAATGAAAAAAAGACATAACCTTTTACATTGGGTCAAATTTCATTCATTTTTTCCATGTCGCATAGTTCTAAAAATATTGTGACATATTCATTAGAATCCTCGATGCTCTTTTGTTGTACCTATGTTATTGAACCATAGCTATATGAATTAGCTTCAACTCAAAGTAATTTGCTTCTACTAGTTGCAATTGAATACTCGAATATTTTTTTATTATCATGGGCCTTCTATAGTCTCCCAATGTATAATCGTAGATGAGCTTATGGACAACTTACCCATTACTACCTTGGAACTCTATATTAGTACTAGTTTTTTCTATAATCTCTTTATTAGCTCTTTATCTAGCAATTACTCTTCTATTTTTTTTTTGATTTTTTGGTTCAAATGGGTTAGCTCTGTCTCAGAGCTTTGACTCATAAAAAAGGTACTTAAAAAAGAAACAAGAAAAAAAAATACATGCAACACTTTAAAATATTTAACTATCCACTTTCCAAAGAAGTTAACAAGACTTAGCATTTAGATTTAGAAATATTTTAAAGCTCGATGATACCTAATATTGGCTATTATGAGTAGAAAATAATATCATGACTATTAAATATTTTAAATATTATGTGACCACGAATCAAGGTTAATGTTGTAACCACGAAGACTATATTGCATAGTGAAACTGAAAAGTTCGACATGACATGGTTTTGACCTTTTCTACTTAATCAAGCCATACATGACGTGCTTTTTGGCAAGTCGAGTCATCGGTCATGGGAGGCCTCCCATCACATTTGACATATCTACCCTCTCTCCTTATGGAACATAATATTATAATTGTTGCAACTTTTTAGGTTGTCTAATTTATTAATTAGGTGGTGTATATTGTGACTTTGTTATGCCAACTAATTTATTGGGTAGACAATATCTCAAAATCTTATTAATGAGAGTTACTTGTCAATAATAATGAGACAACTCAATTCTAGATATTAATCTCATAGAGATTGTATCAATAGTTTGATTATTCAATAATAAGACAATTCAATTCTAGTAAAATATATATTTAAGATTATGGGATCAATCTTAGATTTATAGAATTATTCATTTAATTTTAGTGATATCTATTCAAATTAATTTGAATTATATTATATTTGGACTCAAAATAAAGTTTAGAATGTTATACCAACAACTCCTTGCCCTAATGGCATATAAAGTGATTATCATAATTGAGCTTGTATCAATGTTGATCCCATCATAGTTATCCCACTATTACATCACTACTGAGATAATAAATCATCTCTGCTCAAAAGTCATTTATAATCTTATACCTTTTAGGTATTTCATCAATTACCCTTGATGATTGCTTCATTTGTATACTTTTATTCTTTGGTCTTAGATGTCATAAAGAATAATAATTGACATGGTTTATAAGTATTTGTATTTTTAACTTCATAAGTATTATAATCACATAATTAATATATACTTCCCTCAAATTTCATTGATTAGAATCACACAGTGAAAGCAACTCACAACCACTATCTTAATCTGATGAGTCACAATAAACACATTCATATGCTGATGATTAATTGTCAATATTATCCTTATTAATGATGTAACTCGCATATTAAAGGTAAAACTTGTTAGGTTGATTTAGTTTTATGGAGAAATCAATAAGAAAGAATCACAATTTTGTTTGGAGGAAGAGAGGCTTTTCCTTCTTCACTTTTCTTTCAGCCGATTTTTCCCTTTCATTCGATACTCCTCAATTTCTCAATTTAATTACAACACACACACAAACCCTTAAAACACTGAACACTATAAAATTACATTTTTACCCCTTAATATAAAAACATTAATTTTAACACTCCCCCTTAATGTTTTTGTTGGTCATTCCCAACAAGTCTCACAAATAGACAAACTTGTCACAAGGAAGTGCTTTCATGAAGATGTCCGCTAGTTGATCATCAGTCTTCACGTGTTTGATCATCACTTCTTCATCATCCACTACTTCTCGAATGTAGTGATGCTTGAGGTTGATATGTCATGTTCGGCTATGAAATACCGAATTCTTTGACATAGCAATTGCTGATTTGTTGTCACAAAAGAGAACTATTGCCATGTCTTGTTTCTCCCTTATGCCTTCTAAAATCTTCCGTAACCAAACCACTTGTTTGGTTGCTTCGCTTGCCGATATGTATTCGACTTCGGCGGAGGAATGTGCAACTCTCTCTTGCTTCTTCGACGCCCATGAGAAAATACCCATACCGAGTGAAAAATAATATCCGGACATACTCTTCATGTCGTCCATACTTCCAGCCCAATCGCTATCACAAAAACCAAACAACTCGATATCTTCTCTTCCATTTCTTTAAAACATGAGACCATACTCCATGGTCCCTCTTATATATCGCAACAATCTTTTTCCAACCCCAAGATGAATCTTGCTTGGTCGGTGCATAAATTGAGATAATAGACCCGTAGCATACATGATATCGGGTCTTGTAGTGGTAAGGTACAGTAACATCCCAACCAAACTTCTATATTGTACCGCATCAGCATCACCACTACCATCGTCTTTCACCAACTTCTCATTCACCACCAACAGAGTCATCACGAGATTACTATTCTCCATTTTGAATTTTGAGGGAATATTTTCGGCATACTTCTTTTGACAAATAAAAACACCTTCTTCACTTTGATCAATTTCAATGCCCAAGAAGTAATGCAACAATCCTAAATCATTCATCTCATATTTCTTCATCATATCAGTTTTGAATTCATGCATCATTTTTTCATCACTCCCAGTAAAAATCAAGTCATTAACATACAGAGAGATAATGAGTATACCGCATTCTCCATGTTTGATGTAGAGTGTCGGCTCGCTAGGGCTCCTGATAAAGCCTCGTTCGGTGAAATACCCATCGATATTTCCATACCAAGCATGAGGTGTTTGTTTCAACCCATACAATGCTTTCTTCAGCTTGTATACTTTTCCTTCTTCACCTTCAACTTTGAACCCTTGTGGTTGTACCACATACACCTCTTCTTTCAGAACACCATTCAAGAAAGCCGATTTCACATCAAATTGGTGGAGCTTCCACCCTTTGTGTGCAGCTAATACAATCAACATTCTTATTGTCTCATGCCTCGCAACGGGTGCAAATGTCTCATTATAATCAACTCATGGTTATTGAGAATACCCTTTTGCAACCAATCTTGCTTTGCATTTTTGAACGGAACCATCGGGGTTCATTTTTGTCTTATAAATCCACTTCAACCCAACCACATCTTTTTCTTTGGGCTTCTCAACCAACTCCCAAGTTTCATTTTTTTCAATCATGTTTATTTCCTCTTCCATTGCATCCACCCAGACCTCTTCTTGAATAGCCTGTTCAAAGCTCTCGGGTTCAACTACACAAAAATTGCACCGAGCTTATACATCATTCAACCTTCTCATTTTTACTGGAGTAGTGCTCGGTGATGATGAACTCGACCCAGGTTGCGTTGTCGGAGATTGTTGATGTTCATTTTCTTCAATTCCACCTTCATTGGCTCCACTCGATTCCTCCCTCGTATCCTCTTCGTAAACCGGCATTGACACATTCTCAACATCTTTCTCTTTCATATCCCATTGTTATTTTTCATTGAAAATCACATCCCGACTTTCAATCACTTTGTTCTTCTTCAGGCTAAAAAGTCAATATCCCTTCGACTTAGTGTTATAGCCGACGAAAATATATTTCTCACATTTATATTCAAGCTTGTTTCTCATTTATTTCCGGACATGAGCATAGCAAATGGATCCGAACACTTTTAAATGATTCATCGATAGTTTTCTACCCCTGGTCCATGCCTCAAATGGCATCTTGTTTTCAACCGCCTTTGTCGGGCATCGGTTCAACAAATAAACCACTGTATAAGTTGCTTCTGCCCAGAAGGTCAATGGTAACCCTTTTGCATTCATCATTGTCCTCGTCATCTCGACAATTGTGCGATTCTTTCTTTCAGCAATGCCATTTTGCTCTGGCGTAAAACTCGTCGTCAATTATCTTTCAAGCCCAGTATCTTCACAAAATTTTCAAAACTCTTTTGAGTTGTATTCTCCACCTCTATCACTTCTTAGCCTTTTAATCAATTTTCCAGTCTGTCTCTCAGCCATTCTTTGAAACTTCTTGAAGACAGACAATGCTTCTGATTTTTGTCTCAAAAAGTAGACACAACACATTCTTGAGAAGTCGTCTATGAAAGTGATAAAGTATCAATTTCTTCCGTGAGAATTAGTCGACATCGGACCACAAATGTCAGTGTGAACAAGCTCCAATGGTACCTTTGCTCTCCAGACTTTCTCTTTAGGAAACGTCTCTCGATGGATTTTACCGAGAGCACACACCTCACAAATATCATATTTACCTACAATATTCAGTAAACCATATACCATGTTTCTCTTACTCATCAACTTCAAGCTCTCAAAGTTCACATGACCTAATCGTTTGTGCCATAGCCATGACAGATCTTCCATGTCGACTTTCAATGATAACCCACTT
Organism: Sapria himalayana; assembly: GCA_029783825.1. Lineage (NCBI taxonomy): Eukaryota > Viridiplantae > Streptophyta > Magnoliopsida > Malpighiales > Rafflesiaceae > Sapria > Sapria himalayana. Next base: position 2,182,591 of record JAREIK010000182.1, on the reverse strand, counting down.
GTGGGTTTGAGAGTAAGAGGAAAATTTCAATTCATCTCCATCTTGACAACGACCATTAATTCTCTCTTATTTTCTTTCTTGTCAAAAATCTTGCAAGAATCATTATCGAAGTGAAGCGCATGATCACTTACCATAAGTTGTCCGACACTTAGAAATTTTGAGCTAAGTCCGGAACAAACAACACATCATGAATCAACAATCTACCTTTCTTTGAGGCTATGACAATTGTACCTTTCCCATTTGATTTTACTACGACACCATTACCCAATGTGATTCGTGTTGTGTTGCTCTTGTCGAGTTTGCAGAAAACCGACTCGTCTCTGGTCATGTGATTGCTACACCCACTATCAACATACCACTCGTTGTCATTTTTCCCGAAGGCTGTTTGACACGCATAAAATGTACTTCCATCACTTTCACACTTCCTTTCCTCCTCGGTATAATTGGCATGTTCTCTACTTATATCTTGACAATTCCTTTTTATATGACCAAACCTCTTCCAATTATAACATTGAGGCTTTCTTTTGTGATAATAATTTTCTTCAATGTGACCTGGCTTCTTACAATGATGACAAAATTTGTTATCACCAGAGTTTCTTCCTCCTCCTCAGCCTCGGCCACGACCTCTTGCATAACTTCCATCGCCACGAAAATATTGTCGTTTACTCGAGCTTCCGGTAGAATCTTCTTTTACGCTCACTTTTGATTGAAAAGCACTTTCAAGAGAAGCTTCACTATGTCGATTCATCCGTTGTTCATGCATCTCGAGAGAACCCATCAAGTCATCGACACTAAGTGATGAAAGGTCTTTTGTTTCTTCAATAATGGTGATAATATTATCATATTTCGGAGAAAGACTTATCAATATCTTCTCACAAACTGACTTGTCAGTCAAGATGTCACCCAAACTCTTGATTTGGTTCACAACTTCGATCACCCTCGAGAAATACTCATGTAGAGTATCTTTTTCCTTCATCCTGAGATTTTAAAACTCTCGTTTGAGCGTCAAGAGCTTCACCGTCTTCATCTTGTCAGTCCCTTGAAACTCCTTTTGTAGTATATCCCAAGCTTCTTTTGATGTTCTTGCTCCAATTATTCTTGGAAAAAGTTTACGAGAGATACTTTGTTGAATAATGAACAAAGCCTTCGCATCTTTCCTCTTGAAATCCTTTAACATTTCATCGAACACCTTTCGGTCATCCGGTGATAGTGTGTTTTTTGGTTCTTCTTCATACTTATTCTCCACCAAATCCCACAAATCTTGTGAGATCAAGAGTGTCTTCATCATCACACTCCATTAATCATAATCTTCTCCATCAAAAATGATTTGAGCTCCTTGCATCGGCCAAGCTTCTCCTTGCATTGTCATGAAGTTTCTTTAAAATTTTTTTTTTTAATTTATCCGAGAACCAGTTTTTGAGCTGCGTCCGAGAAGGTTTCCGAAACTGATTCAGCTGTCCGAGAACTTGAGCTATCCGAGAAGTGCGAGCTTTATCCGAGAACCTGCATAGATTTTGTTTGTCCGAGAAGTCCCGGAACATCCGAGAGCCTTTTCTTCTTCCAAGAACAAGACTACCAAGAACAGATTCGAACTCTCGGTTTTGTTCTTCACGCAGCTTTGAAAATTCACTACAAAAATCATCAGATTGGTCCTTGAACCTCGCTCTGATACCATTTATGTTAGGTTGATTTAGTTTTATGGAGAAATCAATAAGAATCACAATTTTGTTTGGAGGAAGCGAGGCTTTTCCTTCTTCACTTTTCTTTCAGCCAATTTTTCCCTTTCATTCGATACTCCTCAATTTCTCAATTCAATTACAACACACACACAAACCCTTAAAACACTTAACACTATAAAATTACATTTTTACCCCTTAATATAAAAACATTAATTTTAACAAAACTCTTAGAAGAATATTTTATATAATGTTCATGCCAATCAAGAACTAGTTTTTATAAGATATGAAAAATGAATTAGTCTAAAAATGTTCACACTTTCAACTTCATAAGTGTCAAAATTATAATAATTAATCATTTCCTCTCTACATTATATATGAGTGAGACTCTTGATTTACCTAATATTGTCAACCATGACAATCACACATAAACTTACTAATAGTTGAAATCATACAAATTATATTCATTAACATAAAACCCAATGTAACATCACATAAAACAATTTACACAAACCCTAAATAATACACTATTTTGATAAAAAATTTTGAATATACCCTAGAGAGGAGAGGTTTGAAAATCATGCTCCCCAACTCTAGAAATTAATATTATGTTTTGCATCCCTTGCTTACTTGGGGAGCTCATATGGAGTGCAAAATTCACCCCTAGTATTTGGTAGCTGCACCATAGGCTGTGACTTTTCTTGTTGCTTGGAGGAAGAAGAAGAAAAATAATAAAACTTAGAATTTCTCTTTATTTCACTTTTATACTCCGACAATTAAGTATTACTCTAAGTATGAAGTCATGGCTTTTAGAAGAAAGTCAAAACTTTGACATTCATCTTTTAAGCTTGAGGTTGCATCTCTAAAAAATAATCATTACTTTGGGATACATCCCAATCTTTCTTTAACACAGATTCATAGTGTTAGGAAATGACAACTATTTTGATCCTAATATTTTTATAACACAAAGTCACAGCAGTATGAAGTAATTACTAATTCATGTGTTTGCCTTCTTGTTCTTCATAAATGCCCAAAGTGTTACGAAAGATCACAACATTATGAATGGCCTCTCATTTTGATATATGACTATAGTGATGTGAAATAGTCATGAAATTGATATTGGCCTTTCTTGATCATTATATGGCCACGACACTAATAAATAGTCATGATACTAAGAATGTTTCTCATGTGTATCTTTTGGTTGTGGTACCAAGAAAATGCGATAGCATAAAAATTGCCTTTCATATGTCTATGTCTATGGTGCTATGAGTGGCTACGATATTAACATTCACTTCTTTCATATATAATGTCATTATGATGCTACAAAAACACATCAACACTAAGAATAGCCCATATATAAAAGGCATACCTTTTATTTCCTTTGATGACAAGAGTTATGACATTGGAAAATTGTCCTACTTGAGTAATATCCTTGATAATATTTCGTGTCCTAAAAGTCACATCACTAAATAATTAATACAACTTTGGCCTAAGTAATTTTAAATTTATAATTTTTTGTAGCTCAAAAGTTATGACTTTATATAAATATCACAGTTCTAACTAGAGATTATCAAGCCATTTTAAATATAAAGCCACATCACAGTGATATGGCAGCACTAGTAAGGTATTTGGTTGCTATGATATAAAATTAATACAGTAGCCATTTAAATTTTATGAGATAAGTATGACAATGACTTTGATAATATTGTAACAAAAGAGAATATATTCCATAGTAGAGGGATTGTACCGATGAGTTAGTAGGGTTGTGACATACAAAATAATAACCAATTAAATAGAATTTTAGCTAAGAATGAATACCAAAACTATGCAAGATTAATAATCTACCCCTAGGCCAAATAACTCCAAAAATCTATCAATTTCATGATTATTCATCAAAACCTACAAAAACTACAAAGTCATGAAATCAATCCATGATTATTCTAATTTCATGCTTATACATCATCACAAATCACAAAAATATATAAGCATATTAGGTAGTTTGAACACCAAATAATCATCTAGTTGTTCAATTCTTTTCTCTTGATTTGATTGATCTATTAAAGGAGAAGGTGCATGAGCTGTAGGAATAAGGATCTTCATAAATTCACAATCCTCATTACTAAGATAAATGTCATCAATAAATTGGTCTTCCCAGCAAGTAACATCTCTACTCCAAACAATGTTCATATCTTTGAAGTCCCAAAATATATACAAAACTCCCCTTGTCTTTGGCCAAGAAAAATACGAAGTTATGCAATATCATCTAATTTTAATCTCTCATCTTTTGAAATGTGAACAAATATTTTACACGCAAATATTTCAAGTTATTATATGGTATATCCTTCCTGGCCAAGCTCTATTAATAATATCATCATTTAATGTGACCACAAGACACTTGCTGATTAAATAAATAGTTATATGATTAACATTTTCATTTCTACCTAATTTATATGAAAAGATGCACATTAGAAACCATGTACTAGGCTCCCTCATCTTTGGTGATATTTATCCTTTTAGTTACATTATTTTATTGAGGCATCTTGGCTGACATCATCTCAAATCTAATCATATGAGATAAATAGTAGCTTTAAAACTAATCCTTATATTGTCACCATTATCAGAGTATATACAGATCAAGTTTCTACTAGTCAATTTCTCAGTTTTAATGTGGAAATTTTTAAATGCCTAGACCTAGTTCTTGATCTTCATAGTATTATAGCCCATACCTTTCTTGAATGATCATCAATAAATCTGATTAAACAAAAAGTTACCCAAATTGTTCAAATTTATATAAAATAAAAAATAAAATACATGAAATTGAAAATGTTCAATCTTCTCAAAGGAGAATAATAATATAAAGTAATTTTATGTTTTTTTCTATCCATATAGTCCACACACATATCAAGAGTTGATTTGTAATCAATAAGAAAATTATTTTTTCTACCTAATTGTCACTAGTCTTTCTAACTCACATGAGCAAGTCTTCGGTGCCAAAGAGTAATTGTTGCACACTAAATGAACAACATTTATTTAATGTTCAGACATTTTTACCTAAGTTACAAAAGGTATACATTTTTTATCCCTCACAATGTCTAAAGGGTTATTGACTAATCTCTACTCATCACTAATGAAATAACTCGCATATCACAAATTATCTAACATGTCTATGAATATCAAGTTCAGATGAATTCTTGGTATGTGATGGACATCTTTCAGCACCCACTAATGTATGGTATGCATTTATATCTATGCTTATTATCCTAAACATGTTTATTATTTTTCATTTTATGTCATTATCATTATGTGCATGTAGAAAAGTAATCAATATAATATGTGCTGTGAACTGATGCAACTTAGTCAATCAATCAATATTCATCTTGATTTGTCATGTTCGCATAATTATCATCACTAACTAATATGGTATCATTTCAATAACAATAATATATATATCTTATTTAGGTTTATCTCCTCTCATATGTCTTTCTATAATTGCTTCCAGTCATAACAATCTTTCTTGATGTATCATAGCTTTGATAATGATAACACTCTATAATCATTCAATTTCTCTAGTTGTCTTTTGAGTGATGAGTCCTTCAACTAATTTGTGCATACCTAGTTGTGCTCATATTACATCTCTCAAAAATAAATACTTAGGAAAATCTTCTCTTTTTCCTTTCTTCTTCATTCTTCAAATTATCAATTTTACACAATTACTTGTATGGATACCACACCACCATGAGGTGACATGCCCTGGGATACATTAATATTATCATAGCTATTGGGAAGAGAACTAAGGAGTAAGGAGAAAATAATTTATCTTCCAAGAACATTCTCATGGATACTTTGCTGGTTTACCAACCCTCAACAAGTATTTATGTGTATTGACATTTGATTCACATGCTTAAATTTCAAATTCACTAGATATCTAATTATTAATATTTTACTATAAAATATATTGTTCTCACACAAAAACTATAATTTCTATCATAGTATGTCTATCAATAAATCCTAAGAGATATGATGATTAAGTTCATGTACATATCTAGAACTGATAAATGGAAGAATCTCAAAAATATGTTTTTCTATTTCTAGGTTATGCATACCCTTAGGTTTAGTTTATCAACAATATTGTCATACAACAACTTAACAATGACAAAATTTCACATTCTCCTTATCTAGATAGAACAATTGATTAGATTTTAATTTTTTTATCAAAATAATGAGAATTTAAACTTAACAAAATATGTAAAAATAAGAATTCAAACAGAAAGAAAGTTTCACATTCTTCTGCTTTGATACTACTTTGTCGGGGACAATTTTTTACAAAGTAATAGAATTAAATTTTAGAAAACCAAAGTTGATTTTTTTTCTATTTTAAAATCTATCACGTTTAATTTAAGCCTTTCACATATTAAATTATGAGAAACCTAAAATTGTTTTAGCATTTATAAACCATGTGTTGAGTATGTATGTGAAACATATGCAAAACACACAATTCATCAAATAGCTAATGCTTAAACCACTCACATATTAGTAATAACATGATGAACTTAAAATTCATCAAAAAATTCATCTAAACATGAAAAGATAAACATCAAAATAGCCACAAAATTCAACATAAACGATTGCAAAAGTCTTATTCACACTTATATTACATGATATATAATCTCACACCTAAAAATAAAAGGCTCCGAACCAAGATTTTAGCCTCTAAAATGGCAAATTCATAGAAAAATTAAACCTAGAATAAAAGACACAAACATAATAAGTATTCTCATGCTGATTATGCTGTAAATTGTATTCATTATTCTCAAGATTTGGATGTTCTGGATGTTCTTGGATTCATCAAATTTGGGCATCATCTAACATCAACCCATCAACATAACCAACAATATTAGCCGCCAAGTACACATCATCACTTTCACCAGTCCATCATCATGTTTTAATGGAAAAAATGCATGTTTTCAAAATTGAATAACAACCACAAGAACTACCATTTTCCTTCTTTGTATATTACTTGTTTTTTTTATGCATGATATTTCTCTATAATATCAATATCTACGTGACTATGATTATTCCATGTTTCAAACAAAATAAAATAAAATAATTAAATTAATTTAAATTAATTTCAATTGAATCAAACTTGGTTGAATTATATTTAGCTAGTTTATCCACAAGAGGCAAACCTAACAAATAATTCTATGTAACACTTTTTATAAGGAGCTTAGCTGGTTGGGACTCTTGGTAATGTCAAAGAGGTCACGAGTTCAAGTCTTACTGATGGGAAATACTGGGGATATTTCTTACCTGGTTGGTTCTCCGGGGGCCCAAGGGGATGTAGGAGGGGCCCACGTAAGTGGGTCCTGAAGCATCTTACTCCTAATCAATATTAATAATACAAATAGTTTACACTAATTCTACTTACACTATCATTAAAAAAATTCAATATTCTTAAATATTTAGATAATAATTCAATAATTCACATGATAATTAATCAAGGAAAATAAATTGATAATAAATCTAACAACAAAAATAATTATTCAGATGGTATACACAAACATTGTTTATGCATAAATAATATGTATACATAATATAATATATAATTTTCAAAAAAAATATACTTCATAAAATAGTAAACATTTTTATTTTATTTTTAAAATGATGAAGGGGTAATTTGACATCTTACTTTCTCAGAGCTCAAAAAGGGGCCCAAGCCCAAATAATTAAATAAATATTTTTATTTAATCATAAACATTTTTATTTTGAAACATATTAGCATACTTTTTAAATTATTCAATCTCGAAATTAATTTAAACATCAAAAAAAAATATTGGAAATATCAACATAATGGTACGGATGGGTTGGATATTTAATGCATAACTTTCAAAAAATAAAAAAAAGTATTCTGGATTCTGAAAAATCAAATTCACATGATAGTTCGGACCTCGGAGTTCGGACCTCGGAGTTCGGAGGCATTGAGCAAGTGGAATAAGCTGCGCATCATGGCCGTCACCATTAGTAAGAAATAGAACTCGCAGATTGCTATTGCACTCCCTCCGCAAGTTGCAAAGCTTCGTAGGAGTACTATGTTGTTCAACGATGAATCGGAACGAGGAGCATACACTCTTGTTGTCAGAAAACCTAATTTTGGATTACCCACCGCATGCCCAGTTTGCTTGCCAGTGTTCATCTATCTCAAACTTGCTCGCTTTGCTTTTGACCTAGATTTCAATTCTACATACCCAGATTCAGGTACCAGTTCTTGCATAATTTTGTCTTAAAATATGGATTTCGATAGTTTTATCAGTGCTGCGAGTTCAATTTATAAGCATGGTTTGGATTCGTTTTATTGTTCTGCGCGACTCACATCCGAAAGGCTGGGGCAGTTCAGAGATTTACTAAAATTGTTTAATGGCTAATAAACATGAAACGGCTTGGATATTTGCTTTACCTTCTTAGCAGAAAGAAATGAATGCATAGTCTACTTATATTAAGCTCGTAAGATACTTAGGAATTCGTTTGTTTTGGTATTGAGGATTTGAGGCATGGAAGTGCAATTTTCAGGAAAGTGCGCCTACGTGATCCTAGAGTGTTTCGTTTTATAGAATCTCAAAATCAAAAAAAAAAAAAATAATTTTTGCTTCTCTTCTTCCTTGAAATACTAGCAAATGAATTTAATGAAGACGCTTAAGTTTCATAAACGTAATGTTTTGAAAGACATGCTCGTGTTTACCAAACATACCTCACTTGTATTCTACTGTAGTGGAACATAGTTTTACATGTTTTTGACGAGGTTCTTTTGGTAATTTATGTAATTGTGATTTATATATTTTATTTTTTATATACATGTTGTTTCTTCTTTATTATGAAATATAATTTGGTGTATATTTTTATTTTATAATTCTCATGCTGAACATTCTATAAGAAGGTTATATCCAGTGTATAAGGTTCTCATTTAGTGTGAGGTTCGAGAGAAGATAATATTTTTGAAAGTCTTATCCCTAAAAATTAGAGAGATTATGCTTGATGTGTCTTGAACTCGAGATCTACATTGAATATGTACCAATGTATGATATATACTAAATATATAATCAGAATAATAATAAAAAAAGTGGTTCATTGTCACTATTTAGCATAATTGATTGGCTTTGATTATCATTGTTTGGACCAATTTTGTACAAAACATAAATGAGCAACCATCAAAACACCCTCAATTAGTAGTTTCACTTATGTGAAATGATTCGTGCAAAATTTGATTGATTTTACTATTATGGTTTTAGTTAGAGTTTGGAATTATTGTGTGGTATATTCACATTTGCTACATAACTTATCACATGGTCTCCTTATGTTCATGTAGGCGAGAATGAGGAAGAACAACGAAAGGTTAAATTTCTTTATGATATTTTCACTTTGAAAATATGAGACATTCAAAAAGTTTTAATATTTATATACTAAAATGAAATAATTGCTTAGGTGTCTTAAAATAACTCCCCAACTAATTTGATTTATATTACTAAAAAAATGTGTATCTCCTTATGAGGATAATCACTTTTATTTCTAATGATTTAACTATTTTATTTCTTTTATCTTTTGGTCTAAATTATTTAATAGGAAATTCAAGAGTTAATTCTCTTGTCATAGGTAGTAATTTTATATATTTTTTTACTCTATTTGAGTTTAGAGAGCTTTTGACACTATGATAGCTAACAACACCAACTATAATGTTGGGGATATTTCCGTTTTTCACATGCATTGTTTATTGTCAAGTTTTGTGACAATTTTATATTTGTCAATAATACAATTAAACAATTAATTTATAATAAGTTTTTTTTTTTACTCTTTTATAATTGTCTATATGTATTTGTTTAGAGGTGTCAAACACCCCGGGCGGCCTAGGCACGGCCTGGTTCAGCCTGGCCCATCACGGCATGGTTTGGAACCATGTTGTGGGCCGGGATGGGTTGACTTTTGACATGATTTGTGATTGGCCGACACGGCCCGACAACATTATAAACAAACTTGGGGACTCAGCTAGATTTTTCAAAATGTAACTAGAAAACTGGATACAACCTGACTTAATCCAGCAAGTCCAGGCATGACTCGCCATTAATTAGGTATGAGCCGGGTCAACGGATCTCAAGCTGTTTCGTGCCTTGCACGTCATGGTGGCTCGATTGGGCCACCAAAAAATTTCCTGGGCTGGGTTTGTTCGGTTTTTCTGACATTTTTAATTTTTTCATCTTTTAAGAAACTAGATGGTTGATAAATGTGGACACTCTTTTATTTTTATCTTTTCTTTTTTTTACAGTTCACCTTTAGAGTCAAAAATAGCAAGAATTATTTTTATTAATTATGAGGTATTTTACTCAAAAAAAATATATAAAAGAGTTCTTATTTGATAATATAAAATGATATAAATTACATTGTTAGGACTAATGAGGATTAATCTTATTTGATTCAGATGAACATATTGATACCTTTTTAGACTTAAACTCACTATAATTTTTGATACTTGTTATGTTCATAGACATACACGTGCCATACTAATTTGTTCATTATTTGTGACATGCATTGAGTGCCTAGATGCTTGCTTGGTCTGCTAAATCATCAACATTATGTATATATCATGATAGAATACATGTGAAATATAAAAATATTCAAATAAATATGATAAATAATAATAAAATATAAAAAATAAAATTTAAACAATATCATTAAATATAAATAATAAAAAATATATTACTCATCATCAAAATTTATAATATTATTATCTTTATTATCATTAGCTCGTCATAGTTTTTATGCTTTTATTTGTTGATGAGTTATTTATATCATCTTCATCTATTAGTGGAAGAAAATATATAACCATTATGTTGAAAAAAAAATATTTTTGGAAAGCATAAAATATATCAAAAATTTGAATTGAGATGAGATTGTAGTAAATAAAAATTTTACTGTTATTGTTTGGACACAATTATGTTTGTTAATGCTTTGCTAGGTCTTGCTTTAGGAAAGAGATGACATGCTTAGGAGAGAGGGAGGTGAAATAATGGAAAAAAAAAAGAAAAACAATTTTATTAAAAATGAAAAATCAATTTTCGAATTACACAATCTTATGTATATGGTTTGGGGTATCCCACAAGTATGGTGCTCAAAAACAATGAAAAGTATATAACAAACATAAAATAATAAACTAAAAAAATTTAATACTTTCGTTCAAGTTAAGACATATATATCATAGATCATCAGTTTATAAGATAATAAAGAAATGTGTCATTCTCTAAGAGCATCTATAAAGATGTTTCTAGCCTATTCATTGGTAGGTATATAGTTTATAGTGATTGAATTATCCTAGATTTTATCTTGAATGAAGTCGTAATTAATCTCAAATTCTCAATATATTATCTTCTTATGGATTATTGAGTTGGCAGTAATATGTTGACTTGTCATAGTAAAATATCATCATTTTTTGAACTAGATGATAAAGCTTCGCTAAAAAATATTTAGCATGTTATAACTTACTAGTAGCTAATGTCATCAATTTGTATTATATCTTTTTTATTTGATCTTAAATAATGATGTGTTTTGTTTTTTCATGAGTTGAGATTATCTATTACATGCAAAAAAAAACACAAAATCTATGTTGGATATTTTTTTAGTAATTGTAGAAGTTCAACTAAAATTTAAATATACCTTTATTTGACTATGCCTATGATCTCTAAATATAATCTCATGTTATTGAGAGTTTTTCACATACTTGATGATCTTAAGTATTGGATTCATATGATTATTATGCCTAGAAAAAATTTAGATAATGACTAACTATATTGATAATATACATAATATTATGCTTCATTATTATTAAATTGTTTTCTTTCCTATAATAATTTTATATCTAACGGAATTAATTGAAGAACTTATATGTGTAGATAAGTTTATGTTTAGATTAAGTGGTGAGTCAATGGGTACACATCTTAATATATCATATTTAGATAAAATATTTAAAGCATATCTAATATGAGAAAAAAATGTCGTACCTCTTAAATATTCGAAATCAATACCAAGAAATTATCTTAGATATCCATATTTTTTATTTATATTGTTTTAAAAAAAGGTTTTAGTTAAAATATACCTAATTGATGTTCTATAATCATACTATAATCGATGTATAAAACTAGTATCACATATTCACCTCATGATTAATGTCGGAAAAGGTTGAAACAATTTGATACATATCTTAAAAGGCAAAAGATAATGAGACTAAAAGAAAATTTATTAAATCAAGTTGTAAGAGATTTTTTGAAGTTATAAAGGATCTTTTACAATTTTTGTACCATACATGTGGTCCCAAAAATAATGAATCATAGTGACTGCTGCATAAATAATTTTTATTTTCTAAATCATTATAAAGAAATATTTCTTATATCTAATTAATACATAATTTATTTTATGATATCGGAATAGAATATAGTAATTTAATAGTGATTAATTTGGTCATAAGAGAGAATATATCATAATAATCAATATTATAAGTTTGTATAAAATCTCTTTCTATAAACTTAGGTCCTACTCTTAATCTTGAGTTGATTGATCTTTTTTTGGGTCTATCTCTATCTTATATATCCATTGATATTGAATTATTGGTCTACCTATTGATTTTGGGATGAGATATCACATATGATTATATGTTATTACACTCATTTTTTTAAACATAGTCTAGCACCATCTTGGATGACTCAAGATTAAAATAATCAATATTATATGTTGATTGATCTTGGTTTAAAAAGAATATACAAAATATTATAATTATCAAGTGATGATAAAAAATTAAAATATATAATATTAAAATATAAAATAAGAAAATACTTGAGATACAAAATGCAGAGTCGAACACATTATATTTAGTTCTTTTTAATAATATAATTAGAATGTTTAAGTCGTTATTTTAAGTTTGATCAACTGATAAAATATAACTCATCTGGAATAGGTTGTGGATATATCTATCTAGTATATACTTTCTGATCAGGTATTAGGATCATCAAATCTCTTAATTCTTTTTTTTCTTTCTATGGGAGATATACATCTCGTGTTCAATGAGACACTGACACTAGGCTTCTCTCCCAGGTATAATTCTATGAGATGTGTTACTACTTTCTTCATAATTAATTGTACAAGGATTTAGGAGAAGATATATGAACAAGATCAACTATTACTTCTTTTTGGGAAATAATAACTAGACAATAAAAAATACCTACTATTTCAATGTTTGAAAGCATATTTTCTTGGATCACGTTCTTAAAATATGATTTCTCATTGAAGAATGTACTAATAATAATTATAATATTTTTTAGTCTTTAGTGAATGATGCATATATTCATTATGAGTATTAGAGTACCTAATGAAAATATATTTGTTATCATTTTTATCTTGTTTGAAGAGAGAACCTGAATAAAATAAGTATATTTAAAAATTTTGGATGGAAAATAAAATTGGCTGTCATAGGTATTTAAGCTTATATGAGATACGACATGAGAGAATAGGGGATATTTAGATGATTAGGAAGCTAGTTGTTAACATTGTTTCTTCTCTAAAAATATCTAGGTACACCATTATAAAGTAGGATTGTACTAATTCTCATCTATCTTAATTGTGTATGTGTACTAGTACAAATTATTTGATAAATTATTTCATACTCAAAGAAATAATAAAATTGATAAAAAATATATTATAATACATTATTACTCATTATTAATAATATCATATATAAACTGAATTTTTATTTTTTTATAAAATTTCATAAAAATGGAAAAATTTTGAATTTTTTTATAAACAATAATAGCTATATAAATTGAATACAATCTTATATAAAAGTATTACAATATCATGAATAATCATACATGAAAACATGATTGTCATATAGAGTTCACAAATATTTGTGTATTAGATGGAATTTATCTCTTATAGTATTTTTATGATATGTTAGATAGAAAACTTTAATATGTTTTTTTAACTAACATGTCTTATAATTAATAGATTATACTTTTTTAATGCTTAGCTCATGTGAGTCAAGAAAAATATATATGATTTATTCTGCTCAATTATTAATAATCTATTTGGTTTAATGGTTCTGCATAAAAATATTAGTAGAAAATAAAATAATTCTCAATTTAAATAACTAATAGAAAATAAGATATGATAAAATTTTGATATATATAAGATGTGTTAAAAAAAAAGATAAACATTAATAATGTTGAGCCTCTTGGCACATGTAATAATATCATTGATCATAATAATATTTAAAATCTAGTATACTTTTTATAGAAAATATCACTGAAACATGATTTGTAGATATGTTCGTAAAAAAACCAATATGAGTAGATCTAATAGTCTATTATGTAGCCTCATTATTTTGAAAAGTTCCTTTTGGTTCATTATGAAATGTCTTAACACTTCTCTAGAGTGTTGTTCATGATGAAATGTCTAACACCTCTTTAGAGTGTATTTCGTTATCCTAACAGTTCATGTACAATTGTATTTATCTAATGATCAAAATGATCTTTTGTCAAACCAACAGTTTCCTTGTCATTGAATTTTTTATTGGTCATTGGACCACAAAAAATAGCTATTGTGTAACATTATGTTGATTCGAACAATATTAGATTTTTTTATGCCTTTCCATATAAGCGAGTAATCACAAGCTGATTTTCCTAACTAATAAAATATTATATAGAAATCTCAAAATATGTTATAACTCTCGAGGAACCCAGGAATAGAGGTGTCAAACGGGCCGGCCCGGCACGGCACGGCCCATTTTTTTCCAGCACGATCGTGCTACCGTGCCGTGCCGGGCACTGCACGGCTTGAATATAGGCGGGCACGGCCCTGCCATACAGGCCAGGCGCCAGCGGCCAGGGCATACCGGCATAGCCGCATAGCTGCATGCCCGCATAGGCTGAGGCTGAGCCGTTGAGGGTGAGAGAGAGGCAGGGCCGGGCAGGCGGGCGCGGGACCGGGAAGGGATGGGTCACGGTATGGGAGGGGAGGGGAGGCCATGCAGAAATCCTATTCTCTTAATTCAAAAATCAGAATATTGTATTTTTTTTTAATTTATATATTATAAATTATATTTCTTAATTTTAAGTTAAGTGTAGTGTCATAGTGACTGTAGTCTACTCTCTACACTGTGTAGTGTAAAGACATTTGTGGGAATATTATTATTTTAAATATTATACAAAATAATAATACAAATTTTATTTTGAATATCATAATGTGAAAAGAATACTAGTTTCAAAAAAAGTTACTTTAAAAAAATTTAATAATTTTTTTTAAATATTTTTTCAAAACATATATTAGAGCAATATATATGATAATATCATCATAAAAATATAATATTTTATCGAAATTTAAATTGTCTAATTTGAATTAATATGATGAATAGTTATATGTATACAAAAATATTAGTGTGAGCAGTTAATAAATATGAGGTAACTAAATATCACTCATTATTATAATTTTTATGAATTTATAAAATTTTGTCACATCGTTATGACAAGTTGCTTTAGAAATACAATGGTAAGTATGTTAAACACATTTTTAAATGAAAAATATAAGCTTAAGATCTCTAAAATTTATTATTAACACGCTTCTTTTATTAATTTATTGTTATATATATACAAATGAGATTGTCAAAGATAAAATAAATATAATTTTAGTTGTACTAAGATAAATTTTCTCAAGACCTAATATATGATATTTTTTAATATATTATTCATCATGTATTATAAGGTGGTTTGTCACACTATTATTTTTGTACTTATACATTGTTTATAATATTTATATTTGGTTAATTTTTTTATCTTATTTTGTATTATAATTATTATTAGTATTATATTAAAAATTATAATTAGTTCTATTTCTTTTCTTGTAGAGAGAGGACTAATAGAGTAAGATGACTCTAAATCATCTATTATTAGATTTATTTTTATTATTTATTATATTAATCTTACTATAATTGATTTTAAATTTTACTAAAAAATTTTCAAATACTAAATATTATAGTCGAGTAGAAGAAATAGACTACAATAAATAATACTAAAAATATTGTAATTTAATGATGTTAATCACTCGTAGATATCAAGGTTGTTATGAACAATATTTGTTTAGGGATTTAAGTAATTATGTTTCATAATTAAAATAGAATATGAAAATAAGAGACAATAATAAAGATATGTTTGGGAAAAAAATAAATTTATTTATATTTATTGATACGTGACAAGGGTGTTATAGTCCTTACAATCATCCTTTTAATATAAACGCCTAGTGTGGACACTTATCTTTTTTATTAAATGACTCGGTGTTCAAGTCATGGGTCATGTGTGCTCAAGAATGATTTGAGCCTCAGCTGTTGGATAGGTGGTCCTGGGTCATGGGTGGTCACGGGTCATGGGTGGTCACGTGTGGCATGCAAGCCGGCACACAAAGCCTGAAATGTCTTCGACATCACTTTTCTTTCATTTTTAGTAGATATTATTATAAGATAAATATTTTTTAGATTTTATAAGAATTTTGAAGCTAAATATGTTTGAGTGAGAATATTACTATAATTACTTATTATATTTTGCATTTGCTAGAGGTAGAGGTGTCAACCAGGCCGGCTCGGCCCGGCACGAGGCAAGGCACGGTCCAGCCATGCCTGGGCTGGCCTGGCACGGAAAAATTCCTTGCTCGGGCCCGTGCCGTGCCTTGGTCATGCACGGGCCGTGTCGTGCCGTGCCTGGCCCGTGCCGTGATGGGTGTCCCGTGAGCTCGACCCCTTGATGGCCCCTCCCGCAAAAAAGACCACGGGTCGGGTTTGATTCGACTCGACCCACGGTCTCCCCGAATCCCGACTTGTACGGACATGCAAACCCGAGCGGGCCAGGCAAGGCACGGCGGCACGCTCGTGCTCAAAAAATTTGGCCCGGCCCGTTTAAAACCTCTAGCTAGAAATCATATTTTGATATGATGCTAAATCATTTCGTCTAAGTATGGACTTATGGTAGATCTCGAGCTTGAAACTCATCAGGCACATTATCTCTAATTTTCGAGGGTAAAGTTGCCAAGTAATATTTAGTGTTCTTGGTCTGGATATGACCACTACAATTAGTAATAAGATTATAGGGTGGTTGATCAAATTTACCTTCAATTTTAATCCAAGATTTCCATAGTAGATATTTATTAATCATAATATCTTTCTTAACCTACAACATGATAGTTGGATTGGTGGGATGAAGAAGGTGCAACCTTTTGGTTTTGGGTTCAATCCCTGCCAGCTACCCTCTGCTGCTGCACCTTTCCCTGGTCTCCGGGTGGTTGGCTCATGGCCCAATAGGGCCCAAGATCGCACCCGGCGACGAAAAAAATCATACCTTTCTTGGTTCAATCTTCACTAAGAAATTGTCATGATTTTTAATCAAATTCCTCATGCAAGAGATGCCATGCTATGCTTATTACTCTTACTTGTCATGATTTGGGTCTGCTTCATCTGCCAATCCATGCTAGATCAAATTCCTTATGTTGAGTCTGGAACTTACGTGGCCTATAATAATGAGGATAGCGGCGTTATCGAACGGCTGAAGGAAGATGGTGTTGTTGACCTGGACAGAATGTTCTCCTCCGTCCCAGACTGGATATCCTTGAAAGCAATGATCACCTCCTGGCTTGAAGATGCTGTTGTGTATGAGCTCTGGGTGGGCTCTAATGGAAGTTCTTCCCACAAGATCTATTATTCTCAGCTCCCATGGTGTATTGGGAAGATCTTGGCCTCAAGGCAAGTAACTGCTGTTAAGCGGCGGTTTGGAATAACCAGGGCAAATTCCAATCAAAGAGAAGAAGAGGTAGCATTTGACCCAACTCTTGCAACCACACACACATCCTCTTTCTCTCTGTTCTTGTTAGGGTTTTCTGTTTCTTGCTGCTATGGATTGAATTTGGGGGTTTCTGCACCTGCTGTTGCACAGATTTACAGGAGAGCAAGAGTTGCATATGGAGCTCTGTCTGAAAGGTTGGAACTGCAGAATTTTGTGTTCGAAAACAGGTGACTGACTAATGGCAATATTTTGCCCTCCTGGAGTAGAGATTTGATGTTTCTGCCTGCTTTGATTCTGGAGGAGAGATGTAAAGTTGCCATTATCTCCTGCTTGCAGGCCATCAAGCTTGGATGCACTTTTGGCTGGTCATGTCCTGTTCACTCTTAATGCATTACCTGTGAGCTAATTTTGCAGAGATCCTCATTTCGTCCAGCTGATGTAGCCCGCCGACAAAACATGGAACTAATGTAGCTCTGCGTGTGATTTTAGGAAACATCAGCACTGAGGGGAGAACTGCTGCAGCATGCCAATCTTGTGGGATATGCCATAAGGTTGAAGGGGGAGTTCTTGGAAGCAGATTCATCATCTTCTTCCTCCTCACAAATTCCCACTTTTACTAACAGTACAGACGCCAATCCTTTTTTTCTTTTTTACTGATCAAGTGTCATTATGGGAGTGCTGGTAAAAGCTGTGACTGAGACATCATGATCAAAATTTGCCAGGTTCGAACCCTAAAAGAAGACCCAAGAGGGAAATGACTGAAGAGGAGAGAGCTTTGAGAAGAAAGGGAAAATATTTCTTAATGGCCCAGCTGCTATCTGTTCTACTGTTCCTTACTTTCATAGGTGGTGGATATGAACTAGCCGAGGAAGAAAGCTTTGAAGATTAATCTTTTTCAGTATTTTGGAATTTGATCTGTTTTGCATTACAATTTTTCAGAATTATTTTTGAGAAGAAAGGAAAATATTTCATAATAGCCCAGCTCCTCGAGCTCCACGTCTAGCTCATTGGAGCTCCTCGAGAATCATCGTGGAGCTTGATGGAACTCTATGAGAGTGCTCGTCGAGATCCACGCTGAGCTCACTGGAGCTCACCGCAGCTTACTGGAGCTCACCGGAGCTCCTCGAGCTCCTCGCCGAGCTTGCTGGAGCTCACCGGAGCTTCACTTCAATCTCGTTGGAGCTCGACAGAGCTCCACGAAGGAGCTTGACGTAGCTCCACAAAGGAGCTCGTCGGAGCTCCATCGTGGAGCTCGACCAAGCTCCTCGAGCTCCACGTCGAGCTCGCGGAAGCTCACCGGAGCTCCTCGAGCTCCACGTCGAGCTCACGGAAGCTCACCGGAGCTCCTCGAGCTCCACGTCGAGCTCGTGGAAGCTCACCGGAGCTCCTCGAGCTCCACGTCGAGCTCCACGTCGAGCTCGCCGGATTCCTCGAGCTCCACGTTGAGCTCGCGGAGCTCCTCGAGCTCCATGTCGAGCTTGCCGGAGCTCACCGGAGCTCCTCGAACTCCACGGCTAGCTTGCGGGAGCTCACCGAAGCTCCTCGAGCTCCACGTCGAGCTTGCCGGAGCTCGCCGGAGCTCATCGGAGCTCCATGAGCTCCTTCGTGGAGTGCATGAGTTTTGTCGAGCTCTACGAATTGAGCTCTATGTCAAGATCGCTGGAGCTCGACGGAGCTCCACGAAAGAGCCCCTAGAGACGGATGAGGGGAGAGGGGCGAGAGGTGAGGGGAGAGGGGCGAGAGGAGAGGGGAGAGGGGCAAGGAGCGAGAGGTAAGGGACTAGTAGAGATAATGATAATGAGATCTCCACAGTACTCCAAATAGCTGTTATTATCAATATCAGACTTTAATTTTTAAAATTCAATAGCGTGACTGCAATGGCCATTGTCATAATATTTGAGCATTTTTATGAAATCAGTATTTTTTTTTTTTTGATTTTTTATTTATAATGTATTATTTCCGTACATAACTCCGTTATTTCGATACCAAACTAAATAATGTATATTTTATTCGAAGAGGTAAGGTATAATACGAGGAATGATAGGTCGAGCGCCGTCGTGAGTCGGATTTTGGAACAATTTCTGTTCGTGCCCGTTACCACTTCGCGGTCAATCTGGGGTTGTCCTTGTGCCGAGGATCCCGACGAAGTGCCACCGCGTCGTCAGACGGAGCTGAAGGAGATCAATCGCAATACTAGGGTTTTGAAAAAAAATCTAGACGCGGACCTGATTTTCAATAAGGATCGATGGGAGTTTTCACTTTCGTTTGCAGGAGCTCAGGCGATTCGTGGAGCGGGAAGCTGATTTCCGGCGAATTGGAGGCTTGTGCTCCGTCGACTTTCGATCTGCAAAGAAAACTCGTGCGGACCGCACTCTCCGAGGACGCGTCAGGCGGTGTTCAATCTTCTTTCTCTTTGATTACTCCCTCATCCGCTGTGTTCCAGGTTTTACTTTCCTTCCCTGAAACGAGAATACATGGATGAATCGTTGTTATATCTTACTAGAAGATCCGCAGTGTTTGCAGGATCTTCACTAACAGATCTTCCTTATATCTAACTAAGTCAAGAGAATAATTGTTGGTCCTGCAATGACTTTTTCATAAGGTTGGTTTCCTTCAATATTAGAGTAAAAAATTGAATTTTAGAGATCCATAATATAAGAGGCATGGCAGATGAGGATTCATGATCTGTTATTCAAAACAATTTTTAACAGATTTCACACATCCATGATATTCGTGAAAATTGGTTTGAATGTCTAATTATTATTGATCTAAATTTTATTTATATATTATATCTCAAAATAATTTCATGTCTATTATTTTTTAGCAGATAATGTTGTCTCTATGAAAAATATAAAATTTAGTTGTAGAAAATCTATTGATACATTATTGTGCCCAACTTGAAATTGAATATTTAGTTAATTATAATTATCCATGATTCCTAATGGAAATTTTAGGTATTGAAGACATTTTTATATATCCTAGTATATTAAATTATGTGTCAGGGTGAACATATTGAGAAAAGTCTAAGAAATAATTAATTATATAAATTATATACAATTTGATTATAGTCAGGTAGTTAATTTTTCATATATAATTCTTTTATAAGTAGCAGAGATAGTTGAAAGTGATGTATCAAATGTGAATTTAGTACATAGATTAGAGCATAACTCAAAAAAATCAAATGCTATAAAAATTTCAAGTGCATATTTTCAATGTGATAAGATATTACTCTTTATAAAATAAATTATGTGTACACTACAAAAATATTTTGAGTCTCATAAATTATTTTGTTTGAATGTACTTATTGAGTTTGATAATTTGTAACTTATAATCTTTTGTTATTAGAATATAATTTATTGAGTTTGATACACTTAGATGTTTAGTGTGAACCCAAGATACACACTCTATAATTGACAAGATAAATTTATTATATATCTTATTTCTCTTATACTATCTCATAATTAAAAAAATATATTAGTTAAACATAAAGAATATATTTTTTTTATGTCATGGTAGTAATTATGAAATACTATTAGAGTAAATGATATGTATCTCTTCTTTGAAAGTATACATCATTCTTGATGAGCATAGTTGTGAAAAGCATGCCTTAGGTGTGCTTAGGCTCAGGTGAAGACATGGCATCTCGCCTTAGCCGGGGCGAGGCTTGTTCACACAGGCATATGTATAGTAGAAAAGACTCAAGCATTTCTTGAGGCATGATGCTCTTCACAGTCGTGCCTCCGTGCAGGTTGCCATCCATCGAGCTCTCATTGAGCTCCATGAATTCATTGAGCTCCCATCAAGCTCCATGAACTTGTTGAGCTCTTGTCGAACTCCACGAAGCTTGTCAAGCTCCTAGGGCATGAACATGAGCTCCATGGAGTCTAGAGGTGTCAAACGGGTTGTGCCAGGCTGGCATGAGCAATTTTTTGGTGGCCCACTTGGGCTACCGTGCCGTGCCAAGCATGCCTTGGTACACGAGGCACGACATGACTCAAAAAGAGCAGACCTAACATTACTTGAGTCTACCAAATTTAGGATGATTCTTGTTGTGCCTTATGGATTGTGTCGGGTCATGTTGGGACATGCTCTTTGATACTGATTGTTATTTGATTTTTCATAAGTTTAATTGGAAGATTCATCATAGTGATTAGTTTAACTATGAATATCCTTAACTTGTTGTGGTATATGAATGGGGTGAATATATAAGGTGAATTGAATCTAACTGTAAATATCTAATCACTTAGTTGAATTTGTCTAGGATCTAATGCACATGTATTATATTTTTTGATGTATTATTTGATATGTCTCTTAAGGTGCACAATCTCATATGCATCCCTATAGGTTAATTTTTTTCATAATATTTATATTTTATAATTTTTTTATTGGCATCTCTAACATCTTAATTTTGTATAATATTAAAGTGAGTTTAAATTATTAATTTTTTTAAATTTTTTATTTTTTAGATATTTGGATCGAGATTATTGGAGAAAATAATATTTTGGTAGCCTTGAACTTTTTTATAGGATTATCATAATTAAAATTATATATGTTTACATTAATATTAATTTTGTCCTTTTCATTGAAATTATTATTTTTTTATTTTTTATTTTTATTAGTTTATTAATTATATTTTAAATTATATTTTAAATTATATTTTAAATTATATTTTAAAATTAAATATTATTTTATATTAAATTATTAATTTAAATAAAAATATTAAAAAAATTAAACAAAATTTTAAAAATAATATTCATAATCCGTGAATCTATTTGCTTTGCCCGGCCATATATGAAGATATCCAATGTATGATATCCAATGTCTGCATTTTAGTCTGCACCTGAGTCTCAAGAAGAGAAAAATTTAAAAACAAGATAATAGAGAAAGATAAGAGAATGTAAATAGAAAATTTAAAATATGGATATATAAGATAGATAATAGGATTAAGAGAGGAGGATATATATAAAATTTAAAAAAATTTAAAAAGAATCATTTTTTGAATAATTTTTTTTTTTTATTAAAAAAATTAGATAGAAATTTGATAGGTATTAGATTTTTGTCTTCGGCCATTCAAGGTGTATTCAATGTATGGCAGGCATGAATTTTTAATTTTTTTTTACCATTGCCATTGGTTCCAGAAGGGCTGGCTTCTAGTTCTTAGTTCGGGCCTTGCGGTCGAGCTGTCGCGGTGTCAAGTAGAATCCCGATAGGTGTCACGGGTCATGCTCCAGCTCATGGGTGTCTGACGATGAGTTTGGGCACGGTCTTGGTCTTGCATAAGAACCATGCCTTTGGGCTAGGCAACATGACATGTCTAGCTTGGCATGAGGCTCAAGAGGCCTCACACTGCACGATAGGAACCATGCCTCAAGGCATCCTTTGAATGGGCCCCGGCACAGCTTAACCGGGTCATGACCAGTTTACTTGACATGGCATCTCTCTCTCTCTCTCTCTTTCTCTCTCTCTCAAGGTATAGATTTTTAGTTGTCAACTCAACATGAATCTTTTTTAGTGTTGATAATTGTACTTTTGCATTATCTAGGTTTGAATGAGATCCCCTTACTCTTATTAGGCTTAATATTATTTAAATTTATTGGTAGATATAGAGGTATCAAATGGGACGTGCCGGTCTGGCCCATTTTTAGCAGCCCCGAACGTGCTTTTGTGCTGGGCCAGGCACGGCACGGTTACTGTACCGTGTCGTGCCTGGCCCATCAGGGTTTTGTGGAGGTCATCCCGGCATGGGCCCATGGCACGACTCCACCGGGTTCGGCCTAGTTGGGCCGAACCCCTAATATAAAAAAAATTAGGGGTTCGGCTACTACCGCCGCATCGCCGAAATCCTAATTTTTTAAAAAAATTAGTGTTTCGGCACGCGCCACCGCCTTGCCCGAAACACTAATTTTTTTAAAAAATTTGGTACCTCGGCTCGTGCCGAGGTACTATGATCGGGCACGGCATGAGCTCGGGCACGGGAATTTTCCGTGCCAGGCCGGCTCAGGCATGACCGAATCATGCCGTGCCTCGTGCCGGGCAAGGCTGGTCCGACCCCATTGACACTACTAGGTAGATATAATATTTGAATAAACTTAATATTATTTTGAGTATCAACATGATTAAATATATTTGACGAGTGTCTCTCTCTATTAACTAGTATTTTAGGTTTGTTAAAAGCACAAGAAAAAATATAACATTTAGACTCACTAAAATTCTATTAGTTTTTTTGTGATAAATATTTATATTCTCATCAAGTATTAGAATATTTAAGGTGAATATATCTAAAGGTCATATATGTCATTTTGTTATGTCATATTGAGTTATAAAAAACAAGATTAAGTATATTTAAAAATTTTGATGCAAGCTAAATAAACTAGAGGTGTCAAAGGGCCGGGCCGGGCTGGCCCGAATTTTTTGGGCACGAGCCTGCCGCCTGGCCCTGCACGATTTAAAATAACTCGGCCCGGCACGGCCCGCCATGCATGCGAGCCGTGCCGTGCCTTGCCTGGCCCGCTCGGGCTTGCCTGTCCGAGCGGTTAGGGATATGGGGGACCACGGGTCGGGTCGAATCAGACCCAACCCGCGGTCTTTTTTTGCGGGAGGGGCATCGTGGGGTCGGGCTCACGGGACACCCGGCACGGGACAAACCCGTGCCACGGGCCGAACCGTGCCGGGTCAGGTACGACATGGGCCCGGGCACGGAATTTTTTCGTGCCGGGCCGGCCCGACTCGCTTGACACCTCTAAAATAAACTTTCTCTAGGATATAAGATATGGAAGGCTGTGCGTTTAGAAATGGCAGAAGATGCATCTGATTGTTGAGGTGGATTGTAGTTAACATTATCTTTCGCAAATGATATTTCATAACACTTTTGTTGTCAGGAGTGTTTGAGATTTTATTAATCATATGTCGACTCTTTATTTTTGGCGCACTATTCTATTCATGTGTGCTATGTCAGGAAGTTTGGTGTATAATATTATAATTTATATAATAACTATTAAATTGATACTACTTATATTTGAATGTTTTGTTATATTTATTTAATTAAATTTTAATTTTTTTTATGAAAAATAGAAATAATATATGATCGTTATAATAAATATTAAATTGGTCTTACAATAATTTTAATCCATCATTATTTCTTATTTTTTTAATATTTTTATCAAATTGGATGATCTGTCATTAAAGAGATATATCAATATTTATATCAAGTAATAATAAATAACAATAATTAGATACTTAAATAAAAAAGAGAGGGGAGAGAGAGAGAGAGATGGGGAGGAGAGAGAGAGAGAGAGAGAGGGGGAGAAGAGAGAGAGAGAGAGAGAGAGAGAGAGAGAGAGGGAAGGAGAGAGGGGGGAGGGAGAGTGTTTAAATTGTTCATAAAATTAATGTGTTTTAGATGAAATAAAAAAAAACACATCAAATCTGATACACCAACCCTTTGGAGGCTTTCCAATATGCCTAGTGAAGTGTATCTCATCATGTTCTATTCCCATGGTGTGCAGGTGATTGTTGGCGGAACTGGTGGTGGGGGAGCTTTTGTTAGCAGTGCTGCTAGTGGAGGTGGTGCCGGTGGTGCTTTGCCCGGAGGCGCGGCAGGATCATCTCAAGATCCTCCTGCCGAGGAGAAGAAGGAAGAGGTGGCTGATGAAGATGACGAAGACATGTGCTTGACTCTCTTTGATTAAGCCAGCCCCCCAATTTGATGCTCTTGTTGACAACTTTTTGGATCACCATTTTCATGCACAACCTAGTTCTTCTCATATCTGTTTTGATCTCTCATTTTCCCATGCTCTTAGGATGTGGATATGGCCGTGCTTGCATGCGTGTGCATGCGCGCTTGTGTGTGTGTAGATGCTTGTGCTTGTGTGTGTTTGCATGTGTGTAGATGCTTGTGCTTGTGTGTGTTTGCATGTGTGTAGATGCTTGTGCTTGTGTGTGTTTGCATGTGTGCACGTGTGTGCATCTGTAAGTGCATGCGTGTGTGTGCCTGTGTATGAGCATGTGTGTGCTTGTGCGTGTGCCTGTGCATGTGTGTAAGTGCCTGTGCATGTGTATAAGTGCATGTGTGTGTGTGTGTGCATGCATGTGTGTGCATGTGTGTATGCATGTGTGTGTGTGTGTGTGTGTGTGTGTGTGTGTGTGTGTGTGTGTGTGTGTATACATGTGTGTGTGAGTGTGTGTGCATGCATTGTGGTAGAATATGCCATGTGTATGAGCCTTATGATCTTAGACTAGGGGCCTTGCCTGCTCTGATTCTAGGATCTTAAGGCTCATATATATGCCGAATGATATTATGGATTGGATTTAAAATGATGTGAAGGGGATAGGGTGTGTGTGTGTGTGTGCATGTATATATATATATAACTATTTCATGATTTATGTCATTCACATTTTAAATATAACCATTTTTTTTTTTTGAAGTGGCATGACATAATAGTAAAGTTTCAAAAATGGTCCATTTTTAGGTCAATATAGAAATGTTGAAGAAAAATATATTTTTTTTTTTTTATCAAAATAGAATAAATCAAACACAAGTTTAAAATTGCCCATATGTTTTGATCAAAAATATTACAAAGATATTTTATAATAGATTGTTATATTTGTTCCACATCATGTCAATATTATAAAAGATTACATATCTCTAATAATATCATATATTACAATTTTAGATCATTGTATCACCTAATTGAATTTGATAAAGATTATTTTGAATTAGATTTAAAAGTTGTGTGCTAGCATGGTGGAAAATATCGATTCTTTATTTACTACTAATAATCATAGTCATGTTTCATAATTAGTGGTGGAATTACAGAGGATATTAGGGTGGTGAGTGGTTCAATCTCAACTTATAAATATTGTTATTGCTACAAACCCTAGATGATGAAGTTAATAACCAACAACATGCTAGTTTGATCCACAAAGATGCTGCATACATCTCCACATGGTATTTTCCATATCACCTTTCATGCAGTTGAGACATGGGTGTTAGAGCATCTCCAACCACACTTAACAAAATAACTACTCAAAATATATTTAAATATTAAATTCACTAATTTAGCTAGCAAGTTTTTAGAATACACTACAACCACACTGTCTATTTTATACCTAACTTCCAATAATTTTAAAAAAATCAAAACATATATAGAGAGAGAGATAGTGAGAACAAAAGGGAGAGAAGGTTTAGAGAGCTCAAATGGCTCTCCAAATTTGTTGAGCCATTTGAGTAAACTAGAAAATAGATAGTAGAATAGAGAGTGGGTTGGAGTGGATTTTTTGTGTTTGGCTAGCTAAAAGTGAATAAATAGTGAGCCCATTGGAGATGCTCTTATCTGCTCCGACCCCAGAGATAGGAGATAGTAAGACTGGATTGGAGGAGAAGAAAATTATGATATTAATGGTCGGCACGAGTGCATGATTTGTGTGTGTTTTAAAAACAATGACTTGTGAATAATCATACATATTCAATTGAAGTGCAATAATATAATCAACAATAAGTAGCACTGTCAATTGTTACATATCATTAAAATATATATAAATTTCACATAATTTTTTATCTAGTGATATAATTTAATAATATGGACCAATTATGTAAAGCAATGTACCATATAGTTTTATTCATGAATGGTGATTGTTAGAATAATAATAACCAAATTTATTTCGCTGATAATCTAATAGGAATTAGTAATTTAGTATTTGGATGTGGTAGCTAAGCGAGCACTACAATATTAGTAAGTATTGTGTTTTCAAAAGCATGGTGTGAAACTTATGCACGTCACATTGGCAGTGACCAATCACGAATGCGGAATGGCACCGCATCACCATTAGCCATTGAGATGAGGTTATGGGTAGTGGCCAAGCCTCCAGGGGCCCAATGTCCACTAAGGGAACATGGTTGGCTAGTTGACTATGGGTTGTGGCTTGTGGGCACTAAGGCATGGCCGTGGACCATGTCCCATGGGCTGTCACTCGTCAGTAATTAGTACCTAATTATAAAATACAAAATTTAAGTTAAATTTAAATATCAAATTGAAAATGCATAAATTTTTAGAAAATAGTTCAAATAGGTTAATTTGTAATCATTATTTAGTATGTGTTAGTAGTCTGGTGCGGCCCACCACATTTGATTCTAATGTTAGTGCTAGTCTAAATATCTTTGATCCCATTGCACGAGTAATCATCCATCACAGGCTCTTTTTATTATATCCTAAATATTCATCTTTGAATCTTTTCAGTCATTTTAGCACTATAGTGATTCTATAATATTTGGTTGCAGTCTAGATTTCATATTTGAAATAGTAATCATAGTCATAGTAAAATATAAACTCTAATATTATGTTAGACACCATGATGATAAGTAGATCACGTTTCATTTTAGATAGAACAAGATAAGGAATTCATAAGAATTCTACCAGCCTAATACATCAAAATTATAAATTGGTGTTTAAGTACCGAGACAGCTCATTCCTATTCTATATACCACCTTGTTATTTGTCTTTTGCTAACTAAATAGAAAGACATTGTCTCTGAATATGATATCTATGTTCATGCTCGAAGCATCGCTACAACTAGTATCATAAAATAAAAATATGTTAGTTATTTTTTCATGTATCAAACCTTCGAATTTGTTTGATTGGTTCATACAAGTGGATATGAATCATAATATATTTTTTATTTTTTCCATCTTAACCTCATGATCCATACAGACAGCCAAAAAATTAAAAAAATAAAATAAAATGGATGATTAGTATTTTTAACAAATGGTTTCCATCTCAATAAACATGGCACTACAATTTAGATGTTCTTTATGCATGCTAAATATATTACTAATATTACTTTTGCAATAAAATGCAATATAACTTGTGAGAATATACACGAACAAATACAATTTCGTCATATAATAATACTTGATTTTTGGATAAAAATATCATGACAGAAAATAATATCACGACTCAAAATACTTAAAATTTTGGCTTTGTATTGAATAAATCATGATATTAGAAACTACAGCAACTTTTATATCAATGGGGTGCTTGATTACCACAAATTGAAAATAACATTGTACTCTTATATATTTTAGAGATAATCATTAAGACTCTATTGTATAATAAAATAAGTATGCTTAAGTTAGTGGTAGAATTATGGTGTACAAAAATTAACTTGATTGGTTTCATAAAGTTACAACAACAAAAAAGATGCTGGCTGATTGATTTGGATATCATTTTGTGCCGGCACACAGCCTGACATCCATCTCACATTCTGCTTGACATGACATGGTGGCTCATCAATATATTATTGTGATAATAGTTCTACTTATACTACTCAGCTCTCAAAGAATGTGGAGCTCTATCTGAAAGATTGGAACTGCAAAATTTTGTGTTCAAAAACAGGTGATTAATGGTAATATTTGCCTTTTTGGAGTAGAGATTTGATGTTTCTAACTGCTTAGATTATGGAGGAGAGATGTAAAGTTATCGTGTTCTGTTCGCTCTTGAAGCATTGCCTGTGAGCCAATTTCATCCGCCTGATGCAGCCCAACAAAACATGAAACTAGTGTAGCTCTGCGTGTGATTTTAGGAAAAACATCATCACTGAGGGGAGAACTGCTACAGCATGCCAATCTTGTAGGATATGCCATAAGGTTGAAGGAGGCGTTCTTGGAAGCAGATTCGTCATCTTCATCTTCCACACAAATTCCCCCTTTTTAAATTACAGTACAAACGCCATTCCATTTTCTTTTTTACTGATAAGCTGTAACTAAGACATCGTGATCAAAATTTGCCAGGACCAAACCCTAAAAGAAGACCCAAGTGGGAAATGACTGAAAAAGGAGAGAGCTTTGAGAAGAAAGGGAAAATAATTCTTAATGGCCCAGCTGCAATCTGTTCTACTGTTCCTCACTTTCATAGGTGGTGGATATGAACTAGCCAGGGAAGAAAGCAATGAAGAAGATTCATATTTTATAGTATTTTGGAATTTGATCTGTTTTGCATTACAATTTTTCAGAATTGATGTTTTTTCTTTTTGAGTATTTTGGAGCTTGATCTGTTCTGCATTACAATTTTTCAGAATTACTGATTTTGTAAAGGAGATTCATTCTCTTCTGCAACTAATTAAATAAACAGAGGTGGTACAGAAAGAAATTAAATCAAAACCGATGCTTGCGTTTGCGGCCTGTGAACTTTGTATCTGGAGGGACAATGAGTCCCTTTCTCCTGGCCTGCTCTTTCTTCTTCATAATCCATTCTCTTCCCTTTCCTCTGCTAATTTTTTGCCTTTTTCTTGGCCTACTCCTAGCTGAATTGCAGACCTGCAAGCTCACTGATCAGGCTGCAACCATTGAGAAAGCTTAAGCTACCTGATTAAGTGGCTTATAGTTTGGATTTTGGGCGAAACTTACCATCTGATGTTCTTCATCAGCTTCCTCATCGAAGCAGCTCTCTTCATCTCCTCCTTCAGCCTTATCTATGGCTGCATGCAGGAAAGGTGGTCCACAGGTAAGAACAAGGAACTCTTTTTTTCGTTTTGTGCTGCAGAAGAAGACCCATCACCATCACCCAACCAGTTGGTTTGTATCGAATCACAGAGAAAGAAGTTGATTTTGGTAAAGAAAGAAGCATACCTATGTGGATAGTCAACAAGAACGCCCCCACCAAATCCAGCATGAATTGCATATTTCAAAATGAACTCAAGTTGGGTTGCATTTTCTGAGTACACTTGAAAAACTGCTCTTGCCCCCCTTGCCAAGCAAGCATATAATGATCCAAAGAATGCCCTGATGCAGAAATAATCAAGTTTGTTCATCCTAACCCAATAATCATACTTGGGGGTGAGAGAGAGAGAGAGAGAGAGAGAACAAGAGAGAGGGAGAGAGAGAGAGAGAGAGAGAGAACAAGAGAGAGGGAGAGAGAGAGAGAGGGAGAGAGCAAGAGAGAGCAAGAGAGAGACCAAGAGAGAGCAAGAGAGAGTGTGTGAGAAAGAGAGATAGAGAGAGAGAGAGAGAGAGCGAGAGAGAGAGAGAGCAAGAGAGAGCAAGATAGCAAGAGAGAGAGAGAGAGCAAGAGAGGGAGAGTGAGTGAGGGGACGGGTCAGGGCCAGAACTATGGGCCAAAGCCATTAAAACATAAAATTTGAATAGAAAGAATTCAAGCATACTTCATTCTTAGATTCGGTTTGTGGGAGGACTTGTCAGCATTGCACAACCACTGCATGTGAGAGAAGATGAATAAACTAAGTAAACCACGAAACAATAAAATGCACACCAGATGATAAGCCCATCATCAATTCTAGTTTAAATTCGAGGTTGAGAATAAGAACTTGGATTTGAGCATCGTTGTGAGCTTGAAAAATGTATCATTTTTATATTTTTCTATATCATATAACATATCATATCATGTATCATAAATTTTTTTATATAGTAAAATAGACACAGACACACAGACATACAAACACACACAAACACAGACACACACACACACACACTCACACACACAAACACACACACACACTCACACACACAAACACACACACACACTCACACACACAAACACACACACACACTCACACACACATAGACACACACACACACACACACACACACATAGACACACACACACACACTCACACACACATAGACACACACACACACTCACACACACATAGACACACACACACACACACATTTAAGTCTATATAAATAAATATTCATTGAAAGTATGAATTATTATATCTGATAATAAAAATATAATCTTTTGTATAAGATTATTTTACCTATGTTTCTTTTTTAAATTTTAATTTTTTATTATATTTTCTTAATTAGCATAATAGATTCCTTGTATTTTAATAGTTTTTTTAAAATTTAAATAAAAGTTGAGGATGTATTTATTATTGTATTGCAACATCACTTATCATATTGTGTATCATAAGTTCTTAACAACTATGATTTCAAGGCCATGGATAGATTTTGTCGAGGTCACAAAATTTTCAGAAAATAGTTAGAATCAGAATCATACCTGAATAGCTGATATACTAATGGCACCGTCAATAACTCCTGGACGAACTGCCAAGCCCTGTAAGGATGAAACACCAAAAAACCATACCCATGATAACTTCATTGCAATCACAGAGCTATAGAACCATAAACAATTGTGTGGGTATCTACGATATGCAATTCATGCATGTACATGTGTGTGTGTGTGTGCTTCTAATAAAACAGAATTTTAAGAGAGAACCTGCCCCATGTCTCCAAGAAGAAGATCACCTTCAACCTCGCGTTCTAATGCAATATCTAGATAGAACACCAGGTAGATTTTAACGAGTTGGGCATGCAGCAATAGACAATGTGAATCTTCACCAAAGGAATGCCAAGAGAATGTGATGCAGCATACTTAGCATTGACTGTGAAATGTCTATGCCAATCCATTGGTGCTGATTTTCAGTCAGAGTCTCTCCACTGAGTCCAGATCCACAGCCTGCCAAGTAGAAGGAACGAGAGAAGAAGAGGATCACCATATTGATAAGAACGAACAATTGAAAAGAGCTAATATTTATGTGATGCTGCATCAATTGTAACGACATGTTTGTAATCAATGACTGAAGGTGCAGCCAAGATTAGTCGCCGAAAGCAATGTTGGGCACAGAAGGTGGCCACGGTGATGGATCATGCTCACGTAAAATGGATGCACGTAGTACCAATATCAAGAAGAAGTTTAGGTATTCCATCGTCAGGCAAGGCGAGAAGCTCCAGTGCTCTCTCTGACAGTTTTGCCTGGAAAGAAAACACGAGCCCACGACGAACGCAGTGAGAAGAAGGTCGAATTTGAATGTTGCAGACACCTAAATTGGAGTGCCTTAGATGAAACGCTGATAGAGAAGATGAAAGCAAAAGGAGAGAGTGAGAATAAACTACCTGTATTTCAATGATCCGAGTAGACGAAGTATATTTGCGAGCTTCGGTGTCGTTGTAGAATATTTCAGGTGGGGCCTGGAACTCAGGCCGATTCGACATGTTGCTTGCTGCTAATCTGCTACCGATCGATCAACGAGGGGCAGTGTCTTGTGATGCGAATGCCCTCTGTTTCCGCTGAGCTTTCCTCTTTTTATAGAGCTCTGCGAGCAGAGGATTTCCTTGCCATGACTGGGAGAATTTACACAAACAAAACACGAATTATACAAAACCTAATTATGGCGCATTGAACCAGAATTCAGATGCAGCGTGGCGAGTTAGGGCACGCTAATAGTCATATATCAAGGTCCAATAGCAACACGCGGCCCCCCGCGGCCCCCCGCGGCCCCCCGCGGCCCCCCGCGGCCCCCCGCGGCCCCAAGTTCCATATCTTACCAATGGTGATCACCATGAAGAGTAGCCGCACCTAACCGAGCAGTGGTCATGACTCCTAACTTCCGTTCCCTGTGAATTTGATTTTTCAGAATCGAGAAAATATTTTATTTCCAATTTATTATTATTTTTTAGTCAAAATTAAGTTCCGCACAAATTATTTTAATATGGCCCAGAGTAAAAAAAATTTATATCTTAACAATAATAATTATATATTTTTCAAATTATTTTAATATGAGTCCAGGGATTATTTAAAAAAAAATTATTTAAATATGGCACAATAATAATTATATATATTTAAAACTAATTTTTTAGT
Organism: Sapria himalayana; assembly: GCA_029783825.1. Lineage (NCBI taxonomy): Eukaryota > Viridiplantae > Streptophyta > Magnoliopsida > Malpighiales > Rafflesiaceae > Sapria > Sapria himalayana. Next base: position 2,149,414 of record JAREIK010000182.1, on the reverse strand, counting down.
TTCAAAAAATATTGATTTATTAATTCTAAAATATGGTTTCTCGGTTCTTAACAATGGTTTCTAAATTAATTAAATTAATTTTTTTTTTCAAAATCCAAATTCTCAAATTAGGTTGATTAATTTTAGTATACAAGAACTTAATTAAATTATAATTTATTATATTTTTTTTAATTATGAAAACTTTAGTGTATCAAAAACAAATATATTATATTTGGTATACACAAAATCTCCCAAACTTATTTATCAATTGGGTCTCTTTTTAATATATATATATATATATTTATTTATTTATTTATTTATTTATATTTATATTTATATTTATATTTATATATAATGTAAAAATATTATTTGTGCATGATATATTTATGGATAAATGCATTCATATATAATATTTTGTGATGCCTAGATAATGTATATGTATATTTAACATGTAAATAATTATTTTTGTTGTGAGATTAAAATTGAGTTATGACCCCGCCTAAGTTTCAACCTGAATCCTTCATCATTAACTAAATTTATGAAATTTGGGTTGAGCATGAGCTCTGGTTAGGTTTGGATTGAGTTGGGCTGGGTGAGGCTGAGTCAGGTTGCGCCACTACTAGCACTGCAAGGAAAGAAACTTTAAATCCAATTTTCAAGTCAAATTATTAATTCCATTTGAAAAATTAATTATTAAATAATAATTTTATTAGCATGGATTTTAAAAAAGATTCATATTTGTCATGAAATTTATATGTGATAATTATATTTTATCAAATGATATTTACTTTGTACGATTTATGTTAATTCTATCATAATATAAAATTAATCACGTAAAAACTAAAATATAAATAAAATAAAATATCTTTCATTAAATTTAATATAATAAAAATATTTAAAAAGATAATGAATTCAAATAATTAAGAATTAAAAAGTGAATGAAATTGTTTCGAATAACAAGAAAAATTAATTACAATTTATAATTCCAATAATATTAATTTGTGGAACATAATCAATACATTATCTTACACTATTATTACGTCATTAATTAGTTGAACATATAATAATACAATTGGCATAAATAAAATAAAAGTAAGATTAATGGTCCCACTTAATATATAGTAACTTATTTTATGGGAGCACATTAACTTTTTTGTTAGGCACATACTTTGACGAGAGTGCACATTTTTAGGTCATTTCTTAGATTTGTATTTTCTTTAGGCCCAACCCAAACCCAAATTTAGGGCCCGTTTGATTACACTGAAAATTTTAAATATTGAAAAATATGTACTGAAAAATTAAGTCCTGAATTTTATAAGTATTTAATTTGTATTGAAAAACTATTTGATAAATTACTGTTAATTGAATACTGAAAATAAATATATTATTTGATAATAATAATTGATGAATGCTGAAAATGATGTATTTATATATTTATCATTATTATCATTGTATTACATATTATCAAACATAAATAAAATTTCTAATGAATTTTGTTTACAATAATTATTAATTATTATAAAAAATAAAATCATAAAAAACATATCCATAAATAAATCATAAATCCGAAAAAGAAATAAAAATTTTTAAATTTAATCAATAAAATCTAAATTCTTTAAAACTATCTAGAATTTTAATATAAAAACAAAAATTAATGAACAACTATTTGATTTGTTATTTCTTCTCTAATATTAATCATTAAAAAAAGTTAGGGTTAGGATTTGTGGTGGCGAAGAAAGGAGGAGGAGAAGACAAATTCACAAACTGAACTATAACGTGAATAAAAAAATGAAAAGGAAAAAAAAACAAAATAATAACTTAAAAAAAATTATTGAAAATTTTCTACATTCATCATTAAGTAGATCTCTACCTACTTAATAGTTTCAATACTATTTTACTTAAAATTTTCAATTAACAGCTCTCAAATATTTTTTATCAAACACATTTATTTTTTCAAACCATTAAAAATTTTCATTTTTATTGGTTTGAAAAAAATTAAGCGGTTTATCAGATAGCTCCTAAGTTAGGGTTGAAAATTTTCAACCATAGCCCAACCCAAATTTCAAAAAAAAAACAACATGAGCCTGGGTTTTTCTCAGGCTAGGTTCAGGATACTTGGTTGACCTGACCAAAGTTGCAATTTTAAGTAAACATTTTTAAGTATACTTATTTTGTTTAAAATCTCTCTTTAGAAGTCCAGATAGAGAAAAAAATGATTGTTCATGTTATAAACTATATCTTTATTAAATACTCATGTTATAAAGTCTAATATAACTATTAAAGTATGTATGTAATAGTTTTTGAGGAATAATCATTCTTCAAAAATTTAATCAAAGAGAACACACCTTAGGACATCATAATAATAAAATCATTCTCAAGTCCCATAGTTATTTCTTGTAGAATGATAACAAGCGCATACACATTATACAACTACCACATACAACTTATACAACTAGCACATACACCTTATACAACTAACACACCTAGTTATGAGGAGCAGAGTAATAGCCACCTTCATAGTGATAGTGAGACTTCCCATGAAACTATATCAAGAATATGAGCTGAGTGTTAGTATCCAATTGGACATGAGATGTGAGACTTGCCAAAAAAGAAGATGAAATTGAGAGACTTGATGATCATAATTTAAAAGTATATATTATACTAATAAATCTCCAACCTTCCACGTATGAGTCTCTGAGCACATCAACTGATCCAGTTCAAATCTGTGACTTGGGTATTCTGATTAATGCACAAAAAAAAAAAAAAAAAAAAACCAGGAACATGGTCTATCTATTATTTATTATCATTGATACTATTTTATTCTCATTTTATTACTATGTATTTTAGTTATTAATTATCTCTAGATAACTGGAAATGGTGAATAAACTAAGTATATTTACATCTAATCATACTTAAGAATTGATTCTAAAATCATTAAGTAAGTTGATAATGAGAGATACACATTAGTGTACATCATGAAAGCTAGACTTATTGTGTTTATAATCAACTAATTTATACAAATTTATTGTGTTTAATATTAAAATATAATTTTCCCAGGTGCCTAAGATAACTAATATTGTGTTTTTTGTTTCTAGTATTGCAATCCAAAAGTGGAATATAAACCAGCTTGATATGAGAAATATATTCCTTCATTACGCTGTTGAGAAATATATATTTACATAGTAGCCATCAAAATTTACTATTCCTGAGAGTTTAAACATGTGTAGATTTATAAAAAACTTTTTATAGCCTGAAACAATCTCCTAAAAAATGATATGATTTGTATTTATCACTCATAACCTTATAATATGTGTGTCAATTTATTCTTATTTCTACCAAAATAGATAAAAGATATAATATGTGATATTAGTGATGTATGATGATATTCTAATTATAAAATATAATCAATTGTGTATTTCTCATTTAAAATTATTCCTGCATGCCAAATGTTTGACGTATAGCATAAAGAGTATTACATTGTTCCTTGGTATTACGGAATTCTAATTAGAAAATATAATCAATAACATTGCTATTCTCACTATTATAGATCATGTAAGTTCTAGATTCAACATAAGGAATTTGATCTAGCATGGATTGGCAGATGAAGCAGACCCAAATTATGACATGTTGGAGTAATAAGCATAGCATGTTATCTCTTACATAAGGAATTTGATTTAAAAACATGACAATTTCTTAGTGAAGATTGAACCAATAAAGGTGTGATTTATTTTTGTCACCAGGTGTGATCTTGGGCCCTATTGAGCCGTGAGCCAACCACCAAGAGTCCGGGGAAAGGCGCAATAGCAGAGGGTAGCTAGCTGGGATCGAACCCAAATCCAAATAGTTGCACGTTCTTCATCCCACCAATCCAACTATCATGCTGTAGGTTGAAAAAGACGTGATTAATAAATATCTACTTCTGCTATGGAAATCTTGGATTAATATTGAAGGTAAACTTGATCGATTGACCTATAATCTTATTACTAATTGTAGAGGTCATACCCATACCAATGACACAAAATATTACCAGACAACTTTACCCTTAAAAATTAGAGAGAATATGCCAGATGAGTTACAAGCTCAAGATCTACCATACTTAGACGAAATAACTTATCATCGTATCAAGATATAACCTCTAACAAATGCAAGTAACACAAGGATTGTTCAGATGATAAGTAATATTCTCACTCAAATATATTTAGCTTCTAAATTCTTATAAAATCCATAAATACAAATCTTTCTTCTTGTCTCTTATTTTTATATTCTATTTCAATTATAAAAAATAATTACTTAAATCCCTAATGAAATATTGTACATGACAACCTTGATGTCTATGAGTGTTTAATATCATCAAATTATAATATTTTTTTTATTATTTATTTTAGTCTATTTCTTCTACTAGACAATGATATTTAGTATTTGAGAATTTTTTTTAGTAAAATTTAAAATTAATTATAGTCAAATAAATAAAATAAATAATAAAAATAAATCTAATATATGAGGATTTAGAGTCATCTTACTCTATTAGTCCTCTCTATACAAGAAAAGGAATAGAACTAATAGATAATTTTCAATATAATACTAATAATAATTACAATACAAAATAAGATGAAAAAATTAATCAAATATAAATATTATAAACAATGTATAAGTACAAAAAAACTTGTGATACTTTTACTGCTAAGAAAAAATGTTCATACTTGTTGAATTATTTTTTTTATCATGTACATCGACAAGTTTATATTGAGGATGGACAAAAAATACCAACATGTAGTGTTAGGTCAAACCATTCACATTTGAATAACATGAAATTTTAATCGGGAGGGCTTCAAATTCTAACTCAATCACTTTGACTAGAATCCCATAATAGTCATATTCGGTTTCATTGCATATGAATCCTTTAAAGCATACCCCCGTATTATTTTTTGCCCAGTAATTACCATACGATTTAGTGTGAAATTTAAAACTATTCACACTGTAACTGTTGTACGTTCTAACCTCTCTTAGGGGACCTCGTGCTATACTTCGAAGATAATGATTGGAAATTTTATTTGCATGATTATGAACCTGTAATTAAAATTAAGTGGATTGTTTAGATTACAATTATAAATTTTTATTAGAACAATACAATTGTTTTGTGATTTTCATTATAAGTAAACATACGTATTTTTTAAAAAATGATGGAAATTCTTGCTCCATCACAGTATTGATAGCTTCATCATTCATGTTTGGAAACTCTTTACATTTATCTGTAACAAAATCACTAAAAAATACATTAGAAATAATTGATATATTGATAGGAAATAGTAAATTATAATGCTAAATAGATCTCATTTGACTTTTAGAAAATACTCACTCAATGAATAGTTGAACCTCTGCACAATTCATTATGAAATATAGATGAGCTGCAGTATATTCAGTCTGCTAGATACTTTTTTCCTTCCGCACCAATTGCTTTACCCGGAGGCTTGAAAATTTTAAACATATCATTATCCACATTGTCATAAAGATAAACCTTATCCAGCTTTTCCTTAAGTGGAAGAGTTGGATCTCATTCTTTGAAATACAATAATGCAAATTTTGTAGCCTAACCCATAATATAACCTATTGATATAGAACCCTCAACCTGAGCCTTATTCATTGAAAATTACAAGTCATTTTTGTGTATATATAAATATATATATATAGGAAAAGAATTTGTTGAGTGAATTAATTAATATTACTTTTCTGAAGGATACATCAAATGATAATGGATAGGACCAATAATCCTAGTTTCGTAAGCCAAGTGCACTAGAAGATGTTCTATCGAGTCAAAAAAACTAGGAGAAAAGATTTTTTCAAAATTACATAAGATAACAGAAATTTGTTCATCCAGATTCCTCAACTCCTCATCAGGCAAAGAAGAAGAAGTCAGTTGCTCTAAGAATAAAGAAATATTAGTTATTGGCTCTCATATTCTATTAGGCATAAATTTTCGAAAAGTGATTGGTAACAATCTTTGCATGAATACATGACAATCATGACTATCCATGCCAAACATCTTAAATATTTTCGCTCCCACACATCTCCTCGGATTTGAAGCATAATACGCTGCCAAAAACATATCGAAAGCAAATTGCCTTTGTGACACTATCTTTGTCGGCTATTAACTAAACTCGTACGACTTGACCAACGAAGTGATGAAATATTATTCACTTACCTAGTTATATATAATGAATTATTTGATTTATGTTCTATTGTTCAAGTTTAACTGATTTAAATTCTAAAATATTAATATTTATTAATTATTTTAAGATTACATATTTTATATTAAATTTAATATTAATTTTTATTATTTTAATTTACTATAATAATTTACTCCATACTTAATTCTTATAAATTTTAGTATAGGCAAAAATAAAACTTGAATTAAAATCAACTCAGAGTCTGTTTGGTTATGCTTTTCAAAAGTGTTAATAGGGCTAAAAATAATTGTAAGTGCATATAGGACAAAAAAAATATCATTAGAAATATTTAAAAAATTATTTATTATATTTATTAATACAAATATTTAAATATTTTATTTAATAATTCAAATAATATTTTGTATATTTTTAAAAATTTTATAATCATAAAAATAGTTATTTTAGTCTTTATTAATAAAAAAGTTTATTCGTATTTATATATTTTTATAAGTAATTATTTATAATATCCTATTTTTATAATTATAAGAGGATAAGTCATCTTTCAAGTATCACTCGTCCATAGACCATGACAAACCTTTAATACACAAAATTACATCAAATATTAAAACAAATTATTTATAAAACAAAAAAAAATAGTATAGACTTAAAGACAAAAAATAATCCCAAGCTAAATAGCTAGGAAAAAAAATTATTAGCTAAATGCATATATATTGTGAAAATTATAATTTAATGACTAATTGCTTGTTATTAATATATAACTGTATAAAAATATTCTTATATCAAGATTTAGTGATTATTTTTACTCGAGCTAATTAGCTTGGGAAAATCCATCTCTAAAGTTGTTGCTAAATTTGTCGATAATATTTATGCCAAAATCTATGACAATATTAGCCATGGACATTAGAAACCATGTATTGGGCTGCCTCATCTTTGATGCTGTTCATCCTTTTATTAACATCCTCTCAAATCTAATCATATGTGATAAATAATAGCTACGAAACTAATCCTCATATTGTCGCCATTATCAGCGTGTATAAAGATCAAGTTTCTACTAGTTAATTTCTCAGTTTTAATGTGGAAATGTTTAGACACCTAAATGACCTAGTTCTTGATCTTCATAGTATTATAGCAATACCTTTCTTGAATGATCATAAAAAAAAAGGTGATGAAACAAAAAGTTCCACAAATTGTTCAACTTTACGTAAAATAAAAAATAGAATGCATGAAATCGAAAATGTTCAATCTTCTCAGAGGAGTTTAAGAACATAAAATATTTTGTCTTTTTCTAGCCTTATAGTCCATACACGTATCAAGCCCTTACCTAATCACCACCAGTCTTTCTAATTCACACGAACAAGTCTACGGTGCCAAAGAGTATTGTTGCACACTAAATGAACAACATTTATTTAATATTCAGACATTTTTACCTGAGTTACAAAATGTGTACTCTTTTTTTATCCCTCATAATATCTAAAGGGTGACTGACTAATCTCAACTCATCACTAATGAAATAACACATACATTAATCTACATTAATTTCCATTTTTTTATGTCATAATTATTATGTGTATATAGAAAAATAAATCCATATGAGATGTGATGTGAAATGATGCAACTCAATCAATCAACCAATTTTCCTTCTGCCTTGTCATGTTCGCATAATTAAGTAAAATATGTAATTATCATAATATGTCCGTCATTAAATCTTAGTATACATGATGATAAGTTTGTGTATGTATCTAATACTGAATAATGGAAGAATCTCAAAAATATGTTTTTTCTCATTATAGGTTATGCATGTTTTTAGGTTTAGTTTATCAATAATAGGGTCGTACAACAACTCAACAATGACAAAAGTCCACATTCTCTTTAATTATCTAGATAGAGCAAATGATTAGATTCAATTTAATTATCAAAATAATGAGAAATTAAACTTAACAAAATATATCAGTTGTGTTTAAACCATTACTAATGCACTGGATCTCATAAGAACTCTAAAATTAAATGTGGATGGTCGTAATCACTAATGAGATGATAGATCAGTATGAAAGTTTATCATATGCATCTACTCTAGGGTTGGTAAGGGGAGATTAGGAGGAGGGTGAAAAATAAGTATTCACATGTTATACATAAATATTTTTATGCTTAAATAATATTTATACATAATATGATATATTATTTTCGAAAAAAGTATACTTCATAAAATAGAAACATTTTTATTTAATTTTTAAAATGGTGCAGGGGTAATTTATCATTTTGGTTTCTCTGAGCACAAAAAGGGGCCCAGGTGATTAAATAAATATTTTTATTTAATCATAAACATTTTTATTTTGAAACATATTTTGAAACATAATTTTTAAACTATTCAATCTCGAAATTAATTTAAACATCATAAAAAAAATATTGGAAATATCAAAAAAAAAAAAAAAATGCAAGGGATGGTTTGGATATTTAATGCACAACTTAATTTTACCACAAATAATAATAAATTTAAAAATAAAAAGTATAGAGGATTCTGAAAAATCAAATTCACAATGAAGTTCGGACCTCGGGGTTCGGAGGCACTGAACAAGTGGAAGCGGCTGCGCATCAAAGGGGTCACCATTAGTAGGAATTAGAGCTCGCAGGTTGCTCGCCATTGCCAGTGTTTATCTATCTCAAACCTGCTCTCCTTTCTTTTTACTTAGATTTCAATTCTACGCACCCCGATTCAGGTGCCAGTCCTTGCCTAATATTGTCTTGTAATCTTGATTTCGATAGGTTTATCAGTACTGGAGTGTAATTTATAAGCATGAATTGGATTTGTTTTATTGTGTTGCTTTGTTGGTTACGCGGCTCTCATCCGATAGATTGGGGCAGTTCAGATTCTTATAAAAATTTCTAATGGGCAATAAACATGAAACGGCTTAGATATTAAATTTTCTTTCTTATCAGAAAGAAATGAACGCTTAGTCTGCTTATCTTATGCTCGTAAAATAGTTAGGAATTCGTTTGTCTGGGTATTGAGACATGGAAGTGCAATTTTCAGGAAAGTGTGCAAAAGTGATCCTTGAATGTTTCATTTTAAAGAATCTCAAAATCAAAACAAAAAAAATCTGCTTCTTTTCTTCCTTAATACACTAGCAAATGAAGTTACAGAAGAAGCTTAAGTTTTATAGGAGTAATGTTTTGAAAGTCATGCTCATATATACCAAACATATATCACTTGTATTCTACTAGAGTGGAACATAGTTTTACATGTTTTTTATGAGGCTCTATTATTAATTTACATAATTGTGATTTATATATTTTATTTTTTTATGTACATGTTTCTTCCTCATATGAATATATAATTTGATGTATATTGAACATACTATCAGGTCATATTTAGTGTATAAGGTTTTTGTTTAATCTGAGGTTTGGGAGAAGTTGTTGAGATGTCATGTGGGAAGGGTAGCTTGGGCACGACACGAGACACAACCCGATTGAGCCATCCCTGGCCCGGCTTTGAACAGTCCAAAACTATTATTGGGCTTGTGTCAGCTGACTTGAGGCACGATTAGTGTTGTGGCATGCCGAGGTCTCCTGGGCTATGCTAGTTATTCGGCATGAATTGTGCCTCGGAACTTGAGCCGGGTTTGGGCATTTTCTTAACCTGATTGCCTATGACACCCATGACCCACACATGCCATTGCGTCATTGTTCTTCGGCCACACCACAAACCATACCCACACCCACACTTCTCGGGCCTTTGCCCGAACCTAATGCATGATGGCCCGACCTCATCAGCAATGGTAAAAAAAAAATAAAAAAAATTTAAAAGCTATGTGCCTGCTAGCCATAGGATGTGCTCCCAATGGCTAGTAGTAGAAATTCAAAGGCTGTCAGGTTTCTATCCTAATTTTCAAAAAAATATTCAAAAAAATTGGTTTTTTTCAAATATATCTTTTTATATCCTATTCTCATTCTTAATTTATATCCATACATTTATATTTTTTTTCTCTTTCTCTATTGTCTTTTTTCATTTTGAAATCTCTCTTCTCTTATGACTCGGATGTGGACTACTCTATGGACATCGAATTCAAATATTAGATATCACAGATTGTCAAGCAAATGGGTTTATAGTTTTATGCTTAATTGGTATTAATTTTTTAAATTTTATTTAATTTTATTTATTATATTTAAATTATTATTATAATATAAAATAATATTTAATTTTAAAAATATAATTTAGAATATATTTAATAAATTAATACAAATTAAAAATGATTAATAATAAATTTAATGATAATGAAACTAATATTTACGTAAACATAAATAATTTTAATATTGATAACAAACGGAAAGGTTCGAGGTTGTTAAAATCTTATTATCTTTCATGGCCTTAACCCAAATATTTAAAAAATAAAAAATTTAAAAAAAATTAATAGTTTGGACTCACTTTAATATTCTCAAATTAAAGATGTTAGGGGTGTCGATGAAAAAGTGACAATACAAATATTATAAAAAAAATTTAACCTATAGGAACTTATTGGAGTGCATGTGGGACTGAACACCTAAAGAAGTATGATGAATAATATACCTAAAAATAGGGTATATTAGATCATATGTAAATCCAACTAAGTGATAGAGTTTTTGAGGTTATATTTAGTTCAATTTCTATGTTGGTCATCTTAATATATCACAATGAGTTTGGAATGAATGACATGACCAAACTGATTATTATGATTGATCTTTTGATTTGATTTTTGGAGGATTAAAGGGTAGTCAGTATTATACAGACTTATTTGTAATATTCATATTGTAGGATTTTTATGTCTATATTTAGAAATGACATACTAAAATATTATAAGTTTGAAAATAAATAATAATTAATGAATTTATGAATTATAATGTTATGATATTCGTAAATAATATTTGAATTAGTTGTGATGATGTATCTTATTCATACCTCATTGCCTACTATTTAAATTTTAAATGGACACTAAATAATAAGATTTTAAGATTCTCAGAGATTTTTTATTCTTATCATGATCTGGCTATAATGAGTGCATGATGAGAATATTTAGAGAAGTATGTTATTCAAAATAAAATATATAGTATTATATTCGATAATGTATATAATAATATAATAGTCATCAATATATTTATTAGGACTATTAGATACAAGTTATTATGAGAAATTTTTTATATTAGATGCATGTATCACATCATCAACCTAATAATACAAGAATGGTTGAAGGTTATTTTATTTGTTTTAAAAAAATATATATAATTCACTAAAACTTTTTTGTATACCTCACTGATAATAACAGTTTGATAGTTTCTATTTGTTTACTGATCTAATGAAGAAAAAATTTTAATTAGATGTGAGATATTATTAGAATTATATATATCTTATGTTGAAATCATGTGTTGGATACAAATACGTGATATCGTACTATATTAATAATAAGAGTGATGAACATATTATTGATGATGTTGACTGAGATGTAAGAATTTTATTTATGAATACACGGCCCTGGGAATGCTATTGTAGCATGCTGTGCCTGGCCAGGCATGCCTAAAATGGATCGGACTTTTGACTGGGCTCGAGCCGCTAGCCCATTTGACACCTCTAAGCTAACTTGTCATTAAATAATGATTACTGTTCAATTCTATTACATATCAAGAACAAGAATCTTGATATTTTATAATGGTAGAAATTATATGAGTCTATCTATCTCATGCTGTCTAAGATGATATTAGTTTATTGATTCCTTCGATGTCGAGCGTAACATTAGAGTTTATATTTTCTATTATGGTAAATATAATTTCAGATAAGAGATAACAATTTTGATCAGATATTGTTAAAATATTAATATGCATGAATAATTGAGAGGATTCGAGTTTTGACAATCAAGATTATACTGTAATTACAATAAGATCCGATGAGTTGATGACATATAATGATTTATATGATTTTGATAAGGACTGAGATTGATTATATTGTTAGTGATATCATCAGATGCTTATAAGATTGATTATTGATGTATTGAGTTTTGAGTTTGCATTATTATTTTGTAATTATTTTATGTTCTGAAATAATTTAAATTTATAATATTTATTTTATATTATTTTTGTGAGTTATGATTTGTGACTTTATTATAATTTTATTTTTTTATTGTATTTATTTATTTAATTAACTAATTGTGTATTGAAAATTATAATATATAAAATTAGGGATGACCTGATTCCGAACGAACTCAAAATTGCACATCCCAGCATGAAATCCCCATGGCCCAACTAGAGGTGTCAAATGGGCTGGGCTAGGTCGGCTTGGTACAGGAATGATCCATGCTCGTACCCGTGCAGAGGCCAATCGGGCCATGTGCCTGGCCAGGCACGACTAGATGTGTTAAACGTGCAGGCCCAACATGGCCTAGTTTTTATAGGTTCAACTGGGTTAGGCACTACATGCTACATTATTGTACAGTGCTTGACACGACATGATTCTTGGGAGGGCAAGCTTAGCATGAGCTCGTGGCCCAAAATCTGATCAGGGTCGAGCCAGTTCGACTAGGTCGGGCATGTCGAGCCTCACTCGTTGGGTATTGGCGTGTCTTCCCCATTGGGCGTTGCTTGCTGTGACCGACTATTGTGTTGGGCCCATGTGCCAGGCATGTCCATGCCGTGCTGGCACGACATGAGGGCTGAAAACTTTGGCCTGGCATGGGCCCGAGCATGACACTGTAGCGTGACATGCTTGGCTAGGCATAACCGAATTGTGTCGTATCTTGTGCCGGTTCGACCCGGCCCATTTGATACATCTAGGCACGGCTTGGTACCGAGGCCCATGGGCACAATTTCTCGGCACAAGTCGAGATATGCTCTGACCCACTCAACATGATGCCCCCGACCTGAACCGACAACCCAAGGCTTGACGAATCTAAAAGTTCAATCGGGCTTGAACTTGACCAGTTGTCTTTTTTGACCTGAGTCCGAGGCCCAATTTTTTGCCTCCACTCCCTCCTTTTTAGAAGCCGAAGGCCTGAAACTTCTGGAATTGGACTGTTTGGGTCGGTTTGACGATCGAACCTACCTAATGGTAAAAAAAAAAATTTGAATCTAAGCGGTTAAATTTTGCCTCCAATAGCTATGAGGCAAAATCTGATGACCCTAAAGATTCTGTTCATTTTTTAATGATTAAAAATTTTTAAAAATTACTTTAAAAAAAAAATTATTTTTATAATCTATAAAATCTCCACTCATTTTAAGATTTATGTTTTTTAAAAATATAAATCTTTATCTTATTCTTGGATCTTGCTCTTCTCCCTTTCTCTAATTTTCTCTCTCTGAATATTGGCCTTTGAGACTCGCAACTTAGCTATGGTCTTTGGATTTTTGTTGCATGTGCGGTGTGTGTGTGATGCTAATATAAAAAAGCTAAAATTTATGTATTTTGGTTTACGAATGTTTCTTATTTTTTAATTAGTTAACTATTCTATCTTTCTCTCTCTTCTCTCTAGTCTTAAAAAAATAAAAAATTAAAAAGTGACAAATAGTTATTTAAATAATAAAAATGAAATTAATTTAAATTTAAAAATAAAAATTATACGGAATGGTCCTAGATTGCCAAAATTTTGGTTTTTCAGGTCGCCATGACCTAAACATTTAAAAAATAAAAAATTGGAAAGATTTTAGTAGTTTGGACTAAAGGTGTCAACCGGGCTGGCCCGGCCTGGCACGAGGCACGACACATTTTTAAACCATGCCCGGGTCCGTACCTTGCCCGGGTTAGGCACTGCTCGTGCCTGCCGTGCCTGGCCCGGCACGGCTCGTGGCACGGCACGCCGGCACGGGTTCGTCCCGTGCCAGTTTCACGCTGGCACGCGTGGGCGTGACCCGGCCCCTCCCGAAAAAAAGACTGTGGGTCGGGTCTGATTGGATCCCGACCCGCGGTCCCGACTCCCGGCCCGGCACGGCCTGCCGTGCCTACGGGCCGTGCCGTGCCGGAAGGTTTTAAATCGTGCTGGGCCGGGCATGGTGGCACGGTCGTGCCCTAAAAAAAGGGCCGGGCCGTGCCGGCCCGGCCCGTTTGACACCTCTAGTTTGGACTCACTTTAATATAATAAAACAAAAAATTTTAGGGGTACCAAAAAAAGAATCGGCACAGTATAAATATTATAAGAAAATTTAATTTGTAAGAATTCGTGTGGGATTGATACCTTATGAGCCATATTGAACTATACACTGAAAAATATGGTGCATTAGATCATATGCAAATCCTACTCAATAGTGGGTTTTTTGAGGTAGGATCCAGTCAATCTCAAAGTTTATCTTCTTCATATATCACAACGAGTTGGGGAGGAAATACATGACCAAATTGATCACCGCGATGAGTCATTCGATTAGGTTTTTATAGGATCTAAAGATAGTATCATCCAAATATATTTTCAGTCTGCATATTATGAGATTCTTATGTCCACATCTATGAATGACATACTAAAATATTAAAAGTTAGAAAAATAAATAATAATTAATAAATTCAGAGAATATAATAGAGTGGTATCCGTGATGTCCGATATTTGGAATAGTCATGATGATGCATCTTATGCATGTCTCACCATCTACTATGTAAATTCAAAATGGATTCTAATTAAAAAAAATTAGGATTCTTTAATATTATTTATCATCATGATGATTTGACCATTTTTTGAGTGCATGATAAATACCTTTAGAAAATATAAAATTAAAATTAAAATTTTTAGTATCACATTCAAAAATATATCCAAAATATGAGTAGGGATTAACATGTTTGTTAGGAATATAAAAGATGAATAATTAGGAGAGATTTTTCACGTTAGATGCATGTGTTACGTGATTAACCTGATTGTAGAAGCGGTGATGAAGGGGTATGCCCCTGCTTTGGAAAATATACATAACTCACTAAAATATATTCTCATGTCTCGCAGATAAATGAGTTCGGTGATATCTGTTTGTCTGTGAATCTTAAGAAGAAGAAATTTCAATCGGATGTGAGACATCGTTAGAATCACACTTACCTAATATTGAAGTCATGTGCTAGATATGAACACGTGATATCTGACTATGTCATTAGTTAGAGTGATAAACTTATTATTGATGATACTGACTGGACTACATGAATTTTATTTATAAAATTCCTGAAGATTTTTTATGACATTTCGAATATGTATTCGTTAGTTTATACTCTCACGACTTGCATCGTACTCAGGTACACATGTAATATTAGTAGTATGCTTACAAAGTATCGATATGATATGATACTTAGCGATATGATTATAAAAATAAAAATCAAGTATTGAAAGAACTGATGCAACATTTCATCTCTTTATTGTGTGGATGCCAGCATGGACCCTATGATTAAGGTGGAAAGGGTAGTTAATGTTTTAACTTATATTTTCTCATGCATGAACTTAGAAGATATACTCGAAGGGTTCATTCACAATAAGTTGACCGAATTGTTTATATATTACGATACTTGGTATGGTGGTAGTAGTGAGGCTCCGAGTATAGACATGGATATCATATTTGGAGATGATGACTTTTTCAATCAGTTAACGAGGGGGGAATGATAGAATGGATCATCGAATATGAGCGAGCTATCTCGGTATTTTGATATTAATTACTGCTCAGTATTATCACATGAGTAGTGGAAATCATACAAGTTCATCTTTTTCGTGTTATCTAAGATGACACAGGATCTACTGACACTTTCAGTGTCGAGCGTAGTATCAGAGTCTATTTTTTCTGTTGCAGTGAATATGATTTCTGATAGGAGACCAAAATTACGTTTAAATATTGTTGATGTTTTAGTATGCATGATGTATTAGAATGATTCGATCTTTAGCATCCATGATCATGCTGGAACTGCATCAAAAAATGGAGGAGTTGATTGCTGATGATAATTCATGTGATATTAATATTGAGGATGAAATGATGATTGATGATGTTGATGGTTAACGATTGTCGGATTGTGACACTTATATCTGATTTTGATATTTGATTTTGATTTACTAATTTATATTGTATTTGTGTTTGTTTAATTTTTAGTTGTGATTTTACTTTTAAACTTGAGTTTGTGATTGTGATTTATGCTTTTGTGGAGTAATGCATTTTGATGCTTGAAAATTAAAACTGGAATATATATATATATATGAATTTTTATTTTGTATTAGTTTTTGAATTCTATTCATATTTAAGTTTTTAATATTTTATTAATTCATATTTCACATACTTACAGTCCTACACTGATAGTTTGATTCACAGTAACATATTTACATTATAAAGTATTAAAAATAATTAATAACAATTAATTACTAAAAACAATTAACAATAAAAAAAACTTTTATAGTATAAAAAACATTAATCATATAAACATAAACTAAAAAAAATTATAAAAAAATTTAAAACTGGCTTGTACGGGCACCACCCGACACAATTTCTCGACCTATCGGGCAGTGTAGGGCCTGGCTAGAAGATATTGGGCCTGTCCAGGCACGGCCCGTTGGCTTGGTTGGGCCACCTCAAAACCAGATCGGCCCAGTCCTGCCGGCCCGTTTAACACCTATGGGCCCAGCATGAGCCGGTTTGAATTCTACGGACTTGGGCTGGTTAGGCTATGCTAGCCTACCCTTTTTGAGCCGTGCCGTGCTAGACACATTGGTATGAGTGGGCCACCAAAAAATGGGCTGTGCCAACCCGATATGACATGTTTGACACCTCTATGCTTATATCTCAAAAGTTTTATCCCTAAAAATTAGGGAGAGTATGTCTGATGAGTCTTGAACTCGAGATCTACACTCAACATGTACTAAAGTATGATCTCTACTAAACATGTAATCAGAACAATAATAATAAAAGTTATTCATTATTACAATTTAATATAATTGTTTGGCTTTGATAAATTAAAATGTATATATATTCTAATTATATATATATATATATATATAAATATTTTAAATTATATTAAATTTTAATAATATATAAAATATATTTATGATGTCACTGCTATGATAGCTATGCAATCATAGGTTTGTCCAGTGAACAATGAATCGACAACTTTTTTAATTTAGTTACTATTATGATTTTCTCAACATCGATCTCAATAATAAGAAATAATTATTAGTCATGATCATATCATAAATAATTTCAAAAATTTTGTAAAATTTTTAAATAATGTGCCTTTCGAGTTTCAAGCTTCTCTAGCCTTTGTAAAGCTTTCGGTAGCTCATAAACAGGCTTGTACTCTCATAAAAGTGAAAACCCATTTCATGTTGCATATAAACTTGTTTTGGTCTGCCTGCCAATTTTTGTTGAGTTTTTCATTGGGCCTCTGAAGCATCTTATATTCGTCTCTAGAATCAATTTCACCAGTCATGGCTCTGAGACTATGGAACAAGAAGCTAGGTGGCAAGTTCGGGCCCAAAGTTTATTCTACTTGCCTGCTACATTCACATGCCACGAGCTTCGGTACCGTTGTCTTAGAATTTTACTATGCTTTAGCTACAATTGATGAACTATTTATACGCTTCACAAATTTCTCTATAGAGTTGTTGATGGTAACTAGAGGTGTCAACCGGGCCGGCCCGGCACGAGGCACGACACAGTTCAGTCGTGCCTGGGCTGACCTGGCATGGTCTGGGCCACGGCACGGCACACCGGCACGGGTTTGTCCCGTGCCGGGTGCCCCGTGAGCCAGACCCCACGATGCCCCTCCCACAAAAAAAGACCGCGGGTCGGGTCTAATTCGACCCGACCCGCGGTCCCCCATATCATGATCCGCTCGGACAGGCAAGCCCGAGCGGGCCGTGCCGGGCCTTATTATTTTAAACCTTGAGGCACGCTCGTGCCCTAAAAATTCGGGCCGGCCTGATCCGGCCCGGCCCGTTTGACACCTCTAATGGTAACTTGAGTGTGGTGTATTTACTAGGTCATGAGTTCAATGCACCCTCTCAGTGCCTACACTTTATTGTACTTGTCGATGCTCAAGTAGAGGTGTCAACCAGGCCGAGCCAGCTCGGCACGAGGCACGGCACGGTTCAGCCGTGCTCGGGTTAGGCACGAGCCGTGCCGTGCCTTGTCCCGTGCCGGGTGTCCCCTGAGCCCAACCCCACGATGGCCCCTCCCGCAAAAAAAGACCGTGGGTCGGGTTTGATTCGACCCGACCCGTGGTCCCCCCGAATCCCGACCCGTACGGACATGCGAGCCCGAGAGGGCTAGGCAGCACGCTCGTGCTCAAAAAATTCGGGCCACAAGTGCTTCCACGGTAGAGGTAGCAAATAGGTCAGGTGACCTCGACATGGACCCTGAAAGTCGAATCATGCATGGTAGAGCCTAGAGATGTCAACCAGGCCAGGTAGCCGGGGCACAGCATGATCCATAATTGTGCCTGGACCTAGACCGTGCCGGCTAGTGCCACGGCTTCTGTCATGGGTCTAGTCCTGTCGGTCGACTGGCTCATGGATCAGCTTTAAAAAAAATCAGTCGTGTAAGTCAGATATTGCTTATGTGGCTGGTCACAATTAGGAGGCCCGACTGACCAACACGGTGTGGCTTGGCCCTGCACTTTGCGAGCCAACTGTGTGATGCCCGGCTGACAGTGTGGTTCTCGTGTCTTGCAAAATTTGGCCCAGGCATGTCCCATGCACGAACCATGAAAGCTAGCTCGACCATGACCTTGATGACCATTGGGCTTCGAGAAAAGTTGTTCTTGATCGTAGCCAAGTTGGGTCAGGTAGAGTTGACCCTTAGATGGTCGTCGTCGTCGTCGTCGTCGTCGTCGTCGTCGTCGTCGTCGTCGTCGTCGTCGTCGTCGTCGTCGTCGTCGTCGTCGTCGTCGTCGTCGTCGTCGTCGTCGTCGTCGTCGTCGTCGTCGTCGTCGTCGTCGTCGTCGTCGTCGTCGTCGTCGTCGTCGATCTTGAATCAAGAAATAGAGTCGAGAATTGGCAAATAAAAAAGTGTGGTGCTGACTTATATAATCTTTTGAGTTGTTCTTGATCAAGAACTGATGAAGATGTCGAATCTATCTCGTGATGATAAAACAGAGGGCGTCTTTCTCTTGATTTTTTAGGGTTCAGAGAGGTGCCGGAAGACGAAAAACAGAAATTGGTTGGTCATGTATTCAGCAGCGTCGCATCGAAGTACGATCTGATGAACGATTTAATGAGCGGCGGATTGCATCGATTGTGGAAGGACAGATTGGTATCCAAACTGAGCCCTTTCTCCGGCATGAAGCATCTCGACGTAGCCGGCGGCACAGGCGACGTCGCGCTCAGGGTCCTGGAACGCATAAAAGGAGGTGTCAGACGAACGGCACCCCAGCTGGAAGAAACGCGCGTATACGTATGCGACTGCAACGCGGACATGCTAAATGTTGGTCGAGAGCGGGCGAGAGAGAGAGGCCATGGGGACGACGAATCTCTCGTCTGGGTGGAAGGAGACGCCGAGGCTCTGAGCTTCGGAGACGCCACCATGGACGGATACACGGTCGCTTTCGGAATTCGAAACGTGACGCACATAGAAAAAGCTCTGGCAGAAGCGCATCGGGTTCTGCGACGAGGAGGAAGATTCCTCTGTTTGGAACTGAGCCACGTAGAGGCTCCCGTATTCAAACAACTGTACGATTACTATTCCTTCTTGGTTATTCCTTCTCTAGGGGAGCTGGTCGCCGGTGACCGAGAATCGTATCAGTACCTCGTCGAGAGCATCCGGCGTTTCCCGTCGCAGCAGAGCTTTGCCTCCATGATCGCAGAAGCAGGGTTCAGAAAGGTCGATTATGAAAACCTTCTCGGCGGAGTCGTGGCCATCCATTCTGCTGTAAAACTCTGAACTTTACTCACCTCTGTGTAACAACATGATCGCAGAATCCGGTGTGTTATCATGCTCAGTTTTTTTTTTTTTTTGTAAATTTTAATGCACGGGACCAGAATATTCATTTTCAACAAGATAATGTTGTGGGATCTGCAAGAGAATATTCTGCAGTGGGACCAGAATATTCATTATCATGGCCATACATCAAGATAATTCAAATGATCATGTTTGTGAGTTTTGTTTTTGTTTCGTGAAATGTGTTTGCTTGTGCTAGTTGTGTGTGTGTGTGTGTGTGTGTGTGCATGCGTGTGTGCCTATGTGTGTGTAGAAAAAATAATAAAATAGTAATGGCCATACATCTTATCTCAAGTAATTTATTTTAAAAATTGGAATTGATTACGACAAAGAAGAAACTTGGGTGGTGGTTTTCTAAAGATAGTTCTTTTCTCAAAAAATTATCTTGAACGATTTCTTGCCCTCTATTTTCATGTGTTCAAATAAGATGAGTTTCAAAAATAGTTTGCATTGTTCATAAGTTGTTAATATAGAGGATATGTAAGGAAGACCCATGTGGAATTATATATTTTTTGAGCATATATGGAGTTTATTTATACTCTAATAGCATCTCCAATCTACTGTCTATTTTTAAATTTTAGCTATTTTAGCTAGCCAAACACAAAAAATTTAGTTTCAATCAATTCTTTATTTCACTATCTATTTCCTAGTTTACTAAAATGGCTCAACAAATATGGAGAGTCATTTGAGCTCCCTAAATTTTCTCTCTCGCTTTTTTTTTCTCTCTCTATGTATGTTTGACTTTTTAAAAATATTAGAAATTATGTGTAAAATAGAGAGTGTGGTTGGAGTGTATTCTAAAAAATTAATAGCCAAATAAGTAAATTAATTTAACTATATTTTAAGTAGCTATTTTATTGAGCGTGGTTCTAGATGCTCTAAGAGATATTAGCTAGTCTTGACAGCAAGAAGGATGAGCTACAACAAGATTAGAATAAGAGTCTAGACCAAATCTACTACTATGAGTACCATTGATGCTTGTTCTGTCTCGGGATGTGCAATGATTATCCTGATACATCAAATGACATACCTTGATTCATGGACCTACCAGCATGAGTTCTTTCCTAACTGATGGTCTTTCAAGCTAGGGATACTAATAATTAGTGGGTATATGTCTATCACCATGTCACCAAGGACACGAGGGTTTACAAATTATGGTAGAACTTAGGGTATATGTTTGAGATTACGAAAAACTTATTGCATAGAGAAGCGAGAAGAAAAAAATGTATAGAGTTCTTATTTCTGAGAAACATGGTAACAATATTAACAGGCAGGCACACATTGGTAGGATATGACTTATTTTTTCAAAGACAAGTTGAGAAATAGTAAAATGATCAAATATCATCATTATGGTGAGCTAGCACATGTTAAGGAAGATTGTTATGCCCTAGAAGCGACTCTAACACTAGCATTCGAAAATTTAACATAGGGAAATTTTGTTGGTTCTGCTCGAAGTGGGCAGATCAGTTTATTTTTAGTTTTATTTGACTTAAATTATTTATTAAAAAGTTAATTTTTAAAATAGAATTCAAACTTTTTTTTTAAAAAAGCTAATTTTTAAAGCACTAAATTAAATTGGGTTTCCAAAAATTTCAATTTCACTTTGCCCAGATATATATATCTCCAATATAGTTTATGTTACTTTCTAGATTAAGATCCCACTGCAAAATATAGTGATAAAATTTTGTGATGTCTCTAGGATTGATTCCAATGTAAGGTCAGCATTATTAGGTGTAGCGAGGACTCCAACTTTGAGCTGAGAGAGTTGAGAAACTCTTTGTTTGAGGGTCAAGAATCAAAATATGTGGTTGTTTGTCATGTCATATCTTTAAACTACTTAAACTATAAGGTTGATGATTTATGATTCGAGAAATATGTGCCTATTGATGACATATATAATACATATGAAAACTTTAATAGTTAAAACATTTGACATTAAACATTAGTAAAATAGATTGATGGATTTAAACAAGCACTAATGTACTTGCTATCATAAGAACTCCAAATTAAACGTACTTGGTCGTGATTATTACCGAGACTATTGATCAGTATGAAAGTTTATCGTATGTAACTATCCCAGTATTGGTAAGGGAGGGATTTGGGTGATCTAAAGTGTTAAGCCATCACCAATGCACTATATCTCATAAGAATTCTAAAATTAAATGTGCTTGGTCGTGATCATTACTGAGATGATTCCTTAGTGTGAAAGTTTATCTTATGCATCTACACTGGGGTTGGTAAGGGAGAGATTTGGGTGATCTAAAGTGTTAAAACCATCATTAATGCATTGTATCTCATAAGAGCTTTAAAGTTAAATGTGTTTGGTCGTAATCATTATTGAGATGATTGACAAGTATGAAAGTTTGTCATACGCATCTACCCTAGGGCTGGTAAGGGAGAGATTTGGGTGAATTAAAGCGTTTAAATCATTACTAATACACTGCATCTCATAAGAACTTTAAAGTTAAATATATTTGGTCGTGATCATTATTGAGATGATTGACCAGCATGAAAATTTATCTTATGCATCTACCATGGGACTGGTAAGAGAGGGATTTGGGTGATCTAAAGTATTTAAACCATCACTAATGCACTATATCTCATATGATCTCTAAAGTTAAATATGATTGGTTATGATCATTGCCGAGATAATTGACCAGTGTGAAAGTTTGTCTTATGCATCTACCCTGTGGCTGGTAAGCGAGAGATTTGGGTGATCTAATGTGTTTAAACAATCACTAATGCACTGTATCTCATATGAACAACCTAAAATTAAATGTGCTTGGTCGTGATCATTACTGAGTTGATTGACAGGTATGAAAGTTTTTTTTATGAATCTACCATAGGATTGGTAAGGTATGGTGGAAAAAAATATAAAAAAAAAAATCTTTACTCATCTTATTGCACATAGAATC
This sequence comes from Sapria himalayana, assembly GCA_029783825.1. Classification (NCBI taxonomy): domain Eukaryota; kingdom Viridiplantae; phylum Streptophyta; class Magnoliopsida; order Malpighiales; family Rafflesiaceae; genus Sapria; species Sapria himalayana. The sequence continues at coordinate 2,126,448 of JAREIK010000182.1, read as the reverse complement.
AAACTGATTAGTTTTCAGGATGATTTTTGTGTTATTGAAGTAGGACAAAAAACGCAAAATCTTTCAGAAAGTAAGGTGTATTTGTTTTATAAATATTAAACAAAATCATTCAAAGTGGTTTTATGTATATATTATATAAGCAAACAAACAAAACCTTCTGTCTTAATTTATAAAATCCTCACTTATAACACTGGCTAAGGCTATAGAAGGGACATCAAGCATAATAATATTCTGGGTTTCCAATATAAATTAAATTATTCTACTTAATTAATCAAAATTCTTTCACTATAAAATTATAATTGCACTCTCTTACTTATTCGAAATTTAATTCGAGCTAATTATTTATTTAATACTTATCAATCTTTTCATGTTAAAATATATAGATATCTCATTCCTATCTTGAGATTTTTTACTTAATTTATTTGATATGCTGGATTAAAATCTACTTGTAGTGTTTGATATTATTAAAAATTATAAAATACTCTAAGGGAGCATTATTAATTATTTTAATATGGCATTAAATTTATTAATAATTAATAATTAATTTATTTATATATTTTATTCTATTTGAATCAAAATAATTTTTATTAAGTATACATAATTATAAATTACTCTAAGATTAAGAATAATCGTATTCAAAATAATCATGAGGTATAGATTATTTATGTGTCAGTACTCAGTATAAAATAATTATTCCAATTTGATCTCGTTCAATACACTCAAGCATACTATTATAAGAAGTTAAAATTTTATTATTTCTTATAGTTAGGATAGACCGATTAAAATATCGCGCTACAAGTATACTAGCGTGGGCATAGCACGGTTTGGAATCGTGCCTCGGGCCGGGCTGGGCTGACCCTTGGCATGGTTCGTATTGTGCTGGGCCAAGCATGACCCTTATACTAAAGGTGTCAAACGGGATGTGCCGGACTGGCCTAGCCCATTTTTTTAGGCCCGACCGTGCTTTCGTGCCAGGCCAGACACGATTTTGTGGGGGTTCGACCCGGCACGGGCCCACGACACGATTCACCGGGTTCGGCCCGATCGGGCCGAACCCTAAATTAAAAAAAAAATAGGGTTTCATCGTGCCCAAAACCCTAATTTTTAAAAAAATTAGGGTTTTGTCGCCCTCGTAATCCTAATTTAAAAAAAAATTGATTTCGACACGGTACCGTGCCGGGCCAGGCACGGCATTAGGCCCGGTCGGCCTCGGCACGGCACGATCCCGGACATGAGAAATTTTCCTGCCAGGCCGGCCTGGCCAGGCCCGGTTGACACCTCTACCTTATACTTGGCATGACGGTATGGTAGACTGGCTCGGAGGCTCAGCTGTATATTTTTAAAATATAGCCGAAAAACTGGCTATGACTAGGTTTGACCTGGCAAGTGTAGGCATGACCCAGCCTGAACCAGGTACTAGCCGAGCCGCCAGGCCGTGCCTGACACAGTTGCCTGATTGGGCCACAAAAAAATAGGTTGGGTTGTCATGATCCGGCCCGTTTGATATCTCTATCTGAACTGTGCTATCTAGTGGGCTTTGCTCGGCTCATAAATGAGCTAAAATGATAGCATGAGTTGGGTCTGGGCTTTGGGGGAAAGGACAAAAAAGGATAAATTTTTATTTTTAAAAAGTAATTGGATAATTCAAAATAGAAAATTTATTTAAAAATTACCCTACAATCAGGAATAAAAAGTATAGGGGCCACCTTTTGAGATCGAATCACGCGGTCGGTAAATCTGACAGAGGTTGGGTGCGGGTCGTGGGGACGAGGGTCAATCGGGTCGGGTCATGGAAAGAGAATATCCATCGAATCCAAGCGGTCTCTTTTTATCGACATGTAAGAATCCTATTGGATGGCGAAGGCCAACATGGTGACAACTAGGCCCATGATTTTCCCAGCTCCTGACTGCCTGTCGCCTTCGGCAATCAGTTTATCTTTATGTTCGTCTAATTTTGTATCTTCTACGGGCCACAACGAGGAGGAGCTCAGCATAATTGGCGTGCAGAAAAAGCATGGCGGTGTCCATGAGAGATTTGGATCCAACCTTCCAAGGAGCCGGACTTAAGGCGTATCCTTAATCTGATTAATCGTCTGCACGTAAAATTTTACATTTGAAACTTTCGATTTCCATGAATCTTAGTGGAATTGCCTATCCAGTCCAGGTGAATTTCAAGTAGTTAGTCTGTTTCCGATTTATATTAATCCACGTGACATCGATTCTTCATCCGAGGTTGTTTTTTAAAAAAAGGACTGCAAAATTCAAGTTCGTTCGGATTAGATCACGTGCATGATCGAAGCTCTCTTCTCGGAACTGTTGCTCGTCGTTCACCTGATTTCATCTCCATGAATGGGACAGTAATTCGAGTGCCGAAGGAGAGAAGGATAGAAAATCTTCAGGCAGCATCATTTTTCACGAAGCTCCTGCCTGCAAAATTGATTCAGAAGTGGGAATGTTTATAAGTTTTGACGTGACGACGTGCCCTGTGTTTCATACTTCTGATTTGGTTTTTCAATTAATCTCATAACATAACGTCGCCATATACGCCCTTCGCTAATCATAAATGAGTAATCACGACATTCCAATTTATTAGCATCTGTCATTCATCTGTTCTCTTTTAACTATTGTTAGCGGAATTGAGATATGGCGGATTGAAAATTTCCATCCCGTTCCCATTCCAAGTTCTTCCCATGGCAAGTTCTTCACCGGTGACTCTTATGTGATCTTGAAGGTTAGTGGGCTGCTTGTTTTAATATCTCTTATTCTCAGCTCATATGTGATACATCGTTACTGATTATGAAATTCTCTGACAGTGATGATGATGTATCCATTTCAAGTGCATGGGTTCATGAATATAATCATAACAAAATTTATCCATATGTAATATTTTTTCTAAAATTGGTGCATCCATATTTCACCCACTAAATTTGGTGGGTCTTGAGCAATCTCTGATCCATTAAGAATCTTTTTAATTTTATTTTTTATTATAGTGACTATCAATTTTAACGACTTTTTTTTTAAAAAATGAAAAAATTGAAAAAAAATGTTTTTTTTGACCCTACTTTTTAAACCCAACTCATATTATTTCATAGCCCATGTACGAGAGGTGTGAAATTATGTAAATTTTTTTTTTTTTTTTTGAAGTAGTAGTCATCTATTATGATATGAATCAAAAAAGCAACCATAGTTATTCAAATTGTTTCTCTTTTTCTCATTTTTTAATAATCCTAGTGTTTTCAAAAAACAACTAAAAGTTAATAAGGACTAATAAGGTCCGAGGACCGAATGAAGAGTTATCTCATATTACTTGTCTTGGAGATATGGGGAATACTAACTAGATATGCCAAATGGGTTGGGTGGCTTAAGCTTGGATCATAGCACTACCCATGAAAACTGGCTTAGGTATGTCACGGCTCAATTGGACCATGCCTGGGAACATGCATTTGCAGCTCTTGGCTTAGTTCGGGCCTTGCTGGGCCTGGGTGTCTGGCTTGCGTGCCACAAAACATGTGGCATGACATACTTGGGCTATCCTCGACTAAACCTAGGCATGTGTCAATTTGATTTATGCTAGCCTGGACCTAACCTAGGCTAGCATGGACTTGATTTAGGTTAGCTTGGACCTTATCCCATGGTAACTTGGATCGGATCCAGGTGAGTCGAGCTTGTCTATGTTGGGCAGGCATGATCTGACCTGACTAGACACAAATCGGCGTGGCATGGGCAACTTGCGTGTGAATGGGCTGTCTTTGGCTACTTCTTTTAGAATTGTGCTTGCTTGACATTGCTAGATTTCAAAATCAAGCAGGCATGGCCTTGAATGATTGCTTTCATGGGATGTAAAAAGCTAAGTCGTGTTGATCTATCATGGCTTTTTGCCATCTCTAGTACCAATCATAGAAGAGACACAGGCATAAGATCTTCATTACGATTTGTTCAAGGAGATAGGCTAGTTTTTTATATATTCAGAGGTCTTCTCAAAGATCTTTCACTATTATAATTACTAGAAAGAAATATTTAGATTTATATGCTAATAAGATATTCTCATATACTTTATGTCCTTCAAGTTTACAATTCTTGTTGTCTAATTTTTTTATTAATGATTTTTAGGTAATTGACTTAGGAGGTATAATTAAATCATATTTAATTATTTATTTTTATTATCTTTATATTTGTTCTCTAAATATTATTATAGTTCATAATAAAATATCTAAAATTTTTGATAATGAAAATATTTGTCTTGGTACTTTTTTTTTTGGAGTTCTATTTATTTTAAATTGTTTGAACAGTTTATTTTTTATATGTTTTTTAATAAAATAATACAATTTTAATTTCATTTTTTTTCATATTGATGTTTTGTAGAATTAGAAGATTTTAGGGGTGACTTTTCTTGAGACTAAGTAGGGGCGCCCAAATGGACTAGTGGCCCGTGGGATGGAATGACCTACAAAAATGGCCATGAGACAACATGATACGATTGGAATTGTGCTTTGCCAAGGGTTCTAACTTGCGTGCTGCAAAATATGTTGATAAGCACGACATGGCACACTAGCCTATTTAGCCAATCCAGGCTAGCTTGGACCTAATCTAGGCTTGCCTATACCTGACCTAGACTAGCCTAGAATGATCCATCCTAGCATGGAGGTGACCCAAAATAGTCTGGCATCAACCTAGGCTAACCCAATTTAGCCAAGGTTTGATCCATGCCTGGTTCATGGTCGTGGTGATTTTGGCATGACTCGACCTTACCTGCTACGATCTTTCCCAATCCGAGTAGTTGGTGAGCCAACATGATGTATTGGGTTGCCATTTTGGAACTATGTTGACACGACAAGATTTGTGCTATAAACCATGTCATACCATGCACGACATGGTTGCCTATCTGGGCCTAAAATTTGAAGTGTTGCCTCACCATGGCTTGTTTGACATCGCTAAAATTAAGCAAGTTGATTTGTATGATATTTTAAACTTGATTATTTATCTTTGGCCAAATAGAGAATTCTTGATTCCAATATAAAAAATATATATACATTATATTGTGAGGTTTATTAGATATGAAAGCATACTAGTACTTCCCATTTTATCGAATAGAACTATGTGATTATAGGCCCACTCCATGTGGCTAATTTTGATATTTGAATATCTAATAAAATCGACACTCCAGATGATATGATATATTTCATTATTTTTATTGATTATTATGCTCATTTCTACTTTGCTTTCTAAAAATAAATTTTAATTTTAATTTTTTTTGTATTCAAAGTTTTTATAAATTATTGATTAAAAAATAATGTGATAAAAAATTCAAAAATATCAGGAGTAATAATATTATAGTATACATGTTTAATAGATATATTACTCATTGTACTAATTACATATTCATTTGTGAGATTTTTTGTGCTAGCATATTCTCATAAAAATTAAAATATTTGGTTGTCATGATTAGTTACTTTTCTATGAAAAAAATATTTTAAAATATTTTTAAAAAGATAAAATTTTTAAATATTTTTAAAATATTTTTAAAAAGATAAAATGTTTTTTTGATATCAAAGTCTAATCCAATGAGGGTAGTCATAGATGGAATATAACATGTAGCTCAAGATGCTGCACGTAACTCTCCCATTGTTTTATGATGAATGTGGATGGTCAATTACTTTTTCTGGTTTCACGTGATGCTCTCCTGCAACCCACAGACAACTGCCACAAAAAGTGGGGCCTTGCGCCATGACGTTCATTACTGGCTTGGTAAAGATACATCTCAGGTGTGTGGGGCATTTTTTATTTCTCAATTTTCATTGTAGCGTGCTGGCAATAATTGGCGTGCTGATCTTTACTGTGTAAGTTTTTTTGACATTAGGATGAAGCAGGTACAGCAGCAATTAAAACAGTTGAGCTTGATGCAGCTCTTGGTGGTCGTGCTGTGCAGTATCGCGAGGTGCAGGGTCACGAAACTGAGAAGTTCCTGTCTTATTTTAAGCCGTGTATCATACCCGAAGAAGGTGGAGTTGCATCTGGGTTCAAACACGCAGAAGATAAAGAGCATCAAACTCGGTTGTTTGTTTGCGCAGGCAAACATGCCGTCCATGTAAAAGAGGTTAGTGTAACTATTTTTTTTTTTTTTTTTTTTTTGTAATTGCTAATTGTATTTTTGCTCGCCATATGTGCCTGGCACCTTGAAATTGTGTCTTGTTATATTTGGTAGATGAATAATGTCAAAATATTATAATTCTCATATATAATAATATAAATATTGTAATAATTATTAGGATATTAAACTCTTGAAATCAAACTAAAAGTCTATTTACTTAATCACATAATTAATAGAAAAAATATTGGGAGAATCATGTAATCAAGTTTAAACAAATTTAATTTGTGGATATTGTGTAAGCAATGGATATGAAGTATCTTTGACAAGTCTCTAATAGATGTGGATTTGCATCAACGATCAGTTCTTAATTCCTATTTTTTCATCTCTAATTATGGACGCATGTGATTTGCAGATAATATCATCATCTTATCCGAGGAGTTGAAAGTGGAGTTATAGTGGAAAATTAGAAGTATTGATAGTCACATTCGAGTCTAAGATGTATAGAATTAGTTGCAACAAGATTGAGTGATTAAATTATTAAAATATTATTATTAATTAAAATAGTGTTAATTATTGTCTAATATTATTTAGCATGATTTATTATTTGAAAATTGAAATAACTTTATATATTGAAGTCATGTAAGTGATATGGAGTAAAATAATAATAATCAGTATTTTCATGAAGCTAGTACTGGATATAATTAAAAAATATATATATTTATTACACAAGGCTCTTACTTAGCATGAAATCTGAGAGAAATTAATATCTTGACATTTTTTCCCTAAAAATTAAAGAGATTATGTCTGATGAATCCCTAACTCAAAACTTACTAGTTTTGAACTAAAATTACTTGTCATCACACCAAGATACAACCTTCAATTATTGGATATAATTATATGATATATATATATAAATATACATACATATATATATATATACACACATACATACATACATACATATATATATATATATATTATTTCTTTGATTGTTATTATAATGACAATTATTATAAATATATTTTCCTTCATGTAGTGTTGATTGTTTCATTTGGTGCTCATTCAAAATATAATGTACAAAATTCTCCAGTGTCAGTTAGTTTGTTCTTGTTGACAGGTCCCATTTGTTAGATCCTCTCTAAATCATGATGATATTTTTATTCTTGATACCAAGTTAAAGGTTTTTCAATTTAATGGTTCAAGCTCATCTATCTCTGAGAGAGCTAAAGCCTTAGAAGTTGTTCAATATATTAAGGATACTTATCATGGTGGAAAATGTGATGTAGCTGTTATTGGTAAGTTCAAAATTTGATCATAATTCGCAGGAAGAAACGTGAACATTCTTTTTGTTCAATGTTACTTTTGTGTTTTTTTTAATCATTTTCTAAATATGCTGCTTATGTATTGCTGGTTTTGTTATTTAAATGTTTTTTCTTTTGTAGCAGAGGATGGAAGAATGATGGCAGATTCTGAAACTGGAGAATTTTGGGCATTTTTTGGGGGATTTGCTCCTCTGACTCGTAAAACAGCTACCGATGGTGATAAAACTACTATTTTATGCTCTCTTCAGCTATTTAGGTAATATGGTGTCTGTGTCTGACTGTTGGTCTGTTTCAAACTGTTTTCATCATCATTTTCATCAATCAACCTGGATCCAATCAATTTTGTTAAAAATTATGTCCAAATCTCTTGTTTTTTGGTGGCTTTTTAGAATCCAAAATGGGAAGGCTGAATCTATTGATTCGAGTGCTTTGGTGCGAGAATTACTTGACACAAATAAGTGTTATATTTTGGACTCTGGAATGGAAGTATTTTTGTGGATGGGGAGAAATACATCTCTTGATGAAAGGAAAAAAGCAAGCATTGTTGTGGCTGTAAGGATGAACTTTTTTAGGCCTATTTTTCATGTGCACGTAGCCGATGGTAAACTTTCCCTGTCTTTGCCTGTTGTTTATTGGGTCACAGGAGCTAGTTCAAAGTGCTGATCGACCATCATCTCGCGTTGTTTGTTTAATTGAGGGTTTTGAGACCGTGTCATTTCGTTCTAAGTTTGATTCCTGGCCGTTGACTGTTGATGTTGTTGTATCTGAAGATGGTAGAGGGAAAGTTGCAGGTATGCATTCTTTTGTATCTGCACTGAATACCCACGAATGAGACAATTTAGTAATCATAATTTACATTTTTCCCTAAGTTTGGTCTCATTCGCTAAAGTTTTGTTTTTTTATTTTTATTTCCTATTTTTAGAAGCTACTTTATGAAGAAACAAACTTTAATCAACATATCCCACCAAACATGTTTTTTTTTTGTCTACTTAGAGAGAAGACACAATAAGATAATCATATTTAGTCAAGCTCACTTTCTAGAGGTCATATGGAAGCCATTCCTAATGCACAATGTTCATGTTTTAGCATTTAATACAAAGATTATGTCTGATTTGTTTTGAATTTGATATATATCACTATTTGATAAAAATATTTATTATCGTACCAAAATATGATCTTTAATATATGTATTTAATACAAAGACTTTTCAAGTGATCAATCATTCCAGAATTATTTTCATCCAAATACTTTTAACCAAGGAAGCACGAACACGGCTCCCTACAGCCGTGTCCACGTGTCCGACACCTGGACACGTAGACACGATACGGACACGGTATGTATACGTGTACGATACGCCACGTGGCGTATCAGATGGTTGCGTCGGCAGTCGTATCCACGTCTATAGTGCCCGACGTTCGATGACGTCGGGTGGCCAGCGTTGCAGCATGGGCGACGTTGGCCATTGGCAGGGACGTACGCGATTTGAGGGGAGAGTCAGGGGCAGGCAGGAGTGATTGAGGGGAGAGGCAGGGGCGGTCGTGCTTGAGGGGAGAAGCAATGGCATAAAATAAAATATTTTTATAAAATAAAATAATTATAAATATTATCTTATAAAATAAAATAAAATAAAATATTTTTATTTTATAAAATAAATAATATATATTTATTTTATATAATAAAATATTTTAATTTAATTTAATTTAATAAATTTTATAAAATACCTAATATTTATAATTAATAATTTTTATTTTTATTTTTTTATCATGCCGTGTCGTATCCCCGTGTCCGTATCCGTATCCGTGCTTCTTAGTTAGAGGGTTTAAATTTTGTTTACATTATTTTAAAATACAGAATTTTAAATTATTTTAAAATACTGTATTTTTAATTATTTTAAAATACATAATATTTATAATTAATAATTTTTATTTTTAATTTTATTTTTTTTATCATGACGTATCCTAGCCGTATCCGTATCCTAGTTTTTTAGAATTTACCGTGTCCCCGTATCTTGTCGTGTCGTATCCCCGTGTTTATATCCGCGTCCGTGCAACATAGATTGCGAGTCCTATGATAGGGTTCACCTGAAATATTTGTATATTCACAATAAAAAAATTTATAGTTTTCTAGTGTACTTGTTTCTTGTCCTTATTTGCTTGAGAATTCATCCAGAGTTGATGTGATCTTTTTTTCAAATTATAGTGTTTGTATAACATTGTATTAGACTTAGAGAGAGAGAGTAGACAAGACTTTACCAAATTCTCTATCGATGCAATTAAAAAACTTAGATAAGGAGTTCCCTTGATTTATTTCTCCAAACGATGTAGGTACTTGAGATACGAGTTCCCATGAAACTTACACTTCAACTTGTGGGGATGCTGAATTCTTGATTTCATGGCGGCGAGAGTTTGATTAGAAGTATTAAATGGGCTAGTCATCTGTTTACTCTCATCCCTTGGTTATGTTTGGTGGTCACTTGACCCTTGACCCATAGTGGGTTCTGGGTCTCAGGGTCGATGGATCATGCCACCGGTTCAGGCACATTGGTTGTACCTAGCCTGACACGAGGCATAGTTCTTGCTAGCCTAGCACAGCATGAACCATCCCATGGGGCGGCATGGTCTAGGACCAAGCATGATCCCTAACCTTGCTATGCTGTGTCAGGCATTGCTGAACCATGTCGTGCTGTGGGCCGTGCCCGGGCTGCCCCACAGGCTCAGAATTTAATTAGAGAAGTATATATTATGATATAGATATTAAATCCTCTTGATTTGCTTAATTTTTTTGGTTTTATGATTAATCAGGACTTTTTTATTTTTTTTATTGTTCTTATGATCTTTGAATTTCTATGTTCTTCATTCCGCAGAACTTCTAAAACGTCAGGGTGTTGATGTCAAAGGTCTGCTCAAGGCTCCTCCAGTGAAAGAAGACCCTGAACCATACATTGACATCACTGGAAAGTTACAGGTACCGTGGTTTTTTTTTTTTTTTTTTTTTTTTTTTTTTTTTTTTTTTTTTTTTTTTTTTTTTTTTTTTTTTTTTTTTTTTTTTTTTACGGGTTGTGTTAGAAATTGATCCCTGGGGGTCAACCCCAATGCTAAGGGAGAGGGGACCCGGGCTAGATCTAAGCACCATCAAAATCTGAACTTTGTGATATCGATAGGACATTTTTAACACGCTCACCTCATGCCAAGTGTTGGGCAACATTAATCCCATAGTTATTAAATGTGCGCCTAAAGCCCAGACACTACCAGGCCCAGGCAAAAGCATCTCGCCTTAGGCAACCCCCAAAACATATTATTCCCGAAAATCTCCCATAAATCAATTATTTTTATAACTCAATTCCCATTAATTTTGAAAATTATAAACAATATGTTTAATATTCTTAATCTTGTATGTTTGATTGTTGAAATTTCATTATTTTATTTTAGAATTATGAATGTTCGTCATAATAAAAAATTTTAATGATTAATCTTTATATAGAGATTAATTTCATTGTATTTTATTATTAGTTAAAAATTATTGATAATATTTAATGATAACACACACACACACACACACACACACTAAGTAGAGTGTCTCACATAAAAAACTTGCACCTTAATTTCATTTAGTCTTTTATGGCCCAAATTTTTTTTTTTTTTTTTTTGTCTGTGTTTTCTTGTGTCTCAACTAATTATGACTAATTCTCAAAAGCTAGTTCTAAATTGTAATATAGAGAGAATCCAAAATATATATAAACACCATAAATAATCAACTTTTTTTCTTCTCTTTGATTTTTGGTTGATTACGGGTCTCACTAGGAAACAAAGATGTGTTCAATCACTTTGACATTGGACTTTTTTTTTTCTTTTAATTTTGGGGTTTTTTTTTTAATAAAAACAAAGTTAATATTGCTAATTTTAGTGCCATCTTTTTGGAACAGGTTTGGCGTGTGAGTGGCAGGGAGAAGGTGCTTCTTTCAGCTTCAGAGCAATCAAAATTTTACAATGGTGATTGTTATGTATTTCAATATTCATATCCTGTAGATGACCGAGACGACTATCTTATTGGCACATGGTTTGGAAAGAAAAGTGTCGAGGTGAAGGTTTTGTTTCGAGTTTTATTTGCATGTCTGTACTGTATGTGTAGGTGTATGTCATTGTGTGTGTGTGTGTGTGTACACTATCTGGGTTCTTCATGATTGATTAATTGTTATGCTCAAACTTACCTATATGTGCATAATATATATACTATATGTGTGTGTGTGTCAGTGTGTGTGCGCGTGTATATATACACTATGTGGGTTCTTCATGATTGATTAATTGTTATGCTCAAACTTACCTATATGTGCATAATATATATACTATATGTGCGTGTGTCAGTGTGTGTGTGTGTGTACACTATCTGGGTTCTTCATGATTGATTAATTGTTATGCTCAAACTTACCTATATGTGCATAATATATATACCATATGTGCGTGCGTGTCAGTGTGCGCGCGCGTGTATATATGCACCATGTGGGTTCTTCATGATTGATTAATTATTATGCTCAAACTTATCTATATGTGCATAATATATATACTATATGTGTGTGTGTCAGTGTGTGTGTGTGTGTGTATATATATACACACTATCTGGGTTCTTCATGATTGATTACTTGTTATGCTCAAACTTACCTATATGTACATAATATATATACCATATGTGCGTGCGTGTCAGTGTGCGCGCGCGTGTATATATGCACCATGTGGGTTCTTCATGATTGATTAATTGTTATGCTCAAACTTATCTATATGTGCATAATATATATACTATATGTGCGTGTGTCAGTGTGTGTGTGTGTGTGTATATATATACACACTATCTGGGTTCTTCATGATTGATTAATTGTTATGCTCAAACTTACCTATATGTGCATAATATATATACCATATGTGCGTGCGTGTCAGTGTGTGTGCGCGTGTATATATACACTATGTGGGTTCTTCATGATTGAATAATTGTTATGCTCAAACTTACCTATATGTGCATAATATATATACTATATGTGCGTGTGTCAGTGTGTGTGTGTGTGTGTGTATACACCATGTGGGTTCTTCATGATTGATTAATTGTTATGTTCAAACTTACCTATATGTGCATAATATATATGCCATATGTGCGTGCGTGTCAGTGTGCGCGCGCGTGTATATATGCACCATGTGGGTTCTTCATGATTGATTAATTGTTATGCTCAAACTTATCTATATGTGCATAATATATATACTATATGTGCGTGTGTCAGTGTGTGTGTATATATATATATATACACTATCTGGGTTCTTCATGATTGATTAATTGTTATGCTCAAACTTACCTACAAGCAGAAGATGAAGAAAATGTATATCTTAGTGCGTGCGCGCGCGCACACACACACACACACACAGAATAGGGTCCCTATTCAGTGATGGCGACCATGATAGATTTATTGCACTGTTTATTTTTTTTATTGGTGTGTGGGTGAATAGGCGGAAAGAGAAACTGCGATTTCACTGGCCAGCAGCATGGTTCAAGCATTGAAGTTTCTGCCAGCTCAGGTGGTTTCTAGTGGTATGTGTTAGTTGAAATTACATGTCTTTGATCCTTTCTCTGACCGTGGCATTTATTCGTGCACCACGTAGGCACGCATCTATGAAGGATACGAACCAATTCAGTTCTTTTCAATCTTCCAGAGCTTCATCGTGTTTGAGGTTCGTGCAGTTTCATATTGCAATTGATGAAACCAATCACTACAGTTTCTCTAACATCATTGCTCTGCGAAACTCCCCCCCCCTCCCCCATTTTTTTGCAACTCGAAAGTGCAACTAACTATTTCAGTCTATCAGGGTGGCAAAAGTATTAGCTACCAAACCTATCTATCAGACAATGGGCTTCCTAACAACACCTATAAGGAAGATGGTGTTGCTCTCTTCCGGGTTCAAGGTTCTGGCCCTGATAACATGCAAGCCATACAAGTCGAACCGGTACGGCCACATTTGTTATTCTCACCCTTAATTGTTTGTATAATTTGAACATCTCAAAGTCAAGTGAGCTGGTATCTCACTGGGACTCCCAAGTTAAAAGTATTTGAGCAAGAACAGTACATGGATGAGCCATCACCTAGGAAATTTTCATGTTGCGCGCTCACACACACACACACACGTATATATTGGAGGTCATGGCTTGGTATGATATCAAGTGTCTTCATCAGGACACTAACTAGGGGTATTTTGGACAAGATTTATCTTCCCCCCCCCCCCCCCCCGACTCTCTGATTTATGGAGGTAAGAATGTTGAGATGTTAACTTTTCTTAGACCTCGTGCCTTTTGGAATGAGTACAATCTCCAGGTTTTTGAACAAGGCAAAGTAGCTGTTACCCATAAGCCCACCAACAATATGGTAGTTTGATCGGCAAGAGAGAATTGATACTCTAGTCCTCTGCAGACACAAGTTTGATCTCTAGGGATGTCGGATATGTTCTCCTAGGGCACTTGTCAAATCACCTATCAGGTGGTTGGGACAGGGGGGGGCCCTACATGGTTTGACCCTGGGGCTCCTAGGCTCGTATATGGTCCAAGGGATAGTATGGGCCGGTTTGGGGGGATGGTTAAAAAAAAAACTATGAGCCAAACGATGAGATCGTCACTCTTTGTTTATTTTAGAGAGATTTTTAACCTAAATATGTTTAATTTAGACAGATTCCACTGTATTCTACTGCATTTCATTCAGGTTGCATCCTCTCTGAATTCTTCTTATTGTTATATATTACACAATGATTCCTCTGTATATACGTGGACTGGGAACTTCACAAATGTGGCAGACCAAGAACTTGTGGAACGGCTGTTGGATCTCATAAAGGTCTGATGATGTAGCCTAGTAGCTTCTGTGTCTCTGTTCGCTTGTATACCAGCAAAGCTGACTTCATTTAGTTTATGTTTTCTGAACTTGTCTCCTGTTTGTGGATCAAACTTTTGCTTTTGCAGCCTCATTCGCAGTCAAAACTGCAGAAGGAAGGGGCAGAAACAGAGCAGTTTTGGAGTGCTCTGGGTGGGAAGTCTGAGAGTTATGCTAGCAGAAGACTTGGAAGAGAATCTGAAACTGATCCGCATCTGTTCTGTTGTGCATTTTCAAAAGGTTGTTGCTGTTAGGGATGGTAGATTTGCTCCTTTTCTAGTAGCAGGAGGCCAACTTTCTCATTTTTTTTTTCTTGCTTTTGTTTGTGCGCCATGACTTTCATCTCTGCTAACTCGATGGTGCTGGCAGGAGACTTGAAGGTGATTATCTTTAGCTGTTCTCTCGTGTTGCATGGTTGTGTTCTGATCGATATGTGTTCTATTGTTGTGAATTACTAACACTGGCAGTGGGCCTGCACTTTTTTTTCTCCTTCAGGTTACTGAGATACACAACTTCTCTCAGGATGATTTGTTGACCGAAGATTTGTTCATCCTTGATTGTCACTCTGATATTTTTGTTTGGGTGGGCCAGCAGGTCGATTCCCAGACCAAATTGCAGGCTCTTGCTATTGCCGAGGTATTATTGCTGACCCTTGATGCTCATACGGTCTCACACATACATCATTGTGATTTTGACAAACCCAATTGCCATACCATTCTCTCTCTCTCTCTCTCTGTATATGTGTGATTTGTGTGTGTGTGTGTGTGTGTGTATTATTTGTAAAGTCTACTTTGGTTGAGGATTTGTGTAATGGAGTGAAATGACATTTGGGTTTCCAAGAGACATAATCATGTTTCAGATCATATAAATTTTAGTTATGACAAACCCAACTATCATTCCACACATGCGCGCGCACACACACACACACACACACTCTCTCTCTCTCTCACTCTCTCTCTCTCTATCTCTCTATATGTGTGTATATATATATATATGTGTGTGTGTGTGTGTGTGTGTGTATAAAATCTACTTTGGATGATGATTTGTTTAATGATTTAGAATGACATGGGTTTGGAAGATATATAATCATGGTCAAAGATATAGATTTTTGTTTTGACAAACCAAAATGTTATTCCATTCTTTCTCTTCTTATATGTATATGTGTGTGTGTGTGTGTGTATATATATATATATATATATATCTACTTTAGATGAGGATTGTTTATGTATTGTAATAACATATGGGTTTCAAAGAGAGATAATCATGATCGATCATATATTTTAGTTCTGACAAACTCAAATATCATTCTTTTTTTTTTTTTACATCTGTATATAATACATACACACACACACACACACATATATATATATATATGTGAATATATGTGTATTGTATTGTATTGTATTGGAATGATGATTTGTGTAATGTATTGGAATGATAATTGTGTTTGAAAGAGATATAACCACGACCGACCACACAGACTTTAGTTCTGACAAACCCAAACGTCACTCCATCCTCTTTTTTTACATATGTATAATACACACACACACACATATATATATATATACACATACATATATGGTTATGTGTGTGTGAAATATAATTTGGATGAGGATTTGCGTAATGTATTGGAATGACATTTGGGTTTGGAAGAAATATAATCATGATCGATCATATAGATTTTAGTTTTGACAAACCCAAATGTTATTCTATTCTCTCTTTTTTTACATACACGCACGCACACGCACACGCACACGCACACATATATATATATATACACAGACAATCTACTTCGGATGAGGATTTGTGTAATGTATTGGAATGACATTTGGATTTGTAAGAGATATAATTGAGATCGATCATATGGATTATAGTTCTCCAAATAATATGACCATAATGCAAGGTATCATATAAGTTCAACTAGTGTATATATACATTTGATGATGATGATGATGATGATGATGCTGCACATGTATCATGAACAGACATTCTTGGAGAAAGATTTCTTGTTAGAGAACTTGTCGCGTGAAACTCCGATATGTGTTGTCATGGAAGAGACCGAGCCGCCATTCTTCACCCGCTTTTTCTCATGGGATTCCGCAAAATATAACGTAAGTCAAGCTTGATGGTCTTGTCCGTAATCTCCTGGCTATAGTTTCCCTGAATCTCTCCGTGGCAATTGTCTGGTTGAAGATTGCTGGCAATTCATTCCAACGAAAGCTTGCAATCGTGAAAGGCGGAGCAGCATCAGCTGCAGATGTAACTACTTTTCCCTGCCCTCACTTGCCGCTGACATGCGCAGCAGCTCTATCTATTGATTGCGGCCGCGTTCGTTAGCCCATGGCTAATTGATTGTTATTGGGCAGAAACCGAAGAGGCGGATGCCAGTGTCCCATGGCGGCGGAGGACGGTCAGCTGCCCAGGAAAAATCCCAGCGTTCTCGAAGCATGTCTTTCAGCCCTGACCGAGTTCGCGTGAGGGGTCGGTCACCGGCATTCAATGCCCTGGCTGCCAATTTTGAAAACCCGAGTGCCCGAAATCTCTCTACCCCACCGCCCGTTGTTAGAAAAGTCTATCCCAAGTCCATCACTCCCGACACAATGAAACTTGCCTCCAAGTCGGAAAGCATCGTGGCATTGAGCTCCTCTTTCGAACGACCAATCCGTGCCCGCCAGTTCATCTTCCCCCCTTCGGGCAAAGGTTCGTATGCACTGCACTGCTCATCATCGCACGCGGTAATCAATATCGATTGCTATTTTTTTTTTCCTTTTTTGCCCCTCCAACTGTCTCGTAATCTATTCCCCCCATATTATCCCTTGGCACCCCTCCTCATATATGGTCCTTGGGGCCCTGGGGTCAAAGCAGTAATTGCTCCCATCCCAGCAGGGTGTAACAGTCTTTCCACCACGTAGAAGCTTATATGATCTCTCCCGGGATCGAACTCGTGTCCAAAGGGCATAACAGTCTTTCCACTCTGCCAATCGGACTACCATATTGATGATTATTGATTGCTGTTGAAGTGTTGCCTTTCTTTGCCATCCAAGTGAGCCCAAATGCCCCAAAATTAGTTCTTTTTGCTCGGGTTTCTTGTCATTCCCTTCACCGATCGTACTACCATATTGTTGGTTATTGATTGCTATTTTTTTTTTTTCCTTTTTTGCCCATCCCCCTCTCTCGTAATCTATCTCAATTCAACCCTTGGCCCCTCATCCATGGTCCTTGGGCCCCCAGGGTCAAAGCAGGCAATGCTCCCTTTCTACCAATCAGAGTAGGGCAATTGGCAAAGACACCATGCAGGAGCATATTCGGCATCTTTGGGGATCGAACTCGTGTTCCAAGGGTATAATAGTCTTTCCACCCTGTCAATCAGACTACCGTACTGGTGGTTAATGATTGCTGTTAACTTGTCACCTTTCTTTGCCGTCCAAGTGAGCCCAAATGCACCAAAATCAGCTCTTTTAGGTCCCCTCCAAAGGAGGACATGGAGCTCGAGTTTGGGTCTCTTGCCATTCCTTCTGCCAATCGGACTCCCATGCCGTCGGCTACTGATTGCTGCTAATTCGCTGCCTTTCCTTGCCATCCCAGTGAGCCCAAGCGCACCAAAATCAGCGCCGGAAGTCCGCTCCAAGGAGAAGGAGAGCATGGAGCTCAAGTTTGGGCCCCTTGCCATTCAAGAGGATGTGAAGGAGGATGAACCCATCGAAGAAGGCCTCGCGGTCCATCCATTAGAACGCCTCCAAACCAACTCCTTGAACCCTGTTGATGACATCGATGTCACCAAACGTGAGGTATGCCGCCCACAAAATTGCATTTTGATCTGCTCTGTCGGTCCATTTGCTCATTGTTCTTGTTTGTGGTGCGTGCGCTGCAGGCCTATCTTTCATCAGAAGAGTTCAGGGAGAAGTTTGGAATGACCAAAACTGCTTTCTATGTGCTCCCCAAATGGAAACAGAACAAGCTCAAGATGCTCCTTCAGCTCTTCTAGCTCTCCTCCATCCTCCCCCCCACCCCCCCTGCTGCTTATTTATTAATTCTCTGCTTTGGCAGGCTAGGTGACTGCTGATCATAACTTTCTCATCATGATGCTTCTTTTCTGTGTTCTTCATTCGCCAACTCACTTTGTGTTCCTCGCCTGCTTCTCCTTGCAGGCACTAAGTTCTGTTTGTGGTGAGAGTGAGACCCAACGAAGCCCACATCCTCCCCCTCTTCTTCTTCTTCTTCTTCTTGTTGTTCTTGTTGTTCGTGGTGGTGACGAACAACAAATTCATTTCATTCTTTTTTTTTCCTCCAGACTATGGTGGTTTGGGTTGTTTTTTTTGTGATTTTGTGTTTTTTTGTGTTTTTTTTCGCTCTTGGGGTTTTCATATGTAGCAACAGTCTTCTGCTGGTTTTATGTTTCAATTTTTGTAATGTGACGTGTCTTTGCCCCCCTGCCATTGGAAGAGGACGCGTGTATAGTTGTATTTGTTTATCTTGATTGTGTGTTCATTGTTTTATCCTTTATGCATCTGCATGTATATGTGGCTGTAGAGGTTGTGTCTTGGAGCGATGATAAGTACTTTTATTAAAATTACCAATGTATCCCTTTCTGATTTTCAAAGATAAAACTGTCGAAATATTAATCTTTCCTAGATCTTGCAATCAGAGTGACTCTCGTGCACTGGGTATGTATTTTTTTTTGTCGAAAAATGCTAAGCTCAATATTGACGCTTTGAAAAAACATCAATTTGTATTCTGTCTAAATATATCATGTATATGTATATCATGATATATACATATCATGATATATATATATATATATATATAGTTATATATGCATATATCTAAATATATATTGCATATATTTCATATATATTTATATGTAATATATTGATTCACAATATGCATATAAAGTGTATATATATAGAAATATGCAAACATATACTCAATATATATGCATTTTGTGAATATAGTTATACTACACACACACACACACATATATATATATATATATATGACATGCAATATATATATATATATATATATATATATATGTATGTATGTATATATGAACACACATGCACCCACACACACATATATGACATGCAATATGTATTTGTATACATAAAAGTTTTTCTTTTGATTTGCAGCATGCTGATGATGACGTAGGGTTAAGGAAGTGGTAATGAATATAATTTGAGTACACTAAAACATAGATAGTTTAGTTTTAGTGCAATAAAATGTTAAAAAAAAAAGTTTCTAAACGCAATTAATATTTTTATATCCCCAAACTATCTACCCTTTTTATTTTTCATAAATATTTTAAATTTTAATAGTAATAAATCATACTTTTAATTTTTTATAACATCAAGAATTAAATTATCAATATGAAATATGAATGATGAACATTGAATCGATAATGTTTTGATACAAACCCTAACTAATTTCATATATTAAGATATGGGCCTTATCTGTTTTGACCCAGAGGCTTCAAGGCCCATATATGAGGGTCTTGCCCGCTTTGACCCTAAGATTTCAAGGCCTATACATGGAGAGTCTTACCTGCTTCGACCCAGAGGCTTTAGGGCCCATATATGGCGGTTCTTACCTGCTCCGACCCCGAGGCTTCAAGGCCCATATATGAAGGGTATTACCTTCTCTGACCCTAAGCTTCAAGGCCCATATATTGAGGGCCTTACCTGCTCCTACCCCGAGGCTTCAAGGCCCATACATGGAGGGTCTTACCTGCTCTGACCCTAAGGCTTCAAGGCCCATTTACAAAGGATCTTACCTACTCCTTCCCTAAGACTTCAAGGCCCATATGGAGAAGGTAAAAGAATAACAATAGATGGGTCGAGGCCCATATAAGAATAACATGAGATGGGTTGACTAATAATGCAAATCAAATTTTTTATAATATTTAGGGTAAAAATTCTAAATAATTATTTTTAAAACTAATTTATTGTTAGGGTCATGGTTTTGATTTGTTATATCACACAATTTATTTCGAATCTAAAATAATTAAAAAAAAAATTTTAAATTAGAGGTTTTTATTGGACCCCATCGATGCCTCAGAGTTTGCTCATGCAGCATACGGCGCGTTACTCCGCATGCATGGAGAAACGGAACAATAACTTAACGTCCATGTAAAGCCGCCCTCGTCGTTTATCAGTTAGCTCCCCCCTCCCTCTCTCCTTCTCTCTCTCTCTCACTCGGTCTTCCTTATTTTATGTATTGAGAATCGTTCCTTATCTCTATCACTTGGCGAAGATAAAGGCTGTTCGTCTTCTTCTTCTCTCTGTTTTTTGCAGACTGAGTGAAAAGTGATGGAGAATACGATCGGTCTCGAAGATGTCAAGAACGAAGCTGTTGATCTGGTAACAAACAACAACTTTAATGTTTCAACTCATTTTTCGTTTGATGATTTAGTGCTGTTCGTTTTCCTCCGACATGCATAAAATTTGCTCTAATTTTAGCCATGCGCTGCTAGATTTTGTAATTCGGTTGTTTAGGGTTTGCTTTGATTGTGTTTTAAGATGGAATCATGTTTTTCACTGGTACGATTTACTCACCGAGTTTATCATTATGTATTGAGAATCTGTATTCGCTTTCATATGTGACGTGTGTGTGTTGAATCTACAGTTTTTTATTGTTTTATAGAACTTAGGGTTTGCTTTTGCATGCAGAAATAATACGAATGCTTAATCTGTTCCACAGGAAAGTATTCAGCTGGAGGAAGTGTTTCGGCAGCTCAAATGTACCAACAAAGGGATAACATCAGAAGAAGGGCAATGCCGGATTCGAATTTTTGGTCCCAACAAACTAGAAGAGAAAAAGGTTTTTTTAGTACTCAATTGCCTGGGGGAAGGGGAGCCATGAATATCACTAATGCATTGATGGTATTATCTTCAATCCGCGCGTTTTTTGATTCATGTAAGTTGTATTGAACAGGAAAGCAAATTTCTGAAGTTTTTAGGGTTCATGTGGAATCCATTATCGTGGGTTATGGAAGCTGCAGCTGTTATGGCAATTGCACTAGCAAACGGCGGAGGGGAACCTCCAGATTGGCAAGATTTTGTTGGCATTGTTTGCTTGTTGTTCATCAACTCTACTATTAGTTTCTTTGAGGAAAATAGTGCTGGAAATGCTGCTGCTGCTCTAATGGCTGGTTTGGCTCCCAAGGCAAAGGTAATTCGTTCGAGTTATAACTTTCATCCAAACTGATGCATCCAGTGATTGCATCAGCTCGAATAGAAATGAAGATGTCGTTATTGTTCTGTGTGCATGAGTTGGTTTGGTTGTCTGCCATTTGGGAAAAACTTGATTGTCTGCATCAGGCATCCATGGTGAAGCTTACTCACACTACAGGCGATGTTCTTATAGGTTCTTCGTGATGGGAAATGGTCCGAGCAAGATGCTGCAGTTCTTGTTCCTGGAGATATCATTAATGTGAAACTGGGGGATATCATCCCTGCAGACGCTCGTCTTCTCGATGGAGATCCATTGAAGGTGGATCAATCTGTTCTTACTGGAGAATCACTTCCAGTGACGAAGAATCCAGGAGATTCTGTCTTCTCTGGTTCCACGTGTAAACAAGGAGAAATTGAGGCAGTTGTGATTGCAACAGGTGTTCACACTTTCTTTGGGAAGGCAGCACATCTGGTTGACAACACCAGCCACGTCGGACACTTCCAGGAAGTGTTGACTGCGATCGGAAACTTCTGCATTTGCTCAATTGCGATCGGAATGATAATCGAGCTCATCGTCATGTACCCAATACAAAATCGCAGGTACCGAGGTGGCATCGACAATCTTCTGGTCCTCTTAATCGGAGGCATCCCCATCGCCATGCCCACTGTTTTGTCTGTAACAATGGCTATTGGGTCCCACAAACTGTCCCAAGAAGGGGCCATCACCAAGAGAATGACCGCAATAGAAGAAATGGCTGGCATGGATGTTCTTTGCAGTGATAAAACTGGGACCCTGACAGTCAACAAGCTAACTGTTGACGTGAACTTGATTGAGGTGCTCGCAAAGGGCATCAGCAGAGACACTGTTCTGTTGCTTGCTGCTAGAGCTTCGAGAATCGAGAATCAAGATGCCATTGACGCTGCCATCGTGGGAACACTTTCTAATGAAGAACAGGTAGGAAGGGAAGAAAGAATGCTAGAACCGATCTCACTTAGAATAATAATTGTTGTGTTATGTTTGTACATGCTCGCAGGCTAGAGTTGGTATAAGAGAAGTGCACTTCTTCCCTTTCAATCCTACGGATAAGAGGACGGCGCTAACCTATATTGATGATGAAGATGATCAATGGTACCGAGTGAGTAAAGGCGCCCCTGAGCAGG
The DNA here is from genome assembly GCA_029783825.1 of Sapria himalayana. Classification (NCBI taxonomy): domain Eukaryota; kingdom Viridiplantae; phylum Streptophyta; class Magnoliopsida; order Malpighiales; family Rafflesiaceae; genus Sapria; species Sapria himalayana. The sequence continues at coordinate 2,103,816 of JAREIK010000182.1, read as the reverse complement.
TAAAGAAATTGGTCTCATCTTTTGTTTAACAGCTTGCAGACAATGGCGAAACATGAATGTATAACCGTGATTAGTGCTGGAAACAGATCTTGAACTTATGCAGAGCCAGGGATGAAACGAGAAAGAGAGTTCATGTGGCGATCAACAGGCTGGCTGAGCGTGGGCTACGAGCGTTAGCTGTTGCGAGACAGGTTTTTGTAACAAATTTTCTTTTTTTTTTTTTTTTTCGTTTCAGAGATGATCTTCTTCCACCTCGTTGAAGTGCAATGCGATGTTTGTGGGACATTACTTGGTTTCAGCAAGTGCCCGAGAGAACAAAGGAAGGCTCGGGTGACCCATGGGAGCTTGCTGGCTTATTGAATCTATTTGATCCTCCCAGGCATGATAGTGCAGAAACAATCAAGAAAGCTCTCGATCTTGGCGTAAATGTCAAGATGATTACCGGCGATCAGCTTGCGATTGCAAAGGAAACCGGCCGACGACTTGGAATGGGCACGAACATGTATCCTTCTTCTTCCTTACTCGCTCAGAATCAGGGTCTGAGCATTGCTGTCGTTCCGATCGACGAGCTAATCGAGAAGGCAGATGGATTCGCCGGCGTGTTTCCAGGTGCCTGCTCTTATATCAGTCCAATATGTTTGCTTGTTTGTTCTCAAGTTCCATTACTCGCGTAGAACACAAATATGAAATCGTGAAGAAGTTGCAAGAGAAGAAGCATGTGGTTGGAATGACCGGTGATGGAGTTAACGACGCGCCTGCGTTGAAGAGGGCTGACATCGGAATCGCCGTTGCTAACGCTACTGATGCTGCCCGGAGCGCCTCCGACATCGTCTTAACTGAACCAGGCTTAAACGTTATTTACTGCGCCATCCTCACTAGCAGATCAATCTTCCAGCGGATGAAAAACTACACCGTCCGTCTCTGTGCCTATCTTTCTCATCTTTTCCATTCCACCTCCCCCACTCTCTCTCTCTCTCTCTCTCTCTCTCTCTCTCTCTCTGTCTGACGTTGTCTTTTTTTTTTTTAGATTTATGCAGTATCCATCACAATACGTATGGTGGTATGCACACATTGTTCTTAAATCTTACCAGTGCTAAATGCTTTCTTTGCTACACGACTTTTTGTTTTTGTTTGTTTTTGCAGCTGGGTTTCATGCTGATTGCGCTGATATGGAAGTTCGACTTTGCTCCTTTCTTGGTTTTGATCATCGCCATCCTGAATGACGGTGCGTTCCTGCACTCCGCTATCTGATATGGAAGATGATGATTTGGGAGTTATCGTGCTCAAGAATGTTCATGCGTTTTTAGGGACAATTCTTACGATTTCCAAGGACAGAGTGAAGCCGTCCGCTTTGCCTGATAGTTGGAAACTGAAAGAAATATTTGCCACTGGAATTGTTCTTGGTGGTTACCTCGCAATAATGACTGTCATTTTTTTTTGGGCTGTGCACGATTCAAACTTCTTCCCGGTACTGCAGCTCTGTAAGCCACCGTGACATTATTTTTTATTGAGAATTCAAGCGCCATGAATGGCGGGTGGCGTGCGTGTGCTGTGGAAATGCAGGACAAATTTGGCGTTCGATCCGTGAGGCACAGTGAGGGGGAGATGATGGCGGCTCTGTATCTTCAAGTCAGCATCGTGAGCCAGGCTCTCATATTCGTGACCCGATCGCACAGCTGGTCCTATTCTGAACGGCCCGGCCTTATGCTGGTGTTCGCCTTTCTTCTTGCACAGCTGGTACGACTCAACCACACGACGCGCACTGTATCACCGCCTGTCGGATCACCGTCGAATTCTCGAAACACCAAAAATGAAAGAAAAAAGTTGCTTCTTCTTTGTCTTCTCCAATCTCCCAGGTTGCGACCCTGATTGCTGTGTATGCCAAGTGGAGCTTTGCGAGGATAGAAGGAATTGGCTGGCACTGGGCTGGCGTAGTCTGGCTATATAGTCTCGTCTGCTATGTTCCGCTCGATGTGATGAAGTTCGCTGTTAGATACATATTGAGCGGCAAGGCTTGGCACAACTTGATAGACAGCAAGGTAACATCTGCCCCATCCCTGTTGCATCTGGCTAAGTTCCTACGAGTACTAGCTAGCCTAAATGGCTAACCCTGGTCCTGGCGTGGCGCATTTGGCTGTAGATTTTCTTCACCACCAAGAAAGATTATGGTAAAGGCGTGAGAGAAGCCCAGTGGGCACTCTCCCAGAGGCCCCCCCATGGCCCCCATTCATCAGAAGCTTCTGCTTTCTTTGGCGATGGGACCAGTTTCAGAGAGCTGTCTGAGATTGCAGAACAAGCTAAGAGACGAGCTGAGGTGGCAAGGTATTACTCTCTCCCTCTCTCTCCCCCTCTCTCTCCCTCTCGGGGTCTGGTAAGTGTGATAAAAAACATCTGCTAATTAGGTTGAGGGAGCTTCACACGCTCAGGGGGCACGTAGAGTCGGTGGTGAAGCTAAAAGGGCTGGACTTGGACATCAACGCCATCAAGCAGAATTACACGGTTTGATCTGTCGAGCGGAGTGCGCCAGATGGTGGTGGTGAAAGAAAAGATTTTTTTTTTTTTTTTTTTTTTGCTTGGGCACGGGTTGAGGCTTGAATTGTAAATATTTTTCATTTTTTTTTTGTTTCTAATTAATTAATCATCTCTTAGTTCATTTTTTTTCCAGATAAAGCGTCAATGTATCATTAATTTCTTCTTCCTGATTAATTTGATTATGTAAAAACTCTGCAAAAACATAAATTATAATTCATGTGCTGTGTGCGTGTGCATGCATGTGCATGTGCGACATACAAAAATGAGCATGCCTGATCTTCAGCAAGGAAATGTCATGTTCAAGCATTTATAATAGAAGAAACAAGTAGTTGTAGGAGCGGCGCTCACACCATGATGACAGCAACAGAAGGGGGGCTATACAGAAAACATGGAGAGCAGTGGCTGGGGAGGATGAGGATGGTGGAACGGACGTTTTTAGCAGCTGAAAAGAACCTTCTGGGGATCAAGCTGGCCACTGCAGTAGCTAGAAGGTACAACTGAGATCTCAACTCTTCCTTTCCACTCTTCGTTTGCCTTCAACGTGATGGGTTTTTCAACAGCAGCTGGCTCCACACACAGCATGTGTTTGTACTCGTCATCCCCAAAATCCACCATTGCCTTTGCCTTCTTGTCCCAAGGGTTCCACACCACTTCTCATTCAACATGCACAATAAGAGCAAGTGGGCGTAAGAATGCTAGAGCGAGAGGGTGGGGGAGTCAGGAGTGAAACTGAGGGGTAGTAAGAGAGTGAAATAGAGAAACAAAGTAGTGATAGAGAGAGAGAGAACAGAGAGAGAGAGAGAGAGAGAGGGAGACGGTGAGAGAGAGATGGAGAGAGAAACTGAGTGAGAGAAATAGAGAGTGAGATAGAGAGTAAGTGTGTACAAGAGTAAGCGAGAGTGCAAGAGAGAGAGAGAGAGAGCAAGAGAGAGTGTGTGTGTGTGTGCAAGAGAGAGAGAGAGAGTGTGTGTGCAAGAGAGAGAGAGAAAGAGAGCGAGAGAGAGAGAGAGAGGGAGAGAGTAAGAAAGAGGGGGAGCATTGGTGGAGACAGAGTCAAAGAGAGGGGGAGCATGGGGGACAGAGTTAGAGAGGTGGAGATGGAGAGAGAGTAAGAAGGCTCTATGATATTAGATTATGTAAAGAACTACATAGAGGTCAACTGTCAAGGCAAAGAGTATGAGAGAGAGAGAGAGGGAGACTGAGAGAATGAGAAAGAGACGCTGAAAGAGTGAGAAAGACAGAGAGAGACTGAGAATGAGAGAGTATTAAAGAGTGTGAGATAGTGAGAGTGAGAATAAGAGTAAGAGAGACAAAGATACACACACACACAGAGAGATGGGGGAGGGGGGAGAGATAGAGAGTAAGAAGGTTGGATAATATTAGATTATCTAAACTACATAGAGGTCAAGGCAGAGCCAGAGAGAGAGTGAGAATGAGAGTAAGAAAGAGAAAGAGAAAGAGAGAGGGGGGGACATGTAGAGATAGAGACAAAGGAGGGGCATGGAGAGAGAGAGAGAGAGACAATGGAGGGGGGCATGGAGAGAGAGAGAGAGAGAGAGAGTAAGAGACTGAGATGGAGAGGGAGAGAGAAAGGGAGAGAATGAGAAGTCTCAATAATATTAGATTATCTATAGAACTAGAAAGAGAGGGAGAGATAGAGAGAGAGAGAGAGAGAGAGAGAAAAGAAAGTGAGAAAAAATAAGAAAGTAGGTGTATAACACCAGATTATCTAAAGAGCTAAAATTCATACATATTAAGTATAGATAAAGACCATACGTATCCAATACAAAAAGCTACTATCTAGCACAGATTCAAAGAGAGATCAATATCTCGACAATATTACTCATGAAAACAAAAGACTGTGTATCATGCTCAAGGCACCTGCATAACTCACCGAGATAGAGGGGGGAACCATGCAGCAGCAAGGCTCGCCGTGCCTATGCGCATCGGCTAGCTCAGCTCACACGCAGACACAGACACCCACGATCCAAAAATTGAAATGGAGAAGCAGAGAGAAGTGGCAAAAGTCTCACCTGCATCAGGCAGGCCATCTTTGCGCAGGACAAAGGTCCTCTTCTTCTCATGGTCGATAATCGCAATTTCTTTAGGAGTGCTCAGATACACCTTGTCCATCTGCATTGTATCAGAGCACGAAAACATGTCTCAGCAATGCAGCAACCCCACAACATGGAACAACAACAACAACAAAGGGGACCAGAGAGAAACCTCCGACTCGAACGTTATCGCATCACCTTGCTCGGTGAACCGCTCCTTGTTCTGCAGGTTGTCGAAATAGTCCAGAGTTTCCAAGCCTTCCACCCGAACTTCGCTGGATAAAGGCAAAACCACCCAAACTCAACCACAATCTCATGCTCCCCAGTGTCGCATCACACTCATGAATTCACATTTCTTTTCACAAGTTTTCAAGGATGAATCTTTCTTTAAGAACTCAATCTAAGAGAATATTTTTAGGTTGTGTAGTAGTTGGCTCATTTCCATGTCTAGTTGTTATTCTTGTGTATGAGAGTAGTGACGCACCCCTTCTAGGGTATTGCATCTTGTGTATGAGCTTAGCAATGATTAAAATATCAGTTTCTATGGATATATCGATACTTGGATTTTATGAATATGTATGATATATCGAAGATATATCAGTGTATATGTGTATATGAGCATAAATCAAAGATAGATATATCGGTCAAGATTAATATATCGACACTTAGAATTTAAGGATATTTCGGAGATATATCGGTGGATATATTGGAAATTTTTATCACTGGAGCTTAGTGTGGGGGTGTGTTTGTTTTTTTGGCTGAATGCTGAAACCAATTTGATTTCAGCATTCAGCCAATTGTTTTTTTTTTTAATTTTTACTAACTCATCACTGAATTTTTTGAAAAATATAACTAAAATAAAAAAGTCAAAAATTGACTTTTTCCATTCAGAAAAAATTCACTCCCACACAATCAAAACCTTCACTTGGGTCTCCGCTTATCTATTCGGCATTAAGTAAAAAAAAAAAATAACTTAATACATAATCCTATTAAGTACTATTTAGTATTGATCTCAAAAAAATTATATAAATTATTAAGTAAAAAAAATTATATAAAGACGAGATATGAGTCTCCTCAAGAAAGAAGAGAGAAAATAAAGGTCAAAAGGGATGATAATCTCAATCTAAAAGCATATACTAGACAGATATAACTATAATTTATTAAAGATCAGTCTTATGTTACATCAGTCGAACCAGCTCGCAGCAATGACTTAGATCTTTCGTTTATATTATATAAGGAATGAAAGATATGTTCTACTCATCATCCTTTATCGAGAGTATTTTGGATTCTTGTTTCGATATTATATATTCTAGTTTCTTATTCTCACTTGATAGTTACAGAATCTCAAATACTTTTTTGAGAAAATTATTCAAAATGACTAAAAATTTTATTGAAAAAATTAAGTACAATCATATTTAATAAATACTATATGAGATCTTGTCTCAAAAATGATATGTAAGCTATAATAGTGGGATACATATGAGTATATTTGATGAAGACACTATTTTACACATACATATGACATTGACTATTAGGACATCTTCTCTCTTACAATCAAGATCACAACTAATAAATTATTACATATATATTTTTTTTTATTCTTTTATTTTTTTTTATTTTTTTTTATTTTTTTTATTTTTTTTATTTTTTTTATTTTTTTTATTTTTTTATTTTTTTTATTTTTTTTATTTTTTTTATTTTTTTTAATTTATTACTTATAACTTTCTATTGCAACATCACATGGATAAATTGTGCATCAATTAGATGTAAGGAATGTATTATTTCATGTTGATCTGGAGAAAGAAATATTTTTTTGTAGCAACCAATCTTATAGGAGATAGTTTAATAGATTTTACTTGACATGTATTATATTTGATCTTATGAGTCAATTATATTTTGAGGTGAGACAGGTCTTGATTTCCTGACTCATCAAACATAACCTCTTCAATTTTCAGGAGTAAGAATATTGAGATATTAACCTCTCACACACCTCATACTAAAACAAGAACATTGTGCACTGTGTACGATCTCCATCAAAATTCTCCATAATTTCAAGAGAACATAGAAATTTGGTTTCTATAAAATTAGCAAACAAGATTTTAGTACAATTTCATTTGTTCGCCTATGACCCACAAATCCAATCACTACAACAACACACTCGCGAATAATTTTAGAGATAGTTGAGCGAAGAGCATGAGAAGCCATGAGAACATATCGAATGCGTGATGAAGGCAGATAAATACCTGATATCCGACACAGAGAAATATGCGTGATATGCAAATGTGAATGAAAATGGCTTTCCATCAGCATTGGTGTTCCTTATGCGCGATGTCAGCCACAGATCTCCCCTTGCTCCTAGAGTAACCCTCAAACGGTACTCATAACTACAAACAATGAAAAAAAAAAAAAAAAAAAAAAAAAAACAGTTTTTCAGAAACACCCACATGAGCTCAGCTCAATCAAGATGATTCTAGTAACTGGTGCTGATAGATTAAATCAAGAACAACAAATCCATGCTCCAAGTCTTCTTCAGTGGATTTCACCTGTTGGGCCAGAGCTTCAAGTCTTCTTCAGTGGGCTTGAGGATCAAATCAATGGAGGGACCAGCAGACGGCTCTGAAGGAGGTGGGTTGGGGTCCATGCTCCATAACTTAGTCCTAGCAAATCCATGCTGCAGCAGCACGCCACTACTTCCAAACTGGTGACGCGAGGCCAATACTTATTGCTTGTGATATATAAACCAGAGAAAGTGATAGCAAGTTCCAAGGGCAGATGCTTACTTGAGGAAAGCATATAGGGATGCCTCCACGTATTGGCTTTGTAGGTTTAAAAACAGCCTGTAGGAAATATCAAAGAAGAAAGAGAATCAATAATCAAGAAGCACGTTACCATTGGGACGATTAAGAACCTTCGAGCATTTTTTTTAAGAAACAAACCACCAGGATCAAGATTTAACTAGAGGTGTCGAGTGGGTCGGGTGGCTCAGGGAAGACACGGCACGGTCATGAACCGTGCAAGGACCTAGGTCATGCTGGCCCGAGGCATGGCTCATGCCGTGTTGGGCCAGAAACAGCCGTGCCTCGTGCACGGCGAGGAAAGATTGGCATGGTCCACCAGCACGATGACCGTGGCCATGGACCATGTCCCGGGAATGGGTCACGGCTCACAGGTCATGGGTCACCGTGACTGTGGACTATGCCCAGGCCCGTTTAAATAAAAAAAACAAGATATTTTTTTAAGTGTTGTACCCGGCACGACAACGTGAAGGGGTGTTAAAATTTTTATTTAAACCCGATCAGGCATGACCAAAGACGACTCAGCACGAATCTTCTAGGAATTGTGACATTCTGAGCCGGGAAGACTAGCAGTAGTGTCGTGCCAGGCACGGCACGATGGCCGAACTAGGCAACCCAAAATGGGCCGTTCCGGAACGGCACAACCCATGTGACACCTCTAGATTTAACCATTCTTATTCTAGCATTTAAAAGACCATATTCTTGACAGAAAAATATACATAAATTTTATTATTTAGACATGAATCGGAGAGCAATGACCGATGCATAAGGCTCCCACTTAGTGTATAATTTGAGAGATTAATATCTGGACAATCTTACCCTCAAAAATAAAAGAATTTACGTCTGATGAGTCTCAAAATATAAATATACTATCATTTGATGAAGACACTTGTCATCACACTATGATACTACCTCTTATTTAAACATATATATATATATATATATATATATATATATATATAAAATAGTGTAAGCAACATTCACTTGGTAAGAGAAAATGATAAAGTGAATTTTCGAGCAGAAGGAGCTTACACCAAGGATCTACTCTAATTATTTCCATCATCATAAATTAGTTAACATTATTTTTTTTTAACTAAAATATCTTAATATATATGATATGTACAAAATATTATCCTAATTAAAAAAAAAAAAGACTAACGCAAGAATAGAATATTATTAGCAAGTAAATATTTTAAAAATAACTATTAAAACTTAAATTTTTTAATTTACACCCTTGTGATGAATCATGAAGAAAAGAACTAAGAAAGAAAGAATGTGTTTAAGTCTTAATAATAAATTATATCAACTTTACAATACAAAAATTTTATGATTCAAATGATTATACAAAAATAAATAATATACCTAAAAAATTTAAAATCTAACATACAAAATAAAAATATAAAATATCTTATGTGATACAATAATGGATACTGAGTTAAGACACTGTTATAGTCTGATAATTAATTGGTTATGTTTTATGATTTTATTTGCTAAAATATTATTAGACTATATATATATATATATATATATAAAACAAATGTTTTAAAATAAATATATAACAAAACTTGTAAAAATAAAAAAAAATTACAAGATTCATAGATGTAAAACTCAAAAAATACTTGCACATAATATTTACCATATATTTGAGTATTCACTAATCAAATATCAAAATTAAAAAAATATAATAATAATAGTGATATATATAAAAAAAGATGACTGATGATAATTGCACAAAATATCTATCATATATATATATACACACACACACAAACACACAAACACCATATGTTCCAACAATATTTATTCTATTATGTATTTGAGTATCTTTTTATATGGAAACAAGGCATAATGTAGTATTTGTTGTGATCCATTAAAAAAAACTATTCACAACTTAATAAACAAACTCCAATATTTTTTTTGCTATTGTTGAATGTTAATATTATATAAGGATGCGCTAATAATAATAATATATATATATATATATATATATATATATATATATATTATTCAATATATCATTTAAAATAGCTTGTTTATCAAATAAATATATATTTTATTATCTAAATCAACATTGTAACAAGGATTTAGAGTTGGGTAGCTTACTTCCACAAATTATAAGATAATCACTATTGTGGCCTACCTGATCATAACTGAGATTATATATATATATATATACACACATATGCTGTGATTATAAATACCAAAGCTCGAATCTTTTTGATCCTTCATGCATGTTAGTGTCTCAATAATATATAATCGTAATCTCGATCTCATATCCGAAATCATATTTATTACAATAAAAAAAAAGTAAACTCCAACTCTATTCACGACATAGAAGGAGTCGATAGATCCCGTGTCATCTTTAGCAGCATGAGATAGGTGGACTCATATTCAAAAAAAAAATTTTCTTTATTAGAATTGCAAACAAACATAGACTACTAAACTCATATTATCTACGAGGGATCCAAAATAATTTTAATGAGTTACATTTTTTTTCTAAAACATGATAAAATAACTTATACTATCAGACTACCAAAATCTTGCTTATATTATTAGATTAATGATAAGACACATGCATATAATATAAAAAAACTTTCCTAATAATCCATCTATAATTATTCTAACAAACATAGTAATGACTACTTCATTATTAAATGTATTATCAAATATGATATTATATATTTATTTTGAATATTATTATCTCTATAGATTCTCATCATGGACTCATATATGGCCGAGTCATTATGAAAATTAAAAGTATCAGAAAATTCTAATATTTTTTATTTAGTGTCTATTTAGAATCTATATAATAAGAGGTGTAACATGTATAAAATATATCATCATGACTAATCTAAATATCAGATGTCACGGACATTATGTCACTATATTCCCTAAATTCATTAATTATTATTTCTTTTTCTAACTTATTATATTTTAGTTTGTCGTTCCTAGTTGAGGAAATAAAAATCTTATGATATGCATACTGAAAATATATTTGCATGATACTGATTACCCTTGAATTCTCTAAAAATTTAATCAAAAGACTAATCGTGATGATCAGTTTGAATATATCTTCTCTTCCTAACTCGTTACGGTATATGAAGTGGGTCAATATATAAAAGTAAACTAGATCTAATATCAGAAATTAATAACAAAATTAATTGAGTTTGCATCGTATCTAATATAACATATTTTTTAGTGTATTTTTATGCATACCTCTTAAAGTGTCTAATTCCACATGCACTCCTACAAGTTAATATTTTTTTATAATATTTGCATTGTGCTGATTCTTAATCGATACCTCTTACATCTATATTTTGTATAATATTAAAATGAGTATAAATTATTAATTTTGTTCTAGAATTTTATTTTTTTAGATATTTGAGTCGAAGCATGTGAAAAAATAAAATTTCTACAACCTCTGACTTTTTTGTAGAATTATCGTTATCCATATTTAAATTATCTATATATATGTTGATGTTAATTTCATTCTCATCATTTAAGATTAATATTTTTCATTTTAAATTTTTATTAGTTTATTAATTATATTCTAAATTATATTTTTTAAAATTAAATATAATTTTATATTAAATTTTTAATTAAAATAAAAATAAAAAAACGAAACAAAATTTTAAAAATAATACCCATAAAATATAAACTCATTTTCTTGACCTAGCCATTTATGGAATTTCAATGTGCAATATCTGATATCTAATGTACACACTGTAATCCGCACCCAAGTCCCAAGAGAAGAGAGATTGAGAGACGAGACAAAAGAGAATATGAATAATATATATATAGAATAGAGGTTAGGAATTAGAGAAGATGAAATATAAAGATTTAAAAAAAATTAAAATCAATTCTTTTGAATATTTTTTAAAATTTTTTATAAAAAAAAATAATGTATAAACCCGACGAAGATCAGATCTTTGTCGCTTGTCGTTGAGGGTGTATCCAACAGTTGACAAACATGAGCCCATTAAAAAAAAAATTTTTTACCATTGCTAATGGTTCCAGAAGGTTCAACTTCTAGTTCTGGGCTTGGGATCGTGTCGTCGGGTGAAGGCCCAATGGGTATTACGGGTCATGCTCTGACTCATGGCCTCAAGGGCATCAAGCAATCGGGTTCGGACCATGCCTGAACCCAGCCCGAGTTCTGAGGCACCGTTTGGGTCATGCTAAAGAATCGTGCCTTTGACCAATCAGCCGGGTCATGCCTAGTATGGCACGATGCCAGGGAGACCTCAGCATAACACAACATGAACATGCCTCAAGGAAACCCAATATGAGCCCAAGCATGATTCTGGGTCATGCCCTGCCATGCCAAGAATAGCCCAATCATGCCAGACCAGCCACGACTCAATAGGATTGTGCCTCTTTCTGGGCCCGAGCTTCCCGACTCACTTGACACCTTTAATTAAAACATAATCCAAAAAATAACCAAAGTAAGATTATGATTAAACACATTCCTTGAGTTTATTAATTTAACAAATCATTTCTTATAATAAGAATGTCAGACAAATATAAAATCAATAAGATCAACTTGTCATCTAATCTCCTTCAAAAACATAACAAAATTATAACACGTTTTATACTACTCCAAAGAAATAATTATAAGTGAAAATCTCATAAATCAAGTCCTTGATAACTAGTGTAAAATCATATAACATCTTTTATAATCTAAAAACTAATTTTAACTATAGTGCTCGAAATCTAAGTGATTGTTATATAAACACCTCCTCCTCAAGATCACCATTAAGAAAATTAGTCTTCATATCTAAATAGCATATCATTCATCTATGAGACATTCCAAATGAAATAAGAATATGCATTTATATTATCTTGTCTACCATAGAGAAAGCATCATGATAATCTATGTCGAATATTTAAATGAACTATCTCACAAAGTCTTGTCTTACGACAATAAACCTTTTTTGCATAAATAGATCTTCACAATGAAGACTCACATTCATCTAATAACAGACTTTCATGTAGTTTGAGCTACTAGTTCTCAAGTCTTATTGAAATGAATAACATTTAGTTATAATAATATGATCTCATATCATCTTATGTGATATGATATTTCAAGATGAGAACTAAGAGTCCTAATATAATCAAGAGAAGCAGTAAATGAAACCAATAATATATATATATATATATATATATATATATATATATATAATAATACCTACAAAACAAAAATGTTAAAACTCACTCATCCTTTTTAGAGTGGAATCAAAATATCAAAATCAAAAAAATTAATTGCATGATCAATTGACTTCTCATGAGAATCTCTTTCACTCTGAATAGGCTATGTACGTCTTCTTATCATAGAGTAAACTATAAGTCCTATGTGGTGAAGAAGCCTTATTCCCAATTCAAAAGTGGGATAGAAATATGAGCTATTAGATTATCTAGACTAGAAGAAGATTCCCTTTATAAGAAAACTTCACTCTCTCTATGTTTAAGCTATTCTTTGTTAGTATATAGCATAACTATGGAGGAGTGTCATTAAAATATAATCCAACAAATTCAAATATAATTAATAAGTAAATTTATTTCATAATTAAAAACTCAAGTGAGACTAAAAAAATAATAAATCTAAATGTATCTTCTAGACTTTTACTATATAGAAGCTCACTAAAAATAAGTCATGCTCAAAAATATAATATTATAATTTTAATGTTTATTACTTTTGTTTTATTTTATGTTTCATACATTAATGAAAACATCTGGCCTATGAGCTACTCTAATCACATTTACCTACTATATAAAGACTTGAAATGTACATTGATATTATGAGAGTAATTAGATTTAATTATTTTTCCCATTGATATATCTTAAATTAAATATGTCATCAAAACTAATAACCTTAAAAAAAATCTACCTTAAGGCATGCAATGATTATAAATTCAAAAAATAATCACTTGTCAACAATATCTAAATATATTTGTACTTAACATAAATATTACTCTCATTAAATTATCATATATACTAATAAGTTGAGATCATATTGATTTTAGAAAAAATAAATTTTTTCCAAAATGAAGATTTCTTATAGGCCCAAATAATACAATAATCCACAAGTTTTACATATTAAATGCTCATATTGAGTTAGTAACTAAGAAACATGATCACATATGAGTATGACTTAGAGTTCATACTAATAGAGAGAGAGAGAGAGACATACTTAACATACTCAGACCAGATATGAACTAACCAAAGAGCCAAATAATTTTACTATCAACTCATCTAATCTTAAACTTTCCAATCACTCTGAAAAAAATAAAAAAAATTATACTCAATACTCATTTTTATAGATTTTGTCGTACTCTCTCCATGTTCATTTTTTTTTATTTTTTTTTATTAATTTTCTTGACGATATTAAAATATTCAAATCTCTTTTTAAGATATTATCTCATTCATAAAAATACTAGACATATACATTTCACTCTAATAAAACTTGAAAGGGTCTATTGTTAGTTAGAGATAAATATTCACTATAAAAACATATCCAAATAAAAAAATTGAACACCTTAGAATGCGACTTGTTAATTAGATGAATTCACTTAAATGTTTAAAATCAATTACTAAGTCATTTTATTCATAATGACCAAAATGATCTAAGTACAAATTCTTATTTTTTTTATAATATCTCATAATTAGAAAATACACCAATTAAATATGACAAGTATTTTTTTCTAAAAGATTTCAAAAAAAATGTGCATATGGAGTTGACATTGGGTTTCAAGCAACACACTCAAATATACTTTATAGATTGTAAAAGATATTATTTGGCCTAAAGAAATCACAGAGAGCCTAGTTTACAAGATTTTAATAGACAATCAACTTATTTAGATTACAAGTATGTATTATAAATTATTCTTTAATTTTTGAAATGAGCTCTAATAACAAGATAATTTTGATAATTATTTACATAGATAATATTCTATTTATGAAAGAATTAGTTAAAAATCATGCAATTTAATATATAGCTTTTGACATAATTTTAAATAAATAACCTTGAATAACTCATATATTTTTTTATTATAAAGATAACTTATTCTACGAGTAATATTATCTTATCATATAAGAGATATGTGTTTGATATTATTGTATGAGTTGGCCTATTGAGTTGTATATTTCAGCAAATTCTCATATTGATTTTGATATCAACTTTACTTCTAATACGACCCTTTTAGTTGACTCTATTACTGATAGAAAAATCATAAAAAAATAATTATATAATTATTACTAGACAAATTATAACATATTCAATCAATATTGTTAATCATTCCATAAATTCTCTTCAATGTATTCACCGTGAAATTATCATAATTTTTCACATATTAAAGTATATGAAAATTTTTCAAGGACTTGTGATTTCTTTCAAAGATCAAGAGTACTTACAATTTGTAAGATATTAAAATTCAAGTTAAGCACTAACATACACTGAGAGCAGACTTATCTCTAAAAAGATAGAAGATAAATAATTATTTTGATATCTAATATAGAAAAAAAACGCAGAAAAATGATGATAGTTATTATAAGAAATTTTAAATATGATATATGCTCGAATAGATCACATATGCATAAAGGTCAAAAACAAGATGTGTTGAGTCATCATCTCCAATCATGCCAATGTGGTTTTGAAATCATGTAACATTGTGCTATCACGAATCTCAAAGAGGCTAGTACTACATGGCTTATTCGCACACAGGCTATCAAGATCAAGTAGGGTCATGCCTGGCTTGGTCGAACCCACATGCTATGCATGATTCGAAGCCCAGCATGGCCTATATTAGGTCCAAATTAGCCTAATTTGGTCGCTCGTGCCAAAACTAACCTGCAAGGGCAAACACATTGGATCATGAATAGGCTAGCCTTTGAGGGTTATGCCACAAGTCGAGGCCTCTTAGCCCATTTTCTACCACTAGGTGTACATATGCATTCTCTTCTACTACAACTCTTTATTATAATAGTCAAACAATATAATATATAACCTTCGATCTAAAATTTCATAAACATATAAAATACATAGAGATAAACTAAATCTTCCTCAGAAAAAATTTAGAATATGACCTTTATTACCACATATATTCAGATAACAAAGTAATCAACTAGAAACATCAAGTAGGTTGCACATCCCTATAGGTATCAAACTAGTCATGTCATGCCAACACGGCTCGTTATAGTATGGCATGATTACGCCATCATGTCATGCCGAGTACAATACAAGAGTCTTATCGTGTCATACCCAGCATAGCATAGGAACTTGACCAGCAGCCAAGCACGAGACTGTTAGCCCACAAATTATAGAGTTGTATTGAGCCTGGAGCTGGTCATGCTGTTCAGGCCAAAGTGTTCCAGCACTATCAAGTTTTTTTTAAACATCAAATTGTAATTGGTCATGTAAACAATATCCAACTTAAGTGATCATTTTAAAAAAACATCATTAATCGATAGTGTGACCGACCCAAACATGAGGCATATAGTTATATGTTCTTAGACATGAGGTACGGCACGCACCATCTTAGCACAGCAAGAGTCATGCCAAGAGCCAACACGGACCAAGACCAGACATGGTGTTGGTCGTGCCATGCCGAAACCATTCGGCCCAGTTGACACCTCCAAGAAACCCAACACAACACGGATCATGACCCAAGTCAGTCGTGCTAGGCTCGACATGACATGGTCCAAAACCTTGCATAGACCTGAAACATGCCGACCTAAGGCAGTAAACGTGTCATGGTGGGTTGGAGCAGATCATGGCTCATGTCTAGCTAGACACGACCTGCATACCTTGTCTGGTGACACAATCCACATGCACGGTGACCCATGACCAAGCATGGGTCATGTTTCACCCCCCACCGAGAAACCACTCTACAGGGCCGAGTTTATTAAAAAAAACAGGACTCATAAACAGGCTCTAAAAGACAAGCCGTACAAGCACGGCTTAGCTCATTTGACACCTCTAATTTCATATATATTTTGATAATATATATATATATATATATATATATATATATATATATATATTATCAAAATATATATGTATAAATAAAAATGCATTTGACACTAATCATCTTAGCAAACATGTCAATCAATACATAAAAAATATATAATATATTAAATCTCAAGTAAACTCAATTAAGCGATAAAATCTTTTGAGTTAAATCTAATTCAATTTTGTTAACCCTCTTCATATATCACAATGATTTTGGAAGAGAATACATGATCGAAGTCAAACTGATCACGATCATAAATCATTTGATTAAATTTTTAAAAAATCCTAAAATATTAATATTATGCAAACCTATTTTTAGGCTTTAGCTTGCTTATCATAGAATTCTTATGTCCGTTATTAGGAATAACATAATAAAATATAATAAATTAAAAAAATAATTAATAATTAATAAATTTAAAAAATATAATAGAGTAGTATATATGACATCTAATATCTAGACTAATCACACCGATACATAATTCATATACTTCACCGCATACTATATAGATTCAAAATAAAAACTTAATAACAAAATTTTAAAATTTTTTAGAATTATTCATCCTTATAATGACTCTGCTATATATGAATATATAATGAGGATATTAATAAATTATAATATTCAAAATAATTCAGATATTTAATTTTATTGTCAATAATGCTTCTAATAATAGAATAATTATTAATATGTTTTTTAAAATCATTAGAAATAGATCATTGTAAGATTTTTTATGTTAGATGTATATATCATTGTAATATTCAAAATCATAAGGTATGTATATATCATTTATGTTTTTTAAAATAATTAACCTAATAATATATGTGAAAAAAAAATATTTTTTTATATTAGATAAAATAAGAAATTCCCTAAAATATCTTAAGATGACTAACAAACAATAAGAGTATAGCAGTAACTATTTGTCGGCAAACTTAACGAATAAAAATTTCCAAACATATAATAGATATTATTATAATTATACATACCTTATGTTAAAATCATGTGTTGTCTATCAAAACGTGATATCCAACTACATTAAAAATAATAATAATAAATTTATTATTGATAATTCAGGCTGTAATACAAATATTATTTTTATGAAATTCCTAAAGATTTTTTATTTTAAAATGAATATATATTGATCTATAAAATAATATACTCTCACTACTTGAATTGTATTTCGATGTATATACAATATTAGTAACATGTTTAGTAATTATAAAAACAACATTGTATTTAGTATGATAGTTGTTGAAATAAAAATAAAATATTTAAAATATTGGTCATTTATTCCCACTTTATATTTCTTAGTTGCATGTATTAATCATAGAATTATAATGAAAAAGAATATTTAGACATACATATTTAAGTTCATGAACCAAGAATACAAACCTGAATATTTCATTCATAAAAAAATAACTAGCTTATTTATATATTACAACACTACGAATAATAGTTGTAATCAAACTTCGAGTAGAAACATGAATACCATATTCGAATATGATGACTTCACCATTCAATTAACGAGAAACAAATAATGAGGAGGTCTGTGAATGAGAGCGAGCTGTCTCAATATTTAAATATTTATTACTATTTTATTTTATCACGTGATGATAATAAGAATTTAAATATTAACAATGAGCTATATCAATACTTAGACATCAATTACTATTTTATCATATCGCATGATTATAATAAGAATTTTAATATTTTTTATGTTAGAAGTTATACAAATTCATCTATTTTGTGCTATCTAAGATAACACATGATATACTGACCCTTCTAATATCTAGCATAGTATTGAAATTCTACTTTATCTGTTTGTAGACCATATTATTTCAAATTGAAGATCAAGACAGTGACTAAATATCATAAAAATACTTACATACATAAAGAACTAGAATATCTTAAGATTTAACATTCAGGATAAGATACAAAAAATAATAACAAATAATTCATGAAATATGAAGATTGATGAAATCAAAATTTCATGATGTAAAAATTACTAATATAAAAAAAATAACTTTTACAACAAAATTGATGAATGATTATTTCTTGAAATTAAAACAAAATAAATATTCAATTATATAGAATGAATGGACGAATAGAAATAAAAAAATATTAATAAATTTCATAGTAAATTCTTCAAGAGAAATCATATTCATGAAATTCATTGATACTTCTTCTATAATTAAGATGAAAGAAATTATTTGAATTACTTGATAATTAAATAAAAAAAGTTAATGAAAATAATATTATTTAAGTTATAATAGATAATACTTTAAATTATATTATGACAGACATTTATAATTTAATTTGAAATTTGTTATTATTTATGTAATTTGGTACATATCACTTCTATATTTTATTAAAATATTTATATTAAGTTTAACTTAACTTATACAAAAAAGTTGTTACAATTAAAAAGATCACATTTATATAGATGTCGTGTATTACACATTGTCTTGACTTATTATTAGAATATATTAAAAAACTATCACATATCAAGAAAATAATATGAATGAGCATATCTATTAGCTGTTACATTTATAATAAAGTGTGATCGCTCAATATGATGAGTAAATTTACAAAACAAAAAGAATTGTTGAGGCTACAAAGACTCGATTTATAATAGTATTTATCACTTTATCTCATATCAATGAACAAAAAAATATTTTTAGAAATGTATATATTAGTTCAAATTGAATAGAAAATAAATAAACAAAAAAATATATAGCTGATATAATTTTCATGATTCATTCTTAGAACATTATAGTATTTTAATTGAAAGTGTCAAGTCATCTTGTAGGTGTTCTTTGCTTGGTGGATGATAAAAAAAAGACCTCTTATAAGCTACATTTATGTGGTCATGAAAAAATCAAAAAAAAAAAATAATTATCAAAAACTTTTATAAGAGTTAAAGAAAATATATGAAAATCATTAAAAATCATTAATAGGAGATAAGAGATCCAATTTCATCGATCATTACACAGCTAGATATATTATGAACTCAAAATTATATTATGATACAAAAAAATTATGAGTTGACTGAGATTCAAAAATCTTTGAAAATATATATAAATAAATGTTGAGATTAATAAATGTGAGAGATGAACAAAATATAATTATAACATAATTAGACTTGTATATGCATGAACGAAACCTTTTTTTTAACAATAAATTTGACATTAGAAAAAAAAAAGACTAAACATTCATATTAATTATTCAATTTTGTTAATTACTACATTTAAATTATTATATATTTTTAATTAAAATATATAAAATAATTAACTGATAATTTATTTATATTAATTACAGCTAAATGATAAAGTATATTTGCAATTAATACTAAAAAATTATTAAAAATTGCATTATGAATTCTCAACCTAACTTATAGCACATTCAATTGTTAAAGGAATTAAATTATATTTAAGAATATAAGTTACCAAAATAATTACATATATTGAATATTTTTATAATATTATTTAATGTAATATATAAATAATTACATGAATTTTTTTTATATTTATAATAAGAGATGAAATAAGTTGGAATATCAATGTGTAAATAATTTATTATATATTAAGTACAACCAAATCTTAATAAAAAGATATAATAAGCATCATAACATTTGTCTTATTTTTTTGATAAAAACAGATGAAAATAATAAATGATTGATATAAAGAATAAAAAATAAAAATACTATAAAAAATGATTTGATTTTGAGGGTGGTGATTTATTATGAGATGATGTTGCAAAAATTATTAGAGCTTAAAAGCTTAGGGTTTATACAAGTGCTAAAACAAGTTCATGTAAAACACTAACACCATCAAACTCTAAACATATTCTTCTTGCTTTGATAAATGAAAATATAGAGATAAACTATTTAGTGGGAGAAAAAATGAAAATGAGAATAAATTATATGAGTGATGATAAAAGAATGATATTTATAATTATTATGTAATTTTAAATTTTGAAAAATATCTATGAATTTTTTTATATATTAGAACTTTAGATATTTGTTATGATGAAACAATAATGATATTTCATTTTTATATTTAAATATAATATATTTAAGTTTGAATATTAAATTGTGTATGTTGAATTTATTAAAATTTCCATTATTTTATTTTATATTTTTGAATAATTATAATGATAAGAAACACTAATAATTATATATATATATATATATATATATATATATTCATATATATCATATAGAATGTCTCACAAAAAAAATTAGTACCTTAGTTATATCTTGTCTTAAGGGTCAAAAAACTTTTGCATCTCATTATACCTTATGCTTTGCATCTTAAATAACTATGAGATTACTATTTGTTATCACAATATTCAAAAAAAAATTATATTCCAAATAATAAAAAGAGAGCAATCAAATATAATATGAGTATTAGCTCATGAGCCAATAATTCATGATCATAAGCTTGAAGAATAAATCACAACCATTATAATATCTAGAGATCAAGAAAGACATGTTACTACCCCACTAGAAAGAAATCTCAAATATCTTCCTTCAACATGAGTTGAAGTGAAAAGACTGTGAAAACTACTGAATGAATCTGATAGTTAATATGTCACTCTCAATTAATTTCAAATCAATTTGTATTATTAAACTAATAATATAATAAATAAATTTGGCATAAAAATTTTAATTAGTAAAACTTCTCTAATTACTATTACAAACAAAAAAACATAATTATTATTTAAAAAACTATCAAAGGTAATATAATAAATCTTAGTTTAAATATTATATTATATAAAAATATTTGTAAAACAACTATATATGATAAACTCAACGTGAAAACATAAATTTTTAAAAAAATATAATATTTTATTTTCTATTATTAACTTCAATTAATATAATATACAATCATGCGTGTACAAAGAATATTATTTTAACAAAATCATATAATTGACTTATTAATACAATACTATTATAATTTTCAAATTATTTAATAATTAATTATTTTTTAGTATTTTATTACATAATTAAAAGAATTGGACACTTATAAACAAAATTTATAAATTTAGAATATTCTCCTAATTTTAACAAGAGCCTCATGTAAATTATTATCCTAACAAACTAGTCTCCTAAGAAATATTAGTTATATATAAAAGTCATTGAAGATAAATAAAAAATAAGTTAAGTTTTTTAAAAAAAATTTGTGAAAATTCCCTACCCAAAAAGTTAAGATTTGTGTCGAACAAAAATAATAAGAAGAGTGGAAGGAGGAATAGTGAAAAAAAAATTATTAAAATAATAAATCATTTTTTAATAAACATAATCATAAGTTGAGATAGCCTACATGTCAAATACTCCCGAGTAATAAAGAACAAATAAAAAATAAAAACAATAAATCAAAACTTAATACCTCCTTTCAAGATAAGAGGTACATATCACATATCCTCAACTCTGGAGAAAAAAATAATTTATTGCCTTTAAAGAACCTTTGTGAAGATGTTTGAAGTCTACTCACATATAGATACATAAATTATATATATATAACAATCATAGATCTTCTCCCAAATAAAATATTAATCAACCTCAATATGCTTAGACATTTATTGAATAATGAGTTGGCATGAATGAGTTGGGATGCCTAGTTATTATAATAAAGTGTCATTGATTTCTAAATCAGTAGACAAAACTCATCCAAAAAGTACTTAGTCCATTGAAGCTCACACATAGTTGATGTCATACTTATATATTATGTTTCTGTACTGGGTCTCAAAATAATCACTTGTCTCTTATATTTCCATCAAATGAGATTACCTACACAAATATATATATTGGATCTCCTGTATATGATCACAAGAGCTCAACTAAAATCTTAATATGCATATATCTGACTATGTCCACGATCTCCAAATATGATCGCATGTCTTAGAGTTTTCTTCGTATATATAAGAATCCTTAACACTGCATTCACATAAATATATTTATGAAAATCAAAAAAATAAATAATTTATTAACAATATAGACAATATCAACATACTTACTGTTATATAGTTTAATTTTCTGACAATCATTCTATATCTAGTAAAGTCAACTGACAAACAAATATATGTAGACAAATTTATACTTAGAACAGTGGTAAATTAAAGGATGCACATTATAACATACTAAGGTCAAATAAAATATTCAAAATATATCTTCTTTGAGAAATAAATATTATATCATTTGAATACCTAACATCAATACTAAAAAAAATATCATAGAAGTCTCAAATTCTTCATATGAAACTCGATATGTAAAAATGATTTCAATTGAGGTCACCCCTATAATCATAATATAATCAATACATACAACTAACATCATATATTTATCTTCTAATTTATGTCAAAAAAATAATATGGCACATATCTCATAAAATAAAATATGCCCATAAATTTATTAATTCATGTCTTAGAAGACAGCTTGAGATCATAAAAGACATTTCACAATATGTATTCCATTTTTCATACATGTGCTCCCAAGAATAGTAAATATAATAATTTTTTATAGCTAATTGATATAAAATCTAACTATGTGATATTGAAATAGAAAATAACTATGTGATATACAATCTAACTATGTATTCCTCTAGATCAGCATGAAATAAACATATTTTTTATAGCTAATTGATATACAATCTAACTATGTGATATTGAAATAGAAAATAACAAATCTATTAGTTGTTATCATATGCGTTTAAATCATCATTAATGTACTATATCTCATAAGAATTCCAAAGTTAAACGTGCTTGATCGTGATCACTACTGAGATGATAAATCAGTATAAATTTTATCATATACATATATACTAAGATTGATAAAGAGGGATTGGGAGGAGAGTGAAAAAAAATTAAAATTTATTAGTTGTCATCTTGCCCATATGAGAGAATATGTCTTAGTAGTCAATATCATATATCTGTGTAAAATAGCTCACTGTCAATCTAATCTTGAGTTGATTGATCTTCCAAATGGGTTATGTCTTCATCATAAACATTCATCTAGGCTCCACTATTGGCTTATCTATCAATTTTAAGATAAAATCACACATATAATTAGATATGATTGCACTCAATTCTTCCAATATAATTTGTAATCGTCCTGAATATCAATAATTAAATATCTCAAAAAGAATATTCAAAATTTTAAAACTATCAAGTGAGGATAAAAAATTATAATATATAATACCAACCAAAACAATAATAAAAAAGTAATTACAATAAATGATAAAAAGAACACGTACTTCATTCCTTATGTAATGCAATTAATAGGTCCAAGTTGTTACTATGAGATAGATCAATAAATATGGCATAAAACTTATATGGAACAAATTATAGACAAATTCATCTAGGATATATATTTAGATTACGATTATCGAGCCTCCCAACCTTTATCTCTCTCTCTCTCTCTCCTCTCATGAGGAAACTCATACCTCATCTAGTAGGACACTCACACTAGGTGCATATCCAAGATGCACTACTCTAGGAGGGGTGTCACTACTCTGCTCAAAACTAATAGTGCTAGTCATATTAGGTGTGGATATATGTACAAGGTCAATCATTACTCCATAGGAAATAACAACTAGACATGGAATGAGTCTGCTATTACAACGTCTAAAAACTATTCTCTTAGATCGAGTCCTAATAGAAAATTTTATCCTTGAAAAAATGACATTGTCACTCATAATAACTCTTATAGTTTCTAATGAACACAAATTATACTATTTCTAAGTATTAGAGTAAGCAATAAAGAAGTACTTAACGACATGTACAATCTTCTCTATGCCTAAAAAGAGATTCTAAACTAAATAACTATATCCAAAAATCTTGAGTGAAAAGTAAAAGAATATCTCCTAAATATATGAGCAAAAATGAGACAAGATCTTTAAGAATAAAAAACAACATCTAGTTGATTAAAAAAATAATAGTTAATATTTTATCTTCTCACAAATAATAAGGCACACTCTTATGAAGTGAGAGTGTCATAGTCATCTCAACCAGAATCCAGCTTTTTCTTTTAGTTATTTCATTCTGTGCAAGAATACTAACATAGATCATATGACGAACCATCTCATACTCAAAAAAAAAAACTTATGAAAATTATATTATAATACATTATCACTTCTTAACATCTTAATATCACACTAAAATTTAGTTTTTATTCTATCATATCATTTTGTAAATAAAAAAAAAAGATTAAATCTTTTCTAAAATACTTATCATTATATAAATAAGTTAATCTTTAACAAAAATAATAAACTATCTTAAATTATCATATGTGATTCGTTTCACAATGACCCATAACCTTTGAGTGGATCAAATAAAATGAATACCTCTTAGTATTCCTTGATATTCCGAAAAAATAATTCAAGTACAATTTTCTAACTGATATATCTCATAATTAATAAATATTATTCCACTGATGCTTGGCTTTGAAATCATTAGCTTCTTCAGTGAAGGATATCCCAGTCAAAAGTGAATTACTAGTTTATCAATAGTTGAATTACATATAGAAAGATTCTTGGGAGCCAAAAAAAATAGATACAATCCTATGGTACTCAATCCCCAAAAAAAAAAATCATTTATTAGATCAAACATCCTACATAAAAATACCAAATGAAGGGAAAGTAATATCACAACTTATTTTTTTGAAAAATAACTTACAAAAAATAAATTATTATAAAACTTCATTAGATTTAAAACACATCAAAAAAAAATAAACATTTAATCATCAAATCCATTACTCATACAATAATATAATTATTCATAATAACATGTGAGACTCGTACTCTATAAAAGAAATAAAATAATATTATTACCTATAATATAGATATTAACCTTTGAATCTACTACTTAACAGTATAAAGTAAGATGATAAGTAAAAAGTATAATTGATATAGTTGTATCTGATCCAATGACACCCAAAAAACAAAATCTAAAATACACATCCCAATAGAGCATCAATGTCACATCTCCAGTGGATGTAATCATATGAGAACTAACTTGAGTTGGTTCCGTGGTTTGTGGTATAACCTTTGAACCTTGAGAAATCTAGCATAACTCATAAACATTCATCACCTTTCTCGACTATGTTGAGATCTCCATATAAAAAAAGGGTTATTACTAGTTTCATGCCTCTCGCTGTACCTTTTCCAGGTCTCTCAACTCTCTTAGCACTACTATGTGATAGAGATAACATAATATTATGACTAATCATACCAACTCCACTCGACATATATGTAATTATAGTCACCTGAGCCAATATGAGTCACTTCTAATAAATGTTCAAAAAGAGATAGAAATATCTTCTCCTCAAGAATTTGTATCTACTATGTGATAGAGATAACATAATATTATGACTAATCATACCAACTCCACTCGACATATATATAATTATAGTCACGTGAGCCAATATGAGTCACTTCTAATAAATGTCCTTAATAAATACATGTTAGCCAAATTTAAGCCTCCTTTTACAATCCACAAATAAAATGTGAGCTACAACAAACAATAACCAATGTTAGTAGAAAGGGCCCCTCATATTTTCATTTTTAACAAAAAACAAATAAATTTAAGATTTCATAATACTACATTGATAACAAATATGTATCATCATCTCCATGTCAGGCACCATGTATTCTGCAAGCATCACAAAAAAAAAACTGTTTTACCCAATGGATGTCACCGGACATCCAACAACCTAAAAATGCCAAAAAATAACCCAGACAACTATTGTGCCGGTGATCCCAGAAGGTGTGCAATCACTTGCACACCCCAACATCAACACCCCTTTACCAAAGAAGTAGCTCTGATACCATATAAAAATTTTCTACCCAAAAAGTTAAGGTTTGCACCAAACAAAATTTTCTACTAATTATACTTTTTGATAAGCATTAATGATATCAATAAGTAAAAAGATCATACCTATTACATAAAGCTCTCCCTTAGTACGTAATTTATGAAACATTAATTTCTCAACAACCTTATTACTATAAATTAGAGAAATTATATTTAATAAATCTCAAACCTCATACCTATCATCCTTTGACAAAGATATTTATTATCAAATGAAAGCATAGCCTTCAATATCAATGCGTACCTTACATAAATTTGCATGTTTATCATTATCAATAATAGGAAGAGGACATTTTCACTACACAAGACTCTCACTTTAGCACATAATCTATAAATAATTAATATTTTAACAATCTTATCTTCAAAAATTAGAGATATAAATCTAATAAATCTCAAACTTGTGACCTATCATCCTTGGACAAAGGCACGTGGAATCGTACCAAATCATGGCCGACAATATATGCATGCAAAACAAAAACTTATTAAGTGATCCCTTAACTTAATAATATTCTTATTCAAACAGATTTAACTTCAAAATTCTTATAATATTTAACATTTAGATAATCACACATGTGAATTAATAAAAAATTTATATAAAACAAATTTATCAAAGCTACCAAAGTATAGTAGACAATGGATTATGTTAGAGCAAGCAAAATTTGATACTAAGAGAAATAACTCTCCATAAGCATATATTTCCTTTTACTAAAAAAATATAAAATTACAAATAATTCATCAAAAAATATTGATGTAATAGCCTAAAGGAATCCTGCTAATATAGTGATGATGATTTTATAATTCATTTTTTCACACTTGATTATTATTTTTCAAAGTTATTTTATATATGTTTAAAACAATAATTAATGATATTTACTTTATTGAAATTTAGATTAATATACAGTCATCTCTCACTTAAATGCAAATTCATTTGAGTATGTACCTTGGACATGTCTACTTCATCAATGTCAAATATGAGTATATTTTTAAATATTTTTGCATCATCATTAAATATTTCTTAAGAATGCCAACTTAAGAGGGAGAATTTGTATGTATTTATCACTAATAAATAATTACAAAATATTTTTAATAATAATTTATTAACAAATTAAAAATGATATAGAAAAGCTATATGTTGTGATGCAATCTAGGCCAGTGAGTATGAGCACCTAACACTTTTTAAAGCTATGTTAGATATCCATTGGATAGAACTTCTATGACAATGTAACTATTATCCGATAAGCCATTTCAAAAATTGAGCAAAATTTAATTTGTACCATGCATGCCAACTCAGCTATTAACCAGATTCAACCCCAAAAAATGGAACTCACCCGGCCTAGATATTAACCACCCTATGCTTGCCCACCCAAACTAATTAATATCTAGATTAGTTTAACTTGGCCCAATTATTTTGAGATATGTAATTGCCTTGTAACAATTGTTGAATTACAATAATGTGTATTGCAGATAGGATTGCCACCGCAATACAATCCTAGATATTCCTAGATCTATACCTAACAAGTTCTAGAAAGTCTGAACTATCAACTCAAATCAAACACTAAGATTCAAACAAAATAGGAACTGAGGAGGCACGCCCAAAACATCATTTGGAGGATCAACTTGATTCAAGCACTAAAACTATCTAGATTTGAAAAAAAAATGAGTGTGTGATGTGATATATCTGAGTGGTTGAGGCACCTTTATGTGCAACAAACACACAACCTATACAAGCATAAATTCAATTTCTAGTAGAGTATGCGATCTCAATAGTACTAGTGTTAAAAAATATCATCATCAGATTATTCTACTAGAATATTTATTGATAGCAAGTTTAAATTTTTGAATGCCTCAAAATTAGTATTATTATGACATTTGAAAAATGAGAAGAAACAAGATTATATATATATATATATATATATATATATATGGAGCATAACAAATAATTCTTGATGATCCTAAAATTTTCTCTCCTTGCTAGAAAATGTTACTATCCTCCTTGAATCCAACAATATAATAACAACATAAATCAATGTGGGAACACCACAGAGTACCTTGCTACTAACAAATAGCAACTCCTCCCCATTTTCGTTCTTCCATGATGTCACTTGGCCACCATGCAAATACACCTAGAAGAAAAAGAATTCATAATATTTAGGTAAACATGCTTCAAACTCCATGTGGACATCGATTTCTTATTATTGCAAGCACACCCATTTGAGGAAATAGCATCAAAGAAAGGTATATACAGATTACAGCATACCGGAGAAGAAAATGTTTTAACAAACAACAGAGCAGAAATTCAGCCAAAAAATTAATTAGAACAAGCAATTGAGAAGCTGCAGAATACTCTAATTGAGTTCCTTAGAAGAAGCAGAGAATTTTAAAGAATTAAAAAAAATAGATATAAAAGCACGTGGGATCTGTCTCTTGTGATCATCTTCTTCGAATGGAAGAGATCGTTCTGTGTAAAATAGTATTTCCATAAAAATAACTCCTATTCTTTGTTTATTTCAACCATTTGTGCATCAAATTCATGTTAAAAACAAATAACTCTGAAGATTATATGTATGATTTTCTCATCTCGCACTACATGATGACAACGAAAATATGGTAGGGAACGAGAGGCCGTCTCATTCCTTGAAACAAACTACGCAAGGCTGTAAATTCAGCAGGCGCGTGCTTAAAGTGAATAGAGCGTATTGTGAGCGTTTACAAACTCAACAATTATATAGGGGTGTGCTGCTTTGCTATGCAATGTACGCGCAGGCAGAGACACGCACATAAAAAGAAACATACACTGTGTCGTGGGTTGACACGAACCCTAAAAATGGACGTATCCAATGATAGGTGGCGATGATTACAAAACACAGATACGTGCGCAGTATGAAGATGTAGTCGATTACCTCAACGGAACTGGCCTGTTTTCCACGGAGAGTGATCTTGTCAAGACCATTGTTACCTTTACCCTCCTTTATCTCCCATGTCTCGTTTTCCGTAGCCATTGGCCTTTCTCTCGCTCCCGCTGCTTGGATGTGTGTGCGTGCTGTGTGTGAACAAACGTATGCAGCATGAATCGAAATCGAACAGATGTATGCGTGTCATGCAAAACTCACTCTTCCCATTATTATTATTCCCGTTTCTCTTCTTCTCTCTCTAGTGGTGGGGGAAAATATTGTCTGTTTTTCAGTTGCAGTAGCCATTAAAGCGTGAAGCTGCTGATTAGACCCAATTTCTATTTCCAGTAACCGATTTGGCATTGTTTCGTTTCCCTGTCTCGGGTTCCATGAATGATAACTGATCAGTTACATGGTTCCCCCTTCCCACCCGCAGAATTAATAATCACTTTTTTGTTCATAAATCCACCGATATTAATTTAGAAGTAGAATT
Source organism: Sapria himalayana (assembly GCA_029783825.1). NCBI lineage: Eukaryota > Viridiplantae > Streptophyta > Magnoliopsida > Malpighiales > Rafflesiaceae > Sapria > Sapria himalayana. The sequence goes on along the minus strand of JAREIK010000182.1, from coordinate 2,074,185 downwards.
AGAAGTAGAAGTAGAAGTTTTTTTTTTTTTTTTTTTTTTTTTTTTGGATTAATTATTATTGATCAAAATCTAAAAATTGTTGTCTTTTCAATTATGCTGATTTTTTTTTCCTGAATGAAATTTAATTGATAAGAAATATAATTTATTAGCTAAAACTCCTAAAAACTGATAAATTTGTCAAAAAAAATATTTTTAATCGAGTTTTACTATGTTATTCACATAAATTATTATTTTTTTGATTAATTTATGATAAATTAAAAAATAATTTACAACATCCATAAAATTTACAATGTAAATTGTCATAAAAATAAGACAATGAAATAAAAAAAATATATATTTGCTATGTGTATTTGCTAAATTAGGAGACTGCTATATATTTTATTTCTATATCAAATGTTTGATTTAATTATTTATTTGTTTTAATTAAATTTTTGATTTAATTACTCTAATGGGTCACCTGGGATGGGCAGATCATTTATTTTAATTAAATAGTTAATTTAATTATTTGTTTTATTTGAATTTAATTAATTATTCGATTTAATTATCCTGTGTGTGTTGTGCGTTACCTCTGTTAGGATCAAAATCACTCAAAAGTAATTTTTTATATATAAAAAAAATCACTTACGATAATTTTTTAAAGCCATTTTTTATAACACTAGGTTAAGGATATGGTATGGGCCTAAAAACTTAAATAAAATATTGTGTTCCAAATATAAATAAATGATATCTTTTATATTAATTATAATTCACTCCACTAGAGAATTATAATTGCGCTCCCTTATTCAAAATATAATTATGAATATTATAACTATCTTCAAAGAGATATCATCAATTCAATTTTATCTCGAGATTATCTAATTTATAATTTATAAGTAAGTCTCAATCTTTATGAATCAAAATAATAAATAATAAATATCCACGTTTATTAATTATATTGAGATTAAGAGTCATAATATTCATAATAATTATATGGCATTAATTATTTTCTGTGTCAGTATAGAATAATTATCTTATGTTGATCATATTCAATATACACAAGTGTACTAGCACAACAAGTTGGAACTTAATTTACCTTCATAATTAATATAATCCTACTAAAATCTTGTATTATAATCTTATCAATTGTGTGGCAAACTTCATTTAGACTGTAGACATAATAACTTACTTACTTTCAAATAAAAACACATCTCGTTTAGATTCTCATATATATGAAATAGTAGAATGTTATTGGAAAATAAAATTAAGGATTCAGAATACAAAAAAAAAAATGGCTTGTTGTAACAACCTCCCCTTATTGGAAGCTTTTTTTTTTTTTTTTTTGAAACCCTTCTGTTATGTTTCTATGGGAGAAGGAACACATAGTGCAGATAATTTTGATAAGCAAATAAGCTTATTCTGAATCATATTTTCATATAGTACACGATGGGTTATTTTGCAAGCCATCAAAAATAGAGGATTGTTTTCAGTGGGGATGTTTTTGTTCTCTTAAAACAGAAATTCATTCTAAATCATATTTTCTTCTCTTTTAATGGTAGCTCGTGTGAGGTTCATGTGGAGGTCTGTGCAGAGGACATGCAGTAGACATGTTGTGAATGTGTTGTGCTCGAGTGCTTGAAATACACTAGAAATACAACTGAAATTCTCCAATTTATCGGATATTTTATTACAATTTATTATTTTTTATTTTATGGACTATAGTTGTAATTGGATTTTTATTTTAATTTGATTATGAATTTAATTGTGTTTTTATAATATTCTGCTAATCTAGATAGAATAGTATTGATTTTTAGATTGAAATATATATTATTTGTAGATGCGAAATTGGAATTTTAGTTTTAAAAGAAATTAGAAGGATATAATTAATTTGTTGCATTTTTGATGATTATTAGTGGTGATCGGATTACAAGAGAATGCTTTTGAATGAACTGGAGTACAAGTATCAGGGTAAGCTTTTAGCTACTAAAGAAGAAATAGGAAAAAAAAAAATTTTCTTGACCAAAACTTTTTTTGAGACAACGAAGAAGGTGGTTCATTGCCTTGAGATGAAGAATTAAAGGCTTTAGTCAAGAATTAAGTGAGTTTGTGAACTATAAAAATAATATTTGGGCAATATAAATTGACATAAAGAGGTTTCCCAAGTCAATAAAGATGTGTTGACATCAATTTTAGTTAGATACCCCATTTTTGTGAGGTAACAAGTGGAAAAAAAAAACCTCGATAGTCACTAATTTTGTCATTGGATAAAAGTTTCAATAAAGTTCAAACCTTTTTTTTTTCTTAATTGATAAAATGCAAAATAAACATTTTTATATTGATTTTTATAAAGCTCATATTAATTTTGATGCTAATTTTGTCATTGTATAACCGTTAGCTACCAAATGAGCATTTTGTTGCTCAATTGATCTATCTGATTTAAGATTAATTTTATAAATTTATTTATTTCTAATGGCAAGCTTGTCATGAGGAAGTGGAGTGATGGTTTGGGTATTTATTTTCTCCCATAGCTTTTAGTTCTTCATGCATATTCAATCTCTATTTTAGAAACTTCACTACTTTGTGATAGCGTTGAGGCTCAACTTGGGAGGATATAATGGGTATAAAGTATTTGTGAAAATCATAAATACCATGATAAGAGATGTAGTTAGTGATTGGATAAAATACAAAAATGGAAGCATGAAAGCCAACATGTAAACCATAGTGATAATCATTCAAGTAATGAGGTTGATGAATCCCTCAAGCAAATACCCAGAAAGACACCACCACCATTATATAAGGAGTGATTGCAATGATATCATCTATTGGAATAACATTTGTTGAAGCTAAAGCAACAAAAGAGGAAGATGGACCTAGTGAAGTAACAATTGGAGAATTAGAGGTAATAGGTTGATCATTAACAAATGAAGAAGCAAGATCTAGAATAAAATGAACTTGTGATGAAGCATGTCAATGAAGCAAATTTAGAAACAAGTCAATAACACAGAGTGTTAATATTTTTACACCAAAATGAGTTTTGTTGAGACCTTTCAACACATGAAACTGATGCGAAACTCCCTAATCTTAGAAAAATTCAGCAAAAGATAACTCAAGTGTGTTATCAAATTGAAATACCTTGATTTTGACATTAAACTAAGTTGGAACTATGTAGAAAAACTTTGGTATCATGGAAAAAACATCATATTTACTCCTCAAAAAAAAAAAAAAAAAAGTCCAGGTAAATTAAGTATAATCATCAATAAGAATAAAAAAATTTAATGACCAATATAAGAAATGGTTTGATATGGCCCTCAAACCTCACAATGCACGAGATAAAAAAGTAATTTGGACAATTGATTATTTGATTCAAAAGGAAGCATTATTTGCTCAGCAAGAGGGGAACTATAATAATAATAACCTAATTTATGCAATCTAGATACATCACAATTCAATGATCTTTCAAAAAAATCAAATCTCTAAAAAGGAATATGTCATAGCCTGTTATTCTAAATATAAGTAGGGGTGGTGTTGACAAAAAATGAGCTAAAATTAGAATTCTAGCACTAAATATTAAGAACATAGAGAACTTGGACTCTGTCACCCAGTCAATCATTTTCTTGATTGATAGATCCTAGATCACAAAGTAGTAAAAAATATAAGTTATTCTGAAGTTAGATTTAGTTACACAAGTACTAAATGAGATCCAGATGAATTTGAGTTAAGGTTCAAACAATACATCCATAAGCACAAGATCGTAATACAGTTTAGCATCATCAAAAAAATGGACCAAAAGCAAAGAATTATCTGGTAGAGTGATTATTGTGTAACCTTATACATAGAGAGCTTGCATACTCAAGAAGTTTACTCTTTAAGATAGTTAAAATTATAGAAGATGTGTGATTGACTCAGTCTGCATGTATGCACTCAATCTACATGTATCACTATTCTCTCTACTTCTAATTATAGCTTAAAATTTATGTGTGACTGACTTGAAAGCTAACAATCATATCAAAAATAATTTTTAATTTTTATGATTTTAGTTCATTTTGATGCTTATAATGTTATAATAAACAATAATGATGTTTGTGAAGTCAATGAGTGTGCTAACATTGATGTGAAAATCCTTAGTATCTCTCATGTTTATATATTTTAATTTTTTTATGGTTTATTATCTAAGAGTTATAATAAGATACAGTTTAATTGTCGTATTATTTTGCTCATCTTTTATTCCACCTATTCACTTATATAATTATTCGAAATGAAAATAAGATTTCAATCTGATGACATATTTTAATATTTTACAATATTATTTTTTATGTTAAAATATGCTTATATTTATTTAGAAAAAAAATCATTTATTTTTCATTTCTACATTAAAATATTCACATCCATTTTTGACATGATAATCTTAGACAATTTATATGATTAATGATATGTCTTTATGTTTTTTTCATAAGATAAAATATGAGATAATGCATTATCATATTTAAATGTGCTTTCTCAACTATTTTAGCATGTTAATGGACATTCGAGAAGTTTCCTATTCCATTTCATATTTGAGTAGCTATACGTACTCTAGAAAGATATAGCTCTCTTCCTTTTACCATCTTCAAAACTATTTGTCCTACCCCTAATAACCTAGCAAGAAATAGAATTGAACATAGTAAAAATCAGGATTGAAAAGTTAAATCACCCATAGTTATGTGGCTACACCAATCATATCCATCCTTATTGCTCCATTATTTAGGTTCTACTTGAAATCAATCAATTCATTTGAACACAAACTTTGATCTTATAATTAGCATAAAAAAAACTCTCTCAAAAACTCTTTATACTCTTTTATAAGATAGGTTCATATAGGCAACATTATTTCTAATACACACACACATTTGTTGTGTGTGTGTGTGTGATAACATCAACAAATCATATATAATGCTGCGCACACACACACACACACACACACACTTGAAGTATGATATAAGTGGATATTATTTTTTAAAGAAAATAAATAATGATAGCAAAGTAGATTAGGTTAGATGTGTTTAAATCATCATTAATGCATTAGATATCATAAGAATTTCAAAGTTAAATGTGCTTAATTGTGATCATTATAGAGACGATTGATCAGTATGAAAGTTGTCATATACATCTATCATATGGTTGGTAAGGAAAGATTGGGAGGAGGGTGAAAAAAATTTTAACAAAGTAGATTAAGTTAGTATTTATTTGATGGTAAAAGGGTATACACATATATTTTAAATTGATTTTGTAATACATTTTCACATGAGATTAGAGAGAAAATATTTTTTATCAATAAAAAGCTTGAAAATGTGTAGACGAAGGCACCACTAAGTTTCCATTGTTGAAGTAGATGTGTCTAGTGGCTAAATTTGGCATATTTGACACATCTATGTTGACATAAATAGTCTAATTGGTGAGAATGTTGAATTCGTACTTTTTTGAGGGCACAAGTTCAATCCCCACTAACTACCCATCTCGATATTGTATAGAGACATGAATAGCCTTTCTCTCACCTCAATACTACTCCTCTCAGTACTGTATAAAGACAATTATAGCCTTTCTCTACCTTGAGACTACAGTAATAATAATAATAGGCAACACATTCAAATAAGATAAAGAAAATCAATTAGTTATTGCCATTTAGTTTTAACTAAATGATAAAATGTGATGATTTTTTATTAAAAAACACAAATGAGGAATTTATTCTTGTGATTGCAAATATTTTGCATGCACCACATAATCATTCAAATAAAAATTTTCTATTTTTTAATGACTTATTTTTTAAAATCTCACAAAGTTTCATATCTTCAAAATTTTCACCATAAAGATTACCATGCCATTATCTTTCAACATATAATACATATATATACACACATGCACGCACGCACACACACACACACGCATATAGACACGCATATATAAGAACCAAATGGTAACAAATATAGCATATAAGCTAAGAGGGAAATCCATATAAGTTCGACAAGAGTGATGGTAGAGAATATGAAGCAGCAGAAGCAAGAGATTTTCAGGCATTATAATTGGAATGGAGAGGAGCATTGTTCAGGCAGCAGCACCGAGAGTGAGCTGGACAGCAGTCTTGTGGACGAAAGTTTTGAGGTAATCCTTCCTGCAATATGCAACTCTGTTATCCAGGGAAGAAAGATGGCTCGTTCGGAGCACAAATACAAGAGCATGGGCAAAAAACACTCACCTTGCCAACAGATGATCATGGGGTCGATTATGTGGAGTCCAGACCGGATCACCAACAAACAGCCTCATGGCCTGCATTGCGAAGCAAAATAGATTAAAAACTGTTCATAAAAACAGCAGCAACAGTTCTGATCAATCAACTGGCATGCCATTGTTCTCTGTTCTTCATCTTCTTCCATGTGGATCACTAAGAACACATAGAAATGGCCATGTATGATGATGGAACAGACCTTGATATAGTTGTTTGTATCAAGTGTGAAACGATGATAAATTCCAGCAGGCAGCACTATCATCCCCCCCTTTTTTATCCAGATGCGTACCCACTTGTCCTTGTCATCCCTCACATCAAAATAACCTTAACAACATACACACATATAACATTAGATACTAAAAAAGGAAAAAACACAAGAGCCAGAGAGGGGGGGGGGAGATAGAAAGAGAGAGAAAGAGAGGAGATGGAGAGAGAGAGAGGGGGGGAATAGAGAGAGGGGGGAGAAATAGAGAGAGAGAGAGGAGGGAGATAGAAAGGGTGACATAAAGAGGAAGAGAAAATAAGGGAAAGAGGGGGGGAGTTAGAGAGAAAAGGGAAGATGGAGTGGAGGCGATAGAGAGAGGGGGGTGATGGAGAAAGAGGAGGGGAAGATAGAGAGATAGAGGGGAGTAGGAAAGATAGAGAGAGGGGGGAGGAAAGATAGAGAGATAAAGAGGGGGCAAGGAAATATAGAAAGATAGAGAGGGGGTGGGATGATAGAGAGAAAGAGAGAGAGAGAGAGAGAGAGAGAGGGGGGGGGGGGGAGAGAGAGATAAAAAGTGAGAGAAATACCAGATAAAGAGGGGGAAGATAGAGAGCAAGATAGGATGGGTGAGATAGAGAAAGAGGGAGATATAGAGGGAGGGAGAGAAGGGGGTATAGAAAGAGAGAGGAGGGAAGGGGAGAGAGATAGAGATATATATATATATATATATAGAGAGAGAGAGATATATATATATATAGAGAGAGAGAGAGAGCGAGAGGAGGAAGGGGGGAGAGAGAGGATGAAATCAGATGGTACCACTTCCAGCAACACAATACCGAATCTCTTCATCAGTGTGAAGGTGCTCTTCATAAAAATGTTTGATCTTTTGCTCATAATTTGGTAATTTTTGCGGGCAGACCTCACAGAAGTCCTGGAGAGAGTAGTTTAGAATGAATGGAGCATTCATATCACCATTTTTTGTACAAACTGCACAGGCAAGCGAAATTGGGCTTGTGGAACACAAACCATGTAAGAATAACCATGTTTTTCACGAATCTTCTTCAACTCTTCATCCGTTTCATAATTCTCTGCATCTAGTCGCCAGCCAAGCACTCCAAGCTCTAAAAAGTGAAAAATAATTCATAGAATTGAACTTGAACATTAGAACTTCCATTAACATCTTTTTCCCACTCGAGAGAGTGATGCCAAGGAAGGGTTGAAGAAGATGATCCATGTGTTCTACAAACCTTACCAGCAAGTTCATCCAGAGAAACAAATTCCTTTGGATTCTTGTGATGAGGCAGCCTTTGGTCTTCCTCATTATCATCCATGTACCATGCCTGTAAGACTTCTTCCAGTGGATCCTGTGATCAAACAATATTTTTCAGTCCAATTATAATTTATATATGATATATATATATATATATGATATATATGTATATATATGTGATAAAACAAATTCATTTTCATAATCATGATCTTCCATTTAATCTTTGAAAAAAATTATTGTATATCAGTATATGTAATTTGTTTTAATTATCTATTTTGCATAACCAAAATATTTCTATTTTAATATTTTCATGTAAGTACAAGAAAAAAAATATTAAGAGACTAGGAATGCAGCAATAACAGAATAACAGAGGTCCCGCTCCGAAGAATTTTTAGAGCAAAACCTAGCCCGTCCGAGTGATCAAACCCGCTCCGGTTAATTTAACGAAAAAATCGTATTAATATAAATTGTGTTTATTTTATATTTTCAGGACTGCTACTTTTTCGGTGTGTGGAACTGTTCATCTCTTCGGATTTTATTCTCTCTACGCAAATTTCATTACGAGTGTTTCTGCTCAAAAACTATAAGAACATTCTATTTGGGATATAATATGTAAACACATAAGCATTTTTCTAATGGATGTAGCTTGTTGTGTTAAACGACTAGTGAACCACGTTATTTGCGTGTTCTACTTCTATTGTGATTTATGTTCTGTTTTTGATTCTATTGTGCTTGGATTGTGATTGTGGATATATCATTTGTTGTTTCTTTGTTATTTTCTTCTTCTGAATCTCTATAAAATCACAATCATGAAAACGAAATTACCCAACAAAACCAAATGAGTTATGGTCAGCATCATATTTCATTTTCATTATTGTCATATTCATATTTTCTTCATTCTTTTGTATATTTTATTATTTTTCTTGATTATTCTAGAATACACAAATCTCACTCAGAAATATTAACTCCTTCAGTATGAGAATTAATATCTTAATATTCAAAAAGAATTATTATTAGTTGTATGTAGATGTTCACTGTGAAGACTAATCCAAATAAGAAGATAGACCACCGGAAGGCGAGACTTATTAAGTATAAATTTACTCAGATATTTAGAGTGAATTAATATATAGAACGCCCACCTGATTTTGAAGCAAAGACAGAATAATCAATTTTAATTTATAAATTATAAAAAATATAATATGACCTAAAGTAGTTTTCAAAGAATAGATTTATTAAATTTTCACTAATAATCATCTCTTTTAGCTCACACAATTATATTATAAATTATTTTTTATTTTTTTTGAAAAAAATTCAAATAGCAAGTTATTGTTACTGATCATGTACATAAATAATATTTTTATTGAGAGTGATGATGAATTAATAATAACTCAGTTTAAAGAATATATTGAATCACAAATTATGTATTTTTTTCACCTCACATTTAGCATTAAAATAAAGTGCTATTGACATGAGAGCTAATATCAAGATTAACCATGGCACGGTATCATTAACTGCATAATTTTTTAATGAGATAAATAATGGGGTAGAAACCCATTTTACTAAATAAAAATGTCTACCAATCAATGATTAAAATATCAATTTTTACGGATATATCGGTACTTAGATTTTACGGATATATCGGATATATCAAGGATATATCGGTGTGTATTTGTATATGAGCACCAATCAAGGATAAATATACTGGTCTTAATGGATATATCGATACTTAGAATTTACGGATATATCGAAGATATATTGGTGGATATATCGAAAATTTTTATCATTGCTACCAATCATATCATTATGATTAGCAACACATGACATGTGAAATGCCTCAGCATATTAATATTACTTTTCATTACAATAATTTTATCATGATATCAGAATTATAATAGCTACATTATCACACTAATTTAGTTTATTCAAGCCAAATTGAGAGCTATTAGAGAAACATCTTATTCTCTATGTTCTAGCAATCGAGTAGGTATTAGTCATGGTAAAAAGAAAGGTAAGACAATATTAGTGTAGTACACACAAATATCGCACACACAAATTAATTATTGGAAATTAGAGGCCGAGATCATTATAGATAACAAGTCATATCATGCCATGTTAAGTAAAAGTCTCACATGCCAAATAGTTGTATAAATTATTTCTAAAAAAAAAAACTAATAGTACTATAAACAATTGAGGGAGATAAGCTGACTGTTAAATTCATATAGAAATCCATACAGAGTTTTTTCACTACGCCTCTTATCCAGAGAGGGCACTTTTTAAGATTCCTCTTTAATAAGACTGTAACATATTCTTCCTGAGCTTTAAATATTATATCTCTTGTGATTGATCTTCCTACTTTACATTCTTGAATTATTAATTCATGAATTATTATTCATATTATAGATAATTACTCTTTTTTCCCTATATTTTTCTGATATTCATTGAATATTGATGTGACTAAATTCACACATTCAAAAGTATAGGTATCAAACGAGACGTGTCGGGCGGCCCATTTTTTTCAGGCCCGTCCGTGCTTTCGTGCCGGGCCTGGCACGACACAATTTTGTGGAGTTCAGCCCGGCACGGACCCGTGGCACGATCCAACGAGTTCGACCCGGTTGGGCCGAAACCTAAATTAAAAAAAAATTAGGGTTTCGACGTGTGCCGTTGCGCCAAACCCCTAATTTTAAAAAAGTAGGATTTTGGCACATCCGAAACCCTAATTTTTTAAAAAATAAGGATTTAGACACGCCCAAAACCCTGATTTAAAAAAATCAGGGTTTTGGAGCCCCCGTAACCCTATTTTTTAAAAAAAATTGGTTTCGGTATGATATCGTGGCGGGACAAGCACGGCACGAGCCTGGGCAAGGAAAATTTCCATGCCAAGCCGGCCCAGGCACGGCTGAATCGTGCCGTGCTTCGTGCCGGGCCGGCCCGGCCCGGTTGACTCCTCAACTCAAGAGACATTGATTTATGCAATATTCAATTTGATTCTCTATTTATTTCATATATTTTATTTATTTCGAATTATCCTTATTAATTTTTTTAGTAAATTATCTTTCCAAATAATTTAATTATTAATAAAAAAGAGTAAGATTATTTTCCCACTAGAAATTTGACTATAATTAATGACATATTCGATCTGATATAATTTTATTACATTCATTGATTAGAAATAATTTATAAGAAATAATATTTGATATAGATTTAAATATTTTATTACATTCATTGATGGATTGTACATGATTAACATTATTATTTCATTTCTATTTTATATCTCGAATTTGTATTATTTTTTAATTATTGTATAAAAAATAGAAAAATAATTTATTAAAAAATAAAAAATAATGAGTGCAAATTTAATAGAATATGGCAAACAACTTTGGTACTTATTATACTAATCATGAGATTGTACACCAAACCTCATATACTGATACAAACTCACAAAATAAAACTGCAGAAAGAAAAATGAATATTTTATTAAAATATCTCAAACACTCGTGCTTTATAAGAGTGTTCCGAATTATTCTTGAAAAAATATAATATTTATTATAAACTACCTCATTAATTAAATATATTACTCTATCATTTCTCACCATGTGCCATAACAACCTATGACCAACAACACAAGTCACAATTTAATGGACACCTCTATATTTATTGATAACAAACAAAATTGATTGGCTTTATAAAGTCATAAATAAATTAAGAAGACCAATCACTAAAAATTTCAATAAAATTAAAAAGAAATCTAAATATATGATCAAAATTAATCATACAAGTTAGAAGACTCATTTTCACAAGCTTTTAAATGCAACTAGGCACTTATTAAACTATATTTATTTATGAAAAAATAAGAATAAACCATAATACATGAATACTTAACAATCTAGATAAACATATCGTAAAACTAAAATAAATAGCAAAATAAGAAAATATTATGATTGAAATTCTTCACACAAATATTTAAATATAACTTGGGAAAGTGTAAATTATTAGAATAAAAAAACATGATCATTTTAGTTATTTAATTTTGTTTAATTTTATTCAAAATTATATATTTCATAAAAAAAATCTTAGTTTGCATATTCACTTTATTCTTAATATCCGCAATAAATGTAAATAAAATATTGCATACAAAATTTGATCTTCTAAGGTGTAACACTACTAATTCATATTTGAGTGATCTAAAGTACATCATGCATAACCATGTATTAAGAAAATATATAAGCACAACACCTATGTCGACACGTGGACACGACGACACGGGTCGGATACGTGTCCGATACGCCACGTGGCGTATCGGACACTAATTCGTATGCGATACGCCACATGGCGTATCGGATACGCGTCGGAGACGTATCCGACGCGTTGTTCAAAAACAGTCATCATTAACAACAGATGCGTCGTTTACCAACCGACGCATTTTTATGATTCTAACGCGTCGGAAATACACTATATATTAACGATTACTCCTACATCTCTAACAAATTGAGGAGCACACCGCCGACAGTGAGATGCCGACAAGCTGATTGCGAGAAATAGTTGTCAATTGTCATTGCGTCAAACATGAATGGGAGGAGCACACCGCCGAGGCACCGACAGTACCTAAGGTAACTTAATTCTATAAAATGAAGGGGGGGTTTTGAAATTTGTATCGGGAGGAGGGAGAGTTCGAAAATCAAAACTGTAAAGGGAGGGTGGAGGGGGGACAAAGGTTCGGGAGGGGGGAGGGTGTTAGAGGGTTTAAATTTTTTTTTACATTATTTTAAAATACAGAATTTTAAATTATTTTAAAATATAATATTTTAAATTATTTTAAAATACCTAATATTTATAATTAATAATTTTTATTTTTAATTTTATTTTTTTTATCATGATGTACCCTAGCTGTATCTGTATCCTAATTTTTTAGAATTTAGCATGTCCCCGTATCCTACCATGTCGTATCCCCGTGTCCATATCCGTGTCCGTGCAACATAGCACAACACTACTAATTCTATTTCAATGACAAACACAAAACATACATGGTGTAAATATTTTTTGTTATAGTATTTTTTACGTTGTGATAGGAATGTTCAACATATATGTTGTTCCTGTAAGTTTTCTTATTTAATTATAGACTAGATTTTTATTTGTGATTATAAGAATTTATATAACAATTTTTTCATCAAGGAATTATTATTTACATGACTCTAGAGCAAGAAAGTGTGCAAACCCTACATATGAAAAAGAGAGGAGGGATGTGTGACATGCAATTGTAATAGAACATAAGCATGCATGAGTGGAAGAGGTGGGTCTGCACCATGCATAGACATGTGTGTATGTGTCATGTTAAGGAAGTATAAACATGCATCACACATTTATAGTTTATGTAACATGAACCCATTGTTGACATTATAGTAGAGTTATCGAAGGCATCTCACCATTGGCATTAGCATGTTGATGCAGATAGAATGTGTAGTGGCAGCGTGGAGACATGCACTATGAAGGTGAACATTGTGTAATGGTGTGTGTAATGGTAGTGCGTGCTATATATTTTAAAGTTTGAAAGATATTATATAGCCTGAAACAATCACCAATAACTTAGATTATAAGATTTACACTGACAATTATTTCTTTTAATTTATTACTTATCATTCTTATCTTTTAAAAGAATTAAAATGAAAAAGTTATTTTATGTATCTAAATAATATTCATTTTAAGAGAAATAATGAGATAAAAATTAGTAAACTCAAACAATATTGTTAATCATATGTTTAAATAAAAAATCTTAAAAAATTCAAATACTTTTCTTAAAATAAAATGTATATATTCAACTAACTAGTTTATAAATTTGTGTTGTACATCAACTTGGGTCAAGAAAAAATCTATACATATTTTTGTTTTTTTTTAATATAATATTATCTATAAAAAAGTAAACGATAGATAATAATTTTAAGATTCGGAACAAAGACAAAATTCATAATGATGATAAGCATTATTTGTAATATTTTGAATCACATACCTACTTAAAAAGATAAAATATCCACTTACTTATCATATTATTTTTTATTGTGACAATCAAATAATAAAACATCAAATATTCAATTTAATATTTTACAAGAAAATAAAATATATATAAATGAATTATTTCTTTTTTTTAAACCTATAACTAAATAATTACTATAGTCTATGTTCCTATAATATATTAGTTAACTGGTATAAACACAAAAAATCAAAAGGGATATCATCTTATTTCTTTTTTTATCAAACTTGATGTTCAAGATGTTTGTGTGTTAGCTTGAGAGAGAAAATTGTAATTATCTTTTTGTTAATTTATTTTTTACTTAATGATGTAAGCACTCAATATATAAATTGTCCTTATATATTTTATTATTTGTATATGGATTAGTTTTTCATTTATGATTATGATAGTGTGAATGACATTTTTTGAATTATAATATACTATTCACAATTTCAATTAGTATCTTACATGATTTACTTGTTTATCAATGTTACATTTACATTAAATAATGTTATTAATGATACCTAAGTATATAAGACAATGTGTTAGACTAGAGCTAGTAGAAGAGCAAGTATCATTCCTATGCCAAGAGAAATAACTTCCAACACCATAAAAAAACTTCTCTTAATTGAAAAAGAAATGAAACAAGTCTATAATAGCCTATATGAGTCCTAGTAACATAAAGATGATTTTATTATTTATTTTTTCATATTTCATTATCATTTATCATATATATATATATATATATATATATATATATATATTATATAATTAAAAAATACAAACACATTAGATCTCATATGAATTTCTAAATTAAAAATATTTGAACGAAAATAAATTTCTGAAAGATAATCACCTAGAAATTTTTTATGTTGCATGAATATATTAAAGATTATACTTTTATGTGATAAAAAAATATTTCATTCAATAACAACAGATCTTGAGTTAATGCTCAATATACATTAACTTTTTAATTTTTAGTTATAAGACTATCTAAATATTAATCTCTCTAACTTTATATTAATCGGTCTTATATATTAGTAACAACCTCTATTTTATATATATATTTTTCTATATTTAACTATTATTCCTTCATGGTGTATTATATATTACTATGTTTAAAATAATAAAAAAAAATATTTATTTTATTAAATTTTAAATTAATAGATATGTTTACAACTAATAAATAGTTATAAAATATAATTATATTTTATAATTTATTAATAAATTAAAAATGGTAATAAAAGGCTATATGTTGTGATGCAGCACATCTTAGCCATGATGACCACCTCACACTTTTAAAAGCTATGTTACGTATCCATTAGATATAATGCTATTATTCAACATTTATTGTGTAATCATTGAGTGTGATAACCTTGAGCCTATTAGATAGTAAGTCATTCCAAAAATTAACAAAAATTAATTTGAACAAGTCATAACAAATTGGCTATTAACATGATTAGACCCTATAAAATAATGTATTCTAGTATTATACATTATAGATAAAGTTGCCACACTACAATCTTAAATATTATGGAAGAATCATGTCGCTATGACCTTTTAGGTCGGAATGAGCAGCTCAAGTCCCCAAATTTACACCTGAATTGACTTGAATAGGCCAATCTTTGCCCGGATCAATTTTTTGAATGGGACAAGTCATGTTCACACTAATTAAACTAAAATTTAGTAAAATAGGTACTAACAAAATATAATATGAATGCTCTTAAAGTTATCTAAAGAATGAGCATGATCAAAGACTCAGACAAACTAGATTTGAAAAATAGAAACATTTATATTCTAATAAAAAATTACTTTAAATAATCTCAAAACAATCTCGAATCAATTTAACATTAAAAAAAAGATCACGAAGTATAATTTAACCTTATTAGCATCATGATTAGAAAATGGCTACAAGCATTCAGCAGTGGTGGTGACCATAGAAAGATAGTGATAGTGGAAATGAACATAAAAATAGTGACAACTGACAACTACACCTCTATCAAAGTTATGACTTTTCATAACACTACATGTGAGAAAATAGTCAAATATATATTTTTCAGTGTATGGCACTCATCCCATGAGTTTTTTGGCACAATCTAATCAAAGAAAACTCATGACACTCTGGGGAGTGCATCCAACAACCCTGATGATTGAACTCATGACCACAGGGTGATTGCATCTAGCCTCTACCAATTGAACTTCCATGCTAATGGTCACGAGCATGAATATAAGACACAACATATGTGTGTAATTGGAATACCCTTGAACGCAACAAACACACAAACTATACAGGCAAAAATTCAAAATCTAATAAAATACATCATCTCAATAATACTAATATTATTAAAAAAAACATTTAAGAGCAAGTTGTTCCGCAAGATACCTTATTGATAACAAATTAAAAAAAAAAAAAACTTTGAAGAAGCAATTGTGTCTGCATGCGCATGTGCATGCAATGATGAATACCTCAGAATTAATAATGTTATGCCCTTTGACATATGATATTGTATCATTAGCAATAGCATTAGAAAACTTAGATGAGAATGAGAATATAAAAAAATTATATACATGTAGCATTGCAAATGATTATTGCATCAATAATGCATGCGTGATGAACATGTGACAATGGAAACAAGGTCAAAGTGAACCCAAATAAATCTTGAATAGGCTGAATTTGTTTATGAGGCTCTTGCAATAGGAGCATCATGATGTCGACCCAAATTAATTCTCGTACAACCTCACTTACAATAATCAAATATTACATATTTTCTGTCAGCTTGCATTTATCACTAAAACAAAGAACTATTGACGTGGGGCTAATCCCAATATTAACAATGGCATCGTATCATTAATTGCAGACAACTTTGATGAGACCTGCAATGGCGTAGAAACCCCTTTAAACGTTACTATCCTCCTTGCATTCAACAAAGAGGGAAAACAGAAAGCAACTCCTCCCCATGTTCATTCTTCGTCTTTCAGGATGACACTTGGCCACCATGCGATTGAGGAGATACCAACAAAAAAAAGTTACATACAGCATCACACAGAAGAACATGCTCTAACAAAAAAAAAAGCTGAAGTCCTACTATATAATTAATTAGAACAACGAATTAAGAAGCTGGAGAATACTCTGATTAAATTTCTTCTTAGAAGCAGAGACAATTGGACCATAAGAAGCTACGACAATACATTCGCAGCATGAATTGAAATCGCACAATTGAGGATGTATTTTGATTACCTCAACCGTGCTGGCCTGTTTTCTACGGAGAATGACCTTGTCAAGCCCATTGTTACCTTTACCCTCCTCTATCTCCACGCTCTCGCTTTCCATAGCCATTGGACTTTCTCCTCCGTTTTCGCTTCTTGATTGCTAGTGCGAATTATTTTGATGACAGGATAACATAATAGTACATAATGGAAAATGAAAGCTAGTCCTTTAGCTAAAAAATGATACTTTGATCAAAAACTAATTCAATAATGTCTCAACGAAAATTTAAAAAAAAACTAACACGATTGGAAAGTTTATCAACATAGTGAAAACAATGTGTTTTTGAAAGCATAATTAGTTTAACATCAACTCGAAAAATGAATTCTTTATTGATGATATGATAGTTTGATCATCAAATTTGATTGATGTTCTAATCCTATGGACATAAGTTTGATTCTAAAGAACATCAAATATACTTTTTACTTGGCACTTACAAGATCACCTATCATATAATTAAGATTGCGAGTCTTACATGCTCTAACCCTAAAATCTTGGGACTCATATATGAATCAAATGATAATATGAGTCAAGTTTATAAGTAAGATAGGGGACAAAGATCATCATCCTTATGTGTGGATCCTAAATATGAAATGAATTTTAATATTTCAAATCTAAATATAAATCTAAATTTGTTAAGATTGACATTCTTTCTTATATTTATATCATTTCAAAAGTATTCAATTTTTTATATGAAATTTATTTTAAGGTTGGTGAATTAAAATTGAAAAGAAAATTGATGAATAATTAAACAATTAAAATGATACCATGGGTTAAAATTATTAAATTGTAAGAAAACTAACTGGAACTGATACATGTTGGCAGATAGATTATATAAAAGTATTAATTTTTTTTCAACAATACATTAGTAAATCAGAGCAATATAAATTTTAGTAACTAGAGAATGATTTTATCATTAAATGTCTAGCAGATGAAGTGCATAAAAATTTTATAAATTCACTAACTTTACTCAAACTCACTATGTATCTATATGACTAAAAGTGCATCAATTTATGTAGAAAATATCAAGTTAGCAGGAGTAGTTGAATAGTTGAATTTCGACATCAGGAAAAACAAAGCTGATTACTCTTGTGAGAGGAGAATAAAATGGATTTAGTTATAATAATATGTGAGAAACCTACAAATTAAGCATTTGAAGGATTATGATGAAAATCTTTATCAAGATTTCTTCCTCAAACTCAAGTATCTCTATGACTGCATGTATGTATCATATAACTGATTTTTTTATCAAGCTTCAAGCCCCCCCCCCCCCCCAAATTCATCCCACACTAATTTTTGGCATATACGAACCTTAGAGAGCAAGTAAGACCCACGTCATAATAGTATGAATAGAATTATTGACAAAGATATCCCAACAAATAAGACCCAAATCCCCTGGGCTAGGCAACTTGGCCCTTTTACCAATTGAACTATCATATTGTTGGTATTTAAATGGTTGATAGTGTTGTCTTTGAACCTATTCATTTGAAACAGTAGTTACATATGAATTATGAAGTATGTCCGATATCATTAAAGGTGATGAGATAGTTGATATATGACTAAACAAGAACCCATGCTAAAAAAATATATTGACACATTAAAGATTCACGTACTCAGCATCACAAATAAACTAGATGATAAACAATCATATTTAGGGAAGCATGCACACAAACAATGTATAAACACATATTAGTTTGCTCACATAATAATTATTGAATATTATTGATTATCCCTAAAAATATGCTCACACATGTGATGATTTTTCATGACATGGTTACTTCTAAAAAAAAAATGTAATTAGCTCAATTGGCATATTAATAGCTCATCTCACAATACATGTGATCTTTGTAGATATTAGTGTATCTGAAGTATTTAACCTCTTGGAAAAAGCTCATGAAATTATGAGAATGCATTGGAATGAAAGAAATGAGAAAAACAAACTGAAGAAGTTGAAATATATAAATAATACTGGGTCACTCATGTAAATATTTTTAATGTATTGAGATATCATTTAATAAAACCTAAACAACATGATTTAATTAATAATCAATATTAGGGTGAACAGTATAATTATTAATGAGTAGATTTTTTAATGATATTTTTAACGTAATGAAGATAAAATTGAAATATTTAAAACCTGTATGTTAGATTAGGGTTATTCTTATATGCCTTCCCATCAATAGAAAAATATACTCCTAATGGTTCATATCAATTTGGAAGATTACAATTCATCAATTCACCTCCAATAATGGATTCATGTATGCTTCCATTTTCAATATCTTTTTGTTCTATTGGATTAACATAGATAATAATGTGTTTTAAGGGTTCGTATTGTTCTTTTGGATTAGTAATGCAATTAATTCATGTCAAAATTTATTAGGAATTTAATCATTACTCATGATAATCCATACAGATTCATCATTTTTGAGAATTTGGATGAGATTTAAGATTATAATGTAAATGACATACCTTGTTACAGAGCTCTTCCACAAGCCTGAAATCTTCTTCCATATATCCTCTGCCCAATCTATAAATTTGTTATTGAAGGAACGAGTTCTCTTGATATTTATGATAAGGTGCTAAACACAAACTAAATAAAGATAAGTCAACTATATTATGGCACTAGTAATCATGTGACATCTCTAGCAATAGAGTTGAATGATTTGTGTCTAAAGAAATTTTAGATTGCATGGACTTTATCACCTTTGATATGTGTATTGAGTGTACAAAGAAAAATATATATCAAAACAAAAAGATTGAATATTCATAGGTCTTTCTCCCAATTTTGTTGTGTGCATGCATGTTCATATATGTGAATTGTTATATGCAACATGAATCGATATGAAACAATAGTTTATGTCATGCAAAATTCACAATTCTCATCATTATTATTTTAAGGATTGACTCATACTTCTTTTAGAACTGCTTCCTGTACAGTGGAGTTATCACGATTAGACTAAAGTTTTTTTAAAATATTAAAAAGAAACTCATTTGGCTCTCGCTCTCGTCGTCTCCTCCAAAATCTCCCCGAACCTTTTCTTCATATTTAGGCTCCTGCGAAGCTTTTGCAAGCAACACTCTAGTATAGGCTTGGAGATTAGTTAACTTCCCTCATAATGGAGAAATTAATTGGTGCCTCGTGTACATCCAATGCAATAAATACAAAAGGACTGCCTGATACCATAAGTTCTACGGCCTCAATACCACGTGCTCAATCTATGCAAAACCTTATGCATGTTGAGTCTCTATCTAAATGCTTAAGGAGAAATCTCATTGTATGCACTGAGGATGATATGGAAGAAACAAAGTATGAAATAGAAGAAAATGGTGTCTCGTGAGTCTTATACGGTAAGATTTTACTGGATTCTAATTGTTATTACCAAATAACTCCACATTGAAGATGTAGAATACAAGCTCGGATCCCCACGAAGATAGAATTTAAACAATACGAAGTTATGAGGAAGTGGTGCTTGATGTTGAATGTAAAACCCTCTCTAGTTCAGACCAGCAGCCTCGGGTTAAAAGTGATAACTTGAGTTATAATGTTATACAAAAAATAGAAATGAAAACATGATTTGTGATGTTAATGGTTGGAATCTGAATATTGAACCTCTTGATTCAAACCATTTGAGCTAGGTAGAGGACCATTTGAATGTAGAAATTGGCCGAGAGTAAACACCTCTCTAAGAGTGATTTTGGATAAAACTCAAAGACATTTGGAATAGATCAAAGAGATGGCTAGACCCCTCACCCCAAGAATGTTGGGAAGAATAAAGGTCCCTGGAGCTCTCTATTCTCAGGAAATAAGAGACTAGAGAACTCCACAAAACTATCATTTTTCTCCTCTTCAACAAACAGGAATGTCTTTTATGAGATTGAAGACCTATAATAAAGTATGGAGCAATGGAGATTCAACTTAGTGGGCTTCTTTGTAACAAAACACACTGGGCAGTTTCTCCTAAAAAAATTCAATAGTGAGCAATGGAAGTTAAAAGTTCAAGCCATCCAATATTCGAGTGGATGAATTTTCTTTAATTTTAACAACCTGGAAGAAATAAAAATGGAGCTAAATTATGGACCTTACCTTGTGTATGGTAGGCCACTATTCACTAAGCCACTGCCTGTAGGGTTTCACTATGGCCTAAAAGAGATGACCAAAATACCTGTATGAATTAAAATATCTAATTTTCCTACCCATTTTGGAGTTCTATTGGGATAGACAAGGCTATAAGTTGTGTAGGAAAATCCTTTCACATGGATAAGCTGACATCTAAAATATCTAGAATTTCTTATGCTTGGGTTCTTGTGGAGGTTGACTTGGGGGAAGAGATACGATATGAAATATCTTTGAATCTACAATTTGTAAGATGTCTACTTCTCCCCAGTAGATACATTTGAAAGTCCATGACATAGAGAATGGTATTAATTTCAAACTTTCATTCGTTTATGGAAAACACTCAGTGGTCTCGAGATGATTATTATGAAATGATCTTTTATTTTAGGAGACTTCAATCACTAATCTATGGATCATTCTAGGTGATTTTAATTCATTTATTTCGAGCCTATACAAAAAAGGTGGGAGAGACAATTACTAATTATGAGTGCTCGGATTTTGTTAATTTCTACTCCAATCTAAGTCTATAGGATATGAACTCTTCTGCAACATATTATACCTAGACTAATGAAAAAGTATATAGCAAGTCAGATAGGGTATTGATGAACAACTATTGGAGAAATTTGTGCTTAGACTGCCATGCACACTTCTTTCTCATCGGGTTTTTCTTTGATCACTGCCTTGTAGTGAAGTCTACAGAAGTAGTTGAAAAGAACAGAAAAGTACCTTTCAAATATTGCAATATACTGATGACTCATCATGATTTCTTATCAACCCTTAAAAGTATCTGGAGCTTCCACATCGATGGCTCTAAGATGTTTAGTTTAATGAGTAAACTCAAATTGTTAAAGGTGCCTTTGAGGTTTTTGAATGATCTTCACTTTGGTCACATAAGTACCAGAGTGGCAATGGCTAGAGCTTGACTGCACTCTCTTCAAGAAAAAATATTACAATCTAATAATTGTTCTACTTTTCATAAGGAGGAACTAGAGCACAGATTAAAGCCTAGGAAGCTAGAAAAGATAAAAATGTCATTACGTCAAAAAGTAAAGATGGGATACTCGAAGGATAGTGATAGATGCATTAAATTTTTTCATTTCGCTAGTAAAATCCAAATTTTAAAAGTATAGAATATTGAAGGAGGACGGCTCGACATCATTATCTCAAGAAAAATCAATGAAGAGTTCATAAAGTATTTTACTTTACTTTTTGGTACTTCTAATGATAGAACTCAAATATAGAGGAATATAATCATTGATGGAGAGACTCTTGATGACTCTCACCAGAGTAATCTCTTCCTCGTATTTTCTCTAGGGAGAAGATAAAAATTGCTCTATTTGAGATGAAGTGCAACAAATCTTCATGACCAGATGGGTTTACTTTTAAATTCTTCAAGGAATCCTAAAATTATATTGACGTTGACATTATTAAGGCTGTCCAAAGCTTCTTCCATAGTAAAAAAAATACTTAAACAAATCAATCATGCCTACATTACCCTTATCCCCAAATATGCTCAAGACTCTACTATTTGGGATTATGGGCCTATCTATTATTTGTAATGTAATTTATCAACTATCATCAATTAGTTTTTATGGAAGGAAGATTGATCTCGGATAATTTCTTATTAGCACAAAATCTGATAAGAAAATATGCAAGGAAAAAAGTCTCCTCGAGATATTTTCTCAAGATATATCTTCAAAAAACATTTGAATCAGTTAATGGTCTTTCTTTATTAAAATTCTGGAAGCTTTCAAATTTTCTATTGATTTATTAAAATAATATGGCAATGCATCTCTACTCCCACATATTTTCTCTTTATCAATGAATAGCTACCTGAGTTTTTAAAAGTCAAAAGGGGTTTGAGACAAGGAGATGCATTATCCCCTTATCTATTTTCTTTATGCATGGAGTATTTATCAAGACTTTTACACAAAGCAACATGATCAGAGGGTTTCTTGCTTTGAACATATTATACCTAATGTATGCTGATGACCTTATAATCATTTGTTTGGGTGATATATTTTCATCAAATATTATTCTAAGTGCATTAAGAAAATTCTCGCTTGCATTGGGTCTTTTGGCCAATTCCTTCAAATTGAATATCTTCTTTGGAGGAGTTGATCCAAAAATTAAGCAAAATATCATAACTAATCCAGGATTTCTAGAAGGATCTTTGCCTTTTATATTCTTATGAGTACCTCTATCTTCTAATAGGCTAATTACATCTTAATTCTCCACATTATTGAAAAAGATCACTTCGGCTATTCAACAATGGGTAGGCAAGGTCCTATCCATGGCGAGAAGACTTGAACTACTTTCGTATGGTATTGCAAGGGACCGAATGATATTAGTTTTTAGTATTCTTAATCCCAGCAATAATTATCAATTCTATTGAAAGCTCATGTAGGAGATTTCTTTTGGGTGTCCCTCTAATGGGAAGATTCTATTCAAAAGTAAATTGGGTCAGAGTAACTACCCCCATCCTCAATGGAGGACTAGGCTTTCTGAATATTTTGACATTAAATAAATCATTTTTCATAAAAATGCTTTATAGGATCAGTAGAAAAGAGGATTTGTTATGAATACGATGGATACATCACACTTTTAATGTATTTTGAAATGCATGGCATGCAAAAATAATCATTCTTTTTGAAAATTCTTAATTTCTATTAGGGATATCTCAGTAAACGAAACTGAAGGAATTTTGAATGCTAAAAGAATGTTAAAATTTTGGGGAGTGAACAATAGAAGTATAGCTGATTCTTATCTTTTCTCATCCTCCCTCGTACCAAACTAAAATTTTCATGGACCAAAACAATATGGTTCAAAAACTACACTCCCAATCTTCTAATCTTCCTTTGGACATCTAAAGTGGAGAAATTGCGAACAAAGGATCAACTTTTTTCTACTTTAAGAAATTTCACATGTAAGTTATGTGGGGATTGGAATTCTACTAACCATATTTTTTTAGTGTTTTTTTTTAAATTAGTATGATAGAAAATTGCTAATTGGGCACACTTTAAAGATACAAAGCTCTAGGAGACAATAATGGATAGTACTTTAAAGATAATAGAGAGAATACATGACAGATACCTCAACAAACATCATAAAGATGGTAGCCTTTTTAGCAACATCTTATTATATATGGCACGAAAGAAACATGTGATGGCGTGAAAAAAAATTCAGCAACATTGGCATGATACTGAAAAAAAATAAAGATTAAAATTTATATTGTATTTAAAGATATTTGTAAAAAACTAAATTTAGAATAGAGGTGTACAAGAATTTTTGTTAGTGTTTTTTTTACTTATGAAAAAATGATTAGACTAAAGTTGGATCATATACTAAGGAGTCATGTGGTATTATAACATGATTAAAATTAGAATATGTGTTGAGGAGTTATGTTATTCCTTGCTATCGTGACTAAGCTGAAACTAAAATATGTGTTAATGAGTCATGCCTTATTATGTGGTATCATGATTGGACTAAACTTGAAATATATACTGAGGGGTTACATCCTATTTTGTGACACTAGACTAGACTAAAACTATAATATATGCTGAGGAGTCGCACCATATTATGTGGTGCTACAACTAGAGACTATGCTTGGTGTCATAACTTGTATTGTAAAGTCATTAATTAGCTTAAGTTGTAACAAGTATTATGGTGTCATGACTTAGTTTTGTTGCATATGACATCATTGTTGTCACAACATATTGTATGTTATTGTGATTGATGACTTAAGGACTCAAGTTATTACATATTCTTTGAAATCGTGACATGATTTAAGTAGTAGTATGACGAGTACAATCACGACTTAGGACTTAAGTATTAGAGTTTTTTTACTATACTATATAGATGCTCATACATAAAATACACAAGTGAGAGAGAGTAAGAAAGTAAAATGATGTAAAATATGCCAATACAAAACATGAATAGTGCAAGAACATAGTTATGTTCCATGTGTTATTCTCCCTCTTGCTCTCTCTTATGCAATAGTGTGCTTCTACTATGAGATATCAAGTTTCTTTTTTTCTAAACCTCGAGTCAACATAGTGGAAACACTACATCGATTTGTGATTTGATATCAGAGAGAGGATACTTCATGAATCTCATATCTCTTTGCAGGTAAACTAGTACCATTATCATATAAAGTATTTGGTAACAAATAAGTCTACGAGATTAAGTGACATAGTAATAACCAAGTAAAATAATATTATATAAGATTAGTAGTAAAAGGACATTCTTGGAAAGAAATCATTAATTTTAATGAGTTTTTTTCTCTTGATGGTTAGTCTCACAATAATTAGAGTATTGATAACTTTGTATATTATGTTCAATATATATTTGGGACAGTTGATTTCAAAATTATATTTCTTCATAGATCATTTTAAATAAAGAATTTATATGCTTCGGCCAAATATTTTGTTGAAATATACAAATAAATTGGGTTGTAAGCTGAGCAAATTTCAATATAGTCTTAAACATGCACCAAGATATTGATATTAGAGATTTGATTCATTTATTATTAGCCTTGAGTACAATAGACTAAATTCAGATTATTATACATACTAGAAAAGATTTTGAGGATAAAATGACTTTATTAAGTTATTATTATATATAGATGACATGTTAGTAACATGACTCAACAAATATATAATATAAGAATTGAACGTACAATTAGCTAGGAAGTTTAATATAAATGACTTGGGATTGGTAAACAAGATTCTAGAAATATAAATTCACTAAGATAGAAATAAAAAAAAGATTTGACTTTTTAAAAAATTATTTTAACAATATATTTACAATACTTTAGCATGCATGATAGTTAGCTAATTCACATTTCATTTCTATTAATTTCAATTTATCTTCAAATAAATGTCATAGTACTAAAAAAGAGAGGATAAAGATGTCTCGAGTACCACATATGCTAGTAATGAGAATTTTTATGTTCATTATGATTTGAACAAGATCACATATTACATTAGTAGTATGAATGATTTGTCAATTAATGATAAACTTGGTAGAGCTACATGTATCAATTGGGCCAGGCTAGCCCAACCCTTTTTTTCGGGCCCATGCACATCACATAACAATATCGTGACATGCATGACATAGTTCACTAGAGGGCAAGCCTGGCATGGCACATGGGTTGAAATCAGTATGGGTCAGGTTGGGTCGGGCATGTTTTAAGTTAAGTTAAAATTAGAAAAATTAGGGTTTCCGATGCCGCATTGTCATGTTGCTAATGCCCATCGAGTGTCACTGCGTCGTCCCCCATTGGCCATTGTTTCATTGATCATCATGACTAGTGAGTCACTTGGTGCGTCGTCGCTTGTGTCGTGCCCACGTGCCAGGCATCGAAGTTGTGCCTGGCACAACACGCAGGCCGAAGACCCTCGGCATGGCATTGCATGAAATGTGCCAAGGGACCACCCTGCACGAGCTCAGGTACTGTCCTAGATCATGCCATGCTAGGCCAAACATGCTTGAAATGTGCCAAACTTCAAATTGGGCGGCCCGGCCCATTTGACACCACTAGGTAGAGCCCATTAGGGCACCACGAATAAAGTTCTTAGATATATTAGAGGAACCTCAAATACTATATTATATTATTGATATTTGAGCCTTATATTCATATGTCATGTCGATGCAGATTGTGCTATGGATGTTAACAATAGTAAGTCTACAATGGGCTATGTTTTTACTCTTAATAAAGGAGTTGTAAGTTGAGTTTCAAAGATATAATCAATTTTTTCTACTTCCATGATAGAGACAGGGTATGCTGTAGCTACATAAGTTAGTAAATACTAAAGAGATAACTTGGTTGCATATGCTATTAGATGAACTTAGACACAAATAGAATAAACTTACTTTATTTTGTGATAGTTGGAATACTCTATATTTAGCAGAGAATTCATTATTTCACCCAAAGTTAAAATATATCAAAGTACAATATCACTTTGTGTGAGAAAAATTCAAAGAAGATAGTGTAAATCTGCAAAAGATCCATACTAAAAAAAATATAGCATATGTTATCACAAGTTGAACAATACTGATAAGTTTGTAATAATATAGAACTTTTTTATGACTCAGCAATAACATAAGCAACCATTAAGTTGAGAAGTGGTAAATATGAATTCAAGTGAGAGAAAGTAACAACATTAATGAGTTATTTGAGTTGGTAGGCGAACTTCATCCTACATCAAAAATCCCTTTAGGATTTTTGATTTTTTTTCGATAAAAAAGATTTTCTCTTTTTATAAATCATTTAAATCCCAAAGTTAGCTTGTATTGTTATTTATTGTCTAATTTATTTTAATGTTTTCAAGTTAAATTTTTTATACAAATTATTATTACTAGTTCAATTTTTATAATACATCTCATCTTCCCTCATATTAAGAACCACATTACTCCCAAAAATATTATTCCCTCATCTCAACATCACTTGTTGTATATATATTATAGTATATACATGTGTGTGTGTGTGTGTGTGTGTGTGTGTATACATACTTACTTACATACTCACACACACACACACATAAACATATAAAATATTGTATAGTTGTGTGTGTGTGTAACATTATATGTGTGTGTGTGTGCAGATATATACATAGCTATATATATATATATATACTATGCATATACTATATATATACATATATACACTAATATATATATATATATATATATATATATATATATATATATATGTAGATACAACAATATATATACATGTGTATACATTTACATATATATATGATAGTGTATGTGTATATATAAAGATACATACACAATATATACTATTGTATATATAGATAAACATAGATATCTATAGATATATGTAATACAAGAAGTCATATTAAGGTTAAGGGGACAATATTGAAATTAAATTATTATATATAAATATTATATATATATATATATATATATATATATATATATATATATATATATATATTCGAGTTCCCAAAATCCAAATACTTTTTTTTCTACACGATGGAGAATAACACAAATATTTATAAGATATATATGATGTATATTGAGGATGTGTGTTATATTGTTTATATTATTTTTGTTATTTTATTTTTATTTTTTAGGATATATATTGATTATTGAGCATCTAGAATATAAGAAGTTATAAGTTATAACTTGTAAAGTGTTTGTCTCTGCTTTATTAGCATAATACATCGGGATGCAGGCGCTACATTTTCCCGTGACAGGAGGTGATAATCCATGAAGCGGGGGGTTGCGCCCGGGCAGGATGCCGACAGCTGAATGTCTAAGTTGATTGCCATGCATATCCATTGCTACTCTGGTTCTCATCCGAAGCATTTTAAGCGATTCGTCTACGTTTTTCCCTCGAGGTACATCTGCGAATGGTTTCCTGCCATTGATCGATTCTATCTCTATGTTTCTTTATGAAAATTGCATCTGAATCACGTAGCAAGTTTATATATTGAAGTCCATAAGTTACGTGAATCTCAATAATGATATTTTGCCTTTATCGCATCAAATTGATAATCCCTGTTCATATGCAGTTATAACTGCTGTAACTGTAACATCACACTTATGATTGAGATGATCTTATTTTATTGGAAAAAAAATCAGAAATTCATAATAGATTTTTGATGTAGCATTGGTGAACTTCTCCTACCTACACTCTGACCGAACATCATTTGAGTTTACTTTATTGCTTTTATTTAGTGAAGTTTGGGTGTAAGGCATAGAAACTCAGGATTAATTTGACAACTTGCAGAACTAGGAATAGTTCAACAAGAATGGTGATGTGATAGCTTCTGAACTAGAGGTGAATACAATCAAATAGATCGACAAGGTCTATGGAAGCACTCCCCGAAGAAATTGATATTTGCTTCATCTTGCATGCTTCACGATACAACTTATGTGAAGTTTAAGGTGCCCTATGTGGGTTAGAAATTATCTGTTATCAAAAAAGTATTCAATTTTAGTTAATTCATTTAAAATTGAATGGCAAAAATATATACGAAGAGTATTAGTAATGATTTAAATGAGCACGATATTAACGAACATGTTATATGGACCATCATTGACAATGCAATATTTAATACGAAAGTAATGAATATCTATTTGAAAAATATTTCAGGTTCATATATTGGTAAAAGTTTTTAATATTTATGATGTGAGACATAATAAATCTAATTATCAATGATGAAAGATTTTGGTATATTTATCGATATATATCTGAAATATTCATAAATTTCAAGAATTATTATATTTATCAAAATTGATATTTTTTTCTTTGATTGATGCTCATGTAAAAATTTTAAATTATAGATTGATATATATGATATATTTGTAAAATTCAAGTATTAATGTTTTCATCGAAACTGATATTTTAATCCTTGCTAATAATTGACAAATGAGCATAAAATTCTAGCAATTCGATATCTTGAATTAAAGATTCATTTCAATGTAGATCATAATTTTAATGATAAGGAAGCTAGATGAATAGTTGTCAAAATGGCTGAGTAGATCGGTCTTGCTCATGGACTGGCCTGTCACGATCAATGATTAAAATATTGGTTTTTACGAATATATCGGTACTTGAATTTTACGGATATATCGGATATATCGAAGATATATCGGTGTGTATTTGTATATGAGCACTAATCAAGGATAGATATATCAGTCTTAATGGATATACGATACTTAGAATTTACTGATATATCGAAGATATATCGGTGGATATATCGAAAATTTTTATCATTGGTCACGACTGCATTCTTCCCAAGCAATTCCATGGGCTCCATGTTTGTGTGGTTGACTGCCCATGTTGCCTGGTGAGACTTGTGACTTAGAATTAGACCCATGCCCAGTCATGACTCTAGATAGTGCGTTGGCACAATCCACACTCATACATAGGCATAGACTTGTGGCCCAGGCACCTTTTTCTGTTGGCTTGTGGTGGCTCTGGTTATTTTGACCTGACTCAACACAGATCAAACATAAAACTGTCCTAACTAGCTAATGTGTTGTGCCAAGCTGAAATGACACGATGACTTGTTTGGGCTAAAAAAAACGGACCATATTGGCTCGACATGACCCATTGACATCTATTGCTAGATGTAGTTCGACATGTATGTTGAAAAAAATGCTATATCTGAAGTTATATTTTCTATTTTTTTAATTTAAAAATAAGTTTCAAATAAATTTGATATGAATTAGTTAAAATCATATTTTCTAAAAAATATTTTGAAACATTAATTCTAATTAGGAGTGTTTGAGTCATATGATCATATCAATCATATGTATTTTTTTTCTTTTATCTATCCTATTCTATGGGTGTGTTGGTAAAACAAGTTTGTGTAATTCTGTAGTTTGTAGTGCGAGTATTGAATTTAATCGATATGATTTCTAATATATTATTATTTATTATTTTTTAAAATTTTTATTAAATTATTTTTTTAGTATTTTATGAAATATTAGAAAATTTGAGAATATTTATGTTATCTAACAAAAAAGATGTACCTAATCGTGAGTAATAATTAATAAAAATAATCAAACATCTTAAGTTTTTTTTGGTCACTTCTTTCTTAGGGTGTCATATGATTGAGTATATTAGGTCTAAATTTAAATGAGTCCTTACTAATACAAAATTAGCAAGTATGATAATAAGATTTGGTTTACTTTTATAACTGATATGCATCATATTTTAGGATATAAATATTTTAAAATTAATATAAAATATTTTTAACTTAACTACTAATGAGTTATCAAGTTGAAAATATAAAAAAAAAATGTTCAACGTTCTCAAATAATTAGAATTATATTTTATCATAGGAGAAAAAATATATAATTTACATATTCAATCCGAAATAAAATTCTTTTTAGAGTATTTTGATCCTCTAGATAGATATTAATAAAATAAAAAAATAAAATTAAAATTAAGTTGTTTAGAAAATAATTTATTGAAATTAAACTAACATGATAATCAAAAATAAATCTAACACAATCAAGAATAAAAAATTAAGTTAGATTTAATTTTAGAATATGTTATTGATTATATTAATATTCACTAAATAACAAAATATAATAGTATATAGGAAATGATTACTAGTCAAATATGTAGCGACTTATATGTCAAAAAATTAGGAATATGAATGGTGAGTATGAGTAATACAATTAGTAATATATGAATGTCTTTTGATTGCATAGACAAGAGTCTTGTATACTTTTTTCTAGTAAGTATTTTGATAGATAGTCTTTGTGAAAACTCATGGATAATTCTGGCAATCAGCTTATCTATATGTAGTATTTTTGATATTATCTTTGAAAATAATACTAAATTATTATCTCTTACATATATATCCTATCATCCTATAGTGTTTTAAACTGAAATATGATTAGCATCTATCTATTTTTTTTTGTAATAATTTCTTTAAATGCTCAATATGTCATTAAATTTGTTAGCTGGAATTATGATTTTTTCTATCCACAATCTTAAGAACATAAATATTGTTGAAATTGAATTTGAAATTCTTCCCAATTCGATGTAGATTAACTTCCCTCACAAAATGAACAACAAACCCTAATTTGGTGGTTTTACGAAATCCTAAATTGGGTAAAAACACAAAAATCAAAATCTAAAAATTTCTTTAAAATCTTATTTTTTGAGGCACATTCGATTCTACATTAAAATTCATGAACCTTCCTACACTCAGTGCACACTTGTGCACATTACATGTTGCTGCCCCACTCACGACATCACACTAGAGGTGTCAAACATGACGTGACGGGCCAGCCCAACTGTACTTTAATGCAGGGCCATGCATGGTTCTTTGGAGGTCAGCCAGGCACGGGCCCACGGCACGAATCCGCTGAGTTTGGCCCGGTCGGGCCGAACCTCTAATATAAAAAAAATTAGGGGTTAGGCTGACTGCTGTCACGCTGAACCCCTAATTTAAAAAAAGTAGGGGTTTGGCTGATCGCTGTTACGCCGAACCCCTAATTTAAAAAAATTAGGGTTTCGGCACGCCCGAAATCCTGGTTTTTGGAGGGGTTAGGATTTCGGCGCCACCATAATCCTAATTTAAAAAAAATTGGTTTCTCTGCTCGTGCCGAGATATCATGCCAATGAGCCATGATATCGTGCCGGGCCAGGCATGGCACGAAGCTGGGCCGGCCTCGGCACGGCACGAGCCCGGACATGGAAAATTCTCGTGCTGGGACGGCCCAGGCACGGCCGAATCGTGCCGTGACTCGTGCTGGACCGTTCGGCCCGGCCTGGTTGACACCTTTACATCACACACAAAGTGTGCGACAACTTAAATTAATAGAGCATAGTGGTTAAGTTTTTTTTTCATTTATATTGTATTGTATATGCATGGATTTGTTGGTACAATAAACAATTTTCTTTTTAGAGATATTTGCTTTTACTCAGTCACTCACATATGCACTATAGAGTTTATATCGCTCTGATACCATTGATAACATAAAGCTATAGCTCTATAATATGAAATATATGTAATTATAACTCTTAATAATCTCATACATGCAATGCCCTAATATAACGAGCAAATCATATTGGGGTAGCCTATATGTTGGATGCTCGAATCATTATCATAATAAAATAAAAATATTATAATAACAAACTAACAAAGCAATCATTAAGTTAAAATCTACAAAATTATGAAATAACCGACAAAAGAAAAAAAAATTGTAATCGAACATGAAATAAAATATTATATAAATTATGAATAATTATTAATAAAAATAATAAAATACTTAAAATTATTTTGAGTTTCATCTCCATTAAGTCTTAATATTTCTGAGTGTATCAGATAAATATATTTTTATTCACACCATTTTAGCATGCATAATAAAAAACTTTGTTATACTTTCTAGGAGATTCTACTGTAAAAGAGAAACATATAATTTATATTACTAAATTTCAAAATAATTTTTTCTCATAATTTTTTAATCTTGTAAATAGATATTAGTAGAAAAAATAATAAAGCTAAAATTGAGTTGCATGCAAAGATAACTAAAAAAAATTTAATTATTGGATACTCAAAAATAAGTAAAACTTATGGGAGAAATAATGACTAAACTAAATTATATCATATTTAATAACTTTGAGAGATCATTATTGTTTATCATAATAATCATAAAAAATATAACAAAAAAAAGTGATTATCTTTAATATGAATATTAACTCATAGTCAATAAATAAAGAATGAATTTGAGAAAAATTTACTATTTTTTTATTGAAGAGGAATCTTGAATGCCCCTCTTCTATAGGTATTGTGGGAGAAGTATGTGAGGACCGCTAGATGGATGTGATGGTAAGTATTTCTTCTTTTACTATTTGTTGTGTTCTTGATATGTCCATGGAAATAAGTCCTAATACTTGTTCTTATTATGATCCACCTTCTTATAGCGTATATACTGAACTCAAACTCTTATGCCTGAACCTCTGCTATGGGTAGTTCTCATTGATAAGTGATAACTAGAAAATGTAGAATGACATTTCTCAAATTTCTCAGTCTATCTCGTATAAATTGAACTGTTCAATAGAGGTGTCGGCTGGGCCGGACCGGCACAATCGTGCCTGGGCCAGCCTGGCACGGTAATTTCCTGTGCCTAGGCTCGTGTCGTGCCCGACCACAGCACAATCGTGCCGTGCGGAGGCCAATCGGGCCTCGTGCCATGCCTGGCCCGGCACAGTACCGTGGCTCGTTGGCACTTACCTAGGTATGAGCCGAGAAATTAATTTTTTTTAAATTAGGGTTTTGGGCATGCCGAAATTCTAATCTTGTTTAAATCAGGGTTTCAAGCGCGCTGAAATCCTAATTTTTTTTAATAATTAGGGGTTCGGCATGACTGCGCGCAGTCGAACCCCAAATTTTTTTTATATTAGAGGTTCGCCCGACCGGGCTGAACCCGGTGGATTCGTGCCGCGGGCTCGTGCTGGGCTGACCTCCAAAGAACCGTGCCCAGCACGAAAGCACGGTCGGGCTGGCTAAAAATGGGCCGGGCCAGCCTTGCACGTCCCTTTGACACCTCTGCTGTTCAATAAGTTGACTATGGTCTAGCATAAAATTTTTGATCTTCCAAAATTTAGAAATAGAATGAAGAAAAATTTGTGGCATTGGAAGTTTTCGTGCCGGCCCAGCCCAAGCACAGCTGAATCGTGCCGAACCGGGCCGGCCAGGCCCGGTTGACACCTCTAACATTGATTGAGAAAATCCAAAAGTATCAAAGAGTTATATAGTCAATCAAGAGAAATGTGTAAAGTGAGTCAACATTTTATGGCTTTATAATAATTCTCTTTAGTTTCATTCTAAGAAACATAGGAACAAAACAATGTATTTGTGTCTAATGATGTTGCAAACTAACGCCAACACAATATATTTTATTGATGGGTGATTTATTCATCAGATAGTTTAGTATCTTCTGACCAAAACACTACGTCTTGACTCTAATTGTCCACCATAACTAATTTTAGTTCTCAAATTTTTATAAAGTAAAATAAAATTTTAATCCCATTCATGATAAAATATAGTCAAAAAAAAAATATCACATTCGCATTGTTGATTATTGCACCAAAAAAGGGCTTGCCCAATTAATCATAATTGCTCCACATTGTAATTTTTTGGGCACAACCTAAAAATACTGTTCAACCTAACACCACTTATAATATATTGCCAAAATACCAAGACTACACCGTATTTGTTTACCTTAGATGCTATTGCTTGAAAAACCATATGAACTATTTTGTCAAGAAGTAACTGTCAATCATTTGTCACACACAGGTAACATATGAAAGTGGAACACGATGGCATACAATGGTTGTGTGCCTTTTCTCTCGTTAGAACATTATATATTATGTTGGTACAATGTATATTTTCTCCCTTGATAAACACTATATTTGTTCTCCTCTTAGGTTTTGACTGTGATATCATAATAAACCATAAGGCACATGACAAAAAAAAACAACAAATAATATTAATAAAATAACATACACCTGCTGTTATTATATGATGAGCCAATAGATTGAGTCATCTCATTTGTTGGATATTTATATCAATAATAAAATAAAAATTAAAATAAATTAAAAAATTGACAAATTGAAACATTTTAAAAAAGAGTGTATGATCTATTTTAATTAAATATATTTATTCTTATTTATAATCTCTTTATGAAATATTGTAATAGCTTAAAATATCATATGAATTATCTCATGCTCGTCAAAGTATGATCTAAATCTCTTCTGGCATATTGAATACTATTATCTGATTAAAATCTTAATATCATAGATATATTTTTTAAATTAATTGATGAAAATGTATAAATACAGAAAATTTGTTCTTTTTTTAAACAAAAAATATAAGTGCATCAAAAATGATAATTTGAACATATGTCCAAGTAGCAAAAATCATCATGAGCAATAAATTACCTCTTGTTTTCTAAGTGTTAGACTTATAGCATCTTCAACTCACTCTCTATTTCTTCTATCTTAGTTATTTTAACTAGTCAAATACAAAAAATTCTCTCCAATTCATTCTTTATTTATTAGTTTATCTAAATGGCTCACCAAATGTGAAGAGACATTTGAGCTGTCTAAATTCTCTCTCTATATTTTTCTCTCTCTATATTTTTCTCTCTCTATCTTTTTTTATATATATGCTTGATTTTTTTTAAAGTATTGGAAGTTAGGTGTAAAATAGAGAATGATTGAAGTATATTTTAAAAAGTTGCTAGCTAAGGTAATGAATTTAATATTTAAATATATTTTGAATAGTTTTTTTCTTAAGTGTGATTGGAGATGCTCTTAGATAGGAATCTTTCCAATCTAAAAAATTGTTGACAACTTAATGTGAAGGGATCCATATTTTAACAATGGTATTCAATGGTTGTTGATTTCAAAAACAAAATTCATGAATTTAAATGCTGACTTATAGGTTTCATCAAGGTAATATTTGAAAACTTGTAAAGTTACTAATATTTATCTATTAAGAGGTCGTGATTTGGTATGATGATGGATGACTTCATCAAATAGTGATAAATATTGGGTTCAAGACTAATCAAACATAATCTCTCTGATTTTTGAATGTAAGATTATAAAAATATTAACTTCTTTAAGATCACGAGCTAAGTGAGGGAGCATTGTGCACTGGGTATGACATTTACTATTTATCAACATATATATTGATCGAAACATAGTATGCACAAATTGACACAGATCGAATATGTTTTGATGTCGAACTCACAATTACATTGTTCATGCATGTTTGTGTGTGTGTGTGTGATATTTTCCTTGACACTGTCAGATATCTTAAGTTATATTCATTTTCTTTTTCTTCTTTTTCTTCTTTTTAATTAAATTTTGATGATGGACAAGTGCAAATTCTTTGTAACATGGTGGCACAATGGAGATAAAAGAATCCCACAACGTGACCATAAAATTGCCTTTTTCTTCGGTTATATTCTTGACTAATTTTGTGTTTGTGGGAGAGGTGATGAGCAAAACTGAAAATTGAGATATTGGGCAAGTCCAAAGTTCAGCCTGAATTATGCAAGTCGAATCTCTTGATGTGAAGATGTCTGCTTCCAACACTTTAACCAGCGCATCAAATAGCATTCCCAAAGCTTCTTTGTTGGCAGCAAAGTCCGGATTTGTCATCCCCAAAAACAAACTTTCAGGCTCATTGATTCCAATCTTTAAGGGAAAGAAGCTTGGGGCCAACAGTTCATCCAACGAAGAAAGCAACAAGCTGGGGCATAGGAAAACAAAATGGGGTCCCGATCCTGCACAGGATTCTGATATCAAGCGGAGAAGGGCCTTAGCATATCAGGTAACTTAGCCTTCCTCCTTTTTTTTCATAACAAGTGTTTTTTCTTTTTTTTCTTCTCCTCCCCCTCCCTCTCACCCCAGCCCATCTCATATTAACCCTCGACCCCTATATATAGGCCTCATGCCCACATCAGATAAGGTCCTCCTCCCAACAACCATTCTATTGACAAATATACCATATGTGTGTGTGTGTGTGTGTGTGTATTAGTCGGAGGTCATGCATTATTGTGATGATAAGTACTTTTGTCTGAGGATGGTAGGTCTCTGGTTTGGTTTTGAGATCTACCATCATAAAGCACATGTCTCTAT
Organism: Sapria himalayana; assembly: GCA_029783825.1. Taxonomy (NCBI): domain Eukaryota; kingdom Viridiplantae; phylum Streptophyta; class Magnoliopsida; order Malpighiales; family Rafflesiaceae; genus Sapria; species Sapria himalayana. The sequence goes on along the minus strand of JAREIK010000182.1, from coordinate 2,036,945 downwards.
GATTTTTGGGAGTAAGACTGTCAAGATATTAATGTTCTCAGATCTCATGCTAAAATGGAAGCCTTGTGCATTGGGTATGACTTATATTTTCCACTGGAAGCTGAAACACATGTTTTCCATGTGAGTGGGTGACATGGAAGCCTCAATATCTAAGTGCCACTGAGTGACGTGCAAATTTTGGGCAGATTCGAGTAGATCAAATTGCTCTGATGGTCAAATCAAGAGTTGTAGGATCTAAAGGATCTCAAAATTTGCAAGTAGCCGATCAAATTGACCCCAAGGTGAGACGCTCTCCATTTTCTTTTGTTCTTGTTGCACGCATTGATGTGTAATAGGAAATTTGCTTTATTTGTTCATGAAATTCTTTTTTTCTACTTCTCAACTATATAATATATTGGTGTAGAAATTAGAACTTTTGGAACTTGAACGGAGGGAAGCCATAGGTAATGCTTGTCCTCTTCTCTTCCCTCTTTTTTACTACCTATCACTTATATTTTTTACTTGAATATTTAGGTGAAATAATGAAACTGAACCCACGGTACAAGGTCCCACCAGATTACATACCCTTGCTTAAAGAAGCTGAGATTCCTATTTCTGTAAGTCACTTTATTTTGTATAAATTTATTAAGATCATGCACAATTTTGGTGCAATGGCAAGTATTTTCATTTAAGATTAGGCACAATTTTGGTACAATGACAAGTACATGCTCTAAAATAAGGCACACTTTTGTTACAATGACAAATATTTTCATCTATTAAGATCAGACATAATTTTGGTATAATGACAAGTATTTTCATCTAGGATAAGGCACAATTTTGGTACAATGACAAATATTTTCATCTATTAAGATCATACATAATTTTGGCGTAATGACAAGTATTTTCATTTAAGATAAGACACAATTTTGTTACAATGACAAGTATTTTCATTTAGGATAAGACATAATTTTGGTACAATGACAAGTATTTTCATCTAAGACCAGGCACAATTTTGGTATAATGATAAGTATTTTCATTTAGGATAATGCACAATTTTGTTACAATGACAAGTATTTTCATCTATTAAGATTTGGCATAATTTAGGTGTGATGACAAGTATTTTCATCTAAGATCAGTCACAATTTTAGTGCAATGACAAGTATTTTTATCTAAGATCAGACATAATTTTTTTACAATGACAAGTATTTTCATTTAATTAAGATCGGGCATAATTTTGGTGTAATGACAAGTATTTTTAATCTAAAAATAAGATAATTTTGATGTAATGACAAGTATTTTTATCTAAGATCAGGCATAATTTTGGTACAATGACAAGTATTTTCATCTAAGATAATGCACAATTTTGGTACAATAACAAATATTTTCATCTATTAAGATCAGACATAATTTTGGTACAATGCCAAGTATTTTCAACTAAGATCAAGCATAATTTTGGTATAATGACAAGTATTTTTATCTAAGATAAGGCATAGTCTTGGTGCAATGACAAGTGTCTTAATCCAAGATCAGAAACAATAAATTATTTAATATGGTAATATTAACTTATCCTAGACCTTGTGCTAAGCAGGGGTTTTGTACACTTGGTCTGGATATAACTTTTATTTATTAACATCTATTGATTGATGCAAGCTTATGTTTTTAGGGTTCATCTTTAAGAACCCTAAAAACATATTGCTGAAGGTTCCAAATTGAATGAAAATTGTGTCCCATTCTATTGTTCTGCAGGTCAAGGATTATCCTGGGCATGATTTTGTTCGTCTAATACTTGGGACTGGCAATGAGACTCAACGACGGTTAGAGAAGGAAACTGGAGCTAAAGTGCAACTGTTTGGGATGAAGGCTGATATGACAGAGAAGATGGAAGTCTCTCCATCCGATGAGAATTTTGCTCAAATTTCTCACCAACTGTTGGTCGTAAGAGTATCTGCTGATGAATTTGACAAAGTTGATGCTGCTGTTGCCCTGATGGAATTGCTCATAACATCTATATCAGTCAGTTTCTTCTTTATATATATATATATATGCAATTGTGTTTTGCACATGCCATTAAAGTTCAATTCATGCAGGAAAATCTAGCAGCAGCAGCTGCTGCTGCTGCTGCTGCTGCTGCTGCTGAGAAGAGCGCCATTGTGGTTGGTCAAAAAGAGGAAGCAGCATTAGTTGGGCCTGTTGATGTAAACCAAGGAGCAATTCAGCATGAGCCATGGCTAACCCAATCTTCTTCGCAGGAGCAGTTTCAATATCAAGGTCTTGGCTCAGTTCCTCCACAAATCGCCTCAGTGCCATTACGTAACTCACCCATGGCTTCGTCAATGGTGCCCAGCCCTGTTGTCTCCTCTGGGTTCAATCCCTTTCCTCCCATGGCTAACCCTAGGCCACACAACCCATTGCCACAACCTAGTGCTACTCTCCATCCACCTGTTTCACTTAACACCAGGATGATGGCTCCTCCACTTTTCACTCCTCTCAGGCCTCTGCCAATGGTTCCTCCTCCTCCATCTTTCTCTCTCCTCTCGGCTCCGTGTAGACCAGCCAACCCAAGCCCTCGCGTGGGTTCGTACTTTGGTCCAAACCCACCACCCATTGGTCTGACACCTAGTTTTACTCCGATCGACCCTCATCAGCACCTTGGTCCAGGCTTGCATCACCGCCCTCCTCCACACTTCTCACCCGTGCAGACTTTTGGTGGCCATGGCCCACCCCATGGTCCCCCCCAGGTTCTGAACGGTCAGCACCTTTCTAGCCCAGCAGTGCGACCACCGGCTAATGTTGATCTCATGGGGGGCATTCCTTCTGCAATGCACAGTCATAGCGTGGGTTTGCAGACGAGGCTGATGAACTTTGGCCCATCTCCTCAACGAACAAATCAAAATGCCTCTTTTCCCTCACCTCCAGCCAGCATGTTTGATCCTCTGCAACGTATGCCATCACCATTTAATGTAGCACAGGGAGGAACCTTCTTCAGTCGCAGTTTCAGGCCACCTTCATTTGGGCAGGGGCAGCAAATATACGACCCCTTCTCACCCACTTCTGGCCCTGCTGTTGCACCACAATACCCACCTAACAATAAGAATTGACAGTTGAAGGAGATCTTGTTCAAAGTTTATATATTTTTTTATTTGCTTGATTTTTTTCAAGAAAAAAAATTTAAAAATCATGGATATATTGGTAATTTAATTTATGAATACATTGTCTAGATTTTTCAGATTTATATGGATGCCTCAATATGAAAGATTGGTGGGTAATAATATAATAAAAATAAAAACTAATGAAAAATTAATGTCTTATGAAATTTGTTGTTAATAAGAAACATTAATTTTTCATTAATTATTTATTATAAATATGTTAATTTTTATATTTAAACTTGTATAGGCTGTTTTGATTTATTGAATATATGTCTAATATAATATAATTTGTGGAATACAATTAAATTATATCATATTGATTAATAAGAAATATTAATTTTTCATTATTGTTTATTTATTATAAAGATTATATATATATATATATATATATATATATATGCCGTTTAAATCTATTGAATAAAGATCTCATATTATATGTAATTACATTTTGGCATAGAAATAATATTAATAAAATCTTATTATTTGCGTAGTAAAAATGTATTTAAATATATATGTTTATATTATTCAAATTTTGCTAAAAATAAAGCTGATTGTAAATTTAATTAATTTTTTATCTTTTTTTTTGATAAATATTAATCTGAGACAAGTAGCATACTTAAATGCTACAATTTTAACGGACAATTTCATTATTTTTTTTTGATGGAATAAAACATTATCTTCAAATTTAACTTTAATTATATCATAGAATATGAATAATATTAAATTGAATTTCACTTTTGATTACAGATGTAAGTAAATATCAATTCGATAAAAAAAATTAAATTAAAGTATTACATATGTGAATACTTTCTTCCCATAAATTATTCTTTATTGATACACAAGATAAAAATAAAAAATAAAAAAAAAACATAAAATAAGAAAAACATAAAAAAAAATATTAGCAAATATCCATAAATATATAAATAATATAACATAATTATTTAATAATAATTATGAATTTATTGATCAGTAAATACTTGTATACTATATGTTACATCGGTGACACCAGAAATAAGAAAATATATCCTGTATATATCAAAATCATCAAAATTGGGCACCAATTCATAAATAAATAAGAAAATATATTCTTCAAGGCTACGATCCTCACAAAATCAAATCAAATGTTGATAAAAATGCGCCTCCGGGAGGCTACATTACAAGGGGCAGCATTGGGAACAGAATCACTTCCTGTTGGCAAATTTCAAAAAAAAAAAAAAAGGAATTATAATTTTGGATACATCATGGAAAGAAAAATAAACATATAATTATCTCACTAACTCTCTCTCTCTCTCTCTAAAACATTAGAAAAAAACTTTTTTTTAAAAATCATAATCACCTATTTAATATAAGCTTAATATCATAACACAGCTATGCGGGCCAATCGTGCCATGCCGGGGCGGTCGACTGGTTCCCATGCTGTCCTAGGAACGGCACGGCACTGCCCATTTAACATGTCTATGGATTAGTCACTTCTTGAGGGAGAATATACTTAGCTCGTCACATTATTACTATTTCACGAACAAATAAAGATCATATATTTTTCTATGACTAAAACCTTCTATTTAATTTTGTTTCTATATATTTCTTCTTATTTTCACCATTTCTCTTTGCATGCGAGCACCGACTTGTTAACTTTCATTTTTTAGAATTAATAAAATATCAATTTTACCTCTCTCCTCTCTCTCTCTCTCTCTCCACCTCTCTTTATCTCTCCTCCTCTCTTTCTCTCACTCTCTCTCTATCTATTCCCTCCACACACACTCTCTCTCTCTCATTCCCTCCTCCACTCACTCTCTCTCTATATCTCTCCTCCACTCTCTCTCTCTCTCTCTCTATCTCTCCACACACACACACACTCTCTCTCTATCTCTCCTCCACACACACACACACACTCTCTCTCTCCCTCCTCTCTCTCTCTCCTCTCCCGCTCTCTCCTTTCTCTCTCTATCTATTTCTTATTCTTCTTTTCTCTCTATCTATCTATTTCCTCTTCTTCTCTCTATCTCTATCAATTTCTTCTTCTTCTTCTTCTCTCTCTCTCTCTATCTATTTCTTATTCTTCTCTCCTCTCTCTCTCTATCTTTCCCTTTAACTACCAAACTCTACCAATTATAAGATATTTTAGAACTTAGGATCATGATAATTGACACAATCTTAGTCATCAATGAACAACACTTGAGAGGGGGGGGGGGGGGGGGGGGGGTGGGGAGAGAGAATGGTGACCTTGATATCTTGGGAATCAGTCAGCAACATAGTTAACCGATCAATACCAAATCTGCACCCACCAGTTGGCGGCATGCCATACTCTAGCGCCTTGCAAAAATCTTCATGGCAAGGCATTGCTGTTTCGTCGCCATTTTTCAACATCTGCGATTGCACAGATAAAATATCACCTCGGCTAGGAAGCATGTTTTCAGATTAAGTCTCAGAAAACACAAAACTACAAAACAATTAGCAAATACTCTAAGTTGATGATCAAAACGCTGGCGCATGACCATGGGATCATTCAGTTCCGTGCAAACTCTGCAGATCTGCATTCAGAAGCAGCCTAGATAAGTCCTCGTTATGAACACAGACACCTGCATATACACGCGCACATACAAAACAACAAGTAGATCACAGAGGTAGAATGGAAACAGCGATTACTTTCATCTTGCTGACAATCAATTCAGAACTCTCATTCAGGCCTGGCTCTGATCGATGCCACTTGGCCAAAGGGGTCATAATCTCAGGGTGGTTCACGATGAAAGTTGGATTCATGCAGTTCTGACGCAGAAAATGACCCACCAGCTGCAACCAAATAGGGATGAACAAGAACAATCCTGAGGTTCAATTGGAGAAGATGACTTGGGAGAGCAAAAGAGCAAATACTTCATCCAGCAGACGAGGTGTTGTTTGGGGAGGCGGGCAAGATATCCCAAAACTTGTGCAAGCATCCATCAAGTACGTGTTAGCTGCATCACTCGAAAGATCTCTTGGAACATTCATGTTTGCCACCTTTTCCAACTCCTTCACCAGATCCATCCTCCTACAACAAGCACATGGTTGTTAGATTTTGGGGCACAAAAATCTTTTGGGACCTTCAGGCACAAGGCACAATTAAAGCACATATTTTTTTTGTGAGACCCACTCTACCTATATATATACATATACATATATATATATATATATATATATATATATATAATATTTTTACTAAATATTTTTACATATAATTTTTATCTAATAATGAAATACAATCAAGTAAAGAATATCGAATATAAAAATCAAATATTATTAGTATTTATCATCATCACAAGTATTTATAATTCTAAATTAAAATAATAAAATTTCAATAATCAAACATATAAAATTCTAAATTAAATATATTCTCTAAAATTTTTAGAAGTGAGGAGTCTCTGGGAATAATTATTTTGTGGGGAGGCGGATGAGGCAAGACACTCTTGCCTGAGCTTTAGGTGTACGTGAGACATACTTTTAATAACTATGAGCAAGCAAATTAATAATTACATCAATTTAAAGCATCTTTCACAATAAAGCACATAGTTATATTGGGGCATAAAAATCTTTTGAGGTCTAGAGACACAAGGTACAATTAAAGTAAATATTTTTATTAACGAGACACTCTACCTTATATATATACATATATATACATACATATATATATATATATACATATATATATATTATCTATTAATGAAATACAATCAAGTAAAAAATATCAAATATAAATATCAAATATTATTGAAATTTCTAATCATCATAAATATTTAAAATTCTAAAATAAGATAATACAATTTTCATAATCAAACAAATACAATTCTAAAACAAGACAATAAAATTTCAATAATTTAAAACATACAAAATTCTAAAATATCAAACATATTATCTATAATTTTTTGAAGTAAGAAGAACGAATTCTTTAAAAATAGTTGATTTGTATGGGGCGGATGAAGCGAGACACTTTTGCCAGGACTTTAGGCGTACATGAGACATGCCTTTGATAACTATGAGCAATCAAATTACTAATTACATCAATTTGAAGCATCTTTCACAATCAAGCACATAGTTTGGGTGTGTGTTATATATATATATATATATATATATATATATATTAAATATCATATATAAATTATATATATATCTATTAAATATCATATATAAATTATATATATTAATAAAATAAAATCAAATATAAAAATCAATTGTTACTAATATTTCTAATCATCACAAACATTTAAAATTCTAAAATAAAATAATAAAATTTAATCAATCAGACATGTAAAATTTTAAAACATCAAATATATTATCAATAGTATTATTTAGAAGCAAGAAAAATGGAGTCTTTAGGAATAATTGATTTGTGGGGAGGTGCCTGAGGCGAGGTGCAGCCTTGGCTTTAGGCGCACATGAGGCATGCTTTTGATAACTATGAGCAGGCAAATTACTAATTGCACCAATCTGAAACATCTTTCACAATCAACTAATATGCACCAAGTTTGTTGCAGAACAATGATACATCACCTAAAAGGTGGGGTAAAGTCGATGACGACTGGATCATTGTCAGCTCCATCGGCTCGATAACTAATCGTGTAGCCCCCGGTGAGCTCTCTGATCAAGCCTACATAGAGTTGAGCACATCAGCAAGGAGCAAAAAAGAAAAGAAAAATGAAGGGTGGATGCAAGCTCTCACCACTCAGTAATCTCTCTGTGAGTTCCATCATGTCGTGGCAGTCGGCATATGCCATGTAGAACTCACATGTTGTGAACTCAGGATTATGAGTCGAATCAATACCCTCATTCCTAAACTGTTTTCCTATTTCATAAACACGACCCAGGCCACCAACAATTAGCTTCTTCAGTTCGTATTCAGGTGAGATGCGCAGGTGGAGCTCCATGTTCAGCTCATTGTGGTAGGTCACAAATGGATGGGCAAATGCCCCCCCATGGATCACATGCAACATTGAAGTCTCAACCTGGTAGGATAGGGAACATCAGCCACAGGAAATCAGAAAACTAAAGCTCCACGAAAGTAACAGACCTGGAGAAAGTCCAGCAAGTTGAGAAAACTCCTGAGATAATGAATGATGCCGGATCTTGTCCTGAATATTTCTCGAACATCAGAATTCAGCATTATATCTAAATACCTCTGACAGTATCGTTTTGCCTGCCATTCAGTGAACATGCAGATACAAACAGATCAATCTGGTGATACATTCTTAAAGAATCAAGCTTTCATGCTTTGTCTTACTTGCGCTAGAGAGAGAGAGAGAGAGAGATATATATATATAGAGAGAGAGAGAGGTGGTAGTGGGTCAAACTTCAAAAACATGATTTGGGTCGTGCCCATAATTATTAAAGGTGCACATGGAGCCCATGCAAAAGCACATCGCCTCAAGAACTCCCCCCACAAAACATATTATTCCCAGAATCTCTCACTGTCAAAAAATATAGATAATATATTTGATATCTTTGAATTTTACATGTTGAATTATTGAAATTCTATTATTTTGTTTTGGAACTCTGAATGCTTATAATATAAAGTATTAATGATATTTGATTTTTATGTTTGATATCATTTACTTGATTATATTTCATTAATAAATACGAATTACAGATAATATTTAGTAAAAATATATAATTTTTATATAAATTATAAAAAATATATTAGGTACAGTGTGCATCACAAGAAAAAAGTTATGACTTATTCACCTTAGTACGTCTTGCGCCTCAAATAACTGTGATTGAGCCATATGGATAGAGCCAATAGGACCATACGGCAGCTCACTGGCTCTCATAATCTAAGGGTTGAATAGGTTCTTGTATCCAAGGAAGCACGGACACGGCTCCCTACAACCGTGTCCACGTGTCCGACACCTGGACACATGGACATGACACGGCACGGATACGTGTCCGATACGCCACGTGTCGTATCATTGATCAATCCATATCCGATACGCCACATGGCGTATCGGATGGTTGCGTCGGCAGCCATATCCATATTGATAGTGCCCGACGTCCGACGATGTCGGGTGGCCAACGTTGCCGCATGGGCGACGTTGGTCACTGGCAGGGGGCGGGTGCGATTTGAGGGAGAGGCAGGAGCGGGCACGATTTGAGGGGAGAGGAAGGGGCGGGCATATTTGTGTGGGGATGTGGCATAAAATAAAATATTTTTATAAAATAAAATAAAATATTTTTATTTTATAAAATAAAAAATATATATTTTCATATAATATAATTATAAAATATTATTTTATAAAATAAAATAATTATAAATATTATCTTATAAAATAAAATACAATATTTTTATTTTATAAAATAAACAATATTTATTTATTTTATATAATAAAATATTTTAATTTAATTTAATTTAATTTATCAAATTTATAAATTACCTAATATTTATAAAAACAATAATTTTTATTTTTAATTTTATTTTTTTTTATCATGCCGTATCCTAGCCGTATCCATATCCTAGTTTTTTAAAATTTGCCGTGTCCCCGAATCCTGCCGTGTCATATCCCGGTGTCCGTGTTCGTGCTTCTTAGCTTGTATCCATTTATCACTTGATCCAGAGTCATGGTTTTACATCGTAGAAAGTAAGTATATTGTGCCTCTCCAAGTGAAAAAAAAAAAAGGAAGCCAAACAAAATGCATTTAATAAGTACCTTGTCCTTGAGCAAATACTCCTCTGGATTCCTACTGAAACCAGGCATCCAAATCCCATTCTTCTGAAAAAAAAAATCACGCATCAATCAGAAATGTTTATTGGCAACGATAAACTGAATTGCATCCTCTTTACCTTGACACTAGGATTGATAGATACAGGAGTGAGTTCTTGGATTGGCATCACATGGAGACAATGGGATAAAACCACAAAGGATGAAGAAAACATAGTCAGCTCCCCTGTTTCTGCTTTTCCTGATGTAGAAAAAAAATATGATTCTCACATTAGATAAATAGCAAAGGTCTCCTGCTTAGCACAAAGTCTGTGAGAGATTAATATCCCAATAATCATATCTCTGAGAATCAGATAGGTTAAGTCTGATAAGTCATGAAACCGAGACCTACAGGCCTTATGCGAAGGAACTTGCCATCGCACAATGATGTGACCTTCAATAGTTGCATGCAACACAAAGACTTCTTAAATGATCAACTATCTTAAGTATTATTATCAATCAAATATTTTTAACTTCAAAAATATTTTAATATTCAATGTATTAATATGAACGTAATCATACACAGATAACTAGCAAAAAGGCAAGTCATTAACTTAAGAGATCCATACAAAAAATCTCTTCATAGGCAATCAACTGACAATAAAGATGTTTATATAAATTTACATACATGGAGTTATACAAATATTATGACATATATGTGTCCAATAAAGTTATAAAAATAGCATCTACCATTCTCTTGTCATAAAAACTTGCTCAACATATAATATAAAAGTATGCTATAAGCTTGATTAGGCTTATGGTTTATAAAATAAATGAAACAATAATAACTAACATAAAACTTCTCCATACGTGTTTGATAAAATTATACCCATTGAGATTTACAATTGATTTCTATTTTATTTTTGTGACTATTTCTTCTTTACTTACAAAAGAGCACCCAACATGTAGACTAATCAATCATATATATATTGTTGTATTTTATTTTTGATAAAATGAATTATTCAGTTAACTTTAACATAGTATCATAGGAGGTGACCACAAAAATGGTAAAAAACCTAGTGTGTGGTGGCACTACGTCATTGTAGCCATTGAAGCAATGACGAAAATTCTATTGGCATTGAAATAGTAAATGTTAACAAATTTTGAGAAAATGGCTAAATGCATATTTCTTTGATAGTCTCTCCTTTAAATAAGAATCGCTGTCCCACCTATTTTAGACATAATTATCGCTAATCTACTTGAGGGAACATAATTACTACTAATCTATTTTAGAGAACACAATTACTGCTAATCTATTTTAGGGAACATAATTACTACTAATCTACTTTAGGGAACACAATTATTACTAATCTACTTTAGGGAACACAATTATTACTAATCTACTTTAGGAAAGAATATATACAGCTAATACACAATTTAGATCTTCAAATTTGAACAACAACAACCCACCTCCCCTGCCATTGATAAGTATCCTTTGAAACACTCGCGCCCATGTGCATGTAGTGTGAGTCGACACACAATGATGCCGACCCACATGAGTGCAAGTGCGTGTTGGTGACCAATGGGTGCTAGCTCGGAGGCGTGACCATTGTGATGACCCATGACATTGTTGTGCATGTTGGTGCAATGGATGAAGTGGTGACCCATGATTGTGCAGGAGAATCCTATAACCATTCAGTGGTGACCCATGAGTGTACAATGGTCGACTCAATGATTGTGTAGTGGTTGGTGTGCGTGTTGATTTTGAGTTTGCTAGGTTTGCGGCTTGATATTTAATAATAATAAATAAAAATAATAATCAATATATGAACATAAATAATAACCCAACAAAAACTAAAGATAAATACGAGTTTGACATGGATAACTTCAAAAAAGAATTTAACTTTCTAGCCAAAAGACATGTAAACTACTTGTTAGATGATATACCTGATGATGATACAAATAAGTAATTAATAATTGATAAATAATTATTTATTTATCAATAACAATCGATTGATTCAAATATTACCAATATATTTAATTCTTGCCAAATATATATTAATATTTTAAATTTAGCTATCTCGATACATTTTTTTAGGATTTTATATGATAATATTTCATACATATTGAGTAAGAACTGACTCCTCAAAAAAGATCATATATTATGCAACTTAGGCATAACCACGTGAGAGAATTGATAAAGTGATATCAATATTGATTGATTTAATTGTACTATTTTCACTACTTGTATTTGTTGGAATGTGGATACACTATTTTGAAGATACAATTCCCAAGTGAGGGTGATCCAATCATCTACAACTATACCCAGATCCAATATAGTTGGCATGTCAATCAAAATACTATAATTTCTTTTTTCCTATAATAGTAGTGAGAGAACTGGGAAAAATACATCTAAAGAAAAGAAGTTAACCATGACTTCTTTCTATGAAAGATGTTGGACTTTACACCATGAGTTGGATTTTACATTATGAGTTATGAAAGACATTTAGGGGTTCAAACGATGTTTAGCAAGTTTTCAGATCTTTCGTGTTGGAACATAACCAATGATAATGGATGAACTATAGCACACACCTACCAATCTTGTTACATTTACCCATGAAAAATATTTTGGACTTCATTTCTTTTGAGCTACTAGTTCTAGTGGAAGAATTTCTACAAGAGATTCTTCGATTCACTCTGAACTCTTGAGTCATAGATGTAAGAATCAACACTCATGCAACATATAATTATGCTATATTTTTCAATTTTGCTAAGTCTAAAACTTTTAATATTATTATAATCAATAACATTGTCGCATCAACTCAGCCATAGATGTAACAATGCAAATGTTTGGTCTATTTTTTTGATATGAATTCTTTATAATAAAATTTTATCATAAATTTTTTTATGAAATAACTTTTTTCTTTGGTTATTGTATACAGGATTAAGAGACCATTCAAATGATTTTTCATGATATTATGCGAGATGATCTATACTTAATTTTTTTCACCCTTAAAAATTGCTATGAAAGCTTGATTGCCATTGATCTACTTGTTAAATATTCACAACTTTGACATCCATTTATTATGAGATATGTCAATTAATAAAATATAACAAAATTTCATATATGTCATATTATGTGAATGTTAGTAAAGACTCATTCTATTTGATTTATTATACCATTTGAAAAAGCTATGAGACAATCACATATGATAAATTAAAATATTATATTTTATTTATTTATTTTATAATTGATATATAAGATTATTTATTCTTATAGAAAAATCTTAAATTTTATTAGATTTTATAAAATGACAAAACATAATTTAGATAAAATATAAAAATATTAAGAAACAATAATTTTTTAGAATATGTTTCAAAATTAATATTATAAATTTTTTAGAAATATAAGATAATTCATCAAACATCATATACTGATACTCAATCACTCATGCACAAAATGAAATAGGAAAAAAGAAGTACAAATATTTAATTGAAATGATGAATATTTTTACTTCATAAAAATATTCCTAGAAATTTTTTGAGAAAAATAATATTAATTATTAATTTTTTTAATTAACTGGATATCATTTTTATGTCTTTTGAGATCATACTCATATCACCTTATGTATCCAAAAGAAAGACCATTTTATTTTTTTATCCAAAATTTTAAAGTATACTTATTTCATTTTGAATTTTTTACCAAGTAGAGAAAAAAAATTGCACGTTACATCAAATATGGATTCCTTAGGAGGATATGATATTTTATTCATACCACCTTAATACTAATTTTATTCATTATAGATTAGATAAATTATTATGAGTATGACTATATCATTTGGCACCATGATTGATGTTGAAAAGAGTGATGAGAATTCCTCGTAGCTCATCAAACCATGATCTAGTTAAAATTCCTAATGATGCGAGCAAGGAAGTAATTTCTAGTAAGAGTGTTACACAAGAACCAATGTGTACTTAATGATCTAAATATAAAAATATATATTTGACAAATACGTCCACTATATTTCCTAGTCAATCTATTTGTTACATCAATTGATCTAGTTCAAAGTATCAACTTGGTACCTCTAATTGCTCTATAAATGAAATCAAGAATTAATTTTACCCAATCACTTATATCACATGCATTTTATTATTCTTATTTTGATATTATATATTTCAATTTTTTTTCTCAAGAAAGTTATAGAATCTCAATTATTCTTTCCTATGCATTTAATCATCCAAGATAATGACAATCTATATTGAATGTATTAAGTGAAATCACTCTAGTAATATATGATATTTTATTCCAAAATTTTTATATGAGCATGTAGTGGGCATGTGAATGTGCACCGTAAAGACTAAACATGAAGTAAATGTTGATAGTGAAGAGATTTACACATATTTATGATGTAGATTACTATAATATTTTTCTCATGTGATCAAAATGACCATTATCAAATTAATATGCTCTATTATTGTTTCTCATAGATAAAGATTTTCTCAATTAGCCGTGATAAATATATATTTTTTATCATAATTTTGATGATGTGTCATTTTATGTATCATCCATCAAATTTCATGTACTTTTTAAATAATGAGATTGTTTATTTACAACATATAATCTCTTTCCCAAAAAAAGATTTATTCTGAATATTTTATCCAAACATAATATGTTATGATATATACTAGTCAACTCACCACTTGATTTGAGTTTCAACATCCACATAGTTATCAACACTTCAATTAATTCAACCATATACGAGAGAATAAAAAAAATTAATTATCTAATATATATTTAAATATAAAAATAACTCTATGATAATATAATTTGTTCAAAGACCATTAACATAGCTCAGTAAAGACATACTCAAATTTTATTTGAGTTACACCGATCACATAGGAAAGAACTATCACCATGTTTTACAATTTTATTAATAAAAATTTTATTTTCTAAAAAAAATAAGACAATTATTTCTAAACCAAGTACAAATAGCTATAATATCATTTAGTTGTACCTTTCAGTAAATCAATTATTTTTGGAAGACTTATGCTTATCAATCATAAGAGTAATAATACTTTATAATGATAATCAGATAGCTCGACACATTACTATTAACCCAATATTTTATAAGCAAACAAAATATATTAAGATTAATTATAATTTCATGCAAAAAAAAAATTTAAAGATAATTCTACAATTACAATCCATGTACCTACTACTAAGAATGATCAAATTACAAATATTTTCACTATGATGCTTAAATGGAAGGATAGTAAAATTTAATATCAATTTTTATTTTATTCTTGTGATTATTCTTTACTTACATGAAAATATCTAACATATAAGCTACTCCAACCATAGACACACACACACACACACACACAAATATATATATATTATATTGCATTATTTTTTTTCTTAAATAAATTTCAGCTAACATGACCAATACCAAAGGTGTATTATTTTCCTCATGTTAAAAATAGTCTCTCATTTTACAATGCTTAGACGAGGAGATATAAAGAAAAAACAAAACCTACCATAACATGCAATGATAACCAATGATAAAAATTTCCGATATATCTACCGATATATCTTCGATATATCCGTAAATTCTAAGTATCGATATATCAATTAAGACCGATATATCTATCATTGATTGGTGCTCATATACAAATACACACCGATATATCTTCGATATATCTGATATATCCGTAAAATCCAAGTACCGATATATCCGTAAAAACTGATATTTTAATCATTGATGATAACAAGGAAAATCAAAACTGCTGATTTTCATTCTTTAGACCCAACACATAAGAAAGTGATATCAGGGGGCAAGGAGAAAACCTGGATACCCAGTAAACCCAACTATATCTCCGCACTTAAGGTTGGAACAAAAACTGGTGGTGGATTCACAAATGCCCACATTTGAATTGCTGAAAAATCATGAGCATACTTAAGCATGAGAAAAAGAAAACTAATGTGCAAGAACTTCACTTGAGAAGCATGGCAGCGAGGAGGAGCAAAAGAAATCTTGCCTTCCATCAACCAAGACAGGGACATTAGCATCAGAATCATGCAAATCACACAAAAATAGTCTTGAAGAAGAAGAAGAAGAAGAATTAAAATGCTGGCTCATTATTCGCCCTTCAACACAAAAATAAGCACAAAATTAATGAAGATAGTTCCCAAAAAAGCATCTTGCAACAGGTCCTATATTATGTATGGGGGATGTATGTATACCAGCTAATGAAATAGTAACATCCTCTAAAAGCTCATTGGCGCATATGCCTCCATACTTTTCAAAAAATTTAGCTATGGGCATAGTTACGCAGAATTTATGAGGATATGGATTTTTCCCTTCAGCCTTGTGACCTGCTAGGTATTTCAGTCTGCTCTCTCTGTAATTCTGCATCGCAGAGATCTTGAAAATATTAGAAACAACTTCAGAAATACCCAAAACAGCCATGGAATTACCAAATATTCAGCTTACAATTTCAGTTTTCTCATCTTTGTAGTCTCCTCCTTCTTCTACCTTCTGCATCATCACCTTTTCTTTTACTTGTACGCTGCCCACAATCCCAAAATTAAAATATTAGAAATAACTCAGCACAAAGTTGATGCCCTCTATGAGTTATGATTATAAAAAAAGTGTTGGATAATAGACAAGAAGAGACAAGAAAAAAAATTAAGTGAAAAAGAGTAAACATAATTGATACAATTTTGCCTGCATAATTAAAATTTTATAAAAATTAGAGATATATATATTACATAAATTGAACATGGGAATAGATATATAAATAAAAATATGAATGAAAAAAATAATAAAAAATATGCATGAGCTAAGAAGCACGGACACGGACACGGAAATACAACACGGCAGAATACGGAAACACGACAAATTCTAAAAAACTAAGATACGGATACGGCTAGAATACGGTATGATAAAAAAAATAAAATTAAAAATAAAAATTATTTTTTTTTATAAATACTAGGTATTTTATAAAATAAAATAAATTAAAATATTTTATTATATAAAATAAATATATATTGTTTATTTTATAAAATAAAAATATTGTATTTTATTTTATAAGATAATATTTATAATTATTTTATTTTATAAAATAATATTTTATAATTATATTATATAAAAAAATATTTTTTTATAAAATAAAAATATTTTTATTTTATTTTATAAAAATATTTTATTTTATGCCACATCCACACACAAATACGCCAGCCCCTGCCTCCCCCTCAAATCACGCCCGCCCCTGCCTCTTCCCCCAAATTGCCCGCCCCTGCCTCTCCCCTCAAATCGCGTCGCCCCTTCCTCTCCCCTCAAATCGCGCCCGCTCCTGCCTCCCCCTCAAATCGTGCCCGTTCCCTACCTCCCCCTCAAATTGCGCCCGCCCCCTGCCAGTGGCCAACGTCGCCCATGCAGCCACGTTGGCCACCCGACGTCGTCGGACGTCGGGCACTATCAATATGGATACGGCTGCCGACGCAATCATCCGATATGCCACGTGACGTATCGGATATGGATTGATCAATGATACGCCACGTGACATATCGGACACGTATCCGTGCCATGTCCGTGCCGTGTCCACGTGTTGGACACGGCTGTAGGGAGCCGTGTCCGTGCTTCCTCATGCATGAGACTCATATTACTTAGAGAACTAAAATACATATGACGAATAAATTTTTTTTTATATTGCTACTATATATTACATGAAAATAAAAGATCATGTTTTAGTGTAATAACAAGTATTTTTATCTTGAGTTAGAAACCCATCACAAATAACTACTTCGATTTTCATGAGTAAGACAATAAAGATATTAACCTGTCACAGATCTCACAATAAGTAAAAGTCTTGTGCACAAAGTATGATTTTTTTTAACATCTCTAGCACACAAATTCCCTCAATTTCCAATGATGATTCTTCTTTCTTCTACTATCTTGCTAATGCAAAATATAAATTAAAAAAAATGCGCACATATATACTAATTAAATACAAATTATAATATAACAAATAATTAATTGATAAAATTTTCATCATTTCTATTATGAATTAAGTTTTATTATTAATAAATAACAATGAGAAAAATAATCAATCTCTAAATAAATTAGTACATTACCCTCAATTGAAAGATGAGATTTGATTATCTGAATCCAACACCTTACGGAAAAAATGTGTTTATGGTGCTCACTCCTACCATATGAACTAACCCATGACACATATGTTCGCTTGAATGTCGTGAACATTGAAAATATTCATTCAAGTGACCATTAGTATCATCTTGGCGGGTCAACTGTGCCTCCAAAACACAACGGATCAGCCGGATGGTCCTTACCGGTCCTAGACAACATGGCAAATAAGTGGCTCCAAGCTAACACACTTGGCCGAATCCTTATTTATGACTCTAATTTTGCTTTAGAGCAAACAACTAGAAATTAAGCTAATTACCAATTGACTTGAAACAAAAAAAAAAAAAAAAATGAAAATCATCATAGTTAAATATTTTCTATTGGAAAAAGGAAAAGTTGCATGTAAATTTGCATTCTCCGGTGATCAGAGATCGACAAATTAAGCTTACCAGTTCCTAGAGGCATCTATTGGAGCAGAATGACCAGATCCCACGCCTAACTCTGAGATCGCCCTTGCTGATTCAGCACAAGCACTTTCCAATGGATCTTTTATTTTCAGTTTCTTGTAGTCCGCAACAAAGGTCTCCAGGCTACCTGTATGACAACAAAAAAGGTGAGACATCATAACGCATTTGCACCTTTTTTTCAAAAATTCAACCCAAGGTTTACATATCATGCTTGAATGTTGCTCAAGCAGTAATAGATCATATTTCATAAGAATTCCAAAATTAAAAGTATTTAAGAAAAAATATAACTAGGATAGTTGAACATCTGGAAAGTCCATGTATTGCATAGGCACACTAGAGGTCATATCTTGATACGATGATAAGTGTATTCATCCAAGTATGGTCAGTCTCGTGTTTGAGACTCATCAAATGTAATTTCTAATTTCTCTGAATTTCAAAAGCGAGGCTGACGAGAACTTAACCTCTCTCAAACTCCATGCTAAAGCACGAATCTTGTATACTGGGTACAACCTCGACCTCCATTAATATATTACTCAAGATTAAGAGATCATATCTTGGTGAGATGACAAATATTTTTATCAAAAAATAGTAGGACTCATGTTCAATGCTCATCAGACATAACCTCTCTGATTTTCAGGATTATGAATGTAAAAATATTAACCTCTCCTAGACCACATGCTAAGCAAGAGCTTTGTGCACTAAATACAACCTTATATGCTGCTCAAAGATAGCTTCAATATAGGAACAAATATCCATTCTATGTTATTGAAACTTACATATGAGTGCAATGCAATCAAATATCACAAACAATCCAAACGGTTTCAAATGTGAAAAGAGATGCAAATGCAATCTAAGATGATTACATAAACATGAAGGAGGAAGATAAATACTTTTTTCCAAAGGCTCCTCGTGGGGTTTCATTGCAGGGAAGAGAATCACCTCCTGCTCATCGAAAAAAAGAAAAAAAAAAAGCATGGGCAAACAAAGACCACAAAAAGAAAAGAAAGAGACACAAAGATCAAGCACACCTTGATATTTTGTGAATCGGTTAGCAACATAGTTAGCCGATCCACACCCAATCCCCAACCAGCAGTGGGAGGCAGACCATACTCTAGGGCAGTGCAGAAGTCTTCATCCAATGCCATTGCTTCATCATCGCCCAATTGCCGATCCTGTCAGTGGATTTCAAGTCATGTTTCCATCACGCTTGGGAAGAAAAAGAAAACCCATAGTTGGGATGCAAGCTAAGAAACAATGGCATGTGATATACTTTTAGCTGATCGGCAAATCGCTGGCGCTGTACCACTGGATCATTCAATTCAGTATAAGCATTGCAAAGCTGTAACCCAAGCCATGTTAGAACACACTGTCGCTGAAGGAAGATAAATATAAGTTCTGGAGTTTGATAAATAGTACTTCGTGTTTGTTGATGAACAATTCAAAGCGCTCGGTCAAGCCTGGTTCGGATCTGTGCCACTTAGCCAAGGGACTCATAATCTCTGGATGGTTAATGATGAACGTTGGATTCACACAGCACTCTTCTAGAAAATGACCCACTAACTACACATAAGATAAGCAACATAAAATTAGAAAAGCAGCAGCTTGCTGCAGCACAAATCAAGCATAATCCCAACATGATGATGAGAAAGAAGAAGAATAAATACTTTATCCAGAAGACGAGCAGTTGTTTGTGGAGGATGGCAGATGAGTTCGAACCTCTCGCAAGCAGCCTTCAGATACTTGTTCGCATCATCACTCGAAAGGTCTTTTGGAATGTCAAGGCTAGCCAGCTTCTCTAATTCTTTTATCATATCCATCCTTCTGCAAAAAGTTAATCATCTCCTTCGTCACATCCAGATGTTTGACCCATGGGTTAAGAAAATACAATAGGAAAACAGCATTGTCACCATACTTAAATGGAGGCATAAAGTCAATCTCAATTGGATTGTTATCCAACTCATTCGCATGATACTTGATTACGTAGCCACCAGTGAGCTTCTTGACCAAACCTAAATTAACATATTAAGGGGATCAGCATAAAATAAAAACCACCCATATGAATCAAACAATATCATATTAATAATTAAAATTATCATCATCATCATCATCATCAAAATGATCTTGACTTGGATAATAATATGTACTTTCGTCCAATAGCAGTAGGTCTCGAGTTCAACTCTCATCAGACATAATCTCTCTGAATTTTGAAGATAAAACTATCAAGATATTAATCTTTCTTAAATCATGTGCAAGGTGTGAGCCCTGAGCATCACATATGACCTTCAATCTCAAAGAGATCATACTTTTTGTGTGATGACAGCTAAGTTCATCCAGAGACAGTAAGTCTCGAGTTGGAGACTCATCAGACACAATCTCCCTAATTTTTGAGGATAAAATTGTCAAGATATTAATATTTCCTATAACTTATGCTGAGGGAGAGTCCTGTGCAACACATATGACCTTCAAGCTCAAAGACATCATTTCCTTCGTGTGATGACGACCAGTACATTCACCCTAAGGCAGTAGGTCTCAAGTTCAAGATTTATCAAACATAATATCTCTAATTTTTGAGGATAAAACTATCAAGATATTACTTATCATAGATTTTGAGCTAAATGAGAGTCTTGTACACAATGCACAACCTTTATTATTATTACCACCATCATCAAAATACATTCTTAATACAAATTTTACTACTTTAAGCAATGTAATCCTCTCACAAACTACGACACAAATTCAACTCATGTTTGAATTCTCTCCCAGTATTCATCTAAATTAATATATAAATATACTATGGTATTGATTGAAAGAAAGTACAAAATACCACTCAGCAATGTCTCTGTGATCTGCATCAAATCATTATAGTCTGCGTATGCCATGTAGAACTCGCACGTTGTGAACTCAGGGTTATGAGTCAAATCAATACCCTCGTTTCTGAATTGTTTCCCCATCTCAAAAACACGGTCGAGCCCACCAACGATTAGCTTCTTCAGATCAAGCTCAGGCGCAATGCGCATGTATAGCTTCTTATTCAATTCGCCGTGATGAGTCACAAATGGACGGGCAGCTGCTCCTCCAGGAATCATGTTTAACATGGTAGTTTCAACCTAAATGAAAAACCAACAAGATAAAAATAGAAGGTGGGGGGTAGTCATTGTCTAAGAAGCACGGACATGGACACGGGGATACGACACGGCAGGATACGGGAACACGGCAAATTCTAAAAAACTAGGATACGAATACGACTAGGATACGGCATAATAAAAAAATAAAAATAAATATTATTAATTATAAATATTAGGTATTTTATAAACTTTATTAAATTAAATTAAATTAAAATATTTTATTATATATAATAAATATATATTATTTATTTTATAAAATAAAAATATTTTATTTTATTTTATAAGATAATATTTATATTTATTTTATAAAATAATATTTTATAATTATATTATATAAAAATATATATTTTTTATTTTATTTTATAAAAATATTTTATTTTATGCCCCTACCTCTCCCCTCAATCACGCCCACCCCTGCCTCTCCCCTCAAGCACGCCCGCCCCTGCCTCTCCCCTCAATCACGCCCACCCCTGCCTCTCCCCTCAATCACGCCCGCCCCTCCCTCTCCCCTCAATCATGCCCGCCCCTGCCTCTCCCCTCAATCACGCCCGCCCCTCCCTCTCCCCTCAATCACGCCCGCCCGCCCCTGCCTCTCCCCTCAAACACGCCCGCCCCTGCCTCTCCCCTCAAATCGTGCCGCCCCTGCCTCTCCCCTCAAATAGCGCCGCCCCTTCCTCTTCCCTCAAATCGCGCCGCCCCTTCCTCTCCCCTCAAATCGCGTCCGCTCCTGCCTCTCCCTCAAATCGCGCCCGCCCCCTGCCAGTGACCAACGTTGGCCACCGATGTCGTCGGACGTCGGGCACTATAGACGTGGATACGGCTGCCGATGCAACCATCCGATACGCCACGTGACGTATCGGACACGTATCCGTGTCGTGTCCAGGTGTCGGACACGTGGACACGGCTGTAGGGAGCCGTGTCCGTGCTTCCTTGGTCATTGTCATGTTAAGTAGCAAATCTCTTACCTCTAGGAAACCAAGATCATTAAGAAAGTTCTGAATATACTCCATGATGATGGATCTGGTCTTAAATATGTCTGAAGGCCCAGAATTTAAAATCAGATCCAAATATCGCTGCCGATAGCGTGTTTCCTTTCATCAATGAACACCAAATATCAAATTCAAATCATGTGAAATGGTATCATTCAGATTTTTAATTACCTTAGTCTTTTAGATTCCATGGAATATATCAACTTAATTATACTCACTCGCTAAGAAATAACACTCGCAAAAAGAAAAAGGTTACACTTTAGTATTCATTGAGCAGTTTAAATGGTATCATCTAGTTTTAATTATGTACCTTATCTTTGAGAATATGAATATCAAGATTCCTAGCAGACCCAGTTGCTAAAGCATCAGATTTCTGCAAAAGTTTTAGCGATGCAGTAACATGCATGAGCTAATCACGAATTACAGTACCACTCTCTTTACCTTTGCTGCAGCATTGGGCATCATGTGAAGATCATGAGATAGAACTATAAAAGAAGAAGGAAATATGCTCAGCTCGCCCCTCTTGGTTTTTCCTGAAATAAGAATTAGCCTTTCAAACCATTACAAAATAAAGAAAAACATAAGCAGCTGCATCAAGATGCACGCATATTATCGCATATATGCCTTCGAGAAGGAAAAAACATAGAGAGAGAGAGAGAGCAAGAAATTAGGAAAAATTACATTGGAGAACCAATCACTAGGATAATCAATCTCCCATTTAAATGAAGGACCCATGAAGGAAAATTGTTTAGTTCGCAACGACTGAACAATATATAACTCACTTGACTACATGGATATACAAAAACTCTTTACCAAAGGATTCAATTGTAGTTAGAGATGTCAAACAGAACATGTCAAACATGATGATAAGACTAGAGGTGTCAACCGGGCCGGGCCGGCCCGGCACGGGAAAATCCCGTGCTCGGGCTCGTGCTGTGCCCGGGTTAGGCACGAGCCGTGCCGTGCCGTGTCGTGTCGTGCCTGACCCGGCATGGTTCGGCCCGTGGCACGGCACACCGGCACGGGTTCGTCCCGTGTCGGGTGTCCGCCGAGCCCGACCCCGTGATCGCCCCTCCCGTAAAAAAGACCGCGGGTCGGGTCTGATTAGACCCGACCCGCGGTCCCACAATGCCAGAACCATACGAACAGGCCAGACCCGAGCGGGCCTGGCATGGCACGGCACGGCACGGCCTGCCGTGCGAGCATGGCTTTTTTAAACCGTGCCGTGCCTGGCCCGGCACGAAGGCACGCTCGTGCTCAAAAAAAAAAGGGCCGGGCTGACCCAGCCCGTTTGACACCTCTAGATAAGACCTACTGTCATGATTGGTCTCATGCCCAAGCACAGACCCGAGCTTGGGCTTAGACCTCTTTTTGAAACGTGGAATGACTAGTATAACCCATTTGACACCTTTAGCTATAGCCTTTTAAACCCATTAAAACCGTTTGCAAAATAGCAACAAGATTTGTTGTAATTCTTATGTGCACCATAAACATTCACATAAATCAATAATATTTACTACATGCACACGCTTGGTAAATCAATCCATTAAACATAAGACAAGGTGGAGAATATTTATAAATTTGATATATGCTAAAAGTAGGTACATGTGTCTTGTAAGATAAAATAAATTGGCACTCAAGTAACGATTTTAATTTTGACAAATCTTTTGAAAAAGCTAGTTATTATATTAATTAAATTTTATTGTATAGATCAACCATTTGGACTATCACTGATAGTTTAATTTAATGGTGTTTTTAATTTAGCCAAGTTAAATATCATGTCTTTGTGTGATAGCATAGTAAGTGCTTTCATCTAAGTGGAGTAGATCTCAAATTTGAGACTCATGAGATACAAATTCTTTTGATTTCAACTTCATGCCCCCATCGACTCCAAAAAGATAAATGAAACGATAAAATTGATGACAACATTTATCAAAAACCTGGAAACCCAGTGAGGCCGACAATATCTCCACGTTTCACACATGAGTGAAACTTAGGGAACTCAGATTCATTCATATCTGACTTGCTGCAAATTATCAAACAAATAAAAAATCTATTAGCCCAACACTAACAAAAAACAAGCAACCATGCAACAACATTAGCCAAAAATTTACAAAAAATAAAATTAAACGAAAGTCAAATTTTAATAATATGATAGTCCGATTGACAATTAGACAAAACTCGGGCACGAATTTGATCCTTAGGGATGTCATATATGTATCACAAGATATCTTTGTTAATCGTTCTTGCTGTATATGTAATTTATTTTTTACTTAATAATCTGCTTTAATATTTTTATGTAAGTGCAGGAAAGGAAATATTAAAAGCCCGAGGATGCAACAGTAGCACAATAACGGAGGTCTAGTTGACCGGATGTTTATTTTTTGTATAAAATGATTTGTTAATATTTTTTCGGGCGGCTGTTTTTTGACCCGGTTGAACTGTTCATCATCCTCTCTTCTTCTCTCTGCGCAATTTCACGACTGCTCCGTGGTGCATACTGTAAGACGTTCTATTCTTGGTTTTTATCTGTAACGCATAAGCGTTTTCTGGTGGAGGTAGCTAGTCGTACTGAGCGACTAGCGGACCACGTTATTTCCTGTGTTGATTTCTTGTGTTTTTTTGATTCTGTCGTAGATACTGTTGGATTGAGATATACATATTGATTGTTTTCCTGTATTTTCTGTTGTTTCTGTTCTTAATCTCACTACCCGTGAAAGCGTGATTTCCCAACAATTCTATTCATACTATTGGGACGGAGTCTTACCTAATCCAATCCTGAGGACCCAAGGCTCGTATATGAGCAGAGGCCAAATGATAGTATGAGATGGGTTTTGGGGGGAATCAGAGAGAGAAGTGCAAAGGTGTATTTAGCCCTAGAAAAAACATTTCTTTTCACATGAATGGATGAACAAACCATTTCCAGCATACCAAAACCCATGAAATTGATAAGTGAAAAAACACAACAATGGCAAAATACCTTGCATCAGCCATCACTTGGACCTTTGAGCCATCATCATAGACATCATAAAAAAACAACTTTGAAGAAGAAGAACGCTTGCACATGATTCTTCCTTTAGATAAAACATAACAAAGCTTAGTGAAAACAAACATGGTGGATCAAAAAAAAGCCTGTACATTTTTGGGAAATCGAAGGATGAAAGCACCTGCCAATGAAACAGTTGTGCCCTGGAGATGCTGTCCATCACTTAGGCTGCCAAACTTCTTGCCATATTCAGCAATAGACATCGAAACAAAGAATTTATGAGGATATGGATTTTTGGCTTCTGCCTTCAGATCGGATAGATATCTTATCCTATTTTCTAAGTATCGCTTCGTAATTAAAAAAGAAAAAAAGAAAAAAAATGAGAACACAATCAGAAAGAAATTAAAATAAATGCTCAACTCCTGAAAGAAAAAATGGACAATTAATATTGATGAAAGAGAAAGCAAAATATACGGTTGGATCCAACTCTTCATCATCATCAGCTGCAAATTTCTGACCTCGAGAATTGGTTTTGGCAGCAGCCTGAACATCACATACAAATAATAATTCTAACAAACCAGAATGAAATCAAGACTGCAAAAAGAACATGCCTCAACAATCCCCCAATATCGAATCTTTAAATGAGAGGGAAATGAAAAATAGTAAATAGTTGCTGTATATGTAATTTGTTTTTATTTAATAATCTGTTTATATAACAAAATATTTTTTATGTTTTAATATTTTCATGTAAGTGCAAAAAATAAAATATTAAGAATCCGAGAATGCAGCAGTAGCACAATAACGGAGGTCCCGCTGCCTGGTCAACAGGCCGAAATTTTTGAAGCAGAGTCTGGCTCGTTCCATGATCCGACCCGCTCCGGTTAAATGAACCGAGAAATTTTTTTTTAATATAAAATATTCTGTAATTTTATTTTCGGGTGGCTGTTTTTGAACCCGTGAAACTGTTCATCGTCTCTCTCTTCTCTCTACGCGATTTATCGTGACTATTATGTGTGCTGCATACTGTAAGACATTTCTGTTTGGTTTTAATCTGTAACGCATAAGTATTTTTTGGTGGATGTAGCTAGTCATACTGAGTGTCTAGCGAACCACGTTATTTTCGGCGTTGATTTCTCGTTTTTTTGATTTTGTTGTGGATACTTGCTGGATTGGGATATATATTACTTATTTTTTGTGTTTTAGTTGTTTCTGTATCTTAATCTCACTACCGTGGAAGCGTAATTGCCCAACAATAGTGTTGACACCAAAAATGTTATTTGTAGTTGTGAGAGGTGTCCTATTAATTTCATTAATTTTTTTTTTAAATTCATATAATATAATCATATTTAATAATTATTTGAGTTTTTTGTTAAATATTGTTGAATTTTTTACATTTTTAGAGTATAGTATTATGATATACTCATTTTCTTTTTTAATAGTGGTGTGTTTGAAGAATACATTATCATAAAATTAGCTCGCACCAAACTATCCCGCGAAAGTTGAAGCCCACGTCCTATAATGTGCAGGTGTTTTTGTGAGGGTGTCTGTTGTGGACTACTATGGTCTACAATATTTGTTTATGTGTGACCGTAAGTATACAAAACTATTGTGAGAGTTTTCAATGCTAATAACACATGCAAGAATATATGAGATTAAATAGCCTTCATATAATTATGAAATATTTTTCATAATTATATTAATTGACTACATGAGTTTCAACTGATGGATCACAATAACATTGCTCATTATATAAAAACTTCTAAACGTATGAATAAGATTTTTGACATAGTATCAATTCAAACTAATTTGGCTTGCAATTACAAACGAAAAGAGCAATTGATGGCTTTAATTTTGAATAATAGATATTTTGTGTTCATGGCTCAAATTTTGAACAAGTGAGAATTTCTCACACGATAAAAGGTAGAGATATCAAATGGATTTAGATGTGTGTCAAATGGGCCCGGCCAGCCCATTTTTTGGTGGCCCAATTGGGTCACCGTGCCGTGTCTAGCAGAGCCTGATACAGTAATAGTGTCGTGCATGGCCGACGGCACGGCTTGAGAACTATCAGCCTAGCCCGTACTCGATTCTTGCCTGGTCAAACTTGGTCGTACCTTGGCTTTTCCAGCTAAATTTTAAAAAAATCTAACTGGGCCCCCAAGCCAATCACACAGACAGTGCCTAGATCGGCATGAAGCACAGATCATGTTAGCCCGACACGGCACGAACCATGCCAAAGGTCACCCTGGTCCAGCCCTCAGAACGGTTTGCAAACCGGGCCGGGCCGGGCCGGTCCCAGCATGGGCTGCCCATCCCATTTGACAGCTCTAAATGGATTTAATGACCTAGCACATCCAACCTCTTGTAGAGGCACAGAGTAGCCTTGAACTCACGGGCCAAGCCATGCCTAATTGGGTGGACCACATGCCGATCATTCTAGGAGCTAAATACCTCTAATCAAACAAACCAAATTAAGATGTAATGAGGCAAATAATAAACCATCCTTAAAAAACACCAACAAGAACTTTTAATCAAATCAACTCATGGGAAAACAAATCAAAACTATATCATTACGCTCAAAGTGTAAGGAGCAACAATGATAACCAATGACATCCGCAATGAACAATGAATAACCATGTCATGATATTGTGTTGAACTTGACTGGGAGAAAGAGCCCTTGACAGGATTAGATGTCCTTAATTCAAATTAAATATCTTTAGTTAGGACTAAATGCCATTGACCGCGACTAAGTGTTCTTAGTTTGTACTAGAGGTTTTTAATTAGAATTAGATATCCTTAATTGGGGCTAATTGCACTCAGTCGGCAATAACTAATCCATATAGATATTTTGGATACCCACAATACTTTTTTTTCATGTAGTCATATATAGTGGAATAATTAAACTTACTTGGGAATAGAAAAAAATACATACTTTTTAAAATAATGTGTTTTAGGATTCCAATCACTAGATTGTGCACTTTTTCCTATGTATAGCAAGAGTAAAAACTATAATTATCATTCAAAAAATTTATATCATGATGGGATGAGTCTGACAAAAAGTTAATAAAAGTTATAACATAGTAAAGAGTCATTACTTGAGTATCTAAATACAATAATAATGTACGACTACAAATTAAGTTGAATTAGCAAATTTTAGTACAATTGTAATATGTATAGCAAGACCCAATTTTGATCCTTGCCCTACAAGCACAACACACCTCAAAAGGAAGGCAACCTGACATGATCCCACTATGCGGTGAACCATGTTATAACGGGTTGAATAGCCAAAAACTAATAAGGATTAAAATATTTATTTCGACGTATATATTGATATATGAAATTTATGAATATTTCAAAGATATATATCAATGGATATATCAAAAATTTTCATTATTAAAAATTAGCATGTCCAACCTTACTCATGCCTAAGCACTACACCCTAGTGCCTAATGACACACAAGGTGGGTCATGAGACAGGTACAAATCAAGTCATCATCATTATGTAGTTCTTAAAGAGAACCATGGCATGATCAATGCTTGTGAAAATGCAATGTAGATCATAGTCAAAACCATACCTAATCAAGTCGAGCATCATTTGAGGCACTGGCACAATCTCGGCATGGGCAAGTGCCATGTGAACCTTGGTCCTAACTCCAACCCATGCCAAATCAAGTCAAGACATGTTCTAGGGCACAAACATGGCAATAAGGGTGAGAATGGGTTTGGGTCAAGAAATCGACAATCCAACATTATCATGACACATGCATGGATTAGGGAAATGAGGTGCACGTAGGTCAACACAAACAATATGCAGGAAACCCCTTCGGGTACAACAAAGCAAGATCAGAGGATTCATGTTGGGGCAGCCCACATGGCACATCCCTATAGAAGGCAGATCGTACCATGTCAGGCTAGCCTTTTGGTGAGTTGATCCATGAGCCAAGCCAAAATACTTAACATATTGGATACCTCACTTTAATAATAGAGAAACTTCTTATAATTAACAAAAAATATATATTTTAATGGATTTAATTTTATTCAAAATCATCTAAATAATTTGAAATACTTAAGACATTTTAATTTTGCACTAGCATATCATTAATATACATTTTCAAAATCTTATCTAGTTAATAGTTAGAATACCTTGATAGACTATCTTTAATAAGTAACTCCAATATTATTTTAATTTGAACTTTATAATGTTTTAAAGAAGCTTGTATGAGATGAAGAATACGACATGTTCAAAGTTAGAAAAATACATTAGGATTTAATGATGATCAAAGAAAATAACTAAAAATATAATGAAAATGTGATACTTGGATAGACCTTACCCAAATTAGAAATGTCAAATAAGTCATTTCATCACAACTCTAAAAATGGACAATCCAACATAGCCCATTAGCACACCTTTTGATCAGGTTGGGCAAGGTCATGCCAAACCTGGTCAGGCCCGGTCAAGCTAATTTGGATTCAGTCCAAGCTAACATAGTTCATTCCAGACTAATATGGATCATGTCCATGCTAGCCTGTTTGACCAAAGACCATCATATCGGGCCGTGCCATGATGCACCTCTCGGTCAGCATAAGGTTGGTCTATGCACGACTCTGAATCAAGCCGTGTCATGCCAAGCACAATTCAATCATACCGTGCCAAGCAGGGTTGAATCATATCATGCCAAACCCGACTAAATCATATCATGCCCATGTCACCCAACCCAGTTGACACATTTAACTCAAATTGGTGAAAATCTCACAAGTTCTCTATTTTTTGCCTTTTTCAACAATATCACTATGTCAAGAAATTGAAGTACCCAATCTCATAAATGAATTCATCATTTGAAATATTATTAATCACATGTGGTATATTCTACTAATATTTCAGATTGATACATCTTATTTTCTTGTCTTACTAATTAGGCTTAAAGGAGCAAAGTGAGCATGTGAAAAACCAACAATTAATTTATTATGAATATTTTTGAATGTTTTCAAGTGAAAATGTTTACATTTTTATGAAGATTTATTTTGGTTGATTTTTCTCAATGTTGACAACATTGAGCTAACAAAGCGACTTAGTTAAATTCATTTGTTCCAAGAGGCCTGCCATTGCTAGATCCCACTGTGCTACATATTGCAAAGCAAGAAGATACAATTTTATTAGAGACTAGACTTGTGTGATTTAACTCTTGTTGTGATTTTTTCCTCTAGTCATGTTTGCAATGATTACTTATAACATTGTTGGGTTACTAATTGGCTATTGTACAAGTTTATTTATCTCCTACCAATTAAATAATTAATCAAATGGTGGTATGCCATTGCTAGTTTCCATGACATGTAACCATGTCCACCCCATTATTGCATTGTGCAATCCAAAATCTTTGATGATAATGAAACATACTTGATGAGTAATCGAACTAACTTTTATAGGAAATACAACACCTTGCATGATCATTTTGATGATTCTTTCAAATCCAAAACAAATTGAATCATGCAAAATTAGGGCATTAATTTGATAGCTTTATTTGGTTATATCATGAATGAGAACATTGGACCATGACGATCAACCAGATCAGTCCAATTCTTTCAATTGAGCTGATATCACATCAAACCAATATCGAACTAGCAAAATCAATTGATAGAATAATAATCAACAAAACTGCCTAATTTTTAGGGAACCACCCCAAATTACATATCCACTTAAAAAATCATTTTTTGATGGACGATGAGATTTGAACCCATGACATGAGGGTTATAAAATATCTCACTTAGCACTTAGCCTACTTAGCACATTTCATTTTACTTGCATAATAATATTTTAAATTATATTCTCATTAAAATAATATTTTTATAAATTAATTATTATTAATTATTTTATTGTATATCTTATTTAATTACTTACTAAAATATACAAATTAATATTATAATATTTTAAATAGATCTTTTTTATATTATTTATATAATAATTAAATATATATAAATATATATAAATATATATATATATATATATATATCATTATTTATTTTATATTATTGAATATTTTCATAAAAATATAATTATAATAAAATTATATTTTATTTATTTCATGATTTTTTGAAAATTTTCCAAATATTTTTATGAATTTTCAATAATTTTTATATTTTGGTCGATATTTTATTGATATTTCTCATATACCCATAAAATTCAAGTATTACATATTTGTAATTGTCAATATTTTCATCTATATATGTATATATAATTTTTTTAATTATTTTTAATTTTAATAATATATGAATTATATTTGTGACAATAACAATTCAATAGCAATCTTGCAGCCAACCTTACTAGTGAACTAAGAACAATAAAATTAAGATAAAATTATTAAAAAAATTATAGATATCTCAACATTGTAAGGTCCGACTACCAACCTTATATTTGTGACAACATCAATTCAGTTACCAGTTTAATTTTCTCAACATTGTTTATACAATACAACTAACATTTGTAATAGATCCATCACACAGTAATGATCTACTAATATTCTTTAGACAATAAAATTATAGATATCTAGATTCGGTATCACAAAAACTTGAAGCATAATGACTACCCAATTGAGACTCAACGACAAAAATACAATATATCATCAATTAAAATCTTTTTATTTGGATTAGTAGATTCTTGAATAATATAGGCATAGGGCCTAACTTCAATACCTCCCAATTCCCATCATACATCTCTATCATTGAGTAAAGTAGCTCATGTTAAATTTCCATTAGACAACAAGTGCAGTTTTGGTCATGCTAAAAAATGAGAATTGGCACATTTGGCAGTCACCCTCATGAAGTCTCAAAAACATAAACTTAATTAGTCATAATCAGCCTCATACAATTATAGAATCAATAAATAGTATATAAGAAACCTACTAGTTCAGGCAAAAAATTAAAATTTATAGGTAGTTCTCCTAGTAGGCACCTGCTAATTTCTTTGTTACACCAAACTGAAATGGACAAAAAATATTGCCCAGATCTGAAAAATTATCAATTTCAAATCAGAGCAAAGAAAGAGTCAGAACTTCCCACAGCATAGCTTTCAAGTTTCAACCGGGCAAACCAAGCAGATAAAAATGATCCTTCTAAAATTTTATTCGATTAGATACCACCAGAGTTGAGATTAGCGATGCTGGCAGTGATGAGCACGGCGTTCAACAGTTGATCAATGGGGTTGATCACTCGTTACATGGAAATAGGCTACGCAACTCCGAATTCAAAGTAACAGCACAATTACCTGATTGGCTTTCTCCTCTCCCTTGCGGCGTCTCTCTTCTTCCCTCTGTATGCTCTTCAATTCCTTCTTTCTCGCACTGCCACCATTCCCAAAATCCAATCAAACACCAGACGAAGGCCAACAATCATTAACCCAAAAAAAAAAACTAATAAATAGTCAACAATTAATTTTCGGTAATCTCAGCGTCTCTGAAAAATTATACTGAATTGATAAAGAAACAATGTTTCTCGTTGTCGATTATAATGTGGGAAAGAAATTACTTCTTGCTGATGCTTCCGGGAGGAGTTGAATCATCTGGAGACATCGTTAAATCAGAGAATCCCCTCGTTGATTTGAAAATAGAAAAGTTCCACGGGATGTTCCGGTTTGCTCTATGACAGTCACCCAGATATCGAGCGGAGACGCCGAAGGCGAGGCAGATAGCAGAACATAAATGGCGCGAATTCCTGAAATCAGAGTTAACTAGTCGGATTGAGAAAGGCTGCACCAGGGTTTTTATCTGACGGCGTAAAAGAGCCACCTTTCTTGATGCAAAATCTTAGTTTTCCGAGATTTTATGTCACGTCTCACGTGTGTGTTTGTGTCTCAAAAAACTTCAAAAAAAATAATAATTTAAATTAATAATCTATCTTTCCCAACTTTTCTTTTATCAATCTCATATTTTCATTAACTATGAATGATCTTTGCCCCATATGGTCCCTTCTTATGATGCATTTCTCTCAAAAAAACTCATTAATGAACAAATAGGCATTATATGTCTCTTCCTCTTCCAGCCAGTTCACATGTTCATGCTCATGCTCATGTTCATGCTCATGCTCATGGTCATGTTCATGTTCATGCTCATGCTCATGCTCATGTTCATGCTCATGTTCATGTTCATGTTCATGCTCATGCTCATGCTCATGTTCATGCTCATTTTCATGCTCATTTTCATGCTCATGCTCATGCTCATGCTCATGCTCATGCTCATGCTCATGCTCATGCTCATGCTCATGCTCATGCTCATGCTCATGCTCATGCTCATGCTCATGCTCATGCTCATGCTCATGCTCATGCTCATGCTCATGCTCATGCTCATGCTCATGCTCATGCTCATGCTCATGCTCATGCTCATGCTCATGCTCATGTTCATGTTCATGCATCCTCATCTTTTATATCCCCTGCATCTCTTTCCTAACCAAAATGTGAATTGTTCTTGTTTTCTATTTCTGATTGTGTTGCATTTCCTTCATCATCCTTTTCATTCTATGTATCATCCATATCCTCACTGAAAGTCAGTCTGTCATTTCAAACATAACCAGTTTTTCATTAGTAAATCCTCACGATCATTCTTTCTTAACCTAATTGTTTGTCTTCCATTCATTAATCTTCCATTCTCATCATAGGCTTGTCTCAATCAATCCCTTACCTTTGTTCTAATCTCATCATCATCTACCTTAATTGAATATTAATGATCATTCTTTCAACCCTGACCTAGCTGATCATTTTCCCTTTGTAATTCCATCATTATTGTTGTTGCTCGAGCCTTGTTCTTCCCTAATTTCCATTCTCTTCATCTTCATTCTTATATTATGGCCATTAGTTTCTCTCTATGATTTCCTCATATGTCCTGATTGAGCATTGATTATTGTCATTCTCATTGATGAATCTAGCTTGTGGTGATGGTATTTAACTTTGTCATTAAAAGAACGAGATGAGTTAGACCCATATACATCTGATAGTTGAGCTACACTTTGAATTATAGTCGAGTTATTACGTTTAGTCATTTATATGATGGCATGTATAATTTTTGTGTGTTATGGTATGTATACTTGTTGTATGTAATTGCATATATGATAGTCGTATGTGATGGAATATATGATGGTTGAATGTGATAACCTGCATGACTATCGTATGAATTTATGATTAATTATCAAAAATTTACAATTTTCACAATGAATATGAAACATCACATTAAAATAGATTTTTATGTTTTAAGATAAAATATTTTCTTAAGAGGGAGTTTACATTTTATTTAGTTTCCTATTTATTAGTTTCTGATTTTGGAATTTTGATAATTAAACATATATATTTAAAACCCTCATGCTTTCCTAAAAAACAAAGCAGGTGAGTGTTAGGTATTTAATTTATCGAACATTCTAGTATATTTTGATAGTTGAGAATTATATTTATATATATATATATATATATATAAGATGAATATGTGTTAATTATATAATTTTTTGTATTTTGAAGAACTTTGATGAATATTTGTAAAATCAATGAGTTTTTTGAGGTATCTAGAAGAGGAGATATATCTATAATTCTTTTTTGAATTTGATATTTATTCTTAGCCAAAACTCTATCTAATTGATCGTTGGAAAAAAATTGTATGACACCACCTTACATACTTGTTAGCACAATTTTTCAACTGTGCGACACATTCTCAATTACTGTGATATTATTATGAAGTCAGAGTCATAATTAGCTCATAAAATGTGTATGGCTATGACATTAATTCTCTATAACAACAACTAGCTACCACACTAATGCTCAATGTCGCATCTTATTTCATAGAGTGGTGACTTTATCTTTATATGGCTCGATATTTTTAAGTCACAACCACAATATTTTTACAAAATAATAGCTTCAAAGCCATGATAATTATTTAAAGTCATAACTTTTGAGACACTAAATATTATAAAAGATATTATTCAATTACTAGTATTTTCGAGGTCGTGACTCTTATCTTCAAAGGAATACATAGCTATGACTTATACACACAAGTTAAGTACAAATACCACAACATCCTAGTAGTATGGTGGCAATATGTTTATACGAGATAATAAAATGTCAATATCATGGCCTCCACACAACTTCATGGCTATATAATAATACATCGTGGTCATCTATGGACTACACATAATTAAAGCATGAAGTCACAACCATTTCACCATGCAAGAACTTTGAGTCACAAAGAGATTAGGCCCAAGTTGATGTCATTGTCAGCACCGCAACCTTGCATTATAGAAAGATCAAGATGCTAAATAGAATCATGTCATATTTTAGAGTCACGATCTCAAACTAAAGATATGAAGATCAAAATTTTAACTTTCAAATGAAAATCTTGACTTCCTACTTAGATTAATACACAGTTACTCGAGTATAAAAGTGAAAGTTAGAAAAATTTCAAAAATACTCATTTCTTCTTCTTCTCCCTTGTGAAACAAGCAAAGCGACAGCAACTACAAACTTTTGGATCAATTTTTATCCTCTCTATTAGTTCCACAAGTAAGCAAGAGACATATGAAATATGAAAATCTCTATAGTTGGGGAGCATGGCTTTCAAACCCTTCTCCTATAAAGATTAATCTAGGAATTTATATGAAATCAATAAGGTCTAGGACTTGTATGATTTGAATAATGTGTTGTAATTAGTTTAGATGATTGATACATTTATGGTTTGATTATATTTTATGTTATGAATATTTATAGTTGATGTCTAAATATAACTTGAATTAGGGTTTTTACTAATGGTGAGTTTGTGCAAGATCATAATGGTAGAAGGTGACATGTAAACTATGAGACTCACTCATGCATGTGATAAAAAAATAATGACATTCCTTCCAATTATGATGCACAAGATAAACCTATACATAAAATCACAAAGTTAGGGCATGTTAATTATTGTGAGTATAACACTTATAAAGTAAGAAGCACAAACACTTTTGCTCTCTAATTTTTTGTACACATCTTATAGAGACTGATTCTCAATTGCAGTGAAAGTTATTCAGAATGTTCTCTTAGGAGGTTAACCTTTAGTTTGGGAGTCACATAATTACCAAGGAGAATGGTGACATGCAACCCTTGAGACATACATAAGTGTTTGGTGTCTTACAAAGAGCTGATACTCACATCTCACTATGAGTTCCTTTTACTTATATAGTTCCTACTAGTATAACTTAAAGAAAGTATATATTAATTATGCGAGTATAGTACTTATGAAGTTGAAAGTATAAATACTTATAAATCATGTCAAACATTGGTCTTCTTGATAAAGGAGACTAATGAATAAAAGTATATATACGAAGAAACTATTAGAGGTAGTTGATGAAGTTTTTTTAAAATTATGGTATTGTTAATGATCCTCACACATTTATAAATTATAATCTTAGTAGTAATATATAAAGGGGAGAGCTAGAGGGGACCAATATCGAGAAGGCCCCAATGGTGATAACTACCTCATATACCATTAGGGTAAAAGGTCATTACATAATACCTTAACTTTTCAATTTTGTCCAATAATAATATACATCGAATAATTTAATGACATCACATAATTAAAATAGATGAATCCTTGACCTAAAATTATTTAACAATCTGATTATTTATTATACTAAAATTTAGTTGCCTCTTGTTGAATAAATTAATTATCAATATAATCTATCTATATGAGATTGATTTCAAGATGAAAGTCAATTATACTATTTGTATGACAAATATACTCGTAGATCTCAATTGATGAGATACTCTTATTAATTAACTTCTGGGACATTACCTAGCTAATTAAGTTAGGTGGAGTAATTAAGTCACAATAATGAGAGAATTTATCTAGTTTAAGTCCAATTGTCTATATCACTAGTTTGTAAGTGACACAAATTAATTAGTGTTGGTCTTAGTGCCTTTCTTCCTATCAAATAATTAATTGGAAATATCATTTAATACAAATTATCTTAGGAACAATTCTATGAATTATTAAAATGAATCATTTTATCATACTAGGGATTCATTTTAGAATAAAAAGTCTATAACTAAGTAATAGTATACACTTAGTTATAAATAATAATATCTTCTCTATCTGAGTCACTATTTTTATTTATAAGACAAACAAATTCAACTATTTAATTTTGTTTGGTATATACTACAACCTATATAACAAAATTAATATAAATTAACCAATTTTTAAATTGAGGCATATTATTTGTGGCGTATCAAGCTGATTATAGATTTGTTTAAATATTGGAAGAATGAAATTAATATTTAAGATGGAATTCAAAGTTAATGAGCTCATTATAATTTTCAAGTTTTAAAATGACTTTCAACCCACTCACTGTTATCCTCAAAGAAAACAAACTCTACAGGACAAATTATATAAACTAAAAAAGAAATATAGATATTGTTCTAATTACTAAAAACTATAAGTTTGTGCTCAGATCTTTTCCTAAATAAACCTCGTGAAAAGACAATCAAACACTAAGCTAAGCCTTACGAGGAGTGGGTCAGGGCTGATGAAATGAGAAGATGATATATTTTGGCCTCATTGTCAAATATTTTTGCAATATTAGCATCAATCTGTGCCCGTCGAGCTCCAGCAAGCTCGACAACTAGCTCATGGAGTTTGATGACAAGCTTTTGGTGCTCGACCACGAGCTCGTCGATGGGAGAGGATGAGGAGTGAGGACCGAATGGATTTAATGAAGGGCAATCTAGGATTAATGTGGTGAAGTGTCCCAAACCTTAATTTCTTAAGAGTTTGGTGTTTTTTTTTTTAAATATTAAAATATCAGGTTCATATTTTTTAAATATTTCTGAGGCAGCACCTCAAAACATAATTGCCCCTTTTAATTATGTAAAAAATTTTAATTGGTGTGTGAAAAATGAAAACCAAAATGAGCCAGTGACTAATCGCACCATCATACTGTCATCGCACCAGTCCAACCATCAACCAGTCCTCAATTCAGTTCAGTCCTGCCAATTAGGTCGGTACCTCATCGAATCGGGATAAAACCAACAATACCATCAATTGAGCTAGTGGATGGACAGAACTGCCCAATTTTTAATAATTTAATTAATATTAATTATTTTATTATATATCTTATTTTATTAATTATTAAATACACAAATGGTTTTTATATCATTTATTATATATATATCATTTATTTTATATAAATAATTAGACATAAAAATATAAATATAAATAAAGTACATATGTATACACACACACACACATATATATATATATACACCATTTATTTTATATTATTAATCATGTTAAATTAAATAAAGGTTGCATTAATAAAACTTACAAAAAATAATTTAATATGTATTTTCATAAATCTTTAAAGAAATTCATATTTTATCAAAAAATTATTAATATTTTAGATATATCCATAAAACTCATGTATTATATATTATTATTCATCTATATTAACATTTTTATAAGTGTGTTTTTTTCATTTTAATAATACATAAAATACAATTATGATTTCAAAATATTAATAACAATTACTTCAGATAAAAAAAAAACTAGGCTCAACTTAAATCAATATTGGGCCTATTCGGGAAAGGCCCAGCCCATGGAAAAGAGCAAGTAAATCACAATAAATAAGCACCATGGGTCCTAAATGGGAAAAGCCCAGGTCCCAAACGATTACAGCTACAAAACTGTAATATTTTTGAAACTGAAAATCACAAAAAAAAAAAAAAAACTATTTTAATCTGTTTTCTCTTCAAGCCTCATCTTCTTCTTTCTCTTCTCCTTTGAAATTGACAACTCTTGCCCTTGTCGAAGGCACCCTTCCATCTCAGCAACATCCCTATTCTTCTTCTTCCTCTTGTTCTTATTTTCAGTCTCTAGAGCAGATGATTCTTCACCTTGCTGCACATCATCTCCATCACCATCTCCTTTCATGTCTGTTTCTTCATGTTCTATCTTCCTCTTCTTTTTCTTTTTTCTTTTTTCTGCACCAACAGATTCTTCATTTTCAGCTTCTACTTGTCCATCACGTGCCACATCCATTTCATGAGCTCTCTCAGTCTTCTTCTTCTTCTTCTTCTTTTCCATTGTCAATGGTAGATCAGTTGCAGGTTGGTCAGTATCAGAAGGGTGAGAGACAGTCATTTTCTTTCTGGTTTCTGATTCTTCTGCATTTCCAGATGTTGTGATTGTTGCGTCATGGGCAATTATAGAATCAGCAGCAGGATTGTACGTCTGTTTTTAGATTTGATTTGCACATCAGAATATGTTAGCGCATTTGTTGGTTTATAGAACAACGTAAACAAACAAACAAAAAAAAAGATTGTGTCAGTGAAGAAGAAGGGGCACCTTGGCAGGAGCAATCATGGCAGAAAGATGATTCTTCTTGCGATCTTTGTCATAAACTTCTATCTTTGGCTTGCCTTTAGCAGAACCAGCAGCACGGCTCAATTCTCTCCCTTCCAGATTCCTCAGCCTTGCTTCCAGCTACACAAACACCAAATCCATTCCTCATGACACAAAAAACCCCCAAGGGGACCAAAAAAAAAAACACCCAAAAACAGCAGAAAACAGAAGAAAACAGCAGAAAGCAGCAGAAAGCAGCAGAAAGCAGCAGAAAGCAGCAAAAAGCAGCAGAAAACAGCAGAAAAAAAGCAGAAAAAAGAGCATCATATCGAATTGCCTTGGCACGGTTTTGAAATCCCATGCTGCTGTCTTGATCATCAGCAAGAGCATCATATCGAATGGCCAAAATAGCCTTGGATGCAAGAGAGCGGGCAATTTTTCCTTTCATTTTAGGGGCAGCTTGGCCAACTAGAGAAGCATGATATAGGAGCCCATATTTTGGGGTTGCATGTTTTGTCTTGAGAGCTCTGAAAAGGGCCTTTTCGGCACCAAGAATCTGGACTGTACTCCCTGGCTGCTTTGCCAGGTTCAATAAACTGCCTCCATGGGCAATTAGCCGAGCACCCACCAACTCCCCCACCAGAGCTGTCAAATTTGGTGCAACAGTGTTCATCCTGCTCTTCAAGTAATCGTAGAGCTGAGCTCTGTAAGAAGAGAGCGACAGCACTTGGTCACAGAGTTCTTTTATGGTGACAAAATCAGCCTCACTGACTTCAGTTCCCATGGATATCATAGCTGCCTCCTTCAACTCTGCCTCAACTTCTTCCGAAAGCAGCTGCAAATTCCAAAAAACAACCCATCACAACACAATCAAAAAAACCCTAAAAACAAAACCCATCACCTATAAGACTTAATATAGTAAAACCCTAAAACTAAGTGTAATATGAATCAGAACTAACCCTAATCACAAATTATTACAAAAAGAGGATGGCAGTTAGAAACTAGAAAAAAGAAGAACAAAATAGAAGGTATAAAAAAGACTCACTTGGGAGAAATCAAGCTTTTGGGCATTGTCGCGGCAACTCATAAATTTCACAACTTTGGCATAGAGTATGTTGTCTTGTACAATCTTTGCAAGCTCGGGAAAGTGCCAACCATACCATTCCTTCACCCTCATTGAATAGACGTTCAGCTCTTTATCAAGGTCATCTAGAAGACCAATTGCCTGAATGATCATCGTATCCACCTAAAATGGAACAACTGAGCACCATGATAACCAAGAGCCAGATGCAGCTTTAGATAACAATTATCAGGAAAGAACAATGTGACTACCTTATCGGGACTAAACTTCAGCTTGTACCTAGAGAGGCTATGGGACAGACCCAAGCTCATGGGGGCCAAATCTTGGACTGCGAGACCAGATATGAGTTCAGTCAGCTGGCTTCTAAGACCTCTCATCAACTCCATTACAGCATTATCATGAACGCAGTCTATTTTCTGCAAAAAACAGTGGTTCCGACCTAAACAAAAGGCATCTCCATAGCAAACAATGATGGCGATTACTTATCCAAGAGAAGCAGCACCAGATACTCAGGCATACCAGTTTATCCTTGATGATATTTCCAAGCTTTGAATCAGCCACAGCTAGTG
This sequence comes from Sapria himalayana, assembly GCA_029783825.1. NCBI lineage: Eukaryota > Viridiplantae > Streptophyta > Magnoliopsida > Malpighiales > Rafflesiaceae > Sapria > Sapria himalayana. Next base: position 1,995,455 of record JAREIK010000182.1, on the reverse strand, counting down.
ACTCTCCTTCACAGTGAGTCCGTAAGAACTTTCGCAGACTTTTGCTTGGCTGGCTATCGATGATTTTTGTTGCTGCTTCCAAAGCTTCTGCTGTATTATCGAACTTTGAAAAGGCTTTCAACTTGACAACCTGAAAGAAAGCTAAAACATGTAAGCTAGAACCATGGCAAAATCCAAATCGAAATTAATAAACGTCTCCTCCTCCTCCTCCCCTTCCTGCTGTCATCATCATCATCATCATCATCATCAGTTCATCACCATTCCAGGAACACTTTTTCAACAATATATAAGCATATAACGAGCATCGTGAGTGAGAAAAAACCTTTCTAGCAGAATCGGGACATGAAAACTCTTTCCACAAGTCCTACAAAGGAAAAACAAATCTGAATAAGAACTCTGAGAAAAAATTTGCGTGATTCAAATCAGATTTGATTTTCCATACCAGAACAGTAAGACATTTATTCTGCTCAAATTCTTACACGGTTTCAGTAGATGGCCAGAAGAAACAAATAGAAAACTACCTGAACTTCAGAAAGCTTTCCTTCATCTAGCACTTTAAAAAGCGCAAATCCTGCAGGAGTCTCAAACAATACAAGCATCTTTTGGTTTCAGCAGGGCAGCGAGCACGATCTGGTTCGCGGCGCCGAGAAAAGCAGGAGAAATTGTATCGTCGAGGAAAGGATCAGCACGTTCAGAAATCGGCAGTTTTTATTGCATATGACCTAATATCACTGACGTTGGGCGGGCCAGACAAGGCTCCATGATAACGCCATTAGCGTGTCCGGGAGGGCAAGCTTTCCCTTACACGGAGAAGGAAGCACCTAGGGTTTAGCAAGAGAGATGAGAATTTTGTGTAGGAGGCAATGCGGAGGTGAAGTTTTAAGTTGTTCGAAAAAATATTGTTTTTTTCATTTTCTGAAAATAACATTTGCTTTGTTTTAATTATTCTCATTTTGATGTTTTATTTTTACGTCGGCAATATATATTTTTGAATAGTATTTTTTTTTAAATCTTGATTATTTTTTCAATGAATTAAATTTTATTTTCATTAATCTACATATTAAATTTAAAGATAAATATAATTAGGTAGATTATGTTTTGGCATACCATTTTAAAAAATATTAACAAAAACCTATATCAAAATTTTAATATTTAATTAATAATATATCAGAATATAAAATATTTACGATTTAATACACTCTAAAAAATAATATACACGTCATCATTTTATTAAAAAAATCATATTTTCAAAAACAAATTTTCCAATTTTTAAAAATAATTTTTGGAAAAAAAATCAAAAACATATATATATATATATGTGTGTGTGTGTGTGTGTGTGTGTTGGGTGGACTTATTTGTAAATATTTTTAAAATGGCATGCCAAAACATAATTTACCCAAGATAATTATTTTTTTAATTCAATAATCATTTTTAATGGAAATATAGTGATATTAAAAAATCTACAACACATTTATTTTTGGAATAAAAATATATATTCCAAAAAAAAAAGAATTCATATTAAAAAAAAAACATTTAAGGATTGAATCAACTCAGCCTCCCTATCAAAACAATTATCAAAAATAAAAACAAAAAAAAAATATTTTTAATTTTAAAAATTGCTCATGACAATTTAACATATAAATTGTTTTATTTATTTGCTGAGAATAATTAAAAAAAATATGTATTTTTAAATATCACAAAAAAAAATGTGATGAGAATTCAACAAATAATCATTATTATTTTTAATTCATGAGTTTTTCTTTTTCATAATAATATACTCAAATATATTCAAATTTCAAACACACACACACACACACACACACACACACAAGGAAAGCATGAAAACCCAAAAATGCCCTTATCACATTAATAATAAAATATATACAATATATTGTTTTCAAAATTTCAAAAACATATTATTTATATATATATATACATACATACATACATACATACATACATACATATTCAAAAATATATACAATATATATGTTATCATTAAACATATACATAAAAAATAGCATATATATATTTGAAAAGCATATAGTATATACATAAAAAATAGCATATATATTTTTGTTATCATTTTAAATAATAAAAAAAAAACTTAAATATTTTTAAAATGATAATGCAAAAAAAAAAAAAAATAGTGACAAATAATCACCCAAAAAATTAGTCAAATGGATATGAAGAGAAAATATGCCGCTTACATATTAGAGTGGCATAGATTGGGTGGTCTACAAGAATGCCTAATATACACTAAATCTTGATGACTAAAGATGGAGAGAATAATGTAATCCCAATATTAGCTAAACTCTGCTTTAGCTGAAGCCGCTAAAGTCTGTCTATGATGTCCGAAAGCTTCTTCTCCATTGCTCCATTTTTCTGAAACCAAATGAGGAACATCAGCAAATGTGCCCCCAAGGCAAATAAAAGATGAATTATTTTGATAAAATTTTAACAAGACAACAAAAAATCAATGTTTTATTGAACCAACTCATACGATTGAATCGACGAAACAATAAAATCAAGCAAGGCCAGTGATTAAGCTAGAAAAGTTACTGACAAAATCAGAGCAGGTAAGGGCCTCATCCCAATAACACTATAGACCCAACTGGCACACACCCAGTAGAGCTTATATCTGACATTCCTGAGGATCGAACTCGTGACCCCAAGATGAGAACACTCATCTTGTTACCAATCAGACTACCAAACAGTTGGCGACAATATTTCTTTCGTTCATTGAATTTATCTCAAATTTGATAAATCTAACCGACAAACAACATATAAGGCGTATCTGATATTTCTGAGGATCAAACTCATGATCCCAAGATAAGAACATTCATCTTCATTATCAGCCAGACTGCCATAATGTTGATGACAATAATTCTCTTGTTCATTGAATTCGTACTAAATCCAATAGATCCAATTGACAAACACCTTTTAGAGTGTATTTGACATCTTTAAGGATCAAACTTGTGATCCAAAAACAAGAACATTCATCCTTGTTACCAACCAGACTAACATGCTATTATGACAATATTTCTCTTGTTCATTGAATTCGTCCTAAATCCAATAGATCCAATTGACAAACACCTTTTAGAGTGTATTTGACATCCTTATGGATCAAACTTGTGATCCCAAAACAAGAACATTCATCCTTGTTACCAACCAGACTAACATGCTATTAATGACAATATTTCTCTTGTTCATTGAATTCGTCCTAAATCCAATAGATCCAATTGACAAACACCTTTTAGAGTGTATTTGACATCCTTATGGATCAAACTTGTGATCCCAAAACAAGAACATTCATCCTTGTTACCAACCAGACTAACATGCTATTAATGACAATATTTCTCCTGTTCATTGAATTCGTCCTAAATCCAATAGATCCAATTGAAAAACACCTTTTAGAGTGCATTTGACATCCTTAAGGATCAAACTTGTGATCCCAAAACAAGAACATTCATCCTTGTTACCAACCAGACTAACATGCTATTAATGACAATATTTCTCTTGTTCATTGAATTCGTCCTAAATCCAATAGATCCAATTGACAAACACCTTTTAGAGTGTATTTGACATCCTTATGGATCAAACTTGTGATCCAAAAACAAGAACATTCATCCTTGTTACCAACCAGACTAACATGCTATTATGACAATATTTCTCTTGTTCATTGAATTCGTCCTAAATCCAATAGATCCAATTGACAAACACCTTTTAGAGTGTATTTGACATCCTTATGGATCAAACTTGTGATCCCAAAACAAGAACATTCATCCTTGTTACCAACCAGACTAACATGCTATTAATGACAATATTTCTCTTGTTCATTGAATTCGTCCTAAATCCAATAGATCCAATTGACAAACACCTTTTAGAGTGTATTTGACATCCTTATGGATCAAACTTGTGATCCCAAAACAAGAACATTCATCCTTGTTACCAACCAGACTAACATGCTATTAATGACAATATTTCTCTTGTTCATTGAATTCGTCCTAAATCCAATAGATCCAATTGACAAACACCTTTTAGAGTGTATTTGACATCCTTATGGATCAAACTTGTGATCCCAAAACAAGAACATTCATCCTTGTTACCAACCAGACTAACATGCTATTAATGACAATATTTCTCTTGTTCATTGAATTCGTCCTAAATCCAATAGATCCAATTGAAAAACACCTTTTAGAGTGCATTTGACATCCTTAAGGATCAAACTTGTGATCCCAAAACAAGAACATTCATCCTTGTTACCAACCAGACTAACATGCTATTAATGACAATATTTCTCTTGTTCATTGAATTCGTCCTAAATCCAATAGATCCAATTGAAAAACACCTTTTAGAGTGTATTTGACATCCTTATGGATCAAACTTGTGATCCCAAAACAAGAACATTCATCCTTGTTACCAACCAGACTAAATATGTTGTACCATTTGAACGAGACTAATAAGAACATTCAACCCAAAATATGCAGTGCAATATTTCTTTTTAATTATATTAAAAGAAGTTCATAGTACTAAGGATGCAACTCGAGTCAAGTCAACATGAGCAACCTAAACCCATTTTGAACCTAACCCAAAAAAAGAAATTGTATTTGGGTTGTAAATATGCAATTCAACTCAACTCAATTCAACTGAACTAAACCCATTTTATATTAGCCTATTAGAAAAATTAATTTCATACCATAATTAGAACTTTTTAATTTTTATTTATTTATTTTTATAATTTTTGTTATAAATAATACAATTCAACTCAATTGGACCCAATTCAATCACAACTCGAGTTGGATTTGAGTTGAGATATTTCAGTTTGGGTTCGGACTCGTGTGAACATTGTCAACTCGAACACAATTTAGGTTGGCCCTCAACCCACCCGAGATGTAGCCCTAGTTCAGACTAAATAAATTTATTTTTTATTCCTAAATTTTTATGTGCATATGACAATCTATAACTATGAGACAAAATAATTTTGGACCATTGAATCAGATTATTATTATCTAAATTAGAATAATTTAAAATATTAATTTTATTTTTATTAAATTCACTAAGATTTATTTTATTAGAATAAATAGAAGAAAAACATTTTAGTTTATCTCTACCACTCTATTATGTAAAACAAAAAAAAAGTGTAGTGCACCTTGCAAAATAAAATAGCAGCCATCAAAACACTGGCAATTCACTTTTTCATTATTATCTGGATGCCATCGGAGACCAAATAAAGAAATTAATATAAAATTATAATCTATATTCTATACAATTTAAAAATTTTAATATTACAAAAATAAAATGATACAAAATAAAATTAAGAAAATAATATAAGAGCAGAGCTAATTAATATTTGATCATTTTTTTTAATGATTAATTTTATATTTAAGTGATTGTATTTATTTAACGAATGAGCATATATTTTTCTATATTTATGTATTTTTATAAAATAATAAAAACACAAATTTTAGAAATATTAGTGTTGTAATTACTTTCTCGAGCATAAAATAATATGCTAGACATCATTTATTGACACTTAATCTTATAAAAGAATTACAAATAAAATGAATAAATATTTAATTGAAATTATTATAATACTTTTTATTCATTAAAAATTTTCCTAAATAATTAAGGACAAAGTAAACTCTAAGTAAACTCTCTTACTATAAGTCTCACCTTATTATAATATATCTTTTCATCTGGATTTATTTTCATAATAAAAATTCACTTACAACTAATAACAAAGAAAATTTATCACTCTATCATAATTTGACATCATCTTCTATAAAACAACACTTTAGGGTGAAATTTAAATATCCTAATATTATAAATTAAATTAAAAAAAATTGAGAACCATAAAACATGCAGAATTAAATATTGAGAACAATTTCTTTATTTCTTATGAATAGTAATCAAAAATTAATATCAAGTCTCTCAATCTTTGGTTCATCAATGAACAATAAAAACACAAGGTATTACTTAAATTAAGAAATTAAGATTACAAAATAACTTTTGATAGATACTTTCATCTTGGCAAAAATATGTCTAAAATATTATTGTTGAGTCTAATCTTTTAGATTGTGCATCACCTTAGATTCTAATTAAGTTTAAAATTAATTTTTCATTTGATACAAATATTTTTATTAATACTACTAGATAATGAAAAATTATAAAAAAATTAATTATGTTATAATTATCTAACCAAATATATCATGTATTATTAATATAATATCACAACATATTTATACTAGTACATACTTGTTGAGAAGTCGCAACAACCTTTCATGACCATGATTTTACAAACAAGTCACGATAATCACTACACACCACAACTTTACCACCTAACTATCATAATTTCTTATTATGCAAAACATTCTTCATGAGTCATGACTGCAATATTATTTTGAAATATTAGTCATATAGGTTATAAAACACAAATTCAACAACAATATTTTTCAACATCGCAATAATAAAAGGGCTGTTTGATACAGTACTTAATTTATTCAAACCATTGAAAATTAAAATTTTCAATGGTTTTAAATTTTTAATGTATTTGATAAAAAAATTTTGGAAGCTAAAAATTAAAAATTTTAAGTAAAAAAATATTAAAATTTTTAAGTAGATAGAAACCTATTTAATGTTAAAGGCTAAAAATTTACCGCAATTTTTTTTAAAGTTACTATTTTATCTTTTTTTTTTTTCGTTTTCTCATTCATGCTACAGTTCAGTTTGTGAATCTATCTTTTCCTCCACTTTTCTCCACCACCACAAACTTTAACCCTCTTTCATGATTAATTTAAGAAAAGAAATAACAAATCAACTAGTTACTCATTTATTTTTTTTTTAATATTAAAAATTTGGATAGTTCTAAATAATTTAGATTTTATTAGTTATTTTTTAAATATTTTTATTTCTTTTTTAGATTTATGATTTATTCATGTATATATTTTAGTACTTTTATTTTTTATAATAATAAATAATTATAGTGAAAAATAAAATTTTATTAGAATTTTTATTTATGTTGCAAATTATGTAATACAATGATAATAAGTATAAATATGTAAAATATATTATTTTCCGCATTCAATTTTTACAATTATCAAATAATATATTTATCTTCAGCATTCAATTAACATTAATTTATCAAATAAATTTTCAATACAAATTCAACACTTATAAAATTCAACACTTAAATTTTTTAGCACTTATTTTTCCGCACTTTATTTTTTTAATTTTATCAAATGGGACCAAAGTGTTCTACAAAAATTCATGATATTTTTCAGTATTATAACATATTCTTCACAAAACAAAAATTACATTAAACGAGATATTTTTAGTGGCACCAATCTTTACTATTATGACTTTGTGTATCAAAAATAAATTACCACAATCACAATTATCTTTTTCATTGTGTCTATGTGCTCCAAACAGGAACTATCTTATTTGTGGTATTCTTTATTATTGTGCATTTGTGCTCCATAGATGATTCAAAAAAAATCCAAAGTCGTGATCTAAACCTTAATTCACAACTTCAACTTGAAGATCCACAATGATACATGACGAGATCTCGATGATATAAAAGAACGACTTAAAAACTTTTAAATGTATATAAGAGGATTTGATTTTTGAGATCAATAATGCACAACAATCAAAAAAGGGTAAACTCTAACCCCCAATTAGGCACAAATTCAAATCAAACACAAATAAAAATAGATTTAAAATTAAATTTAAGACCTAGATTTTCAGGTTATTTATTATTGAAAATCCTCGATTCAAAAAAATAATGCTTCAATTATCTCACATAAAATTTTCCCTAATGTCAGACTAATTAAAAATATAGGATTGATATATATATATATATATAATAATTATAGATTTATAATGTTCAATTATGAAATTTTTATATTTTCAATATTAATAAATATGAATATTAATTAGAACATAGATTTAAAATTCTACATCAAATAGATTTATACTTGTTAGCCCTAATGAAAAATAACAAATAAATCATGTAACACTCATAAAATTAGAATCAAAGAAAATGATAACCCTTTTATTCTTACTTTTGAGATTAACCTATATGTTAAAATCCTAAATTTATATAAGTTTAATAAATATGAGTAATGTTAATAAATCAAAAAATACTAATAAAATTATGATCAGTTCATTATTCATATTCTAAAAAAATTAATATTCAAATAATATGAGTTAAATAAAATATTTAAACTAAAAATTTTACAATAGTATAAGAGTTATATGTTAGTTGTGATATACAATAAAATATAAGTCATGAGACATATAAGAAGATATGCTTGAATGTGATGATTTCCTTTTGAAAGAATTTCATTGCTGAATCATTAGAAAGATGCATGCTAATTGATATAAATATAATACTTATGAAACTAAAAGATCAAATATAATTATTATCATACTATTTCACATCTTTTATAACTATTAAAGTTGATATATTATCTAAAAAAAGTATATATATAAATAACTCATGAATAAAATAAATATAATTTTAGTGATCAAAGATCAAAGACAACTACAAGAAAAACATCATTGATAGTGAACATATAAAATCAATAACCACCTTGTATGCCAAAGGGACAATAAAAAAATTAACATCATCTTACTATTCATTCAACAAATCAAATATAATGTTACCTCAATATTAAAAAAAAACTTATAATACATCAGAAAATAAACTAATACTAGAGTCTAAGTATCAATCTAATATTAAAATTTTATATTCTCAACTTGAGCATTAGTTAATTCACTATTAATTAATCAAATTGTTTATATAATTTATATGAGGTTAATATTTAAACTTACATCAATTTTATTACTTATACGACCTATATATTTATGATTTTTTATTGAACATATTCAATCATTCAATAAACTTTTAGTATCATGCCACAGATAATAAATTTTGACTCGATAACAAATAATTACAATATATAACTCAATTGTTGGCAAATAAACGTATAGGTGTCAAATGGGTCGTATCATGCCTACATGGCCCCCCTTTTGCTAGACACAGCACGAGATTGATTAGGCCGGCCTAGTACGGCATGGTGGCATGGTTGAGTGCAAGGCCATGCCGAATCGTGCATCCATGCCTACAAAACCCATAGTATAAAAATGCAATGGGTGGCCATTTTACATGACCAGCCAATTACAGCCAACCATGTAAGTAACATCCTACTTATGTGGCAAGATTTTTTTATAAATATTAGATCCTCTGGTCGAGCAATCACTCGAGTTGATAGACCATGCCACCGGACCAAACAAATGGGTCATACCTAGCTCAACACGAGACATGGCTCCTGCCAGCCCAGCATGGCACGAACCATGCCATGGGGCAACACGACCTAGCATGAAGCACGATTCTGGATCATGCCATGCCAAGCCAAGTACGACTGCACCAGGGCAAGCCTCGAACCATGCCCAGGCCGCTCAGCCCATTTGACACCCTTGAAGCAAATGAACTAACCAAGATTAGACAAACCATCAAATGACTTAGACACAACTATGAAAGAATTATTAGAGTGATAAGTATGTTACTAGATGATAATGCATCAAAAGACTTGGCAATTTAATGTGTAACATTCTTTACATGCATGCATTATAAAAATGACATATTATTTTATGAATTTAGAATCATAGTGAAAAGTGGAAGTACTCTCAAAGATTTATCATATTAATATTATGACATGAGAATCTACAACTATTGCTATACTTAAATCAAGTAGAATTAGTATAATTGGACATAACAATATCAACATAGTATCGATAAGAAATTTAAGAGAGCCGACTGAGATACTCTGAAAATAAAAAAGTTAATAGTGATTTATTCTTTCTATGAGATATTAAGACATACTTATGAGAGGTGAAAGACATTGCATCTTAAATTACGATAATTTTTTTGAGTGTCAGACACTACAATAGACTATTAAATCCTCTTAAACTAGATTCTACGTGAGCATATTGGTCTTGTTACAATTATACTTACGTAGGAGAAGCATTCCAAACTTCTATCATTAGGTGCTACCAACTCCAACCAAGATACTTTTACGTCAAATGATCTCTATGTTCATCACCTTATTCTAAATTCTTGGATCATAAATCTGGGAATAAATACTAATACAACATATACCCATATTTTTTTTTACTTCCTTTATAGAATCTAGGGCTTATAATATTATTTTGACTAATAATATCATTGTATGGGTCAGAGATATGGCAATGTTAATATTTGACATTTTCTTTCCATCATAATTTATTTATAATCAATTTTTATGCTAATAAACAAGATTATAATATTATTTTTTTCTTTTAATATCTCTATGCATGATCAACAAACTAAACAATAAATGACATGAAAATTAAACAAAGTGAATTATATATATATTTTCCACCCACAATTATTCCTTTTAATGATTATCTACTATTGACCACTAGTGAAATTCTCTCAAATGGAATATCTAATATTAAACAAACTGAAGATTTTAAAGTTCAATATCAATGGAGTAACATCAATTGATTGTAAGAGATGTCAATTATTAAAGTATACTAAAATTATCTATCCAACACATCAATAGGATAATAGAAAATACTCATTTCATTTGCTTTACTAAATTTTTTTCGAGATCCTATAGAACAATCACATATGATAGCTTAAAATATTTTATTAATTTTATTAATGATTATACTTGATATGCATGACTCTCAAAATTTTTTTAAAAAAATCATTTTTATGCAATTTTATAAAAAATAAAACTTAATTTAATTGCGTCATTATAATGTAGAGAAGTGATGATACTTTAGAATATACTTCTCATTTATTTTCTTATTTCTTTGAGAAATACTGGATAATTCATCAAATATCATATGCTGATACTGCTAGACATAATAAGATAATTATAATGAATAATTAATATCTAATTAAAATGACTATGCTACTGCTGCTGCTGCTGCAGCATAGTAAAGATATTTTTAGGAGAAATAAAAATAATTACTAATCTCCTAATCAACCAAACATCATCTTATGTTCTCTCATGTTATATCTCATATCAACTTATATACTTAATGAGAGACTTTTACTTTCAACCTAAGATTTTGTGTATTTATTTTATTCATGATCTTTTATCAAATAAAAAAAATAATTATACATGCCATCAATGCTTTCGTTGGAAACTTTTGTACTCCAAAAAAAAAGTATTACTCAATAGAAATCAAAAGAATCATTATAAGTATATTGGTTACTCCTTTATGAGTAACCAATGACCTTGCTCTTGCAATGACATTCGATACTACTAGCATTGCTGACTTTGATGAGAATATCAAGATATTTCATTTGAGTATTGTGTCAAGGAGATGAGTCAAGCATGAGTGTCTCACTAAACTTATAAGAAAGTACCCCAATGATAGAAAGATGATAGTTAGAGATTTAATGATTACAACCTAAAAGTATATAATAAATATACATGTTCACAACTTTCTTAAAATATATCTTCTATTATGTAAGCTGATCCAGTTCAGAGTAATGACTCTAACAACTCGATTATTCTCATTCTCATTTTAGTATAAAATATATATAGAATGAACCAAGAACAAGTTCTGTCTAGCATCTTTTGTCATAAATACTCCTATTCTCATTTTAGTATTATGTATTTTAATTTTTTTTATCTATCCTTGATAGTTTTAAAATTCATAATGATTTTTCCAAGATACTTAGTCATCTATCATAAAAACAAACTATATCAAATGAATCAAGGAAAAATGTATCTCAATATAACTTTCAACTGATCAACATTTTTTTATGTATAACCTTTACCATGTACATTCCAATTACTAGCTTACATGAAAGGTTTAGGAGCACCCAAATTATGTTATTATTTTTATTAACACATTTCACATATGAATTATATATTAACTATATGTAAAAAATATATTTTTTTATAATAATCTCGAAGAATAAATATTTATTTAGTAGCACGTATTTTTTTGTTCTTAGGAACATAAGCATATTGTATTAATTATAGAAGTCTTTATGGACTGAGGCAATCCTGTAAAATATTATTTAGCAAATTCTCTTCTATGCTTGTCACATTTAGGCTTAAAAGATAATGTATTTGACTATTCATTTTTTTAATATACATTAAGAAATCAATATATAATAATGATAGTATATATCGATGATATTTTGATTACAAAATATTAATTAAATATATTCCAACTAAAACTATTCTTACATATTTTGTTTCTGATGAAAATTTTGAGATGACTTGGATATTTTTTGGATATTGAAATTAAATACTCGAATGAAATGATCTTCACTTCTCTTAAAAAATATGGTTTGAATATTTTATCTAATATTGATATAACATTATGTGTACCTTTTGACTTATCATTTGATCTAGTTATAAACTTACATATGAGTACTAATTCTCTATTTGATTTCACCAAAAATTAAAAAATCATTAGAAAATTGAATTATCTGACAGTTACTAGATATATAGTACATATGTTGTTGATAGTTAAAATGATTTATTAGTTTCTTTATTCTCGTAGATATAATCATATGAACATATTTTTAAAGAATCTTAAACACGTCAAAAAAGTAATGACTTGAAATTTTAGTTACAAATCAAAAACATTGACGGCAAAAAAATATTCAAATTTTAATTAGACTTCAACAATTATGAAAAAAAAAATATGCTATAAGGTTTTATACCTTTTTAAATACAATTTTGTCTTAGAAAAATAAAATATAAACTATTTTTTTAAAATTCAATGCAAAGACAATACATAATAATGATGTTAATGTCTATTACTTGTAAGCTCAAATAAGTCAATTAATTCTTGGATAATTTTTGCTTGCTACTTTAGAGATCGATGACGTATTATGACAATCATATAACCAATGATAAAAATTTTCGATATATCCACCGATATATCTTCGATATATCCGTAAATTCTAAGTATCGATATATCCATTAAGACCGATATATCTATCCTTGATTGATGCTCATATACAAATACACACCGATATATCTTCGATATATCCGATATATCTATAAAATCCAAGTACCGATATATCCGTAAAAACTGATATTTTAATCATTTCATATAATCGATACATTATTGTCAACTCGATATTCCACGAGTAAATGAAAAATACTAAAATTATACTTCATATGAAAAAAAGATCCAAAACAATTTGATAATCACTGCATACATACCTATCAGCTAGCAAATTATAAACATTTTCATGAAGACTTTCAAATAATCAAATATTGCTTTCCTCTTTTATAAGTTGTGCTTATGACATATATTGATAGGAAGCATTAAGGTTTGCTTTATTTTTATTATATATTTTATTTTATTTTTTCATTATTTGGTAATACTCAATATGTGTGATGCCTCATATCATATATGTGGTGATTAATGTATTTTTAAATATAATTTTTCAATTAATTCCTATTGACTTTTAGGGATGATTCTTAGCATCAACATTAGTAAAAATGATAATCATGCATTTGATGATTCATTAAAGCCTCTTAGAGAATCTAAGGATCAACAACAAAGACAATACAAGTAAAGTTAAAATCATAAACATTCTAAAAATCAAAACTAGAATGCCATGTGTAACTACATTCAGTCAACACAAGTGTTTTCATGATACTACATAAAAACTCATATTGGTGAGCAAGTGGTTGTTTATTCAGAACCCTTAAATGATTGTAAATCAATGTTCGATATATGGCAGATAGATAGCACTAAGAGCAACTCCAACGGAAGTTGCCAAAAATGAGATGTTAAATATCATTTTACAACATTGAACATTGTTTTGGCACCCTTAAACATTATTTTTACTTCAATAGTAGGTGCCAAAATGGAGTGTCATTTTTATAATTAAATATTTTTTTATTTAAAATTACCTTTTTAACCTGGTTGAGAGAGCCATTGAGATGCACAGTAGCCATCAATAGCTATTTTGCATTCTCTCATTTCTCTCTCCAAAGTTGTTAAATATGGCACCCCAAGATCTTTGATGACATTTTGTCACTCTCTATTTCATCCCCGTTGGAGTAATATTTTTTGTGATTTGGGTATCATTTTGACAGTTACGGAGATGATACCCCTAATAGCAACTCCCATTGGAGTTGCTCTAACCATGCATTCTTTGACCAATATAGTTTTCATTCGTTAGTTCCTAATTATGATCTCAAAAACCTAAAAACATATATATTTTAGATTCCACATTTAAGTATTGATATAATTGATTATAATTTTCACTTTTCTTAGATGATTTTGTGCTAAATTTTTGCATAACTTAAGCTACAAATGGAAGATGATAGACAACAATTTTCTTACACACAATACACTCTTCTTTGAAAGAGTTAAACTAAGAAACTTAACAATAGCTTGACACAATGACACTTCCAATGGGAAGTAAGAGATAAGCTAGATGTATCTATAATACTTATATGGTAATGATGAAATAAACAGAGAAAATGAGCATGAAAGACTTACCAATCCCTTTCTCTCGTGATAATCATCCAAAGCCCATTGATACTTTGACTGATCTAATCCAAACCAGCGAGCCAAATGACTGTCTAAACAGGAATGTGCTGCAGAATAAAAGAAAAAACAATTGGTAGAATTCTTTCAGATTAAACAATGCCATGAGAAGTGAGAATTTCTGATGCCGAAATCTCAAAGATTTTGCATTGTTAAACAAAACAAAACAGCTGCACCGTTCAGATTATCAATCTCTACCAGTTAAGCTTGATTTTGATTTCTCTTATCTAGTAAACTCGAAGATAAAATACCAATCGAACAAGAAGAGGAATAAACCCACAAAAGCAAGATCGCTAGACAACAGATGAGCTACCGTTTTGAACTTTGATAACAGCATTTCTGAAAAATCCATTCGAGACTGGGTCTGAATAAGCATCCCTGGTGAACTGCAGTGGAGGAGTCTGTACTGGAGGCAAAGAAGCCGCCTTTTTTGGCGAACAAAAGTTATACCCATTTGAGGAAATCACCATCGGAGAAGAATGAGTTTCCGGCGAACCAAACACGGGGCCATTTGAAATGGGCTGTGCGTAAACAGACCCATTGATCACCTGTGGAGAAGCCGGTGCCTGAGGCAGGGAAGCTACTTTTTGGGGGGGACCACATCCGGGTTCCGGCGTAGGTGTAGATGGTGGTGTTATGAAAACAGTGTAAGGACCAAGTTTGCCAATCCTTGGGGGAGGAGTAGTGGTGTTCTTGTTGATCGGCATTGTGGACAAGATGCTAGAGCTGTCAGGTGGGAGGCGGCCGCAGTCCTGGGGGTAAAAGTTTAGCTCTGTGCAAAACCGCTGCCTTTCTCAGAAGTAGCTCCGGAATCTAATCGCCGATGAAACTTGTGGTCAGGTCATCTCCGGCCAGTAGCGGAGCTCACTCAGAGTAGCGTGGCGTGGTTTGTTTTTGTTGGAACAAGTTTCAGTCGAAATTATTGGTGACCATTGACCAACGATCAAGAAAGAGACGAGGCGCAGCGCAGACCATGCTTGTGTTGTGACCCTGCTTGGCCAATTATTTAAAAAAATAATAATTATATAAGTAAAATTATATTTTGATTTGGGAACAAATTCGAAAATATATATTATTTAGTTCAAAAACAAAAAAAAAGAATATTAAAAAATACACAAAAACCAAAAACTTAAAATATTTACCTTTTAGGATCCCAAAAAATAAAAAAATATACATCTATAAATACGCACTTATAGTTTTATATATAAACATATGTATTTGTAGATCCGTATATATACACATGCTATATATGTTTATATATATGTATATGTGTGTGTGTGTGTGTAAATATTTAAACACACACACACACACACATATATGTACATATATATATCTTTTAATTTTTAAAAAATAAAATTGTTGTATGATTTCTAAAAATAGTTTTGCTTGGTGTTTTTGGAGTTTTAAAATTACCGAAAAAAGAATTAAAAAAAAGCAGGAACAAAATCGAGTTTTATGATAAATAATTTATATTTTAGTAATTTTTAATACAATTTTTTAATTTGAAAAATATATCATAAATATTTTTGAATTTGGGTCGATTATTTTTAAATTTCATTAACATTGTAATTTTTTTATTTGTTATTAATATATTAAAATTTTTTATTTATATATAAATATTTATGCTATCCACGACTATTGAATATAAAGTTAATAACGTATTTAATAACAATTTTCTATATAAATAATATTAAAAATTATTATTTTTACTTATCATGCATATAGTAAAAAATTATTTAAATATATATTTATATACTATTCAAATTTATTGAAAATAAAGCTAATTTAAGATTGAATTATGTTTTATTATATGATAAATATTTATTTAAGATAATTATATATTAGTTTATCAAAAATAAGTAAATAAAAAAATTACCATTATTATATGATAATTATCCTCATTTTTTTTTAAATTTCTATACACTAAAATATAATTTCTCCTATTAAGTTTAATTACATCTTAATATATGAGTATAATAAATTCAATTTCATTTTTTATAAACATACAATAAATTATTAAATATATAATTATATTATAATGTTTAACAAATATTAATTATTCTCGTTCAAATATAAATTATCATAAAATCAAAAATATCAAACTATATTCAGATATATCATAAATATGTCACATACATATCTGGATGCATAATCAATAATGAATCTATTTTGATATTTAATTTCCAAAAATAATTTTTTAATTTCGTAAAAGAATATATTTATGGTTGACTGTAGAATTGAACATATTTTAGGAGTTGGTCTTGGATACGAGTCTGAGCGGGGAAGCCGACGGCTGCACGGACGAACAGATGGCCGCAGGAAAGACAACCGGAGCGGCGACATAGCAGGCACGCCGATGTAAGACGCAACATGCAAGCTTCAGAAACTCCTTTAATTATTATACTCTATGACATTAACTTTACAGATTCTAACAGCTAACCTGTGTTTACCTGGTCTCTGCCCTCGAAGTCATTTTCGCAAGGGATTTGTGGCATCGTTTACCCCCCTCCATTTGCGCTGCGTTGGTTACCGTTCCTTCGAACCGCCATTTCTGCATCGCTGGTCATGTGGGCGAGTTATAACTCGCTCTAAAATGGATCTCGATGGCCGGATTTCCCATCCGAGAAGAAGAAACTCTCTTCGCCGAGCGGGTGTTTTTCATGATTGAATCTGATAACCTCTTGGCGATCCAGCGTGCGCATCGCTTGTGATTTGCAGAAGCAGCGTTTCTATCTGAAAACAGCTACATGGTGCGTCAGATGTTCACGATGGCAAGCGCGTGACTGAGCGAGTAGGTGCGCATCACTTTTGCAGGTTCCATCAACGTATTCCGACAGAGATTTCTCTGCTGCTAACGATCCGTGCTGATGTGCTCTGGTAATTAGGTTATATTTTTATGTTAATATGATTGGAATGATTTTCCAAGACAGGGTCGACTGTTTTATTGCACAAACATGATCGAGCACGATCTTCGAAAAATACATTATGCTGGCTGATGTTTTGAATGATTCTCACTCGTTCTACGAATCGCTTCCCAACTCATCTGGATGACGCCCATTTCATCTCGCCGAGCTTGATCAGCGGCTCCTTTCAATGCAGGAAGTCTCGTTTGAAGTGAAGAATCTGCATCGACATTGATATTTGCTGTGCATGGATTCAGAGAAGGCACAAACATCGAGCCCAATTTACTTGAGCGTCCATGAAAAGAGAAAGCTTGTTTATGAATTATCAGAATGGGCGGGAGCTTCCGAAGTGATGAAATCATGGAATCGGCAAGAGATACTGCAGATTCTCTCTGCGGAGACGGGAAAAGAAAGAAAATACACAGGCTTGCCAAAAGTGAAAATTATAGAACAGCTTCTGAAAACTATATCCAGCAAGAAACTGAGCAATCAAAAGAGTGCCACGAACCCAAACCTGGAACCAACTCTGTTTCTCTCCCAGAGGCCTCTGAAAAAGCAGCGCAAGATCAGCAGCTCCGTGCAGTTATCATTTTCTGCAAATTGCAATGCTGCTAGCAGAGACAGAGATTCAAGCCAGATTTCATATTGCAAGAATTCAGCATGCAGAGCTAAGCTGAGACTGCCCAATATGTTCTGCAAGAGGTGTTCTTGCTGCATATGTCGGCAGTATGATGACAACAAGGATCCTAGTCTGTGGCTGGTCTGTTGCTCGGAGCCTCCATGCCAAGGCATTGCATGCGGCATGTCATGCCATCTAGGCTGTGCTTTCCAACATGAAAATTCCGGGCTGAGAAATGGTGGCCATAATCTAAGCCTTGATGGATGCTTTTTCTGCGTCGCTTGTGGAAAAGTGAACGACCTGCTCGGGTATGTCAGATTCATTTCTATCAAGAGACCATCTTTGTTATGTGATGCTTTATTGAAGAGAACTGCACATCATCTCCTTTCTTTGACTGATAATTTTATAGTTCATAATCATGGAGATTATGTTTTGGTATGATGATAAATATTTTCATTCTAAGTACAAATCTTGGATTAGAGATTCATCAGACGTAGTTTTTTTAAATTTGTAGCATTAGATATGATATTTTTTTTATATTTTTATATTATATATTCATATTTAATAATTAAATACCAACAATATAATATAGTCTAGTTGACAATTGGGCAAGATCACTCATTTATGAGGACTTGAGTTTGATCCTTAGGGATGCTGAATATGTGACCTAGAATATTTTTGCCAAATGCTCAATTCATACTGTTGGGATGAGTTGAGATCCTTATATGCTCTGATCTCAACATCTCATGATCATATATGAGGGCCTGAGAGATTATATGAAATGAGTTGGGAGGAAAGATCGAGGACACAAAAGATCATTTTTAAGAATTATATATTACTTATAACAATCTTATAAATGGTTGTATTGATTTTATGTATGTGTATACACACACACACACACACACACACATATATATATATATATAAACACACACACACACAAGATGAATTTGTTATAACATAAGAAATACATGATGATGATGATGATGATATATATGCATAACAATCATATAAATGATTGTATTGATTTTGTATATGCGTGTGTGTGTGTGTACACACATTATATAGTTGACAAGAAAGTGTACAACAAGATATACTTTCCCAAAAATGGTGTATTGGCTAATTTCTTTCTTCTTATGTGTGCATCATCATTGTGGATTGTTGTAGATGCTTGAAGAAGCAATTGATGATTGCGAAGGATACTCGGCGGGTGGATGTGCTTGCGTATCGAATGTCTTTATCTCAGAAGCTTCTTGCAGGAACAGCAAAGCATGCACATATCCTAGCAATGGTGGATGAAGCTGCAAAGAATCTCGAAGATGAAATAGGCCCATTAACTGGCTTGCCGGTAAACATGGGCAGGGCTATTGTGAACAGGCTTTCATGTGGACCAGAAGTGCAAAAGCTATGCAACCTTGCCATGGCGACACTGGAAAAGCTGCTTTTAGAATCAGCTCTTCCCCCTCCATGCCATGCAACAACAACGCAAGGTGATTATCATCTATTTACCAACTCTCCATCTTCTTCTGCCTCTCTCTCTCTCTCTAACACAGTAACACATATATATAGAGACACCATTTTCAAGAACAATAGATAGACTCTGAACATGGTGTCGATCACGTTTTTTCTGTGTTCTGTTCTCAAAATTGCTGTGTCCTATTGTTGAAGATGAACTTGCAGGTTCGAATTTGATTGATCAGCTGGCAGTGAGATTCGAAGACATACTCCCAACCTCCATTGCTGTGGTTTTGAGTTCTGATGGGCCTCCTGCTGATTCGATTCTCCACACCCTCTGGCATCGCAGATCTTCTGATGAGTGCTATCCGTCTGAGCCAACAGGCACGCTAGTTGGGCCAAATGCAAGATTTCTTGTCTCTGGCTTGGCGCCTGAAATGGAGTACCAGTTGAAAGTTGTTTCCTCCAACAATGTCAGAGAATTGGGAATTTGCGAGAGCAAGTTTGCAACACCAGCTACAGTCCTCTGTGAAACTCCCAATAGCATGGCGATGGATGGCTGCTGTCAGAGCCCAGCGACCAATGATAGCACCCTTTCTAATCCATCTTCCGTGGAGGACGAAAACAATTACTGCAGTGAGATGGATAAAAGTGTCAGGAACTGCGGCGAGATTCATCTAGATGAAGTGTCAGACATGGTTCCTCCTTCAGCTGAGAAACACAATGCTGGATCCTCCATGGATATCGACGAGCAGGCTCCTTCAGCACAGATCACGATGGAAGGGCGCAATGGTGGTATATCAGACCTCCTCCTGGCCATCTCAAATTACACTCCTTCCACCAGCAAGCTAGAAACCATGGATGACGTTATTAATGGAAGATGTTCCAGATCTGATGGGTGCAGAAAGGATTTATTACTGACTGGAAGTGATGAGAAAGGCCAGCTTGGAAGCAGCAGCATGTTAGAGAAGACGAGCATGGAGGAGGAAGAAGAAGAAGGGTGGAAGAATGCAGACGAAGATTTTGAGTATCACGTGAAGTTGATCAGGTGGCTGGAGTGTAAGGGGTACATCGACAAGTGTTTTAGGCAGAAATTTCTCACTTGGTACGGATTGCGAGCAACCCCACAAGACATGCGAATTGTCAAGACTTTTGTCAGCGTCTTCACCGATGATCTTGCTTCTCTTGCAGACCAACTGGTTGACACTTTCTCCAGCCATATCTCGAGCAGAAGAGCATGCGTTGTTCCTTCTGGGTTCTGCATGAAACTCTGGCACTCTTAGCAGTCGCGGGTCTTCTAGCCACTGCAATTTTTTGTGTAAATTCATTGGAACAAGCACCATCCTGCTTGCTCCATCCAAGTAACCTACAAGAAACTAGTATCTTGATGATGATGATGTGTGCATGTAAAAGAGTAAAAATGGCATCAGAGAACAGATCTGAACATGAATTTATAAGATCCAACAGCAAAAAATGGGCATTTCTTCACCATTCATGTAGTTCTACCTTGCAACTTCATCATGCCCACGTCAAAGTTCTTTGCGTTTGCATCACTTCAACCTTCCAGCTCAAACTGCTCGATGATTCAGGATCGAGATTCATGTGTTGTTCATGCCACTTGTTTCAAATGTTGCTCAGATCTTGGAAACAAGATTTAGACTTGAAAATGTTGGTCTCCAATCAAGAGTCTGATCTTGTACAGTCATAAGGCATCAAGAGTCTCTTGCTGTATTTTTATAATTCTTAATTTTCCTACTTGCATAACAGCACCTAACTTTCAACCTCGATAGCAGGAACCCTAGCGTGCAGATTGCAGTGGCATTGCATCCCCACCCCTGCAGCAGCCATGCCACTTGACAGTTCACTGTTGATGTGGTACCGTGATTCTGCAAATCTGGAGAGAGAGAGAGAGAGATGCAAAACTGAAGTGATAATGGATATTGTGCAAAATTGGTCACGTGACTGTGTTAATGGATATTGTGGTAATGGTTTCTTCGTTGATGTGACTTTTGCTGTGGTAATTTAAAAATTATTGTTTTTACTTTTTAGTATTAGAGGTGTGTGTGGGGGGCGAAGAGTTACAAACCCAAGAGAAATAAATCAAAAAATAATTACTATGCGTGATAATGGGACACATTTGATGTGAATGGTTAGTGTACATAATTATTCTGAAAAATTCTCTTGCTTCGACACCCACTATGTCTAGACTCTAGAGGTGTCAAATGAGCCAGATAGCTTTAGCCATGTCATGAAGGCACGATGCGGACACAGGTTGGAGTTGTGCCCGCACCGTGTTGGCCCGCCCGTGCCACCCAAGGCCTAGCCATATGGCCAAAAACACGACACGGCATGATGTCGATGACAAATATTTTGGTAAATAATTTTAAAATTGAATAAATTGTTCTCACTCTCAAAGTTCTCTAAAATTAAATAAACAAATTTTGCTGAACATCTTAAGAGATGTGTCGAATAACACACCAAAAAAAATATGATATATTAAATCTCAGATATATTCAACTAAATAATTAAAATATTTATTATATGACAAATATATGTTCGTCTATAAAGGCTCATATAATCTCTATTGCACTTAAGTGTATGTGCAATATAAATTATATTTATAACTAATATATAAAATATTCATATTTTGGTGTCATATATATTAAGATGAAAAATAAAATATTTAAAATAATGATGATCTATTTTAATTTTTTATTACTTGGCTCGCTATATAAATTCGAGGATAATTGTTTAAAGGAGAAAAAATACTATAAAATTCATATCAATTTATATGCACCAAAAACAAAAATTAGAACATAGTATTTACGAATAATTAGATAAATTATTTAAATATTAAAAAAATAATTTTAACAAGCTTCAAAATATTAATATCAATATCATATTTTATTTTATAATATAGTGATATGAAAATTTTTAAGATATTTGATTAAATAAAAATTATAAGAATTTACCTTCGCAGTACTACCTAGAATGATATGTAATCAATTGATCCCTTCAATGTCTATCATAACATCAAGGTCTATATTTTTTAAGAATATAAATTAAATATAATTAAATAAAAATTTAATTAAATATAATTAAAACTCTATATTTTTAAAACTCAAATAAAAAAAAATTAATATAATTAAAAATTATTAAAACTCTATTATGCTTGAATGACTATGAGGATGCACAAATGAATCATTAAGATAAAATCTACACAAACATGAATTTTATTTTATTCTATATTTTTATATTATTTTTAAGCTTTTAGATTTATATTTTAAACTTACTTGAACATATTGTCATGTACACACATTTGTTTGTTTATTGTACTATTTATCTTGGCAATAGTAAAACACCTAAATCTCATTATAAGGCTAAGGCATTATCTCACCTATGATGAGATAAGGCAATATTGGAATAGATAAATATCATTTATTCCAATGAAACTAGAATGTTTGTCATTAGGTGCAAGTAAATATTTACAATGAAAAAAAAGTCTAAACAAGAGGTAAACTATCTTAAGACACGACCTATACCAAAGAGAAGTACTCAAGCATTCAATATGAATTAACATAATATTCTATCCAGTGATCAAAATTTTTTTTTGTATGGATTATTATTTCTCTTGCAGTAGCCAGCATCTCACAGATAGCAAAGACATTTATTAGAAGTGAAGAATATATTTCTTGATGATGATATCGAGAAAAAAAATATACAAAGCAACCATATGAGTTTATGACAGTACAATCAAACATAATTTGCAAATTATAAAATATATTATATGGCCTAAAATAATCACTGAAAGTTTAATTTTTGAGATTTGCATAATCAGCTATCTCATTTGACTTACACGAGAGGATTATATAATTCTCTCTGTTTTTTCAGAAAAAATCAAGAAATAAAATAATTCTACTTATTATGTACATGAATGAACTTCTAATTATGAAAAATGATGAAGTAGGGCTCACTAAACTCAACAAATACTTTTGATCATAGTTTCAAATAAAATGTCTTAGAAGACTAATATTTTTTTAATATAGTTGTGACTTATTCGATAAAAGATAACATCACGTCACAAAAGACATATATGCTAGCATACTCTTATAGGAATTAGATATTTGAGTTGTGATCTAACAGATACTCATATTGATATAGCTGCTAATTTTACTTTTGACACGGCCTATATAGGCGACTATACTACTTGCAGAAAAATCATGGAGATTATTAATTATCTAATTATTATCCGACCAAATATAACATAAGCAGTCAATATAATTAATTATTTTCCAGATTCTTCTCAATAAATATATCTAGAAGCATCCCTTAGCATACTAAGGTATGTAAAAAAATCTCTAAAACTTATAATCTCTTAAATTTTATACATTTCTTAGAGACAATCTTGTTTTATACAAAAACTAAGAGAAACAATTATTTCAATATCTAGTGCATAGACATAGTTATAATTATATGCATATTGAGTGTTATTATTATACTTTTTTTTTTCATATCCTTTTATATTTGAAAGACTAATAGGGAAAATCCTAACAATCTATAGTGGTAGGGCATGCATGCTGCATCAAGAGATGCAATCATCTACTAGTATTATCATAGAGGATCCCCTTACACGTGATCCACAACTATCCCATTTCTTATATTGCACTGATGGTAGTCAAATAGCAATACATCACTAATTAAGCTATGTTACCATGTTAATATTAATAAAAATTATATTATTCATTAATTCCAAAAATAAAAAATAAAAAAGATTTATAATACAAATTGAATAAAATTATACAAATTATCACAAATATAAGAAATATTATATATCTCAACACTAGTGAAAAACATTTATTTCATAACTTTTCCCCATTCAAATTAAGATGATAAAAAAGATGTTTAATCGAGTTCTCCATCAGACAAGCAATATATCACTTCTAAGGTGCATCAAAAAAATATGACATCAACATTAATAATGTATCAAGTTGGGTATACTGTATATATTCTTATGTAGTGCCAATCCTTTCACGAAAATTATAAAGAAGAAATACATATTTGCATCATTTTCATGAGCTTAATCCTATCAGAAAGAAAAACAAAAACAAGTACTAAATTTTATTATCAAAATTATAATCTATAATATGAAATTAAAGCAACAAAGGGCTATTTTGGGCACTTCCAAATGTGTAACTAATGTAACTAAACATGTCTTTGTCAAACACTACTCATTTTGCTAAAAACATGGGCCTTACCTATTCTGACCCCAAGGCCCAAGGCCCGCATATGACCAAGAATGAGAGCTAAGAAACAATATAGGATGAGTTGGCAGAGGAGAGGGGGGCCACAATATAAATGCACCTAAACCAATTATTAATGCAACATTTAATTTTGTGTGTGAACATTGGTGCAAAATCCTAAGACAAAGGCATCGCACTTGAAGATTGATTCATGATGAAAAGATTTGATAGAAGAACCCTAGAGTATCCATCCAATAGAACAACAACTGTGAGATGACTTAAATCATTTGTTTTATGCATACCAAACAACCATTTGTGCAACCTGGCAAATCCACACAGCATCTATTCTTGGTGTAGCTCATCTTCAATGAAACAATTACAGATAAACCACTTGATGATCTCCATGACCAATTAGAACAACCATAAATCCCCGGGGAAAAAAGTAATAGAAATTCATCATGTCATCGAGCTAATTAGTAATCCCAAAATCACCACATCACAAGAGAAAGAAAATCATAATAAACAACTTATTTGTTCGAGTCAGAGTCTCACAAAGATCAATCAAAAGAAACTTGATTTCCTCCAACTCTACCAGCTCCACAATTCATCACATCTAATGATCAAATATTCATAATTATTGAGAGTTGAACTTATATTTTGAGCATTTTGTTGAAGTCTTCTGTAGGAGTTTGATGTAAAACATACCCATTTGATTGTGTAGAGGTCATGTTTTGGTATAATAAAGAATATCTTCTCTCAAGAATGATATGTCTCAAGTTTGACACTTTTTAAACACAATATCTCTAATTTTCTAGCATAAGATAATTAATATATTAATCTATCTTAGATCACATATTGAGCATATCTTAGTATAATAATAAATATCTTCGCCCAAGAACAGCAGGTCTCATGTTCAAGACACATAAGACACAATCTTTCTAATTTTTCAAGATAAGATTATTAATATATTAATCTCTCTCAGATTATGCACTAAACAGAAAATTTGTGTAATCAATATCACCTTTAGTCTTTATATATTTTATTATTTGGTGAAAAGACACCTCGAATGCATTTAAAGTGACATGTGTTAGCTAAAATAGCATATTAGGACTTGTTATTCAATTTTTCATTCTAATATTAGTTGAACTCATTTCATCTAATTACAAAGATTTTAGGCATCATATGCGTTGCTTTTATGTCTCACTTTATTTATTGTAGTTAATGGGAAAAAGTAATCATATATTAATCAATGCTGATAATATTACTATTATCGGAGATTATATGTTATGAATTATTCAACACAAAGAGTTTCATCATGTGTATGCTCCAACTGTAATACAACCTACTAATGATAGAAGAATTTCCACCAAGACCATTTTAGCAACTAAAAATTCATATTTTGATAATATATATCAAATATATGAGTGAACCTTCTTGCAATAAGAATTTACCTATGAGGATCTATCTTTTCATCCAGACTAAATGTGTCAAATGGGTTATGCTGGCACAACTCTAAAGAAGGGGGTTGTGCTGAGTCAGGTTGGGACCGTGCCACTGCCAACCCAACACATCGGCACACTAAACATGGCTCAAACCCGGCTAACTTGGGTTTGTTTTAGGCTAGCCTGGGTAAGATCCAAGTTAACCTGATATGGCTAGCCAAACTGCAACACACGGACCAAAAACCTAGGCTCATCATGACCCGAGTCATTCCACGAGCTCGTCGTGACTATTCCAGACATGGTTCCAGCTATGCCATAACGTACCACGGCCCAATATGTGCAAGTTGCACAAGGCCATACCTGTGGGTGCACCACCCATTTGGTTGCTCTAATCCAGACCAATCTTCATAGTGATCATCCACCTCCTTCAACAACATACATCTCTACAAATTTTATTACTAGTCCCCAAATCTTATTTGAATAGAGATAATTTATCATTTACTATATTATTTGATGTCATCCCAAGTGAGAAAATTCCTCCTAAAGAGCCCTAATAGTAATACACTAGTGCTGCTATCAAAACAAGCAATAAAAAAAAAAACTAAAAGCAAGGGAAAGTATAAGTTTCCCAATACTTATAAAACTCTCTTGTAACTATCACAAGAACTAAACATACTAGATACGATTAAATCAAGAGCCTAAAAGGAATATGTATTTATCCTCATTTTCATTAGCTCATCCTCAGTAATGCCACACTAATTCCAAACATTTTTTTCCATTTTTTTTTCCAAGCAAAAACTAACATCACGACAAATTTTCACACCAATAACAAAAGAAGATAAAACTTACATGAAAAACAACAATTTTATGCAAAACTTCCAATGAGATAACAAAACAACACACACTCATATAAGCAATTTGAATTGAAACTGTTGTGCGAGCCATCATGGGGTCAATCACAGTCTAGGGAAGAATGATTCTAGCCCACCAGAATCATGTTGTCGAAAGTCTGGCAACCACATACAAGAGTTTTTACATCCATGGTACAACGATGCTACCCCCGCCACTATTAACTGCCAGCGATTATGGTCCCCTAGACTACAAGAGGATGAGTTGACCCTCATGCACCCCAACACTTTTTTTACTTTGCCTGAAATCCTATGATACCATGTGATATGCCTAAATTAGAGTTTTGGTCATAGTATTTTTTTTTAAAAAACATGTGTGCCTAGAGAGAGAGAGGATAAAGAGAGAAAAATTGAAAAAAAATATATTAATTCAAAAAATAGAATACAACATAAAACATATATATATATATGTATATATATACATATATATATATATATATATATATATATATATATATAGAATTTAAGATAATCCATATGTCAGGTAGTCTCGAACAATAAAAATTTAAAAAATATACAAACCTCAACACCAATCATACACATAATAAGTATGAATAAACTAAATGGCTACTAATCTGACCTTGAATTGATCAACTTTCCATTAATGTCAAGCCTTTACTTTGTACACTCACTTACCTCATAACATGTAAGTATGGATATGGCAACTAAAATATACAAACCTCAACATTAATTACATACATACTTAAAATAAAATTTATTTTTAAAAATTATTATACTCCCCCTCGTAATGATTTTCATGCTATAATGTGTAACAAATATACTCTTTGAAATACTAGAATACCCAAAAAAGATAAACTTGACAGCACAAGCAACTAACAATTCTCTACCCAGTGAGTGATCTGTAACAACATAAATACACTCAAATTTTTAATTGCATAATAAAAAAAATTCTCCTAGAAATAAAAGATATTTGAATGAAGTTAGAGTTTTGGTGAAACTTTGGGAAGTGGGAGATAGAGAGAGAAAATATATAAAAAATTATTACAGAATACAATATAAATCATATATGATATATATGATTTGGAACAACCTAAATGTTAAATGGTTCCCAAAGAATAAAATAAAATGATCAATTCCTAAAACTCTTTGCAAGTGTCACATGATTCAAATATACTCAACACGTTAGGATCAATTAACTATCATTGTACTAGTATATATGCATCAACCATCATCTATTTATCAATCTTAATTTGAAGTAAATTTTTCAATAAGTGATACATGCATTGTTGTTAAATCGCTATTCAAATCAAAAATTGAAATGCTTCATTAGTAAATTAAGATATGAAAATCGAATCGTGAATCAAAATTTTTGTGATTTTTTTTCACATTAATTAATTTCTTTTACTTATAGTTGATAATTTTATTTTGATATTTTAATTTTTATTTTTGTAATTTTTTTGGTATTTTATTACTTTTTCACGTTAAATTCGTTATACTAAGAGTTGAAGTTATTTTTTTGCACATTAATTAATTCCTACAGCTGGTATTTTTTTTGATATTTTAGTTTTTATTTTTGTAACTTTTTGAGAATCTTGGTCCCTTGAGAATTGATATTAAATCAATTCATGTGAAACGATTTAAAATTCAGCAACTCAGTCTTCGATTCATGCATATTTTTAATTCTTTTAAAGTCTAATTGTTTGCCTCATGAATCATATGATTTTAATAATAGTTGATACACGTAACATTGAATAAAAAACTAAATTATCACACTAATTCCAACTATTTTCACTAAATTATCATGAATTATTTCTAGTATATATTTGCTCTCATGAATCATGAATTATCACACTAAATTATCCCAAATATAGTATATATTTGCTCTCAATTTTCACTGAGTTATTTCTAGTAGTCTCACACTAATTCCAACTATTTTTTACATTTTTATCTAAAAAACTCAACAATATCCAATGAAGACAAACTCATTGATATCCTAAAATAGAAATTACAATAACTTTTAAAAATACAAAACCTTCAAATATCACTTGAGGAATTAGTTTGTACCGACACCACCATGGGGACAATTGTAGCTCGACAAAGAAACCTTTCATACCACCATAATCACACCCTTGGAAGTCTAACGACCAAAATGAAACTATAAATCAAAAAAGAACCCATTGTAAGTGGGATTTTTACCTCCGCAACACGTCGACACTATTGTCTTCCCAACAAACTATTAAGAATTACTATTACCGGCACCACCAGAGGGTGTGTCATCACCCATGCACCTTTGTGCCACTATTGCTTTGCCAAAAAATGACCTTTGACAACAAGTTCAAACCTAATTGAGATTTCAGTGCAACTTTGATAAGGAGCAAAAAAGTATGAGATAGAAAAAAATAAATTTTATAAATATAAAAAATTATTATAAAATATAACATAAACCATATATATGATTTGGGGCAGTCCACATGTCAGGCACTCTCAAACAATAAAGAATAAATAAAACAAATATTAAATACAAAAGTAAATCAAACCATAATAAGAACTAATAAGTGATAAGGGAAACAAAATAGAAGTAGCAGAAGTATTTATTATAAAATATCTATTGATTAAAAAATTAACAATTAATATATCTAATAAATCATCTAATATTTCTTTAAAAAACAAAAAAATAATAATAAGAATTATATTTCAAAATATTATTAATTCTTAATATTTTAATATCACAACCAAATTATATTTTTATTCTTTCACAATATTTTATAAAAATGAACAAAATTTTATTTTTTCTTTAAAAATAATTATTCATATATATTTAGTATAACCATCAAACTATAATAAAATATTTTAAATCATCATATACAATCATCATCCTATGCGATCACCAATCTATAAATAAGTAAGATGGAATGAGTTTCTACTAGTACTAAGAAATTATAATACATTTTCCTAATTGACTAGTCAATCAATAAAAATTGCTCCCTTAATATTTGTCCCCATAATCCCTGTTAATCCTATGAAGGATGTTCATGATGAGATTACACAATCGGGAAAAAAATATGATCATATCTATTAACTTGTACAACAATGTCTCTAAATTCTACAAAAAATTATGATCATATATGCCATGTCTATTGACTATTGCATATATGATCCAAGAGTCAAAAATAAGGCAGTGAGAAAAAAAAATTATAAAAATAAGAGTATCTCAACTAGAACTATAAATGCCAAAAAAAAAAATTGAATAATTATCCTAAGTAAGCATAACAAAACTAAAAAGTATAAACATGAAATTGAAAGATACAACCCGAATAGATCTAAACAATCTCTAAACATTGAAATATCCTACATAAATAATGGTGTAATGTTTAATATCTCTCCTGAGTATATCTCAATCTTTGACAAAACAATTACTACTAACTTTCTCTCTATTTAAGCACCCACACCGACCCTTTCTCTATCACAATGTAGATAAATCACAATAGTAGCCTGATTTATTACCCACTCATTATAGGTGTTGTTGTAGATCAGCATACGCTTGTATCACCTACAAACTACTATGAATCCACAAAATAATTTATTGCTCCAACAAATGAAAGTATAACAAATGAAACATCCTTGACAACTACATCAATATAATCAAATCCCAAACTGTTTTACATATATAACAAAAATTAAATATGTTGATCATACTCGTGAGACCCGGCCTGAGGAGTCTCATTCAACAAGTGTCTCACGTACATTTAGCCCAAGAACAAAATTATCACAGAAGTAGCATAACAACTAGCTATCATTGAAAGTTTCACACTAATTCCTTTCATCTTTTTATCAAGAGACACACAAGACAATAAAAAATAAATACCACAGTACCAAAATCAACATAAAACACTATAATTTTAAATCAAAAATCTAAAATAGACATTAAAACTTAAAGGTAAAGAAGCCGTACTCAATGCGCAAAGTTGTCGCTAAGTGCAAGATCTTTTAGAAGTGCATATCTCAAAAATCTTACTTTTGAAAATCAAAGAAACTACATCTAATACATTTTGAAGTAGAGAACTATCACCTTTGGACAAAGATACTTACCATCACACTAGGACTCCAAACACCAAAACTAATTGAATCCTTATTTATGCATCACCATGACACTTAATCAAAGCCGCCACATAAACCATCCTGGGAACTACCACATGAACCATCGTC
Organism: Sapria himalayana; assembly: GCA_029783825.1. Lineage (NCBI taxonomy): Eukaryota > Viridiplantae > Streptophyta > Magnoliopsida > Malpighiales > Rafflesiaceae > Sapria > Sapria himalayana. The sequence goes on along the minus strand of JAREIK010000182.1, from coordinate 1,964,129 downwards.
AAAGCCACTGCACCCTTATTGAATCATGAAATCATCATCATACTTATTGAATTACCATGCCACGGGCATAACTCCATAAATGTTCAAGTCCACCATTATCGACATCAAAATTCGATGACATGCTCCGGCACTAGTGCATAGTGCACCACACTTTAATCATCCAAAAACCTCTGAAACAATGATAAATTTATAATTTCAAACAATTAGAGTATCGGCCAATTATGATCTAAAAAAAATAAGAGATAGATAAAAGAGAAACGAGAAAAAAAATAAAAATAAAAATATTTATATGTTTTATTACTTTTTAAAAAGTAAAAATTATATATATACTGATGTTAGTGCAGATTGCATGTCAACTGCTCCTATGCAAACAAAAATTAAAAATAAATAAAATAAACAAGCAAACAGCACAAAATCTCAATCATATTAAATATTGGAAAATAAGTTTTGATTATTAAAGATAATAATATTTATATAATACTTAGTTGCACCATTGAAACTCTCTTTTAGAGTTTTTAATATATATTATCATCATCATCAAATTAATGAGGTCAACCATACTAATTTAGTTTTTTAAACACAAACCTCTTGCATATCTTTACGCTGAAATAAATCATGCATGTCATTTTTTATTATCTTCATTTAATTTTTTTATGAACTTATTAATCTAAATATCTTTTTAATTGAAATCATGAATTGGTTTGACTTCACATGCGGGAAAATCATACAAGATACTTTTATCTAATTTTATTCTTTATAAATACGACATATAATTTTAAATTTTATTATTTTTAACAATTTTGTGTAAATTTTTCCACATACTAATAACCATACAAATTTTTGATGACTATATTATAAATATATTATTTTAGAATAACTTAATATTTAAAATCATAAAGCATGATTAATCTAATAATTATATGATAATATTGTTATTTTATCTTTATATGAATTCTTTTAATATCTAATATCATAAATCATTTTATTTAATTTACTTTAATCAATAGTGTCACAGCTTACAACCATATTTTTTATATTTTCTCTTTTAATGTTATTATATCATTTTGCTTGTGACTATAAAAATACTAATAAACTAGATCTCATAAGAATATTAAAATTAAATATATTTGATCGAGATTAACACTATAATGACTAATCTCTCAGAAAAATTTTAAATTACATAAATATATTAGAAGTCATGTCTCGGTACCCTGACAAATATCTTTATCCAGGGATAATAGAAATTGAGTTCACAACTCATATGATGCAAATTTCCAACTTTAAAGGATATTACTATCAAGAAATAAATTTCTCTCATATCTCATAATAAAACAGGAGCATTGTATACAAAATACAACCTCCATTGATTAGAATACCCAACATGTAGGGTATCTTAATTCATTGACCTATTATATAAAGATATTATTTGTAAGTTATTTTTTCATTGAGAGTTATTATGTTTTAAGTGATTTTTGATTATGGATTTTACATGGTATCAAAGCTAAAGCCCTAGTGAAAACAAACCCTAGGCCACCTAGGCATGTAGGGTTGAAAACCATAGAGAAAAGAGAAACACATGCACTATACCAATAAAGCGCATGTGTAAATACTTGCTATAGTGCATGCATGCACGAGTGGAGGGTGAGGAGAGCAGAAGATTGTGCACCGCCAATAACCACCATCACACACCCACCATGTGCGATGGGCATCAACATCATGAAGAGAGTGACAAGGTCATTCCAATGGCAATGTGTATTTCTTCTAGAATTGAGGTCTAGTTCCAATGTTGTGGTGGGCTGGTGGCAATGACATTGGCGACAGAAACCACCATTTGGTGGTAGATAGCTTCTACTACAGAGTTTGGTCTTATATTAGAATTATTTATGATGACATACTAGTCTTAAAAGAGAAAATTATATGACAATCTCAGTTTAGTGTATATACTACAAGAGTATGAGTTATCACATAAAATAGGTATTTAAAATTATTTTCAGAAAAAAAATCAAGAATACTGCACAATATTAAGAAATATAAGCAAATTAATGAAACTATTTAAAGGTTATCACATAATCTTTTCACCATAACCTATGTGAAAGAGGAATATTCGAGATTTATTCCTAACATGGCAGCAACAAACCTTTCTCAACCCCCAAGTATTATATCTCTTATGTCTTATTCCCCAACTTTACACTAATGAAATATTAACAATTGACTCAATACTTATATTATAATATTCCTTCATTTTTTATTACCTTTCATTTATGTTCTTTGAATATTATAACTCAATTTTAATTTTATTTTTTCTTATTCTAATACTTATTTATAGGATCGGAAGGCATCAAGAAAAACTTCCTTTATGACATAGCAGGGTGATTATAAGTCCTCTCTCCAAAAATAGAATTTCATTATTTATATTTGAGTGTGTTAGAATATTTGATTGTTCATTCTTAGCATGTCACCCATTATTAGCTATGTTAAATATATTGTACATTATTCATAAAAATATTTCTATCTTAAAATGTGATACATGTCAATTAATAAAGTATATCAAAATTTTTTATAATACTTATTAATTTGGTATGAGTAGTAACTCATTACATACTTAGTCTGGTATAAGTATGAAAACTTAATAAAAATTCGATCAAAAATAATATTAAATATTTAATTAATTTTATTGAAGACTGATCATAGATATTTCATTTTCATATAAAATCACAAGTATTTTTTATTTGTCATATATTATCATAAAATAATAAAAAAATAATTTAAAAATATATTAAAAAATAATAAGTGATAATATATTAACATATAAATTAAGAGAGCATACACCAAGCTTCATGTGCCAGTACACCCTCAAAAAATTGAGTAACTAAAAAGAAGAAGAGATCAAATTAAGACAGCTTTTTTACTCCTAGCTGAGATGAGTCTTTCTCAGAATATGTCTTTAAAAATCTTACATTCTAAAGAGAATTTGTTTATCTTATCTCCTAGAATTTTTGGAAATAATTGTTATCCATGCCATCTCCCAGAAATAGGATAGGTTGACACCAATGACTTTAAGATATATTTTCCTTAGATACTCCAGTTTTAAAAGAAAATTAAAGCATTTTCACTAAAAACTAATATATTTTTAATTAGTATTGATGTTATTGTTTTTGAGCAAGAATTATTTTTATAAATGAAAGTAGAAAAAACAAGGATCAAGATAATATATCAAGACCCATTTGTAGGGATACTCATCAGTTATCCTACTTAGACCTTCAACTAAGATATAAGAGTCACCTATCTATTATATTTTAATGTATTAATTCACATTATGATGATACAATTATGAAATTATTATAAGTAATAATAAGTATGAATCTTATTTATTGTAAAGAGAACAAAGATTCTAATTAAAAAAATCTCCTTCAAGTCCATACAAAAAAAGTAACTCATGAATTTACTCTAATTCATGATCATGATGAGTAGGTAACTAGGTAACCAAACCACCCATAACATAGCACATATACTAGGAGGGAACAAACATAGTTTGTGTAAATCAAATATAAGTCTATCAAGAAATCAAATGATCTTATAGCCAAATCTTCTAAACGTAACCTTTCAATTGATCTCCAAAAAAACATACAAATTATACTTGTACTCAATCTCACGAGTATTATCATACACATGACTTTTTTATTTTTTTACATCTTTTACTACTCTTGATGATGCTAGTATACCAAAATATTTTTATGAAATATTATTTTATTTATAATAAATGCTAGATCGTGCTGAACAAAATAAAAACTATTCTCTCCTATGGGACTTGAAAACTTATACGACAACATGAATACTTATAGTAAATCATCTTAAATAAAAATAAATAAATCATCTTAAAGAATACTACAACATGAATACTTATAGTAAATCATCTTAAAGAAAGTTTGTTGTTGATTAAGATGGATATTAATTAAGAAAATAAATAAAAATAAAAAAATAAATCATCTTAAGATAATACTTATAGTAAATCAATTCACTTAGATATAATTTATAGTATTTCATAGATAGAATACAAATAAACTACTTGTACACTCTCTCTAATAGTTAAAATAATCTTTATTTAAATTCTTATTTATCTAATAGTATATCATAGATAAAAAATAAACTAACAAGATGTGAAGCATAATTTTCTGCATGATAACCTTGAGGAGGATATGCATATAGAACAACCACAATAATTTTAAATAATACAATGAGATATAATTTATAGATTGTAAAGAATATTATATAACATAAAATAATTATCTAAAACCTAATTTATAAAATTTTTAAAAACCTAGATTAATTCACACAAGTGTGATATGATTTTTTTTTGTTCTTGGAAAAGTCTAAATGATAATGTAATTTTGTTTATTATGTATGTGAATAATATTCTGACTATATAGACTAATAATTTAAAAATCAACCAACTCGATAAATATCTTCTAGTTTTATTATAATTTTAAATGAAAGATATTGGGACTTGAATATTTTTTTAGTTATGAGAACTTATTTTATGAGATATATTATATTATCACAAAATAAATATAAACTTAATGTTCTTATAAGAGCTAAACTTTTGAGTTGTAATCGATCAAATATAACTATTTATCTAAATACTAATTTTACTTCTAATAACAATCAATAAGTTAACTTAGGTACTTATTGAAAAATCACATATGAGATTAACTATCTGGCAATTATCCGACAATATATAACATATATAATTATTATAATTAATTATTTTTTAGATTCATCTTAATAAGTTCACACAAACACAACTCGTTGCCTTTAAATGTATGTCATGTGAAAAGAAATCACCAAGACCCAAGATCTATTTTAGTAATCACAAGCATTTGAATGAAAAATAAAAGGATTATGGCCAATAAAAATAAACAAAGTCATCACACGCATTATTATCATCCAGTAATAAATCATATGCATCCATCTTCTTCACACATATTATTATCATTATTATCATTCTATGTCAATGATTTATTTTCCTACCCATTATAAACATAAAGAAATAAGCAAATAATGAATAGATTCTATAACACATAAAAGAACAAACATGCAAAAGTGAAAAAACTAATAGATAAACAATTAAAATAAGATAAAAATCAAGCCACTAGAGTTCATTGATATTGCTTGACCAGTTGACCTCGTAGAATATAACCAAAACTAGCTCTCTAAATTATACATGTCAACCCAATGATCCATATTTTGTAAAAAAGTAAAAACTTCATTAAATACAATTAAACCACTCTAAATTAATAATGCATAAATTAATAACCTCTATAATTTAACATTAATTACCGATCATGAGCTTTCATACTTTGTATTAATATTGTATTCGTTATCAAAAAATACAAAAAAAAAAAAAACCAAGAAAAAATTTTGACAAAGCTAAAAAGCTAAGATATAGTTATCTTGCATGTTCTACGAACATAAGCAACACATTCGGGTCAGGAATAAGAAATAGTTTTTAAAAAAAAGGAAAATAGGCTTCCGCAGCCAATTATTGAATTCGAAGTTGGCTGTCGGTTTCTAAATGATCAACCTCATGGCTCTCATCTTCCTCCGGATTCTCTGCCTCTTTGAGAGTTGGCTGATAGTTTCGAATAAATATTCATCAAATTTGGATAATGAAACTGACAAATCTATGACTTCTAGTCTTGTTCAGCCTCATGATTGAGGATGTCAATCCCAGTGACAACATGCTGACTTGAGGATGTCAATGTCATGCACCTATCAGATGCCTTGAGCCACTCTAGGAAGATTGCTTTTCATCCAAGCTTTGGAGTTAAATCAACACTGACACCCATGATTCACATGGTTTATATGTGTAAATACCATGAATTTTCATTTTTTCCAATAACCCATAATTACGGCTTGTCAATTTCATCACTATTGTAGCAAATTGCAAGAGTGACTCATTCATTGTTCTTCTTTCTACCTTCCAACTACTATGTCGGAAGTTGGAAGAGATACTAGTGTAATACATGAATTTGAAGTTTTAGATGAACATATATCATACTATATCAATTAACAAATTAGTCTACCCTTGAGCTAACATAGAATCTTATTGAAAAATTTGATTTTTCAAGAGTGGTCATCAATGGGGATCTCCTTTATGGCATCCCCATTGATGACCACTCAAAAGCCCATCTTCCACACCTTCCACCTCCTTGTCATCTGGGCACATGTCCATTCCTAGTGATGGACATGAGTTCTATTTGTACTACAATACAACACAACAGCATGTCAGGTGGACACAGAGAAATTTTGAGTGGGTCAGTATCCCACCTGCTCTAACTTAACAACATCATATTAATACAAATTCATCAGTCCAGATGATATTAATTTATGGAGATTCTACTTTATAATACATCATCATCACTTCACAGCTTCTAAATATGTTTATGTAAGCATATGTACATGCATTATAAACCATTTAAACCAAGTGTGTGAAATATGCGAAAGAAATAGAATTTGACACAGAAATGCTCAAAAAACTGCATTAAGGAAGAAGAAATGAAGGGGCTAATAGATATATCTTTTCTGAGAAGAAACGGAAACAGGTTGACAATGTAGTTTTCCTCTAATTTACTGCAACATTACCACATCTTTGAATTAATAGTAATATTTGTATGATAGTGCCCCTATAACTCTGATAAAACACAAGATAACAACTGAAGCAAACACGAACTATCCAACTAATAATGCAAACAACAAACCAGAGCACAAAAATGAGAACTGTAACCTTGCCAGGGTCACCCATGAAAACTACCGATTTCGCTCTAGAGGCAAAGGTCTATTGAATCCACCTCTACGGTTCATATACTGTCTTGGCTGCCGCTTGCTTGCCATTCTCACACCACTCACGTCTGCACCAGGCACCGGCTTCCCTTTTGTTGAATCAAAGCCCATTGGAAATCCGAGTTTCTTCATCACATCAATCTCATCTTGATCCATTAAACATCCATCACCATTACCAAGAGTCTTGCCTTTTTCTTTTGACCCCATCTGCTCACTTGCTGTGCGGTCCACATAATCAGAAACTCCTGATCTCTGTCTATCCTTACTTCTATGTCTATTCTTCTCTCTTTCTGATTCTGATTCTTTCCTGTGTCGTTTTCTCGGTGAGGAGAGAGAAGTTGAGCGTCTGTGACCATGGCGCCGGTGAGAACGGGACTCGGGCGAGATTGACCGGCAATGGTATTCGGGGGAGCGCATGTGCGAACCGTTATCTCGTCCACGTTCTCGGTTATCTTTGTCTCTGCGTCTTTCTCTGTCTCTCTCTCTGTCTCGATCCCAGTCTCTGTCCCGTTCTCGATCCCGACCGCGATCTCGTTCCCGATCCCTATCTCGACCACGATCGCCATCTCGATCCCGATCGCGATTTCTGTATCTATCCCTCTCCCCCATGGCTGGCGGGGCAGGGGCACTGAGGGATCAACTCAGCTAGGGGAAGGAAACAGTTGTCCCCAAGCACCCAACAGTTCAAACGCTACCCATCGACATTCAATTGATTGGTGTTGACGCAACGCAGGCGGCACACCGCGGCAGTCATAACAAAAAGTTGTCGTAAACGGTAAACTAGAGATTTGTGATTTTGTCAACGGTAAACTTGAGGGGTGCATATTAAAAATATATACAACACATAAATTAATTACATTTTTATGTACTAAAAATCAGATATCTAATTCAATCAATGAATATTTTTAATCTTAATAATAGTTTAATAAGTGTTAAGTAATAAAATGCACCTGTGAGAAGGTGTAAATATAATTCTATTGTAGTATGATTTGTAATTAATATAAATTTATAAATAAAATAATTTATATTGAGAGCCTAATATTTTTTTAGACTATAATCTCTTTCGTGCCTTATCTAGAGCTAAAAGGAATATTTTAGAGATTTTTATTTAGTTAAAATATATATGTGAATCTAATTAGAATAGTTAATTTGATTAGAATCAAATTATTAATTTTATTATTATGTCAAATCAATATATTCATATTAAATTAATATATATATATATATATATATGTAATTTAATCCTTTATAATAATTTGATTTTAAAAATCGAGTAATAAAATGAACCATTTCATAAGAAAAAATTTAATTCTTCATTTAATGAAGCAATTCGGTTCTGTATTCTATTATTTTAAAACAAAATTTTGGACAATTTTAACCTTTATAATGTAATCATCATCCTTGCATATTCTAGAACAGGGACTTATCACTTATGGGAGAAGACAATGCCATCATCAATGACCTTAAGATATCATAACATGCATAAACTCTATTCGAATCTGTTCGGCAATTGTGCTTCCACGGTAATGAGATTAAGATACAGAAACAACAGAAATACAGAAAACTAGCAATATATGTCCCAATCCAGCAATCATCCATGGCATAATCAAAAAAACGAGAAATCAACATTGAAAATAACGTGGTTCGCTAGTCGCTCGGTATGACTAGCTACATCCACCAGAAAATGATTATGCGTTTCAGATTAAAACCAAACAGAAATGTCTTACAGTATGCAGCACACAGAACAGTCGCGATAAATCGCGCAGAGAGAAGAGAGAGAGATGATGAACAGTTCAACAGGTCCAAAAACAGCCATCCGAAAATAAAATTATGAAACATTTTATATTAAAAATTATTTCGGTTCATTTAATCGGAACGGGTTTGGATCATAGAACGGGTCAAGCTCTGCTCTAAAAATAGCATGACCTCCGTTATTATGCTATTGCTACATCACCGACTTCTTAATATTTCCTTTCCTGCACTTACATGAAAATATTAAAAAAGAAAAAATATTTAGTTATACAAACAAATTATTAAAAAACAAATTACATATACCGCAATCTCTACCTTAATTTGTTTTGTAAACAGATAGAGAGACACTCTCTATAAACAGTCTGATTCCAACCACCTTACATGGTTGGTTGTTCCCCACCACAGCATGGCTAGCTTCATTCTTGTCATATTTGCTGAACCACTCCAAGTGAGTGCTTATATGGAAGGAAGCACCAGTATCTAGGATCCAAGAATCTGATCTTGCGATCGTTGTAGAGATTACCAACACAATGTCTTCTCCATCATTCAGATCATCAAAAGTCACAGCAGCAGCAGGTGGGGGGTTAGGTTGACCTTGCTGTTCCAGCCTTGCTCTCTTCTTCGGGCACTCAGTTTTCCAATGCCCTTTCTGTTTACAGTAGTGACAAATGTCACCCTCCTTTGACCTCTTCTGAATCTTATTTCCCTTCTTCTTGAATAGAACAGGTTGTGGCCTCCTATTTGTCACCACTAATCCAGCAAAATATTCAAGTCTTTCAACCGCAGCCTTCTGCCTCATCTCTCTAGAGTGTAGGGCAGCCCGAACATCCTCTAGTGTAATCTCCTTCTTTCCCACAATGAGAGATTCAACAAAATTTTCATAGGAAGGAGGAAGAGAAACTAAGAGTAGAAGTGCAGCATCATCATCATCCACCTTAGCATCCACACGTTTAAGGTCCATGAAGATGCTATTTAAGTCATCCAGATGCTTCTTTAAAGAGGTTCCCTCTTGCATCCTCAGTGTGAACATCCTTCTTTTCAACAGAAGCTTGTTCGTCAATGATTTAGTCATGTACAGTGACTCAAGCTTGAGTCATAGTCCTGCAGCAGATTCCTCATATGCTACCTTAGCAATGACTTCATCTGACAAGCTCAACAAAATGGTAGAGTGTGCTTTCGCTTCACGTCTTCAAACCTCAGCATCAGTTATTCCAAGAGCTGCAGCAGTGTGTGGACCGAAGTCTTGAACCAAATATAGAAGTTTTTCAAATGCGCTCGCATTTTAATCTGCCGCATACTAAACCCATTTCTGCCATTAAATTTCTCAATCGTGGTGTTTAGGGTTCCAGCCATTTCAACAGAATACCGCTTGTATAGAAAAAAATCTCAAACCCTAATAGCACAATTTCTCAAAAAATTCCCAAACCTTGCTCTGATACCAATTGTTGGGCAATTGCGCTTCCACGGTAGTGAGATTAAGATACAGAAACAATAGAAACACAGAAAACAAACAATGTATATCACAATCCAACAAGCATCCACGACATAATCAAAAAAATGAGAAATTAACATCGAAAATAATGTGGTTCACTAGTCGCTCAGTATGACTAGCTACATCCACCAGAAAATGCCTATGTATTTTAGATTAAAACCAAATAGAAATGTCTTACAGTATGCAGCACACAGAACAGTCACGATAAATCACACAGAGAGAAGAGAGAGAGATGATGAACAGTTCCACGGGTTCAAAAATAGCCACCCGAAAATAAAATTACAAAACATTTTATGTTAAAAATCATCTCGGTTCATTTAACCGGAGCGGGTCAGATCATGGAACGGGTCAAGCTTTGCTCCAAAAATAGCGAGACCTCCGTTTAGTGCTACTGCTGCATCCCGGCCTCTTAATATTTCTTTTCCTGCACTTACATGAAAATATTAAAACAGAAAAAATATTTGGTTATACAAACAATTTATTAAAAAACAAATTACATATACAGTAGAATCCATAATGTTCGTATATATAAAGCAATATATTTAAGTATATCATATATATGTGTGTGTGTGTGTGTGACTATACGAAAGAATGCAATTATAAATGGAAAATAGAGACGCTCAATTCCGTTTCTAGAATTATGAATGGAATTGAAATAAATTAGAAAGATAAATGACATTTTTTTATAAAAATTAAAAATGTAAAAATAATTCATCACATTTAAAATGTGAAAATTATTTCATGTTTTATGGAAATAGAATTATAAATTGAAGTAGAGACGAAAATTGAAATGGCAATACCTTCCGTCGCTAATATTATGTGGGGTCTTAAGCAAATTACTTTGCATGGTATCTTGCAAATAAAAAAATTATTTTTACATGTAATTAGTATTCAAATTTGATAATTTCTCTAAAAATTGTGTTGGAAATAAATTCCATTTCAATTATTTTAGAAATAGATTGTGGGTTTGCTTCTAAGTTAGCAATGGAAAAAAAATTCGTCGCTAATTTCGAAATGGCATGTGAGTCTGTTGCTGGTATACTTTAAAAATTTATGCAATAAAATTTAATTTCATCGCTACTTTAGAAATGAAAACCTATTTTGTTGATGTTTTATGTTAATTATGTTTTTAAATAATACTTCATCTGTTCAAAAAATTCTTAGGATTTGGGCTGCGTTTAAACTAGTCGGTCATCGCCCATTCACTATTTCGAGCTTGAATTCATCCATTTTAATGTACGTCATCCTAATCATCTATCATTAAAGTATACAATTTTTTTTGTGGAGTTTACGTTGTAATTTTGCATTATATTATTAAATTTTTGAATGTTTTGGTATTCAAGCAAGATAAAGTTATTTTTTTTGGTTGATTGGTTTACTATATCCATAAAAAATTTATGAACATAATCTTTTCATAGTAAAAAAAATTGATATATTTTATTGAATTAATATAACTCAATATATATTGGATTGGATTTTTTCAGAATTACATTAATGACATCAATGTAACTGAAAAGGTTACATTGATGTAACTCAAGAAACATTGAATTAATTAGTTTGAATTAATGTAACATAAGTTCGTCGCCCATCCACTAATCCATTTGAATTAATTCCTAAGATATGTATACAAATCTTAGGATTACATTAATGACATCTATATCTAATAAAGTTGCATTAGATTTTCTAAAAAAAATAATAATAAATAATTAGAAATGAGCATACAAGATACATCATCCCATTTTCTTCATTTTATATTAATGTAACTCAAAGAATGATATTTTTTTTTTCATAATCCAAACATGCTTTGAAAAGTGTTAAAAAATTTGAAATGAATTCATGAAAATACAAATTGGTATACATGTCTATTGACATTAGTTTGAGCAAATATGTTTCTTGCATATATAAATTGATATGCATGTTTATGGCTTAAGGCATCTCCTAATTAATTTTTAGTTTTTTGCAAAAAAAAAATTGTTTTATTTCTTTTAAATTTATTTTTATGTTTTTTTATATGTGATATTTGGATAATTTTTGCAATTTTATCATTCATAGATAAATATAGAATATCTAGTTATTTGTATATCAATACAATTTTATTGTATTTACCAATTTCTCAATTTTTTTAAATGAAATACTATGAAAATAATTGCATCGCAATGTATTATTATTTTTTTGTTTTTTACAAAAAAATATAAATTGAATAACACTTTATTGATATTGGTGAAGGATCTATGGAAACATGTGACTAGTGTCGGATATAATTACAAGCTTGAAAATGAAGAAAAAAGTATGATAAATATGCAAAGCAAGATAGTGTTTCCCTTAATATTTGGATCAAATGGTGAGAATACTAGAATAATGAGAAGATCAATGTCTTGTCCTATATGACATCACACAATTGTCGATCAGATAAAGCATGTGAAGGATTATGACTTTTTAAACATATTGGAGCCTCAAAGATGATTTACTAATATTCAATAGATTTGATAAAATTATCTATCCTAATTTATTATGATTTGAATTTTGTGAATGTAAATAATAATAAATTTATGAAATGTATCATGTACATCATTATTATCTGAAATATATTTTTAGGAGGTTGAATTGGGATGTCTACCAACACCATTTGAGGTGTTATGACGGATGCACAAGAAGGTTGGATAATTTATAAACAAGTAGTTTATAATATTAATATAAATTTGTCAATTTGTATTTTCAGTATCAAATGAAAATTGCAATATATGAAAGAAGAAATAGTAAAAAAAATATAATTTTTGGCATTCAAATGAATTAATATCCAAAATCAAATATTTTTTTGTTATCATTATTGATGAATTGATATATATGGATTCCTTAAATATGCTGACTCACTTCATTTTTATATTAATTTTTAGTAGGGTATTGACAGTTTGATGTGCTGATATAAAATTTATTTGAATATGGTACTAATAAGTTATGTTGTATTATAACAATTGTATGAAACTATGAAGAATATGGTTTCCCTTGCTTCACAATTGAAATATCCTTATACATAGGTGCCATAGATTGATATTGCACATATTTACCTTCATGTTATTTGAGTAGAGCCAACAAATTGATGAGTGTACGATTTTGGTACCCATGCATCTTTATTTTATATATGTTCTATTTATACCTATTCATCTTCCGATTATAATAATTTGTTTGATGAGCAGTTATACGAAGAGATATAGAAAATTCAAGATACTTTGCAAATGAAAAGAAGAGATACAACAAAAGAATAAAGAAATGCAAAAGCAAATTGAAAAAATAAAAAAAAGAGAGGAAGAAATAATGAAAAGAGATGATGAAATAATGAAAAGAGAGAGAAATTCAATAGAGAAACTTGAAGATTGAGAAAATAATGGTCAAGTTGGTAGAAACCTCATCTTTTTCTTTATCATTATAAAGGTATATCCAAATCTCCAAAGGACGATAGTAGTCATCTCGACAATGACTCATAGTGTTTTTTATTTTATGTTATTACATTTTTACAATACAATATTTTATGCTTAACTTTCATTTTTTGTATTCTTGTTTTTTTGATGTTATTAATGTGTACTAGAAGGGCTAAAATTTGATATTTGTTATTTGATGTTTTTTTGTAGTGGATGTTGGGTAAATATCATTGGATGAATAATGTGCATGTAGTTACTAGATTGTACAGTACAAGGTTTATGTATGTATTAAAATATTATAAACATGATACAGAAACTACAACAAATGGGATATGTTCCTCTTGTAGAAAATAAAAATAGAAAATAAAATTTTAATTTTGTTTCTATTATATTTCATTACTACTATAGTATTGGAATAAAAATAGAATATGAGATCTCATTTCAGTCATTATAATTAGAAATAACAAATTTTTATCGCACATATTAGAAACGCATGGTCATTTTCCATTTCTAAAATTTAGAAAATAGTCTTTTAGAAATTAAATCTTTCCAGTTATATAAGGTCACTAATTCAACATTGCGATGGTATTAGAAATAGATTTAGTTGTTTATAATTTACTTCTTTTTTGTAGTGTATATATGTATGTATGTATATGTGTGTGTGTGTGTTTATATGTATATATACTTAAATATACTATTATATATATATATATATATATATTTATTTATTTATTTATTTATGGGTAGAAAATGTAAAGGATCCATGTAACTTGGTGCTTAAAGTAGGTTATAATGTTAAATACTTGTGGTGCATGAATCCTATTACTGCATGTCATGAGGTGTGTGTGTCATGCTAATTTGTCAATTTTACATTATTTCTTTAGTATGCTGATGTGTGATGTTGGGGTAAAATTAGATTTTTAATTTTCAGTGCACCAAAACATAGTTATTTTATGTTTCGATGTGTTTTTTTTAAATGTCATTTTTTCAAATTTTTTTTTGTGTTTGGCACAACAAAACAAAATCTCACACAAGTAAATGCATGGTAAACTATTTTTGCATAATTAAAAGTATTTCAAATTTATTTAAAAAATATGTTTTTCAATATTTTAATATTTGTTGCACTAAACATAAAATAATTAACACACACACACACACACACATATAATTAAAAAAATAAAAAATATTTAAAAAATAAAAAAAAAGTTAAATGCACTAAAAATTGGAAATTTGATTTTACACCCACTATGAGACATCAACAAATTTTAAAAAAAAATTAAATAAAATTTCACATACTAGAATAACACGATTATCAAAAATCAAAGGTATATGAGATTCAAACCAATGGTCTCGACATTAAAATATATCATTCAACCAGCCATAAGGATCAAATTAATATGCCTATCCAAAACACACACACACACATATTTACATATTTTTTTTCATTTATGCTTATATATTTATATATGTTAATATTTATACTGAAAATATTTTGATTGTTGTTTTTTTGGTTGGTTTGTTGGTTGAATATATTTTGTTGTTTTTAATTATAATTAAACTTGAACTGAGTTGAGTTTATATTTAAAATTGAACTGAATGTGTCATTTATCTTGTATAATATATAATTTGATGCATTAAGTTCATATTATATATGTAAGAATAAATTATAAGTTCTCATAGAATTCATGTCAGTTATTCACAATCTAGATATAATTGTAATAAAGCATCAAAATCGAGATGCTGCCTTCATTCCAAACATTACATATGGCTTTTTGAAAAGGCCATACAAACTATGTGAGAGGAAAAATTTTATCAACTACTTTTGATGGTTGTTTTGCATGTATACTTTTATTTATCGCCCTCCATTATCTTAAAGAATAATAATTGACATGGTTTGTAAGTATATGTATTTCTGGTTTCGTAAGTTCCACACACTCGTGCATGTCCCTAGGATTATCAATCATCATCATCATCCTCGATGACATTATGATTCCCACACTAAAGATAAACCCAATAAGATAATATTATATATAAAAACTATCTCAACTGAGAACCAATCTCTATAAGACATGCACAATATATTTCCATGTAAAAGAATTCATACTTTTGGCTTTGTAAGTACCATACCTACAATAATTAACATACTCAGACTTTAGGGTTCGATGTATATGTTTGTCTAATGCATTATAATTAAAAGGGAAATCACCACCTTTGTATCATATACACATCTACGTCTCATAACTTACCTATCATTGTCCACTAAGACAACCTTGCATAACCTAACTATTAGTCAGAACTCTAATTTGTGTTCTATTTAATCGACAACAATAGATATCTATGAACATAAAATATAAGCAAACTATTATTATATCAAGCATCCAAACCATAATACAAATAACATAAATAACACAAATCCGAAACCACATAAATTTAATACAATATTTTGGATTTATCTTTAGAGGATGAGGGTTTGAGAGGTGAGCCCCCTATATCTAGGGTTTGACATTGGTCATGAACATCTTGCTTGTTTTTGTGGTGCCCATAGGGAGTGCAAAATTTTTTTTGAGGTTAGTAGTTATCATAGCTTTTGCTTGTTTAATGGTGGGGAAAGAGAAGAAGTTGAATAATTTTCAAATATTTTTTAATTCCCCTTTATTACTTAAGGAACATTGTATTACTCTAAGTAAGAAGTCATAACTTTTTAATAGAAGTTGTGACTTTGACTTTCATCTCTTCAACTCGATGTTACACCTCTAGAATATGATCACAACACTATTTGACATTTTGATCTTTTTGTAATGTAAAGTCATAATGCTGACAATCACCATGACTTGGTTATAATCTTCTCGTATTAATGAGTTTATGGTATATGGTGTGCAATGATATGTCCATTTATAATTATGATACTATGAAGTGGCTATGAGGTGTAATAATTTCCAACATTATTATATGGTTACAACATTTTGTTGAGGCAACAACTTTATACATCCATCATTTTTAATAAGTATATGGTTGCATTATTATGAAATAGCTATAGTGCTTTCACTTAGCTTGCATGTACAAGTTGTGATTATGCTTTTTTTTAGGACAAGTGTCACGACCTTGAAAATAGTCGTACTCAAGTAATATCTTTTAAAATATTATATGAGCCAAAAGTCTCATCTCTTTATTTTTTTTTTGCAGCTCAAAAAATTTGACATTATGAACAAATTGACTATGGTTTGAGACTATTGAACCATATAAAGATAAACTAATTGTTCTATGAAATTATCTGTCATTGAGCATCAATGAGGTATTAGTTTCCATGACTTATAATCATATGACAACCATTTAAATTTTATGAACTAAGTATACCTATGATTTCATTATAATATTATAGCTATTGAGAAAGTATCGCACTATAAATAGATTGTGCTAACAAGAGAGTATGATCATGACATACAATATTTTTCCATGACTATTACATAACATACATATAATGATGTATATGTTTAACTATATATGTGTGTATGTATGTGTATTTATTTATATTTATATAACATAACAAGACATATATATATACATAACATACAAAAAAATAAATGAAATATATAAAAGATGTATATGTCTTGTTATGTTATACATACATACATGCATATATATATATATATATATATATATATATATATGTATGTATGAATGCATGTATGTATGTATAACATAACAAGACATATACATCTTTTATATATTTCATCATTTTTATCCCCCCCCCCCCCATGCCAAACCCATTACATACTATTCATCAATCATGCATAGGCATTATGACCCTAACAAAAGATATCATGGGGTGTGTATTGGACATCCGTGGGAATCTAAATCATATCCCCATTGTTAGGTAGTTTGCCCATTTGCCAATCAACCTTACCATATTGTTGGTTCTAATATATATATATATATATATATATATATATATATATAAACATATATGTAATGACATATATGTACTATTATATGTTAATATGTATATGTGTGTGTATATATATATATATATAATATGTATCATAACTTATATATATATATATATATAAGTAATATATATCACATAACAAACATTTAATGATGATATGTTAAACTATACATATGTAAGTATATAGGTATCTGTTAGGAATTCTACGACCAATGTTTATAATTTCACAGATTAGAAGAAGAGAACAATAAATGATATATCCACAATCACAGTATATCAAACCAAAATCCAACAAATAACAATAGAAAATCAAACCATAGCAGAAACATAGAAAATAATGTGGTTTACTAGTCTTTCAGCATGACTAGCTTCATCCACCAGAAAAATGCAGATGCGTTTACAGATTATAACCAAAAATAAAGTGTTACTGAGGCAACAATCACAAAGAATAAAAACATGCAGAGAGGAGATACAAAAATAAATAGTTCCACGAAAAAATGGCAGCAGTGAAAAACAGAAATAAAAAATCAATTTATATTTTACAATTTCTCAATTTTAATAACGGAGCGGGTTGAATCACTTGGATGGACCGAATTGTGCTCCAAAATTTTCTTCGGTCTGCTGACCTGTAAGCGTGCCCCTCATTTATTATGCTATTGTTGTATTCTCAACTTTTCAATATTTTATTTCATGAACTAACATTAAAAATATTGAAACAGAAAATATTTTTGGTTACACAAAATAGGTTATCAAAATAAACTATATACAATTGTTTCATTAGATATGTGTTGTATATATTATTATACATACATACATACATACATACATACATATATATATATCATAACTTACATATACAAATGATATATATATATATATATATATATATATATATGTTGCATGTATAACATAACATTATATATATATATATATAAGTCAAACTATAATATATGTAACATAACATAACACAACACATGTATATACATATATATTGTGTATATATATGTATATATATATATATTATGTCAATAGTACTTTTGTGTAATATATAATTTTTTAAAAAATAGGAATCAAAATATAAAATATAAAACATACTTCCCACAAATATTTATGCATCAGTGATTCTTATTGTAACTTTGTTATGTTGATTCTGACATAGTATAGTATATATATACCTAATTTTATTAGTTAGAAAGTATCATGGGGAATTATTGGCAATAATATATCATTATCAAAAATCTACAAGTATTACATTATACGAGTAGTAAAGATAACTTTCATCTAAATGTCTATCACACAAGGATTGTATTAGTGGGTCATTCAACTAACACTAAGACAAACAATTTTAGTAGAAAAGATAATTTATGATTTGAATTTAACATTTAGATTATTAGATTTGTCCACTTAATTCATATGCTACATGTCAATATTTCAATTTTTATTGGGTTTCGATAAAAAATAAAAGTTAGATATTTGTTATAATACCATTGAGCTCATCCTAATGATAGTATACTCATAGTTGTTACCTTAGTACTTTACAGTTGAGATTATAAATCATCTTTGTTTGAGAATCATTCACAAGTCCATTCTTTTGAAGAAACTCATCGACTACCCTTAATAGTTATTATACACATATATTATTATTCTTCGACCTCAAGTATCATGAAGACTAAAAATTAATATGGTTCAAAAATAATTATACTTTTAGCTTCTAGAGAATCATATTCACACAATTAATATATAATTTCTTCAAATATCACTAGTAGAAACCATATAAGTGAAAGTAACAATATGAGTAATTACCACATTGTTAGCCATAACAACACATGCATATAATATGTATTACCTATTACCTATTACCTTAAAAGATTATTCTATAAAATATCTCTATCGATTGATGATTAGTTTCTCTAAGACATGTATAATAGACTAACATATAAAATTATTCATATACATATTTGTAACAATTAACATATCTCAATTTTAGGTTTTGACATATAAGTTTGTCTCATGCATCATTATTGGAAGGGTTATCACTTTTTTCTTATCATATACATGAGTTAGCCTCATGGTTTATCTATCATCATCCACTATGACAACAAACACAAACCCACTAATAGTCAAAACTCTAATTTAAGTTATATTTAATTACTATTTCCATTAACTTATATTCTTTTTTTTTGATAAATAAAATTACACTATCAAAAAATTCTCTACATTCTATGGCATAGGCAACAACTTGTGTTCATTATGAAAAGCAATATACATCTCAGTTTTGATCTTCCTAACAATATAATCCGCACTCGTAGCTTTGGCTTCATGAAATTGCCTGTTTCTCTCCATCCAGATATGGTATACCACCGCCGCAAAGGAAGCTTTTCTGAGGCTATTTTCGACTGAATCTGCTTTATACAGCTTTCTCAAGGCTTTGAATCCCATTTGAATAGTGAATATTTCACCTTTTATCTTGGCCCAATCTTGGATTTCCTCCAATATAAACCTAGAGAAACCACAATTAAAAAAGAGATGGTTAAAAGATTCTGCCAGGTTGTAGAATTCACAATTGGAGTTGCTTGGGGCCGTGAATAAGTTATCCTTTGTCCAAAATCTGCCCAGCTTAGCAATCCATAAATTGACTGCATGTTTAGGAATACGATTCTTTATCCATATAGAATTTGCCCAATATCTTCTTTTTATGGAATCGGAACCAGCAAGAAAGTGATATGCTCTATATACAATTTTGCCTTCTTCACCCCACCCGTTCAAAATGGATTCCGCAGCATCCAGTGAGCCAGCCTTATGTAAAAAAGTATTTCTAACAGAGATTAAATTCTTCAAGAAGGGGGGATCTCCTTTAGCGAATCGCATCTCCCAAATATTTGTAGAATTTAAGTAAATATGATGGATCCATTTGATCCAAAGGGTGTCTTCCTTTTTGTTTATTCGCCACAACATTTTAATAAAAAAGGCTTTATTCCAAGTAGAGATATTGAGCAATCCAAGGCCTCCAAGCTGCATGGGTAGGCATACCTTTTCCCAAGCGACTTTAGATCTATATCTACCTTGGGCGTGTGCGCCCCAAAGAAATCTACGACATGCTCCCCCAATGGCTTGTATGACATAGGAGGGTAGAAGGAAAATCGAGAACTAATAGCCCTCGATTCCTTGCACACCAGTGCTAAGCAATTCTAATCTATCGGCTATAGATAACAATTTTCCAGCCCACTTAGCTGAAGTGATTTTAGCAATGAGGACCGAAAATTGAAAGG
Source organism: Sapria himalayana (assembly GCA_029783825.1). Classification (NCBI taxonomy): domain Eukaryota; kingdom Viridiplantae; phylum Streptophyta; class Magnoliopsida; order Malpighiales; family Rafflesiaceae; genus Sapria; species Sapria himalayana. The sequence goes on along the minus strand of JAREIK010000182.1, from coordinate 1,943,414 downwards.
ATATAAGGCGGCTAGATGAGAGCGGTACGCCAAGGAAAAGGAAAGGTAATATATCCTCCGTATAACCCGATGCTTTCACAATCTTGCTTTTGGCATTTGCATTTACTCCTCCAAAGAAGATATTTGATTTTGAGGAGTTAACATTCAGCCCAGATGTCCCAGAAAATGCATGAAGCGTTTTTAAAATTCAAGATGTTGAAACCATATCCTCTTTTGAGAATACAATTAGATCATCAGCATACATAAGGTGAGTTATCTTGAGGGAAGCGCATCCGGGGTGGTAAGGGAATCGATCCAATGATGCAAATTGTCTAGATAGATATTCCATACATATGATGAAGAGATAGGGGGAGATTGGGTCTCCTTGCCTTAGGCCACACTTGACTTTAAAAAAACCATGAAGTTGGTCAATTATTGCCACTGAGAAGGAGGTGGTACTAATGCATTCATGAATAATCTCGATAAACTGGTTAGGAAAATTGAGATTGATTAGAACCTCCAAAAGGAAACTCCATTCCACTGTATCAAATGCCTTTTGAATATCGATTTTGAAGAAACATCTCGGAGAGATTCTCTTTCGAGAGTATCTTCTTATCAACCCTTGGGCAAGAAGAAAATTGTCGGAAATGAGGCGCCCTTTGATGAATGCTCCCTGCGCCGGGCTGATAATAAGGTCCATTATCCGTTTTAAGCGTGATGCAATGAGCTTTCAAATAATTTTATAAATAATGTTATAGCACGATATCGGCCGATAATCCTTAACGGATGAAGCGTGTGATGTTTTCGGAATCAAAGAGATATATGCATGATTGATTTGTCTCAACATCTTCTTGGATACAAAGAATCTCTTTACCGCATTGGTAATATCACCACCAATGTATTGCCATGAAGCTCTAAAAAATTCAGTCGTGAAGCCATCCGGCCCAAGTGATTTTGAGCTGCCCATCGAGAAGACTGCATTCTTGATTTCATCAGTGAAAAATGAAAGGTTGAGGAGACTATGATCTTCCTCTCTAAGCCTCGGCCCGTTATCCATGATGCCTACTTCAATAGGATTTCAGGCCATTGATTTGCCTAGGAGGTCTTTAAAATAAGACATGAATGTGTCCACAATATCGCTCTTTGACGTCCTATAACATCCGTTATCCTTAACGATTGTTACAATTTTATTTTTCTGAAGCTTGGAGTTGGTTAATGCATAGAAAAATCTGGTGCATCTATCACTCTCTTTGAGGTAATTTGTCTTTTCCTTTTGTCTAAGGAAGGAGAGCTCACACTCTTCCAATTTCCTTAGACAAATTTTCTGTTGAATCTCCATCGTTTTTAGAACAAGTCGAGGGTGCAGGAACATTTCTTCCTGGACAGACTTTAGAGCCTCTCTTTCTTGAGTGACTCTCATGCTTATGTGGCTAAAGTACTTATCATTTAATTTTTTAAAAGGATCTTTCAAGGATTTTAGTTTCGTAGCTATCTGAAACATAGCCGAGCCGGTTACCTTGACTTTCCATGCATTTTGCAGCAAGGGAATGAAGTCCGGGTGTGATATCCACATATTACAGAATTTAAAAGAGATGAGCCTCCCTTTGTCTGCATGCTCTGTGGACATGAGTATCAAGCAATGATCTGAGTAGACTCCGGGAACCAGAAATTTGACGTGACTATCGAGTTGTAGATTAGTTCATTCATTATTCGCCATAGCTCTATCAAGCTTGCTTGAGACTCTTTCGTTCGTCTAGGTGAAGTAGGTTCCAGAAGAGGGGAGGTCTTCCATGCCTAAGTGAGAAAATAATCTAGAGCATCGCGACATTCATAGTTAGAGATGATTCTGCCTCCTACTCTGTCGAGCCCGGATAGGGGAGTATTGAGTCCCCTATGATAGCCCAAGGAGATGTATCTACTCCTTCATTAGATATGTCTTCCCATAAGCTCCTTCTGGCAACTACCGAGTGTAGTCCATAGACTATTGAAAGACTAAAGGCAATGTCTTTTTCTTTATCCACTACATGAAGTGTGATGTACTGTGATGTGCATGAAAGAGCATTAATCTCAGAAGATTGAGGCTCCCATAAGACCATGATTCTACCATATCTATAACTAGCGAAGTTATCCAATACTTTAAGTCTTTTAAATTTCGTTCGCATGAGCCATGCTAGCTTATCGCAAGTGAGCTTAGCTTCAGCTATGACAAATATGTCGATAGAGTGTGACTGAAACAGTCTGAGCACCTCCTTGTGCTTAAGAGGGCAATTAAACCCTCTAAGGTTCCAATACGCAATTTTCATTGGTAATAAAAACCATATTCCATCGTTGAGTTAACAAATATTCTAGAGATATCAAATGCAAAATAGCTTCACAGTAGGTCATCAACCGAGCCCTTATTTCCACCCTTATTACTACAATCTAATAAGGTTTCTTCATATGCCTCCTTAAAGGCATTAGAGCTCCCCTGCTGGAATCTCGATATGTTGCCCCTCTTATCACCTCTTTTACAAGATAGTACAAGACATTCCTACCCTTACATAAAATATCTACCCTTACAGCCAACCCAACCTCACCCAGCCAGCATAACGAGGGCCACACTGCAGGCACAGGAGGCCCGATTGAGTTAAGATCCAAAATAATCCAAATACATGTACAAGCATGCCAGCAAGCAGATTTAGAAAACCAAGTGAGTCCACAGATGTTTAGGGGGAGCCCTCCATACTTGCGAGGGGTACCTATAACATCCTTTTTAATATATCTAGGCCTTATAAGAAGGCCTAATATCTCGTGGGTTTTAAAAAAAATCCAGACAAGTTGTTCTGGTTTTGTTGTTCCATGCATTCCTTTTTAACTCACTCCATGCCACGCTTAGAGGTGCCCACACCTCTCCCCAATTACCCTTTAAAAACAATATCATGGAAGGGAGAAATCCCCTCCTCTTCTAGCCTCCAAAGCTCCAACAAGAGTCCCGCCAAAAACCAAATAAAAATCCAATGAAAATAGCAGAATAAAATGACCCATAGGCCAGGGGGAGGAATCCCCCTATCTTCTTTCTATGCTGGCCTATAAGGGGCAGCACCCTTCACCATTTGCTCCTTGGATCTAGCTTTGTTTCTGAGATTTAAAGAGGGCCCTTCTCTAGTCCCCGGTTCTTTCTTTTTCCTCCGAGCCTTGACCTCAATGAAGCCTTCTAACTCCAGCTATGCACGATCCGAGGAAACTTTCAAGCTTTCCTGGAACTTAGCCTCTTCAGTTAGTTGTCCTTCCTCCAAGGGAGAAGCCTTCCTGCCATCTTCTGCTGGAGAGGAAGTAATTGGAGAGGATTTTTCCGCCAATATAGGGGTTTTTGAGTCATCTTCAGCGAGCTCATTTGATTCCAAGAGCTTTTCGTCTTGGATATTAGCTTTGCGACTGGCATCTAGTGAGTGGCCGAATATAGAGCAATTATGGAAATACACAGGCAAATTTTCATAAATGACAAGCTGCTTGATGTTTGATCCATCCGAGAATTCAAGTTCAAATTCATCGATAAGAGTATTTCCTAAGTCTATTTCAACAAGCACCCTCGAATATGCAATTTTTGAAATGTTCGATGTGAGCTTGTCCATGTAAAGTGGTCGACCAATGCAGCTAGCTGCTTTATTCAGTCCTATAGGGTTCCATAAGTGCAATGGAAAGTCTGGCAGTTTCACCCATATAGGGATTTTGGCCATTTTTTTAGGCCATAATGAAATCCAATAGGGAGCGGTTTCACGTATAGTGGGCGGCTATAGACCAAGTAAGGGCCAGAATTAAGTATATAATCTCTATCCATACTATTTCTAAAACGAAATACAAGCCATCCACTAGGGTGCTGGATTGTCTGTGGATATAGTTTCCACTGCTCGTCCATATATTTCCTTAGCAAGGAAAGTCCAGGGCTTCTAGTGACGAAATATCCTATAAGGCAATTCTCCCAATGCTCACGCAATAAATCTTTTTCAATAAATACAGCTTTACCAGGCTGCGTAGGGGGGATGTATGTTAGCTTAGAGGAATTGGCAAGGGCCATGTTTCCAGCAAACAAGCTACTCAATGGGGCTTTATTTTTGCCATATGTTTTGGGGTTTTTGCCCATCTTATTTTGAACAGGCCAGTTAGAAGAAGTTTCTTGGATTTGGTCATCTGCCTGGTCCATCTTATTAACTGCATGTAAAACATCCAAGGAAGGGGTTCCTTCAGATGTACTGCCTATTACCTAGGCCATCTCAAGAGGGGGACTAGCCATTGGAGTTTCTATATCACGTCCATGATTGGAGCAGTCTCCAGTATCCCCTAAAGGCCTGCTGTTTATGGCCGAAGCACTATTATGGCTACAAGAAGTCAGCCCTATCTTTCGCACATCCATGTTATGACATTTAGCATTCAATTTGTTTGGAAACATAACATTTTCACATGAATCCCTAGAAGAACTAGAGGTACTCCCCATCTGACGTGAATCATCATTGCAGTTTAGGTTAGAAGTCAATAATTCATTTGCGAATATCAACGAAGGCATGGTTCCAACATTAGCTTCATCCATAAGAGTATTCGGTATGAGAAGAGAGTTAATTCCATTTGAGTTTTCGGTTGTGAGCTTACCGTATATGATTTTCCGGTGCTCACCATCTTCAATGAAGAATTCGGTTGCAGAAGAATCATCTTCAGAACATTGGACTAATCTTCTTCGAATCCTCTTCAGAGGAGTAATCGCGTGAGCTATCGGCTTGGAATCGGGAGGAACAGCCTCTGGACTTAGGTTATTATCGGCCTCCACATCAGTTTTAAGTGTATCGGGCGGTCCCGACATACTTGTATATATAGGACCCGAGCAGATTGCTTACTAAGTGAAGGAGCCAAGCTCCATTACAATTATCCAAGCTTGATATGCTGGATTTTTGGGGAACCAGGTAGGGAATATGGCAGAATCGGGAGGAGAAAGGAACAGAGAGGGAGCGTGCGCGAGGGTTTGGATTACAAGAGAAACTGATCATGACCCATTAACTTATATTCTATATTATAAAACAAATACATCATTTAATCAAGAAACTATTCATACTTTACATAAATTATAATTACATAAGTCTTAGACCTCAATTTAGTCTAACGTTGATGAGTGATTCATCTGAGATACAAGAGAATAAATCTCAAGAATCTTGGGTTCTCAATGATATCTCTCATAAGAATCTAGGATATAAATCATAATCTTATACTACATTTGTTTATTTCCCAACTCCATACTAGAGAGGCATGGGGGTTTGATAATCATGCTTCCTAACTCTAGGATTTAACTTTTATCTTACATCCTTTTTAGCTCTTGGATTTCATATAAAGTGTAAAAATCACACCCAAAAATTGTTATCATGCTTTGCTTTTTGATCATCTCTCTCTCTTCCTATTATACTCTATAAATTTGACATTTTCCAAGAAGAAAGTCCTGACTCTGGGAAGATATTGTGACTTTAGAATTTGACTCTTGAGCTCGATATCACATCTATAAGAAAAGGAAATCACTTTAAAGTTCCTCATAAAATTTGTGTGATCTACTAACACACAAAGTCACAAACATAGGAAATATCAATGACTTGTGTATTTTGTCTCTACAACAAGTCATGACTTTGTGAATAAACTAGGATTTTGGTCTTTATCTTGCATCGGATAGTCATGACACTTGAATAGTTATGACTTTATCTTTGGCCTCTCTTTTACATCAAATGACAGTGACACTAAGAATGATCATGACTTTATATTCTCTTAAGGCAAGAAATGTGTATAAAAGTCATTGTGCTAGATAATTCTCATGGCTTTGACCCAATTAGTTATAGCCATGCAGCATTCTTTAGCCCAAAAATAATGGCTTTATTAAAAAATTATGTTTTTGACTTGAGAATATAATTCGTGATAAAAATAAAACTATGGTACTAGGAAGTGGTCATGACTTTTAGCACTAATGAGACACTTAGTTATTGCAATGTGAAACAAATATTATAGTTATTTAATTATAATGAGATGATTATGACTATGATTTTAAAATAATATCACAGCCAAAATAATATGTTGTACAATTGAATGATTATGTTAATGAGATAATTGAGTCATAATATATAAAAAGCACCATGAATAAAAATATAGAGTTTGAACTGAAAATGAATACTAAAACTACTCTTTGAAATATACTAAGTTGCTAATTATCTCTAAAAATATAATAAGTTCATTATTATTCATCAAAATATACTAAACTCTAAGGTTATTAAATTGTTCCAAATATGACTTATTTTTATTCCTATATATCATTTAATATCACACCAAATGCATAAGAATGTTTAGTATTTAGAATGTCAAATAAATTCTCATACTAAAACTATTGCTTATTCTTGAGTAATATCTTTTTTCTCAACAAAAAAACATGTTATATTATCTCAAATAAAATATTCTTTTATATGAATATGTTTGCTTATTGTAGTATCTCAATATAGCGAAGTAATTTATTTTTATTTATTGTGAACATATTGAAATATATGGTAGAGTTTGAGTTCCATTACTATACCTTTGGGTAAGTTAGTCTGTATAATGATTCAAGTGATGGTATACAATATTTATTACATCACACATATGAAAAAAAAATCCTTGGGTTGCTTCTCAAATAGTATTATAGTTAACACTCATAGCTAGATCATAAATACTTTCTCATCTCTATTGGTAATCTCTAGCATCTATGAAAATTTTTAGTAATTGTTTTTACTTATTTCTTTCTTATTTCTTCCTTCTATTTTATATCAACAACACTTCAATCTTTGAGCCTTCCCTTCTTAGATTATGTAGCTTTGAGGATATCACGGCTTCATATTTAGTTTTAGCCTGGCCCTTCTCTTCCTATACCCACAATGTTGCAGCACTAATGATGGTCATGGCTTTGTCTCTGAGGTTATCTTGACCCTTTTCATTATGTAAAAACAAAGTTTTGGCATTGTGCAAGTCCAATGCTTTGTCATTGAGCTTTTGATTGATATTTTCATTTTGTAACCCCTAAGTCGTGGTATTTTGCATGGCTATAGCTATGTCATTTAGCTTCAGATAGATAATTTTATTATGCGACACTAAAGTCTCGACACTATACATGGCCATCACATTGTCATTATTTAGATCCTTCGAAAGTTAAATCTCACATGTGTCATCCTTACTTATTCCCCTAACCTACTTGAAGTTGTCCATGTTAATTTTCTTTTTGAATTCATGGCTTCAAAGAATGCACGACCTCATAGTATTTATCTTCATCACTTTAACAAGTCCAAAATTATTCTCCTTTATCATCTCTCTCATTTTTATCTAGCTAGAATCCTCCACTAAATTCTTCCAACCAAAGTCCACTTTTTATTACATTGTTATATGGAAAAGATTATCTATTCTCCAAAAGCCAAACTCATCATCATTTAAACTTTATAAACCTTCATAAATATTAAATTTTACTTCCTCTTCACTAATATGAAGAGTGAACTTCTCCTCCTCAATATCAATAAGGGCTTGTCTTGTAGCGAAAAATAGTCATCCAATTATCAATGATATATAATTTTTTTTTCATATTTAATATAATAATATCTACGAGAAAAATAAAGATACTGACCTTAACCTAAACATCTTCAAAAATATTATCTAGGTATTTGAGTGCTTGATCTACTACTTGGAGTGGCAAAATTATTGGAATAATTTTTATAAGACAACATTCATACAATTGATGATGGTTTCAAGTTGATATGTGATCCCAAGTTACATTATTTCTTTAGAAATATGTGATCCATCATTATACAAGGCATAGTATAACTTTTAGGATCTTTCAATTTTATTGAAAGTATTCATGGAATAATTATATTAAACCTGTTAGTGATTTTATTGTCCTGTAATCTATATTTATTATATTCAAACCAATGTCAATTATCTAATTTTCTGACTCCTTTTTTAGTTCTATTAATATATAATTCATATCATTCTCCATATTTAACTTTTATTCTCTTATTGAAGGTTAACAATATAAACTTAATTCTTATTTATTATTAGCTCACAATTTGATATTCAAACAATTGAATATTTTTATATATCTTAGTTATTTATGATAATATGTAAACATATAAATAAAGATAATATAGATTGATTTCATGACTTTGCTACTTTGGTTAGTTTTGATTAATAGACTTGAAATCAATTAGTTTGTTGAGGTGTTTAGTAGAGGTAGTAGAATATTAAGTCTCATGTAGTTATAGCATCAATTATTAGCTGAAACTCTATTTTGGTCAAGACAATTTTTGTATGCTATGATATTACTATTTTGTCAGTACAATCATTCTACTATACAATATATTTTTATAGGCTACAATATTATGATGGAATTGTAGTTATACTTAGCTTGAAAATTTTAAATGACTACAATATTAATTATTTATTATATGAACTAAGTATCCCATTGGTGCTTAAGATGGTAGTCAAGTCCAAGCATCATGATTTTATTTTTAATATCACCCTGTAATCTAAAGCTAGAGCAATTATTTTTTTATAAAACCATACCTTTTGAGCTATAAAAAATTACTAAGGCAAAACTACTAATATCAAAACCATGATAATTATTAAAAGTCATGGTTTTTGGAATACAACATATTAAAAGATGATATTACTTGAGTACAATAATTTCAAAGACCATGATTATTGTCCTCAAGTAAATGCACTATAGTAACTCATATGCTAAAGTTAATTACAAGTATCATGACATCAATGTAGTGTTGTGATAATATGATAAATGAGAGAAGAGAAGTCAAGTATTGTGTATTACTATACTAAATTGATGATAGTACTATGTTGCTATGTATTATTGTGCTGGTGATGCTGTGTACCATGCTTCGAAGGCTATTGAAATGTAATAGTATTACTGGGTTGAATCTTCTCTTATGTCCACAACGTAGAAAATACTGAAGTTTGATATTTGCAAACCTGGACCCAATGAATTAAACACTTAACATAAATAATAATATGGAATAATTTTAAGAAAATTATCTCTAAAAATCTCAAATTTATATTATTATTATAAATTATATATTCTAGAAAATTAGATTTATTAAAAATATTTTTTTAGGTATTTTTTATTTTATTGAATCTATCACACGTAAAAAAGTATTTAGCATACATTATTTATCTTGGCACTATATATTGGATATTTTATATTATCGTGCGTATTAGATTTTTTTTGGGAATTTTTAAATTGAAAATTGTTCATTTAAATTTTGAATTTCATTTATTGCTTGTAATTAAAAAAAATATAGATTGGTTTTTATTTAATAAAAAATTAATTATTTTCAAAATAGAAAATTTAAATCTCGAGTGGGTATTAAAATAAAGATTTTTTGATGTGTCAATTAAAATATATCTTGTTAATTTCAAAAACCCTATCTTGCTTTGGGCTTCAAAAATAATTTTATTTTTTGAAAAAAAATGTACTTGTACGAAAATTTGAAAAGCTATGATATTTTCAAATAGTTTAAAAAAAGTAAAATAATAAAAAATCACAAAGTATCATTAAAAATATACATACAAGTTATAAAAAAAATGTTAATGTTATTAAAAATCATAAAATTGTAGGTGCTGTTTGGTTTGATATTTTTCCATTTTTATTTTTTCTGTTTTCTGTGTTTTCCCAAAAAAGTTGTTTGTTAAAGATTTTCAACATCTAATTCCTACAGCTTGTTGCACGTTACACAACTTTATTTGACGCAATCACGCATTATATACATTATTCATGAAGTAAAGTACAGAATAAATACTGATGCGCAATGATGAAGTGGATGGTACAGAGCAGAACCTAATTGCAGTAGATGCAAGCCAAACAACACAGATGAGACAAATTTGTGATGGCATAGCAAAATAAATATGTAATAATTTTAATCATAATCATGTATGAACTCTTTTAATTTTTATTTTGTTCAAATTTATGCATGACCTCTTTTGTCAATCATTTTGTTTAAAATCATGCATAAACTCTTTTATGAATGATTTTGTTCAGTTATATATTATTTTTTAAGGTTAGTTTAACATATAAAAAATATATTTTATATTATACATACCAAACGTATTTTTTTGGTTTCATTTTCAGCAAAATATTTTCCAGCATATACACCAAATACATTATCTGTTTTTCAAAAAATAGTTTGAAAATCATAAAATGACTCCCATCAAATGAAAAACAAAAAATAGAAAATTTTTTTCAAACCAAACGCCACCTTAAATTCTTAATAATTTAACTAAGAAATATTATCAAGAATTGTATAATTGGATCCTAAAGTTCATTATATTCAAATTAATATATTTAGTTTTAGTGTCAAAATTTCATATATGTTTAAAATAAAAATTTTAAATTCTCACAAATTTAATTTACCAAAACTTTTATTATCAAATTAGAAAATAATGATAAAAATAAAGATTCTTTTTTGAAGCCCATTCAGAAATGCTTTGACAATAAAAAAATATAAAATTCGTAAAAGTGAAAACCTTGAAAGCATAATTGCCCGCTTTAATAATACAAGTTCTTGCAAATAAAAAAGTTTTGCGTATAAATAATCACCACTCCCACTAAGAACGGCAGATTAGAAAAAATGGTTGTTTTTGAAATTAACTTTTTATATCTATGCTCTTTTTTCTAAGAGATCTTAACAATCCAATTTTAAAAACATGTAATTTAATCGTGCTGATGCGTTTCTTAGTGACTTCTATATGCTGTTTTCCACGATTTTTGTTCCTCAACAGTACTTAATGTTGAATAGTTAACTATTTTTTCATTTGTCCTCCAAAACTCGAGCATCAGTACAATGAGCTCTGAGCTTGATCGAGCCTTAGAGTTATTAAAGCTTTATCGAGGCTTCAATTACCGGTAGCATCAGTTCTTCATGTATATAGGAATGCAATTCTCACTTTAAATGTGACTAGGTGTGTTTATACAGTCTTTATTTCTAGCTACCATTGTTTATACAATTCTCACTTTCACCTAGTCCTATTACACTCTTTTAATGCTTTTCCGCGTGGCTTAAGTAAGGTTGATAAACTATACTTGTAAGAAAATGATTTACTTGTAACAAGGCATGGTCATGCTAGTTTTTTTTCCGTCATTTCATATGTTTAGTTGTAAAATAATTAAAATTTCATACTTTCTAAAACCAACATTCATTATTCTGTAATTTTATTACATTCTATTTCAACTTGCAACTCATCTCTTCCTTGTAACACTGCCCCCAGCTCCTGGTTAACATCGAGCAGATGACCTCAACCTTGACCCCTTTCCAATGAGTGTTGACATCTCGACGGGAGCTGGTAGAGACCCATGAAGCACTTTCAACCCTATGGCTCTCTTAACTTGTTTAAATGCATACCTATCCTAATAAATCTAGTCTTAGTGTCTGCGTATAGATGTACAGTCTGCGTTCGTGTCAGGTTTGAATGTTTGCGTGTTTGTTTGTCTATATGCATGTTTTAGGGTACGTATACATATTTGTATGTTTGGGTTTTTGTGTGTATATATGTTGTGAATATACTATGGGGTAAATACATGCCTGTGTTTACATCTATTGTCTAAAGACGTTAATTTATAAATGTATACATATGTATCATGTGTATTTACACTTATGTGTTTATATGTGTAATTTTGTTCATTAAGTACCTGAGTTTGGCTATCGGCTAATTGGGCTTGTACATCTTTATGGGCGATTGTTGAGCTTAATAGAGCTTGACTGAGACTACATCTAGATTAGAGCTTGTCCAACTCCATCAAACTATTGGAGCTATTGCGACTCCATGGAACTCCATATAATTAACATAGATTTATTTGCATATACCCTTTTACTCGTAATATTTATCTGTGTATATGTTTGTATAAATATAATATATTTATATAAGTTTGATATATATATATCTGTGTATGTATTTCTGTGTGTGTATATTTATATTTGTGTATATATGTGTGTATGTATGTACATATATACACACGTGTATGTGTCTTTATATATACGAGTGTGTATGTGTGTACATATATCTGTGTGTGTGTTTATATTTGCTTCTTTGTGCTTAAGATAGTGGTAAAGTTTACGCATAATAATTTATTATTAATTATACATATTAGTCTAAAGTCAGAGTAATGATATTTTTATAAAATACTCTTTAGGTATAGAAAATTATAAAGTCAAAATTACTAATATCAAAACCATGATAATTATTAAAAGTATTATTTTTTGGAACACTAAATTTTAATAGATGATATTACTAGAGTACAATAATTTTTAAGACAATAATTAATATTCTCAAGGAAATGCACAGTCATAACTTATATGCTTAACCTAATTACAAGTATCATGACATCATGGTAATGCTATGATAATATGATATACGGGTAGAGGTGTCAAATGGGCCGGCCCAGCACGGCACGGCCTGTTTTTCACGAGCATGGTCGTGCTACCGTGCAGTGCCCCTGCACGGCACGGTTAGTATATAGGTGGGCACGGCACGGCCTGTAGGCACGGCAAGGCCGTGCCGGGCCTGCTCGGGCACGCCTTGCCAATATAGGCCAGGCCCCACGGCCGGGCAGGCGGGAGCTGCAACGTGGGACTTGGTCAACTGGGGTCAGGGAGGCCAGCATGGGCTTAAAATGGCAGATTAGAATTTTTTTTTTTTTTTTGTAAATTTTTTGATTAAGTAACTGTAAAGACTATAGAGTATTAGTAATAATTAAAAAATATAATTTTTTGTAAAAATTATAAAATTTAAAATTAAATAAAATAAACAAATATTAGAAAAAAAAATTTTTTTTTATTCAATCAAGTTTAGCTTTTTTTATTATTATAATTTATTAATTAATATTAAAATTTAAAGTTATTAATTTTTAAAATAAAATTTAAATCGTAAAATAATAAATAAATACATTAAGTTAGTAAAAATTAAAATTAAAAAAAAATTAAACTACACAAATGAAAAATTATCAATCATACTTTTGAAACCAATAGTCCGAACAAAACAAGTATAAGTTTCAACACAACGTATGGTACAAAGTACAAACAAAGTGTATAAATAAAATAAATAAAAAAATATCGAAAAAAAAGAGCAGATGAGTATCAATCGTCAAGCGGCATATCATGAGAATCATCAGCCGCAACATCAAGATCTGTATCATATGGATCATCATCATCGGCAATCACCTCATCCGTCATCGTAGTGGATGTGGATGCGACTGCAGTGTCTGTCACAGTCCCAGCTTCAGCACGATCACTGATGCTAAATCTTGATTCCTCCCAATTCTTCAAACATGCCAAGGCCTCAACCATATCTGGACGTAATCTCAATCTCCTATCCGAAATCACGTTCACTGCAACAGAAAAAGCAGACTCCGATGCTACGCTCGACACCGGAGGAGTCAGTAGATCCCGTGCCATCCTAGATAGCACGGGATAGGCGGACTCATATGATTTCCACCACTGTAATAAATCAAGATTCTTATTGTCAGAAGGTGATAGGATTGAGCAGTAATCGGTATCTAAGTACCGAGACAGCTCGCTCCTATGTGAAGGTCCACCCCTACGTTTCCCCCTCGCTAGGTTAATGGAATAAGCGTAATCTCCGAACAAGGTATCAGAGTCCGTACTCACAGTCTCACCACCACCACCACCATACCTAGTATCGTAGTATGTAAACAGGTCTGTCAACTTCTCGTAAATGAATCATTCAGGTGGCTCTTTCAGGTTCATGCACGAGGAAATGAAAGTCAGGGTGTTTTCAACCCCTTCCACCTTAGCCCTAGGGTCCATGCATGCTACGAGGCAATAAAGAGATGGAATGGTGGACCAGTACTTCAGGTACTTGGTCTCCATCTCTGCAACCAAATGGCTAAGCGTCGGGTCCGCTCGATACTTCCTAAACATGCTACTAATGTTGCATATGTAACGGAGTGCAATGCAAGTGGTGGGCGTATAAACCGACGAACACATGTTCGTCGTGTCATAAAATATCTTCAGGAATTTCATAAATGAAATTCCTGAAGCCCAGTCAGTGTCGTCAATAATAAGTTCGCCACTCTTACTATTGACGTAGTCGGATATCACATGTTCGTATCCAACACATGATTCCAACATCAGGTACGTGTAATTCCAACGATGTCTCACATTTGATTGGAATTTCTTCTTCTTAAGATTCGTAGACAAACAGAGATTACTAAACTCTTGTAGTCTGCGAGGAGTGCGAATATACTTGAGTGCATTGCGTATATTTTCCAACGCGGGGGAACAGACCTTCATACCCACTTGAACTATTAGGTTAATAACATGACACATGCATCTGACATGAAAGATCTCTCCTAATGGTGCGTCTCTAATATTCCTAACAAACATATTGATCGCTACTCCATTATTCGCAGCATTATCGAAAGTGACACTAAAAATTTTATTTTGAATTTTATATTCCCTAAATATTTTCATCATACACTCAAAAATGGCCGGGCCATCATGATGATGAAGAATCTCAGTGAATCCTAATATTTTTTTTATTGATTGTCCAGTTAGAATCTACATAATGACTCGTGAGACATGCATAAGAAGAATCATCGTGACATGTCCATATATCGGACGTCACGGACACCACTCCACTAAATGCCAAAAATTTCTTAATTATTTTTTGTTTTTCTAACTTATATATCTTTAGTATGTCACTCCTAGATGTGGACCTAGGAATCCTACGATAGGATGGCTGAAAATAAGTCTGCATGATGCGCACTACCCTCGGATCTTCCGAAAATCTGATCGGAAGACCCATCAATGTGATGGGCCTGGCCATGCCGTCCCTACCCAACTCGCTGGAGTATACGAAGGGAGTAAACTTTGAGACTGAACTCGATCCAGTCTCAAAAAATGTAGTGCCAAGTTGGGTTTGCCTAGGATCTAAGGCTCCATATTTTTTGGAGCATATTTCAGCATGCTTCTTGAGGTGCCCAGTCCCACATGTACTCTTGCATGTTAAAAGTCTCATACAATATTTGCACTGTGCCATTTCAAGTTCCTCACCCCTAACATCTACTTGTGTTATGATTTTAAAATATGTCCAAACTACAGAAGTCTTCCTAATTTTTTGTTTTTTAGAACTTTGGGCTGAGACGACAGGAGAAACCAAAGTTTCAGGAGCCGCAAACGTCTGTGTAACACTAACATTTTCATTTTCCAAATTTAAATACGTGTTAGGTGTATTTGTCATTTTTTATTTTTCGTAAGTTTTTCTAGAGAGAGAAAGTACAAAAAAACGTAAAATATATTACTCGGTAAAAGCAATGAGGTCAGTCACGTGCAAGGTGCACCGCAGGAAGCTCTGATGTTCAAAACTCAAGTTGAGTTTCACGAAAATCCAAGCCGAAATCAAAATCACGAGGCCCGAGAGAGAGATGCACGGTTTATGTAAGAGAGATAAAGTATCGAGAGGTTTTATGTTTTTGAAAAACACAAATGTTATAGGGAGGGGGGTAGAATTTATAGGCTAAAGAATATTTTTTTTAATAAAAAAAATATTTTTTTATTATTTTTTTGAATTTTTTTAAGATTTTTAAGGGGCAGAATCACGAGGACCGTTGGATTCTGCCCCCTAGCCGTTGGAGGTGAATTCAAGGGCTGAAAATCGGTGAAGTTTGAATTTTTTTTTTTTTTGCCGTTGGAATTGCTCGGATCGGTTCTATGGGCGTCAGGACTCGGGTATCGGCAGAAAAGACCGCCGGTCGGGTCTGATTGGACCCGACCCGCGGTCTTTTTACCGGGGGGGGGCCAGGGGACGGCCTGACGGGTCACGAGACTCACGACACGGCACACGTGGCATGCCGCCAGTGCCACGCGTGCCTGCGTGAACCGGCACGGGAAGTTCTTAACCCGGGCACGGCACGGGCCCGGGCACGGTTTAAGAACGTGCCGGGCCGGCCCAGGCACGGCCAAACCGTGCCGTGCCTCGTGCAGGGCCGGGCCGGCCTGGCACATTTGACACCTCTATATACGTGAGAAAAGAAGTCAAATATTGTGTATTGCTATACTAAATTGATGTTGGTACTATACTGCTATTGTTGATGTGTCCGACTTTGCTACTATGTATTATTGTGCTGGTGATGATGTGGACCATGCTTCGAAGGCTATTGAAATGGAATATTATTACTAGGTTGAATCTTATCTTATGTATGATACTAAGAAATAATCAAACACTTAACATAAATAATAATATAGAATAGTTTTAAGAAAAGTATCTCTAAAAATCTCAGGTTTGTATTATTATTATTAAATATATATAATAGAAAATTAGATTTATTCAAAATATATTTTTTGGGCATTTTTTATTTTATTGAATTTATCACACTTAAAAAAGTATTTAGCATACATTATTTATCTTGGCACTATGTATTGGACATTTTATATTATCGTGCGTATTATATTTTTTTTGGGAATTTTTAAATTTGAAAATTGTTCATTTAAATTTTGAATTTCATTTATTGCTTTTAATTAAAAAAAAGTATAGATTTTATTTTATTTAATTATAATTTAATTATTTTCAAAATAGAAAATTTAAATCTTAAATGGGTATTAAAATAAAGATTTTTTTATGTGTCAATAAAAATAAATCTTGTTAATTTCAAAAACCCCATCTTCTTTAATTTTTCTAAAACCCATCATATGGGCACCCCACCACAAATAATTTCATTTTTTTTAAATGTACTTGTACGAAAATTTGAAAAGTTATGATATTTACAAATGGTTAAATAAAAGTAAAATTATAAAAAATCATAAAGAATCATAAAAAATCATTAAAAAAATCATAAAAAATCATAAAAAATTATGAAAAAATCATAAAAAATTATAAAATCATAAAAAATCATAAAAAATATACATACAAGTTATAAAAAAAAAAAAGAAAATTTAAAAATTTCTTAAAAATCATAAAATTTTAAATTCTTCATAATTTAACTTAGAAAATATTATCAAGAATTGTATAATTGGATCCTAGAGTTCATTAAATTCGAATTAATATATTTAATGTCAAAATTTCATATATGTCTTAAATAAAAAATTTATGTTCTTATAAAATTAATTTACCAAAGCTTGCATTATGAAATTTGAATATAATGATCAAAATAAAGAACTTTTTTGAAGCCCACTCATAAATGCGTTGACAATAAAAATATAAAATTCGTAAAAGTGAAAACTTTGAAAACAATAATTGTCCGCTTTAATAATACAAGTTCTAGCGAGGAAAAAGTTGCGTATAAATAATCACCACTCCCACTATGCAAGGTTGAATAGATGGAGATGTTACCCATTAAATTTTAATTATTACCTTTCTCAATGTTGCATTTTGTATGAGATCTTAACAATCCCATCATTGGAAATATAGATGAGAATCTTTGTTCCTATATTTTATTGCCAAACTGTATTTTATTCTATTTGACTCTTCGATTAAGCTATCTAAATTTAACTCTCTAAATAAACCACGCTGAAATTATCTGATTTATACGAAACTAGTTGTCCCAAACAACACTACCTAGAGTTAATCGAATATCAGACTACTTCTTCCCTCGACTTAAAGAAACCGTGCTTATTATCAATTGGCACCCAAATGGAAATAGGTCTGTCTTAGATATTTCCCCTAGCTCGTTTACACCATTTCTCTTACTCCTTCAAACTCTACTTTCTACATTGCCTTCTAACTACCGGCTGCTCTCTAGGATCTTCATCAAGATCCATGGTTTCTTCTACCCCATAGCCTCTCTGCAAAGGTGATTTTATTTAACTTCAGAGCTTGATCGATCTCAATGGGTCTACTACTTGATGGTAGCATGTGTTTTGGCGGATGTATATGTAAGTGAGCAACCTGAGCTTGATCAGGAACTCAATGAGTGTACGTCTCGATGGAAATATGTGGAGCTCCATGTAACAATTATATACATTTACCTAATACTTGATGTTTATTTCAGTGTTCTATTTCAAGTCGTGATATTAATGAATGTGATACATATGAGTAATGTATCTTGTTTGTGCAATGTGTATGTATATATATATGTGTGTGTGTGTGTGTTTGAAAATGTATATATATGAGTAAAGTGTGTGTGTGTGTGTGTGTATTGGTATATATATGGGTGTATGTGTCTAATGTCTATATCTGCATATATGAGTATATGTGTGCATATATATGTGTCTATAATTGTATAATGTGTGCCTATGTTTATCTGTGTGTGTGTACTCATATGTATATACATGTATATATCTAATTGTTGTACAATTATGCTTTTATGGTTGTGATATTAAAATACAGAAGATAACAAAAATAACAGAAAAATAAGTAATATATATCTAATCTAGCAATCTAACCAAGGCAGAATAAAAAATGAGAAATAAATTATCATAAATAATATGGTTTGCTAGTCGCTCAGTAAATTAGCTGTATTCACTAGAAAATACTTATGCGTTACAGATTAAATCAACAAAAATTATATTATAATATACAACGCATAATAGTCATGATAAATTGCAGAAAGAGAAAATGAATAGTTCCTTTGGTCTAAAAACAGTAATCCAAAATTAAAATTATAAAATATTTTATAATAAAAATTTTATCGGTTCATTTAACCGGAGTGAGATCTCTGTTATTGTTCTGCTGCATCCCCGGCCTATTAATATTTTATTTATTGTACTTATATGAAAATATTAAAACAAAAATATTTAGTTATGCAAATAGATTATTAAAAATTACACATACAACACTAAATATCTGTGTGTATATATCTAAAAATGTGTATATATATATAAACATGAGTGTGTATATGCATGTGTATATTTATATACATGCGTACACACACACACACACACCTGTGAATATATATACATCTGAATATATACATGTGTGTGTGTACATGTTTGTATATATATACATGTGAATATATACATGTGTGTAGATATATATATATATATATATATATATATATATGTGTGTGTGTGTGTGTGTGTGTGTATGTGTATGTATGTGTGTATATACACACATCTGTGTGTATGTGTGTATATACACACATATGTGTGTATATATATGTATACATACATTTGCATGTATATGTGTGTATATATGTGTATGTATATATGTGTGTGTGTGTATCTGTGTGTGTGTATATATGTATATATGTGTGTGTGTGTGTGTGTCTATATATATATATACATACACATACTTATATGTGTGTGTTTGTACATACACGCACACACCCCCCCCCCCACACACACATGCATATATGTTTCTATAAATGTGTATATGTATAAATATATGCTTATATAAGTGTGTGTGTGTCTTATAATTGTGTTTGTGTTTGTATGTGTATATTTGTATATATATCCGTGTGTGTGTGTGTGTCTATATGTTTATACATGTGTTTGTATATATGTGTGTATATATAAATATGTGTGTGTGTGTGTGTGTATATATATATACATACATATATATATACTTACATATGTATATGTACATATGTTTATATATGTATATATGCGTATATATGCATATATGCATGTATGTATATGTATACACACACATATATGTACACACACACACACACGTATACATATACATATATTACTATAAAAAAATAGAATAAAAAATATCTTATTTTGTTTCTCATTTTTTCGCAATGATCAGATAGCGACGTAATTATAAACGAAAAGAATCTTTTTTTTAAATTTTCCTCTCTAAATTTTTAGAAATGGAAAACATAATAATATTTTTATAAATAGCGATTGATTTTTTTTCTTTGCTAAAATTATCGATTGCAACGAAATCTTGCATTCAATCGTTAAATTTGTGCCGGAAAAAAAAAGAAATGTATTATTTGTTTCTAAATTATGGATGGAACCTAGTATTTGTTTCTAGTTTACTAATGGATTTAGAAATGTTATTTTCTATTTACATTATTTGTAACACGAACATGTCATATTTGTATAGTTTATGTATATTGTATACAATATACAAATGCATACATAAACCATATGATATGCAATTACATAAGCACATCTACATATCATTCATCAAATGATATTCACTTAATATCTACTACAAAATAACACGTCAGATAACAAATATAAATGTCAATAAAATTTAATACACAATTCATAACCTAATTAAAAAAACAATATCAAAAAAATCATAATATCACATTAAAAATATTTGTTGCAAAAAAATAATAACACAACATCACACTTAGAGTCATTGGCCTGATGAGTAATGTCTTTTGGAGCTCTCTATAGATCCTCTCAAGAATGATAAAAATTAAATGATGTCTCTGCCAACTTGTATATTATTTTCAAAATCTTTTGTTGAATTTTATCTTATTTTTTCATTCTCTCCTCCTCTTTTTTCAATCTTTAAGCCTCATTTTTTTTTAATTTCTTTAATTTCCTTTTACATCTCTTAATTCTTATTTTGAATATCTTCATTCTTTTATTGCATTTCCTCATTTTTCCTATGCTATGCATCATATATTTTCTTTATCTCCTGGAGCAACCTCTCATCAAACATGTTACTATAATTGAAAACTGATGATGAATAACTCCAAATAGAACCTATATAAAATGTAGATGCATGGGTGTCAGGATTGTACATTCATCATTTTTTTGTCTCAACTATACATCATAATTGTAAATATGTGCAACATCAATTTTTTGCCTCTCTATAAAATGATCTATTAATTGTGAAGCAATTGCAATTATATTTTTCATAGTTTTCTATAATTGTTAAAATACAAAATAACTTATCATTAATATATTCAAATAATTTTTATACCAACACAAGAAATTATCTCCTCACAATTAATGCCAAATATTCAAATAATCACAATTAATATATTTTTCATAATGGTAAATAACTACAAAATACTTTTTTTTAAGTTAGTAATTATATATGATGAGTTCATAAATAATAAATCATCAGTTATAGCAAAAAAATATTTTTGAGTTTGCATATTATTTACAATTAATGAAAAATAATCATTTTTTTTACATTTTTTTTGATTAATTATAATTTACATATAAAACTACGAGTATAAAATGAGAAACTCACATTAATATCATTTGAGTGATTGTCTACAAATGATTTATCATTCTTCTTGTGTATTCACTTGAATACATCAAATAGTATTGGTTGATATTCCAACTCAGCCTCTTGAAAATATATAATATTTACTATTAGGGTTAGGTACATTATTCATTAACACACATATAGTATCATTTACATTCAAAAAATTTAAATAATAATGAAAAATGAAAGACAACTATATTAAATATATTGAATATTGGTTAGTCGCCTTTGAATATCCAATATATTTTGAAGATTCTGATCCTTCAAATACTTTCTCTGATTGACTATTTTATGAGGCCATTTGGGACAAGGTCTTGAACTCATCTTTATACCAATATTCCAGCCACTTTATCTAAATACTATGAGAAATATTATTAGGCTTTGCATCTATACCATATTTTTTTCTCAATTTTCTAAGCTTGTCATTGTTATTATATATCACATTTTCCACATGTTTCATGTATCCTTCACCAAGGTCACCAAATTGTTATTCCATTTGTAGTTTTGTTGTAAAAACTAAATAAAATAATAATACATTATAATGCATTTATTTTAAAAGTAAATCATATCAGACTAAATTAAAAACAAAGAAATGCATGAAAATTGTACCTCGAATTCTTCATAATAAAATTCTTTCATATTTGGGGGTACTTTGCTCCACTTTATATCTTCCATAATTAGTTTCTCCTTAAATTAGTTTTTTCAATTGTACGAGGAGAAAGAATAATCACATAGATAATTTAATATTAGCATGTATATATACTTATAGACAAAATACACCACTTTTTCTACTACTTAGTTAATATTTAATTCATTTATATTTATTATCCAAAATTTATAATGCAAATATTGTTTTAATTTTAAATAATAATGTTTGATAAGTAGCAATATCATATTTTGTTATTATTTTAAATTATCAAATTTCAAATTTTATAATATACTTATAATTTCAATCATATTTCATTATATATATAATTAAAAAAATAAAAATAAAAAATGATAATGAATGCATGTAGTAATTTTAAGAAAGTTATGTACTATTTATTATCAATTGTGGATTGAATGAAAATTTTCTCATAACTTTGCATTCAAATTATGGATTGTGAATATCATACAAGTGTCAATATTGTAGTACCAATACATGTGCCTCCTAAGATAGGTGGGATAGATCTATTAGTATCTTCCAATGCAAAATTAGATAAAGATAAAATATTTCTGGTGGGAAATCCATATATATCATGATAAGGTGATACAAAAGTTTTTTTCATACGTGTAGGAGAATACAGAGAAATATTTGTAGTGTTGTCGTTACTTAACATATTTAAATTTCCTCCTCCATGAATTGCTAGTTGACTTCTTCTACCCCTGCATACATATTGGATCCTCGACCACTTGAATTTTTACCTCTCATACCTAAATCAAGTTATATAAATATTGAAATATACATATACAATAAAAATATGTTATGAAAATATCACAATAACAAAACATAATGATAAATACATTAATATTTAAAAAAGCTAATAAAAAATTTTTATTTTAACATCCAAATTATAACGATTACAAAGTAAAAATGACAAAATAATAAGGCAATCAATAAATTTATAGTCATCATTGGAAATTTCTACCAAATCATATCTATCTACTTATTTATCATCATTTGATTTTGTAATTAATTCATCCTCATTATCTTCTTTTACATAGCTATCATCAATATCCAAATAGTTTTCACCATTACTAATCAATGTTAGAAGCCCATCATCTGTACCATGAATGATTGAATGAAGTTCTATATTATTCTCTTTAAATCCTAATACACATGATGGAGTGACAATAACATCATTTTCAATAACTTTAATAGTTGATCTTTGTTTTTTTTTTACATATTACCCACCAATGAAATGAATTTCTTCTTGTTGTTTAGATAAGTGGTATAACATATTTATTTGGTTTGTACAGCAAGAATAATTGACTTGTACTTATGATAATATTTTTTATGATATATATCAACAAGGTTGTATTTGATGATGAATTCTAATACCCTTATTTGTAATAAGATCAAACTATTTACCCTTAAACAAAATTATTCTCTTAATTTGTAAAGCAAGATACTCCACATATAAAATTTTAATTAGTTGACTATGAAAATCAGTAATAAATGTAGTATAATTAGACTCCTTGATGCAAACTCTACTGTTCATTACAACTCTATTTGAACTATTTTTTAATGTGTGAAATTTGTATTTATTAACATAATGTATGTAATATGTTTGTAAATTTCATAATGGTCCTCTTGCAAGATCATTTATTTCTCTATTTAGAACCAAGAATGAAAAATTATATAATGACAAATTTTTTAAACCAATTTGTGAAATCTTTTTCAAGCTTTGCATCAATTGAATTGTAATCAATATGAGGTTCTCTTTGCCTTATTTCCTTAGCATACATTCATCAAAAATAATATTGAAGGCCTTTTGAATTATGAAAAAGCTATATCACATATAATAATAATAAAATGATAATATGAAATTATTATAAATCTTACTTAATATAAGGTGTAACTTCCTCATAGTTCAATAAAATATATGTGTGTGCAGCATGATACTCCTAGTCATCCAAAAATTATCTTGATGTTCTTCTACCATATGTCGATCTCATGTCTGGGGGTGGAAAGCATATCATTTTTTTTTCTAATCTGTCCCCATACAATATACATTATTTGGTGATAATTTATTATGTCGATTAAATAATTATGGTTAAAAGTAGTGTGCACAAAATGCCAAAACCTTTTTGATCAAGTAGACATTGTGTATCGATTCTTCCACTTTGTGTTTACTTTGAATATTATTTTTCAATTTTCTAAGATACCTAAAATAGAAATATATTAAAAAAAATATTCATTGGATACATTTTAATTTTTATATTAACAACTGAAAAACATATAACCTCTCAAATGGATACATCCATTTGTATTGCACAAGACCTAAAACCATAGATTTATATGACAAGTGGACTAAAAGATATTTCATGGAGTCAAAGAAGTTAGGAGAAAAAATATGCTTTAGTCTACATAAAATAATGGGGATATTTTTTTTTATAATTGCTCTATTTATTCTATTTTTATAACATTACAAGTGAGATTTTAAAAAAATACTTATTTCAGTCAATCATTTCATAAGAAGAAATCCTTCCACAAGAAGAAAAAAAATATTTATGTGAATTATGGGTATTTGCTTCTACATGAATACATGGTATTCATGACTTTTCATCTCAAATAATTTATACTTTTTCATATTAGTACATCTTCTCATGTTAGATGCATATCCATCAATGAACCTGAGCTCCATCAGTTATTTGTAAAAAGCTTCATTGATTCATCCTTTTCAAGATTATAACAAGCCTTGGGAAATTTATTCATTGATTCATTCCTATTTAACCATGGATGTGAATATAATTCTTTCAATTTTTCTCTTAAACTGACATTATTTTTTATTTTTCCTTTCACATTTATGATAGTATTAAAAATATTTTCAAAAATATTCTTCTCAATATGTATCACATCTAAGTTGTGCCAAATTAGATTGGTTTTCCAATAAAATAAATCCCAAAAAATACTTCTTTTCTTCTAACCAATGTGATAATTATTTGAATTTTATATATTAATGTGATATGCATCAACATTCATAATATTTTGAGCACGTATCTTTCAATTATATCTAATATTTTATCACTTGACCTCAAAGGTGGTGAACCTTTTACGACTTTATGGCATTTCCTAAATTCATCAATGTTCATTTGTAATGGATGTTCGACATTTAAGAACTTATGGTAGTCATCATACCAAGAAGTATTTTATCTTTTTTTCAGATTAAATGCATCTGAATCCTCCATGCAATAAGGGCCAACTAATTCATATGTAGTATTCCATCATGACAATATTAAATATGTAGTAAAGTCACTTATAGTTCACATAAATGCTGCTCACATTTTGAAGTTTTGCTTCCTAGATATATAATATGTTTCAATACCATCCTCCCACAAAATTTTGAGCTCTACTATAAGAGAATGTAGGAAAACATTTAATTTATTTTAAGATTTCTCGAAATGACCTTTTTAACACACAAAATATGTACTCATCTTTCATACACATCAATGGTGATAAATTATAAGGTATAAAAATAAATAGCCATGTGGGGTATTGTTGTCCTATTTTTCCAAATAGTTGAAATCCATACGTGCACAGCCCTATTCTTATATTTTGAATTTCAATTACAAAAGATGGATGATGATCATCAAAATATTTTTAAAAGGATAATCTGAGTAATACCACATAATGTTATCTTCAATAATATGCTATTTGTGCCAACTCATTTTAGTAGCAATTGCTTCAAATGTAAAAATCTTTGTAAATAAGGACTCAATGGAAATAACATATCTTCTTTTGAAGAAAATTTGTTTTTTACCTTTTACATGTATTTCTTTTGTGCCAAATATATGTATAAAAATTACATGCAATTATTCACAGTATATGCCCCAAAATGCCATGCAGTCATTAATACAACAATATATTTTTTATAGACAAACCTAACCCTTACATTAACTTCTTTGTGCTATACAAATTATCTATCATTATATTATTCTTTGGTAATAATTTAGATAATTACTGGCATATTTTATCATAACACCTTTTTAAAAATGAAAATTTGCCTTTAAATTTAAGAGTCTGATCACCATAATAACTTTGAGTGGCCATATGGATTACCTGGCCAAATATTTTTTTTTCTAAATCATTCAACATTTCATAAAATTATTTTGCTAATGATATTGGGATCATCAGCGATATTCAGATTTAATGAAGGACCAATAATATTCTTTAACATTCATTCACATACATCATTAGGATCAACAAATTTTATTACAACAATTGAATCAACACTTATATATACATAATACTTAGTTATTTGTGGCATAACTAATTCCCCATATTTATATCAAACAAAATAGTCCTTAATAAATCCATTTTTTGCAAAATAAAATCTCATTGTGTCCAAATATTGGAAACTTTAATTTTGACATTTACGAGCATTACATAGATATCTTATTTTTATTTCAATCATAAATTTAGGCTATTTTTCTACATAGCCAATAAACTCTTTAATTCCATCTATAAACTCATTAGTCAAAAATTCATTTTTTAGTTTAACACTAATCCATTGATGATTATGTCATATAATATTTTCATTTCCTGTAACACATAATACAAATATTTTTTGAATTATAATAATATAGATAGATATTTATTTGTAATAAATATGTAGTAATCTTATAATGACATTATATAAATCTAATTAATAAGTTGTAGTAATATTATTATTAGATAATTTTGGATTAAAATAAAGATAAGACATGTTTTAATGTCTTTGATATTAATCAAAAGGCATAAGTTATAATTTTGTCATTTACATAAAACTAAATATTTGATATTTATCTATATTTAAAAAAAATACATTAATAAAGAAATAAAGAAATTTTTGCAATGTCATTATTCTAAATTAATAATCAGTACTAAATAATTAGAAAAACACATTATGTATATTAGAAATAATAAATAAATTCTCAATATCATTGTATTTAAATTTGTCAATGAAAAAACAACAAAAATAAATTAGATGTCGATGAAGATCATTAATAAATTAATAGGAATATTTTTTAATATATATGAAGCATATAGTATAAATAGGCATATACAATATGTGACATGTAATGTGATTTTTTTTTAATATTTAATAAGGGAATGTGTTATTTATTTTGTTACATCTTTAGAAAAATGTATATTAAACAACTATATAAATATTGAAATCAACTTTTAATTTTTTTTTTTGTTTTCGAATTGTTCATTACATTTCATTATTCCAATTGCATACCCTCGTAATTTTTTATAGTTTTCATTATTATTAAAAATAAACTTTTAGTATTTGTTATAATAATTATAAATTATTTATTGTTAAAGTTGTATCATTAGTATGAGTTATTCTTTTAAAAATTATTATATTTCATGTTATCCTATTAAGGAAACAAAATGTAAATTAATTAAAATGATCAAAACTAAAGTTTAATAACAAAATTCACAAAACATTTTATACCTCAATTAGGTAACACAAAAATTTAATGAATCCAAGTATGTTTAAAATGTAAAATATATAATTTATTTATTAGAGTTGTAATTATTCAGCAAAATAATAAGAGAAAACTCAATAAGAATGTTAAAAATGAAAATAAAATAAACATACCATTAGGGTGCACAAATGTAGCTATTCCCGAATATAATATATACGAGATAAAATGAAAATCATAATTTCATACCTCGATTATAGATTAATTGCATGTCGATCAATAATTAGAGAAAAAGAAATCTACAAACAATTCGGACGAAATCAGATTTAAAATGAAAACCAACCAAACCCTAAAATGTTCAAAGTTTCGAAATATTTTTTGATAAATTAATTATCATAAATTAGTGATGGAATTTAGCTATGAAATATTGTTCCATCACTAATTTTTTTTTAAATGATATAACGATTGATAGGTTTGACAATTCTCATTTATTGACGGTCATAAATTCCATCACTAAATGCAGAAACATAAATGCTTTCCATTTATATATATATATATTAAAATATAAATTTCCATCGCTAAATATCACACAAGCATTTCCTTACCCCACATCACATAATAAGTAGTGATGAAATAAAAAAACATATTTCAATTTCATTGATAATTAGTGACAAATTATCTTTCCATTTAAATTGTTTTTTAATTATCACTTTCATTTCTAATCCGTTTCAATTTTAATCCTAATTTTATAAATAGAATTTGGCATTTCTAATTTGCAGTTCTAATTATTTCTTTTATTGCCGTGTTTAAATAAATATATATTTACATATGTTTATATATAATTACATTAATTTATGTCCATATAATATATTTATTTATCCCAATTTAAATAATTTAATAAGTATATGTTCTGATTATTAAGGGTTATTTTGCATGTTCAATACATGAGTTTTAATTTTAGTTTTAAAAATATTAGTTTTCGAATTGGAAAATTGATTTTTGAATTAAAAAATTTAGATTTTAATTTATTTTTTTAATATTTGAGGTGTAAAATTTGATTGAAATATTTTCATACACCAAAAGTTTTTTTTTATTAGGGCACCATAAAACATAAATCTCTCCAAAATTTTTTTCACGTGCATTTATTATTGATGTTAGGTGTTAATCAAATATAATAAAGCAATCTTTTAGAAGTGGACTCGTAATTCTTAAAGGGGAAATCGTGTTTTGGTGCACTCTCCACAAAATATTTTTAAAAACTGAACCTAATTTTTTATATTTGTAAAAACTACATCAAACTCTTAATAAATTAAATTTTGTTACACTCAAATAGAGTAATCCTAAATTATCCTTAACAAATGAAAACAGAACCCAACATAACTCTCCCCTCGCCCCTAGCCCAACACCCCTTGCCCCTCACTCTCTCCATCGAGCTCCAGAAGCTCGTGGAGCTCGACGACGAGCACCTGGAGCTCAAAGATGAGCTTCAGAAGCTCTAGGAACTTGATGGAAAGGGTGAG
Source organism: Sapria himalayana (assembly GCA_029783825.1). NCBI lineage: Eukaryota > Viridiplantae > Streptophyta > Magnoliopsida > Malpighiales > Rafflesiaceae > Sapria > Sapria himalayana. The sequence continues at coordinate 1,914,639 of JAREIK010000182.1, read as the reverse complement.
GGGCGTTTGGTGAGGGGCAAGGGGCATTGGGCGAGGAGCGAGGAGTGTTGGATGAGGTGCGAGGGGCGAGGCGAGGAAAAATGAGCGAGGTTGAGGGGAAAGTTTTAGTTGGGTTCTATTTTAATTTAAAGATAATTTAGGTTTAATCTATTTTAGTTGGTTTCTTTTTTACAAATATAAAAAGTTTGGTTTCACGGGGGAGACAGAAGAGAGGCACTAAAAGAGGGTGAGGCGTGCAAGGAGAGGGCAAGGGGTGTGTTTCACGGGGAAGGGGTAAGGGGTGTGTAAAAATTCAACTTGATTAGAGTTTGGTATACTTTTTTTCAAATATTAAATGTTGGGTTATGTTTTTTCAAATATCTCAAGTTTTGGGTCTATAAAATTTTTTAACCCAAAGTTGTCCCTGACTTTATTAATAAATTATTACACGTCATGCAAATCATTATATAAATAAAATAAAAAATAAAAAAACATTTATTTTTGAAAACATATATATAGTTCATATGTATACAATATATATCATACATTTTAACATATACACCACACAAGGTTTAATGTATACAACTTATACATTCTTAACATATATATAGTATATTCATTTTATTTATTTATACAACATTATGTTTTTAAGCATATATATCATATATGCCTTTTAACGTATACAATATATACATTTTAACATATACAGCATATACATTTTATTGTATTCAACATGTATATTTTTAATATATAACTAGTATGTACATTTTAACATATACAGCATATATGTTATTTTAACATATATAGGTATACGTATTCCAACTATGTATGTTTTAAAGTATACAGTGTAAATGTATGTGATTTTACTTATTTAGTTAAAACATATACTATATGTTTTTTTAACATATATATTTTCACGTATATATTGTATACAAATGTATCGAATAAATTTCTAAAAATAAATATATATTTTTTAATTTTTTATGTATCTAATGGTGACTCATAGTGGTCATGTTTTTTTTTTTTTAACTAAGATGAAAATTTTGGGTTTTCGAGTCTAACAAACCCAAAACTTACATATTTTGAGTTTTGTTATATATTTTAGGGGGAATTATGTTTTGGGATGCTTTCCTTGAAATTTTTAAAAATTAGAAACTAAAATATTATTATTTGAAAAAAAAGTCACAAAATTATAATAAATTTAAAAATAAAGTCACTTGAATTTAAAGTCCTAAACTACTCCCTCCCCTCTTACCTGCCCCTCGCACTCATCATCTCCCTCACCCCTCGCCCCTCGCCCTTGCAGTCTGCCCTCGCCCGTCTGCCCTCGCCCCTCTCCCATTGTTGATGTCAAGATTGTATTTTTTTATTCTTATTTTACGCAAGAGTGTAAAAATGTAATGTTTTGATGCCAATAGTTCATGTCAAGCATCCAATACAGTGATCATAACTAAGATATAGTGTTCTCCATCCTTCTATTTTGGCATCAAAAGATTGCTATGATACATGAACATGCCACTCATTAGAAATCACATCACCAAAAAATTCATAAAAAAAATTATTTTATGTTTATACTTAATAAATATGTTTATATGAAAATATTCCTTATATACGAGTTTACAAACAAATTTATAAGTAGAAATTATAAGTTAAATGTTTATATGTTTACGTATGATTACAAAAACACCTATCATTACAAAAAAATCATAAAATAGAAATGGAAATAAATGGAAATATTCCGTATTTATTTATTTCTAACACATAGTTTCAAAAAATATTGTTTTTTTATAATTTTTAAATTTATGGAGTGGAAGGGCAAGGATATTTGTGAGGTTTCATTTTTTAAGATATCAAAAAAAAAAAAAAAATTTTTTTGTTTTGGAGTTTTTTTTATTAAAATTTTAAAATGATGTGACTTTTTATAAAATATTTTCAAATTAGGGATTCTTAAAATATTTTTCCCTAATAAGTTACAACTTATATAAAAAACATATATTTTTTTATAAAAATATAAAATTTTAATATTATTATAATCTAACTTCGAAAACAATGACAAAAATTTCATAATTGGATGATTAAGTTTGTGTTATATTTGTAAAATATATAGTATCAAAAGTTGTATCTATTTGAATAGATAAATTCAAATTCTTACAAATTTATAAAAAAATAGAAATTCAAAAGTTGTATATATTTGAATGATTTGTAAAATATACTTGGTTTTATAGTTATTTTTATTATAGACTTTGTTTACTTGATATATTTGCAATTATTTATCAACTTCATGGTTGTGCTGTTGATAAATAGAATAGATATTCTTATCTTGAGATAGATGTGTTGATTAGGCCATTCCTTAGTGGGCACAACACAAAAAAGTGTCGTGCAAGCATTGCCAAATTTTAGATCACCAAGCATGTCTTGATGGCATATGAGCGGCACAATGGGGTAGGGGTAGGGGGGTCGAATGACCAAAAAATGGACTACTAAAGAAGTAAGCCGTTATTTTGGATGCACGGCTAGTTTTTTTAAAATCAACCTTCCACCTATGCCTATGAGTCATGCCATGGACTATCATGACCATTATATATGCACAATTCTAAACCATACCATGCTGGGCTTGGCACAAATAATTCAGGTCATGCCTAGTATCTTGCCTGGGATACTTGACTCACTTGACACCTGACACCTCTACCCTGGACTTAGGTGTTTGATTCATAAGAATGACATATATGCTTTCTATGGTGTAACCATGTAAGTTCTCTCTAACATATTGTTGGAATGAAGATTTTGATTCACTTGACACCTCTATCATATGTTTGATTCACTTGACACCTCTATCATATGTTTGATTCACTTGACACCTCTATCATATGTTTGATTCACTTGACACCTCTATCATATGTTTGATTCATTTGACACCTGACACCTCTATCATATATATGTCATGGCGTAAGCATGACATATATGACACCTGACACCTCTACCCTGGACTTAGGTGTAGAATCACAACGCTTATATATAGGACCAGTGATAATACAGGTTAGGTACTTAGGTTGTGAAAAAAATAATTGCAATTATTTTGTACTTTTTATATTTAGAATTACTATTTTGTGTTTATATTTTGGTATACTAAAATTAAAGTAATTAAAAAAAATTATTTTTTTAATTAAAAAAAAAATCAACAAACTTAAAAATAATAAAGTTCTAGTATTAAAAAAAATAAAAAAAATAAAAAAATTAAAAAAAATAAAAAAAATAAAAAAAAATAAAGTTTTAGTATGATAAAATTCTCCAAATTTTGTCACTCGAATATTCAAAAAAAAAAATCCTAATTTTCCTATTTGAAAATCGATTTTACAATTTAAAAATGGGGGAATTATGGAGGTGCAAGGTGAATTACGACTTTTTCTTAACAATAACTTGTATTATTAAATCGCATGATATTTTTGTTGATTTCAAATTTCACTTTTGTGGATTTTATATTTTTATTGTCAATATATTTATGAATTGTGAGTCCATTTCCAAAATATTGTTTTATTATACATAATTATTGACTAACATCAATAATAATTCACCTGAAAAAAATATAGTATGATATATTTATATTTGGGAGATTTGTTTTTTAGTGTGCCAAACATAAAATATTTGATTTTTGCTACCCAAAAATTTTCATGATTAAAAAAACAACAAATAAAAAAATAATTAATTTTTAGTGTACTAAATCTCATCAAATACTAAAAAAACATCAAATACAAAAATTTTGCCCTCCAAAATTTACACCATATTTTAAAAAGTGCCCTTCTAGATTTGAAACATTATACAAATAAATAAATCTTAAAAATATATATATGTGTGTATCTATAGATACATATAGATATATTTATTTATATAAAATATTGAGTATATAAATATATACAAGTATATAGAAATATATAAATATAAATATAAATATAAATATATAAATATATAAATATATAAATATATAAATATATAAATATAAATATATAAATATATAAATATATATTTATATAAATATATAAATATATAAATATATAAATATATAAATATATAAAAATATATATATACATATATATAAGCAGATATATAAAAATCTACTTAGACACACACACACACACACACACACACACACATATACTTTGGTTTATATATAATTATATTAATATATATCGATATATATAGATATGTAGCACAATTCACAATGTAAGTGATTTGTTGTGCGTTTTGATTGTTAAAAGTTATTTAATGTGACAAAGAGATGCGTTTGAATCTTAATTTTATAAAACTTAATTTTTAAAGGAGGAATTTTATTCTCGTGTGTTCTCCTATAAAAATTCAAGAATTTAAAATTTATAATTTTAAATTTGAAAAAAAAAATTATATAAATCTTAAAATATTGAAATTTAGGGCACTCAATTATATTTATCCAAAACTATCCTCACCCTCTCCTATCACCCCTTTCTAATCCCCATCTAGCTCGACGGGGATGGGAGAGGGTAGTCGAGGATAAACATAATTGAGTGCCCCATATTATAATATTTTTAGATTTTGATTATTATTTTTTAAATTTAAAAAAATAAGTTTCAAATTTTTAAAAATAATTCCTTTCTTTTTTTTTTTTTTTTGACTTGCATTATTATTGATGTTCGGTGTGAATTAAAAATAATAAAAAAATCTTTTGGTAGTGGACTAATAATACATTAATTCATTTACAATAAATATATAAAATTCTTAAAAGTTAAATTCAAATCAATAACACAGTGATGCGCTTTAATAATACAAGTTAGTGTGAATAAAAGTTTTCTTTTTCTATATAAATACGACTCACTTCTTCTTCTTTTTTTAAATAATACCTCTTTGCTCATGATTCATAAATGTCTCTTCTTTCTGGTTGTTTGGTGATTACTCTACCCCCATAAAGCTTTTGTTTCAGGAGTCCCACCTTCTCCTGCTATCATCTTTTTTCTGTTCCATGTGTCGACCTTCCTAAAATGTATCGTCGCATTCGTTTTCAAAATATGTTCGCTGCATGCGTTTCCCCCATCTTATGTTTGTCATCTTTTTAAAAATATTATTGAGAGCATGTTTCCCAAGTTGTAATGGTCGAGCACTGTAATTTGTTCAATCTTCTGAGTCACCTGATCATTTGTAATGCTTCTCTGTTAACCTTAATTCACAGAGATTATGTTTAATCTCACAGCCTTTCATTTAAAACAACACTTCATGAATCTACCGAAAAAAGAATGATGCTAGGGCACACCCAAGAAGCAGATAGTGCTTTAGGTCATTAGCCTTTATTTCTGTTTGGATTAATTTTTGATCACAGATGCGATATATTTTGATTCTATCTATGAATGATTGTATAGTATGCCATTAGCCTTTTATTTCATTATTATTTTTTAAATATCATTCTTTTTGTTTCTTTGTTTTATTCTTTTAATTGTATATTATTTCTTTTGAGTTGAATTTTTTACAATTCGTGCTATTATCATTAAACATGTTATTATAATTGAAAGATACTCTTAAGTATAATATGAATAAAACATAAAAGCTATGTTTATGTCCATAAATCCTTTTTTTTTTTTTTTTTGGTTTCTCTTGATAATCTAAAGGTAAATATGTGCTACGTCTATTTACTATCTCTTAATCTGTCAATTATGAAGCAATTGTTATTCTCCTTGATTTCTTATAAATGTTAATATATAATATCAAAAATCATTAATATATTTAGATAAAATGTATACTAGCAAAAGAAGCTGGCATCACCAAAAAAATAATAATAATATAAAAATATATTTGAATTTGCATATTATTTATAGTGCCAAAATTAATTTTTTACATTGTTTTCTTCTATTAATTTCAATTTACAAATTATTTACTTGAACATCTCAATGGTATTGGTGGGTATACCAAGTCAGCCTTAAAATTAAGAATACTCACTATTATGGTATATGATACATTGTAATACATTTGCATTCTAAAAATTTAAATACTAGCAAAATATAAAAGTCAATTATACTAAATGTTTTGAATGTTGCTAGTCACATTTCAATGTCCAATATGTTTTCTATAATTCATGATTGTGTGAATTCATCTGGGATAAGGACGTGAATTTCTTACTGTTCAAGTATTCATACTACTTAATATAAATATTAAGTATGACACTATAATATTATGTATTTTTATTATGCTTTTTTCTTTATTTATCAAGTTTGTTATTGTAGCTCACACTTGTCACATTTTTATTTATTCGTCACTCATCACCAAAATTTATTCCATTTATATTTTTGCTTGCAAAAACTAAATAAAATAATAAAATATTGTAATATATTTATTTTAAGAGTAAATTATATCAGATTAACTTGAAAAACAAGTAAATGTATAAAAATTCTACCTCAAATTTTTTCAAATAAATATCTTTCATAGTTGGGGCTATTTAGATCTACTTTATACCATTCATAACTAGTTTCTCCTTAAAATATTTTCTTGATTGTATGAGAAACAGAAGAAATAAATTTATAAATAATTTTATATTACTAAGTTAATATTTAATTCATATATATTTATTATCTTAAACTTTGTAACATCAATATTATTGTAATTATAAACAATAAAATTTGATAATTAGTAATATCATACTTTGTTATTATTTTATATTATCATATTTCAAGTATTATCATTTACTTATAATTTTATTCACATTTTATGTTACATTTTTTTTCAAATGAAAATAATGAAAAATGATAATAAATGTATGTAGTAAATTTAAGAAAGTTACATATTGTTTATTGTCAATTTTGAGTCAAAAAAAGATTTTATCATAACTTGTTATATAAATTATGGATTGTGAATATCTTGCTGGTGTCGATGCTAAACAACCAATGTATGGGCTTCCCAATATAAGGTGAGATGAAGCTATTAATATCGTTTGCTGCAAAATAAGATGAAATATTAGTGGGCAATCATCAATTCATGTATATCATGATGAGGTGAAGCCAACATATCCTCTATAAGTGTAGGAGAATAATGGAGAGATATCTGTAATATTGTTATCACTAAATATATGTAGATTTTCTCTTCCACATATAGTTAGTTGACTTCCTTTACCCCTTCCCATATATTGAGATCCACAACCACTTGAATGGTCATCTCTCATACCTAAATTAAGTTATATAAATATTGAAATATACATAAGCAATAAAAAAATGTTATGAAAATTTCATAATAACAAAATATAATGTTAAACACATTGAAATTTTAAAAAGTAGATAAAAAATTTTTATTTAGCATCCAAATTTGTAACAATTACAAAATAAACAAGACAACATAACATGGTCGTCAATAAAGTTCTAGTCATCATTGGAAAATTTTTCACAAATCATTTTCATCTACATATTCATCTTCATCTCATTCTATAATTAATTATTCCTCAATATCATCTTTAACATAGTTATCATCATTGTTCAAAAAGTATTATCTTCACCAAATAATATTTGAAGTCCATTTCTCCCATTAACTTTTGGATGAAGTTTCATATTTTTCTCATGAAATATGGGTGCACGTGATGAAGTGATAATAACAACATTTTCAACAACTTTTATAGATAATATGGGTTTTAATTTACATATTTACTACTATCACAATGATTTCTTTATGAGTTTTAATTTACATATAGAGAATAATTTACATATTTACTACTATTACATATGTTTGTTAATTTATAACATGATGAACATGTGTTTGTTAATTTATACTTTCACCACTTACATTATACTCAGGTACATATGCAACATTAATGACATGTTTAAGATGTTTAGAGATGACATAACATTTAGTGACATAATTCTTGAGATAGAAACCAATTACTTAAAGTATTGGTCAGCTATTTCATCTTTTTATTGTATTGCTGCCTATATGAACCCTAGGGTTAAGGTGAAAGGGATAGAGAATATTTTGACATATGTATCCTCATGCATGAACTAGGAACATTCCTGAAAGATTTATTCAAGAGAAATTAATTGAGTTATTTACATATTACGACACTATGTATGATAGCAGTTATAGCAAGGCTTCAGGTACGGACATGGAGACCTTATCTGGAGAGAATGATTTCTCCATTATATTAGCAAGGGAGAAACGATGAGGTGGATTATCGAATATGAGCGAGTTATCCTATACTTAGATACTGATTGCTGCTTAATCTTATCACATAATGATGACAATAATTTAGATATTTTTTAATAGTAGAAATTATATGAGTCCACCTATCACGTGGTATCTAAGATGACATAAGATTTACTGACTTTTTCAGTGTCAAGCATGACATCAGAGTCTACTTTTTCTGTTATAGTTAATGTGAGTTCGGATAGGAGATTTAGACTATGACTAGATATCTTTTAGGTACTAGAATGCATAAATGATTGAGAGGATTCAAGGTTTGACATTCAGGATTGCTGTATATATAATTTGTTTTTTTGATAATCTGTTTGTATAACCAAATATTTTTTTATTTTAATATTTTCATGTAAGTGCATGAAAGGAAATATTAAGAAGCCGAGAATGTAGTAGTAGCACAATAACGGAGGTCCCGCTGTCCGGTCATTGGGCCAATATTTTTTAGAGTAGAGCTTGATCCGTCCCATGATCCGACCCGCTCTGGTTAAATGAACAAAGAGAATTTTTAATATAAAATGTTTTGTAATTTTATTTTTGGTGGCTGTTTTTGGACCAGTGGAACTGTTCACGGTTCACCGTTTCTCTCTCTTCTCTCTGCGTGATTTATCGCGTATGTTCTGTGTGCTGCATACTGTAAGACAATTTCTGTTGGTTTAATCTGTAACGTATAAGTATTTTCTGGTAGATGTAGCCAATCGTACTAAGCGACTGGCGAACTACGTTATTTTCGATGTTTATTTCTCATTTTTGATTCTGTCATGGATGGTTATTGGATTGTATATATATATATATATATATATATATATTACTTGTTTTTTATTGTTTCTGTTATTTCTATATCTTAATCTCACAACCGTGGAAGCGCAATTGCTCAACAAGGATCGTGGTAAAACAAGAGCGGATGAGTTGCAAGATAATGATGACTTATGAGACTTTGAGAAGGTTGACCATGCTAATGATCAATTGCATACTTATATCGATTGGCATTGAGATTGATGCATTGAGCTTTCATTATTATAATTGAGATTAATAATAATTTTTTTTTATGATGTTGTAAGTTGTGACTTGTATTATTTTATTTATTTTTGGATTGAATGATGAATGATGAGATGGATTTAATTTTTTGATAATTTGATTATTTTTTATATTTTATTATTTGTGTTAATGAATTTATTTTCTGTGATTTATGTAAAATAAATAAATAATATAATGTTTCAATTCATAAATGGTAACTTTATATATGAATTTTGTAAAAAAAAAAATATAAATAATTAATCCACAATTCTACAATCAATGGATGGTGCGAGGGTGTGGCCTAGATGGTGACTGTCGGGGTGAATGGGTGAGTCGAGTGCGATGGTCAAGGTGACTGGATGAGTCGAGTGCGAGTCGGTCTCAGTCTCGAAATCAAAATTAAAAACTCGCAAACCCTAATTTTTTAAAAAGTTTTTAGTCTTCTTCTATAAATTAATTATCATAATTTACTGTTCGAATTTATTTTCATGTCTAAATTAGTGATGGAATATTATTCCTTCGCTTAATTTTTTAAAATGAAACTGCAATTGATAGGTATGATGTTTCTCATTTAGCAATGAAAATTATTACCATTGCTAAATATAGAAACAAATAAGTATTTCATTTCTAAAAAAATATAAATATATAAAATTTCATCGCTAAATGTCACGTGGGCATATCTTCCCACCACAACACGTCACAATTAGCAACGGAATTAAAAACATATAAAACAATTTGTCACTAATTAAAAATGATTCTTTTTTTCGTTTCTAATTTTTTATAACATGTAATTATTGTTTTTAATCTATTTCAATTCTATTTATAATTTTAAAAATGGAATTGAGTGTTTCTAATTTTAATTTCTAATTGCTTCTTTTCTTGTATATATATTTAATATATATATATATATATTAAATTTTAATTTCTAATTTTAATTATTTTTTATATATTTATATAGTTATGTATAATTATACACACACACACACACACATATAAATATTTATGTGTGTATGTGTGTGTATATATATGTTTATTTAGGTGTGTGTGTGTGTGTGTGTGTATATATATATATATATGTTTGTTGATTTATATATATATTTTTACATCTACATATATGTTTATATAATTAAATATTTATGTATATTTATATATGTGTTTCCATTTATATTTGTAAGTGGAGGGCATAAGTTCTAATCCCACTTTGCTCTTACCATAGTTTTCATTGTTTTCTTAAGTTTTTAACAATAATTTTCAAATTAAATAAATATAATTATATTATTTTAGAATTTGGTGTATTATTTTTAATAATGAAAATTTGGTGCACCAAAATATAAATATTTTGTGTTTTATGAACCCAAACACACACACACACACACACACACATATATCAAGATTTCATATATATTTAAATTAATAAATTCAAATTCTTACAAAATTAATTTACTAACACTTATATATGTTTGTATGTATGTATATGAATATATATTTTATATATCTGTGTGTGTGTGTCTGTGTTTGTAGATAGATATGTAAACATATTTATAAAAATATACATAAAAATATATACATCTATAAATAAAAAATATAAATATATGTTTATATATATATATATATCTCAATTTAGATCTACACTATAACTATATTTTAAGGTGCATAATTATTGATGTTCGATATTAATTAAATATAATAAAACTAAATTTTGGAAGTGGGGACTCAATTCACAAATGCGTTTGCCAAATATAAAATTCATCAAAGGGAACCAAGGAATCTATAGGACAACAACGTGCTCTAATAATTCATGTTCTCGGCGAGACAAACTTTTCTATATAAATGACATTCTCTTCCTCATGGTTGCCATGGGCAGAGTTATTGTTCTAGTGCATCTCGGGAGCCACCCACCGGGTTGCTTATCAACTTCTTTTTCAAGCCATTTTCACAGTGTCTTTTGTTCTTCGTTTTTATAGTCACCTTTTTAAACAATGTGATTTCTTTTTCGTTTCTTGATTTATAGATTCTTCCTAAAATGCCATTTCACACCATCAATAGGTTTTTTAAAAAATGTTTAATTTCTCTCTGGTTCAAGAAACACTTCTCAAAGTTGCCTTAGATCAACTCCAATGGGAGATGCTAAAAAAGGGGTGCCAAATGTTATTTTGCAAACATGAACGGTGTTTTTGGCACCCCTAAACATATTTTTACTATAATGGTAGGTGCCAAAATAAGGTGCTATTTTAATAATTAAATATTTTTTTTATTAAAGTTTTTTTTTTCTAACCTATGAGAGATCATTTGAGATCACATTAACTATAACTGCTATTTTACATACTTTATATTCTCTCCAAGTTTATCAAAAATGGCACTCCAATATATTTGATGGTATTTTACCACCTCTTATACCAACTCTATTGGAGCAAGTTTTTTTCATTGTTTGGGTGTCATTTTAGCAGTTATGGAGATGGCACTCCTTATAGCAACTTCTGTTAAAATTCATAATTTGATTTAGCATGCATGTTTAATAACATATAGTAAAACATCTAAGTGCATCTCCAATGGGCTGGTTATTTATATATTTTTAGCTATTAGTAATTCAAATACAAAAATTCCTCTTCAGTTTACTCTTTATTTTACTTTCTATTTTCTAGTTTACTCAAATGGCTCAACAAATTTCGAGTCGTTGGAGATTTCTAAATTTTTTTCTTTTTTTTTTCTGTTAATTTTTTTTAAAATTATTAGTAAATTGTAAAATAGCCTATGATGGGTTGGAGTGTATTCTAAAAATTTGCTAGCTAAATTAATGAATTTAATATTTAAATATATTTTGAGTAGCTAATTTTTAAGTGTGGTCGGAGATGTCCTAAGTGAGCACCCAGGATAGATCTCCTTTTGATAATATAATACATTTATAATTTAAGACTTTGTCTGCAACTGTGGTGCAGGATACTCATTGAAATGAGTGATTTCAAGTTCAATATTTTTGATTTAATATTTCTTCTAGTTTTTTCAATATTTTATATTTATCTCAGTAGTTATATCACCAAAATATAATTTCTATCTACAGCTCAAATGTACTATTCATGTTGCATATACACCTTAGTGTAATGCAGGATGTGAGAGTATATAGGCATGGTTAAAAGTTAATCGTAGCATAAATTTTATGAATTATAAAATTGAAAATCATATTCTAATCTGTTCATTTATTATTATTCATTATTTTTTGCTACTAACAAAGTTGGATACAAAATATTGATAACCAACACATTAGTCAACATCAGATATGTTGAATCCCAATGATATCAAATATCTGTGAGATTTTTTAGGCATAATATATTTTATGTAGTTTACTAAATATCATAATATATTTTATGAATTCTAAATCTGTTCTAATAAATAAGAAATTATTTCAAACTTATTTGTTCTATTAGGAGTATAATATGGTATATCTTATATTAAAAAATCATAACTAAAGGACCATCTCTAATGATTGTTATGAATATACATATTACAACATCATTATTTAAAATATTAGTAAATATTTTACTTTATATTTTATTTTTGTATATCGTATTCCTTAAATATCGTCATACTTTATAATTAGTTTTATTATGATTTGTTCATATATTGAATATCACGCATACCATTATATTTTTTTAGTTCATTAATTATTATTTATTGATTAATTTTTATATTACATCAATCATATAATATAAACTCTGATTCTGCATCTGCCTGACCTGAATCCATGAGCCATTTCGGCATGACCCCCGTCTATTTTGGCTCTTGCAGGCTAACCTTTATGACTAGGTTGCATGGCCAAAATACTTTTCATATTACTATGCTTTGCAAAATTATGATGGATTTATAAATTAGATACAAATCAGTTATATTTTTCAAATTTTAGAAACTTTCTTGATGGTTAAATTTTTCTATTTTATTCACAACTTGTCTTCAAAATTAAGAAGAGTAATGGTCATGGCTAGTAATGATCTCTCTAGCTCTCTCTTTCTAGCTCCTCTGTCTCTCTCTCTAGCTCTCTCATAGCTCTCTCTCTCTCTCTAGCTCCTCCGTCTCTCTCTCTCTAGCTCTTCTGTCTCTCTCTCTAGCTCTAGCTCTCTCTTTCTAGCTCCTCTGTCTCTCTCTCTCTAGCTCTCTCTCTCGCTCTCTCTCTAGCTCCTCCATCTCTCTCTCTCTCTCTCTAGATCCTTTGTCTCTCTCTCTCTCTCTCTCTATATTTGTGTTTGTAATTGTCTTAGTACACCACATGGCTATGGAATTCTACATTTCTATCTATGCTCTGCTTATAATTTAGGGATTTCATGTCCGCCATAATAAATTAATAATCACTGCATTGCATCAGACAATTAGCTTTCTCCTGACAAAGGGGCAGTTCTCTTTTCCAACAGGGCCTCAAGAAAGGCCGAACATAGCTTAGTAAGCGGCGGAAGACTATGCGTTGAGCCTGCAAATATTGCCTCCCATGGCCTCTCAGAGGGCAGGGACGGTACCCATGAGTCCTGCTCTCTTTTCATCTTCAACGTCGAGAGCTCTCCATAAATAGATGCATATCCAAATTTCCCTAGCAATAGAACAAGCAAAAAAAAAAAAATATCAAACCCATTCGTTGTCTCCTTCCTTTCTCAGCACCTCACAGGCACTGACAAATGCAATCGTGCATGGCTGCGAGCGTGAGTGTAAGTATGTGTGGGTGTAAGCGCATGCGCGTGTCTAGGTGTGTGTGGTGTGTGTAGGTGCGTGAGTTAATAATGTGTGTGGGTGTGCAAGTGGATGAGTGTGTGTAGGTGAATGAGTGTATAGGTGTGTGTGTGTGTGTGTGGGAGATAAAGTGTGTTTAAGGGAGAATGTGTGCTTACCTTCTTCGGGAAGAGAGAGAAGATTGTGCTGAAACGAGCTACGTTCGTCTATTTGTTTTCCATGGGGGTCGAACAGGACATATTCATGATCAGCATTTATGTAGGCCACCAAAGAACTGCCCGTCTGTTCGTCAACGCCATTTCCTTCCGCGCCTGGCTGATTGGCACCGACAAAGGCAATTGCCCCTCCCCTTGCCTGTGCAGCTTAAAATTGTCAAAACAGAACACAATCCCAAGAGAAAGTAGATCACAGGCGCGTCTTCATGTTCTTTTTTAGCATTTCTCCGCCTCTGATTCAAACAAGAGCTTACCTTGTGCACCAACCAAGCAGCCGTAGGGGCAGGATCAGCTGCTGTGAACAGCAAGATAACCCCATCTCTTCCATTGAAATTTTCTCCCACTTGTTTCTTAGATTTGGATGATGTGAGATCAAGGGCGAGAACGGCAAAAACAGATGAGTTTGGTGCAGCAGCCATGGCTGAAAATCACTAAGAGATTACCCATCAAAAGAGATAAAATACAGTTTTAGAAGATGATGAGACCCCAGCGATCAACTTGAATTCAAGATGATGCATAAATACCCAAAATACACAAAATACCCAAAATGCCCAAAATACCCAAAATACCCAAAATACTTAAATTACCCAATAATACCCAATAATACCCAAAATACCCAACTCTAAAAGGTTTGATGGGTTGATGTTAATTCCTAAAAGCATGAAATTTTTGGCAAGTTAATTAATCTCTACGTTGTGGATACCTCTCAATGGCACCCTTTAACTTCCACATGAGAAACTTTGAATTTGTCATGCCAAGACTGGCTCATATTTTGAGCTATGAGAAAAGCACAGAGAAGAGAAATAGTACCTTCTACATGAAGCATGTAAGACCAAAAAACAGACATCTTTGACAAACTCCAAACACACAGCTGTGATTTGGATCCCAATGAAGCCGAGACAAGAAAATCAGACTCCTCGACAAACATGAGCTTTACAATTGGCTGCTCCATATTAATGACGACAATCAGTATAAGTTTATGCATGATCAGGCACAGAGAGTAATAAAATGACCGTGACAAAATTTGATTTTGGGCGAGCTCAGCATGCCGCAATTCCAGGTCTCATTATTTTTTAAAATTATTGTATATTGGGCCCTACATTGGGCCTGGTTATTGATCATTAGATACACAGTAATTGTGATGAACCAGATGAGAACGGGTTACCACGAGAGCATCTCCGATGACAGCAACCAGAAAATTTTTGAATGGATCCCACAAAGTGATGACAGTTTCTGCTGCAACGGCAAGAACAGAACCATCTTGAGAAAACGCAGCTGCTGTCATTGGCTGTTTCCTGAAGAGAATAAAAAACAATACCAAGAACCTACCTTTATTACTTTTCATATATGATAATTACACAGCATCAAAATAAAACAAAAGCTATGTGCCCACATAATAGGCTAAGAAGCACGGACACGGAGATACGACACGGCAGGATACGAGGATACGGCAAATTCTAAAAAACTAGGATACGGATACGGCTAGGATACGGTATGATAACAAAAATAAAAATAAATATTATTAATTATAAATATTATGTATTTTATAAAATTCATTAAATTAAATTAAAATATTTTATTATATAAAATAAATATATATTATTTATTTTATAAAATAAAAATATTTTATTTTATGCACATCCCCACACAAATACGTCCGCCCCTGCCTCTCCCTCAAACATGCCCGCCCCTACCTCTCCCCTCAATTCGTGCCACCCCTGTCTCTCCCCTCAATTAGCGCTGCCCCTTCCTCTCCCCTCAAATCGCGCCCGCTCCTGCCTCTCCCTCAAATCGCGTCTGCTCCCTGCCTCACCCTCAAATCGCACCCACCCCCTGCCAGTGGCGAATGTCGCCCATGCGGCTACGTTGGCCACCCGACATCGTCAGACGTCAGGCACTATAGGCATGGATACGGCTGCCGTCTGCCGACACAACCATCCGATATGCCGCATGGCATATCGGACACGGATTGTTGCAATGATACGCCACGTGGCGTATCGAACACGTATCCGTGTCGTGTCCACGTGTCCGAGTGTCGGACACGGCTGTAGGGAGTCGTGTCCGTGCTTCCTTGATAATAGGTGTTCTACAATGAGGAGGAAGAGGAATGCATGGTGGGTACAAATATTGAATAACTCATACAATCAGCAGGATCATTCTTCTAATCATATGCATCAATAATCATTACTAATAGTTACATTCAAACATATGAGAACCTAATAGAAATCAAATCTAATAAAAATTTAGGTAATTTATTATTTTTATTAATAACTACTCATGATTTACATGATTAATATTTTTTTGATTATGTCACATTTTTTTTCTATTTTTGAGATATTTCATATAATGATAAAAAATTAATATAATAAAAATATAGTTATAAAAAATAAGAAATACCAATATATTAGAATATATGTCAGACAATCTACATGCTTACTACATGTCGACACATCCGGATAAAATATAGTTATAAAAAGGAATAATAACTAATTGGTTGAGATAACATAGTCACTCATATTTGATAAGAGTGTCCTGAAATATATTTGAGAAGCCATGTTATTAATTACAAGCAACCTCATTAACCAAATGTCTTCTTATGTCATTTCTCAGCATGTACCCTTTTAGGATCCAACAACCCGAAGAAGGATTATTTAGCATATTTTTCAAGACATAACAACATGACACATAAGACCTTGACATTTGTCATTCTTATTTAGCATATTTTAGTACTCAAAAAAAGTATGAAAACTTTTCACTAGAGCATAACATGGTCTTCAAGACGGTTGACATTACCTTTCTGGAGCATGACTTATTTTTTGACAAACTTAGAAAGAATAAGAGTCCATAAATTACATCTAGACCTATTATTTTTATTTTCTCACATATAGTTTCACTTAGATTTCTAGTTAATAAACAAAGTCATTAGTTGACAACATCTAAACTTGGTCCACATAATGTGATACTCCTATAAAATTATAATATATACCAACAAATATAGACCAAGTTAATTTTGAAGAGCAAAATTTTCTAGGAAAAGAAATCTCTCTCGAGTTAAAATGACATAATAATCTACCATTCTACTCTAGTTCAGGCTTGTGATGAGTTAAATACTAGAATCACTCATAATTTAAAGTCTATACTAAGAGAATGAGACATATGCATCTTATCCAGATCAAAGATTAGTCTACTTCTACCAATAAGTCACATGATTTTGCAGCTAGTTCTTCTAATCTTTATCTTCTGATAACTCTCTGAAAAAACAATAAAATTATACCTACTATCTAATTTCATAGATTTTATCATACTTAAATATTTTTCTTTATTTTACTTTTTTTACTAACTTTATTAACTACACTAAAGTATTCAAATTTTCTTCTAAGATATTATCTCATATCAAATAGCACAGACCATGACAAAGAGTGATCAGGGGAGTTATTGTTGATTACAACTTGAGAACTAGAACAATGACCTACTAAAAAATTTATTATTAATTACAAGTGAATACTTAATGTTAATATAAATCCAAAAGAGAAAGTAAAACATCTTAAAATAAAACATATAGTTAGAAAATCTACTCAAATATTTAGTACCAATTATTATTATACTTTCTCTTTAGTGATCAAAATGACCTAGGTGTCAACCGAGCCGGGAGGCCCGGGTACAACACACAACATGATTCAGAACCATGCCTGAAAGTGTCGCGAGCCAGATACAAATTGGCTTGAGCTGTGATGGGCTAATCTTTTTGGCATAGGAGGCTCAGCATGGCAAAATCCAACTAGCCTAGCCTAACCTGGGTTAGCCTCACCAGGCCTTACCCAGCATGAGCGGTCGAAAAGCCATGCCAACGACTATGTCGGGCTATCCCTTTTTTAAATCGTGTCGACACGACACAGTGGCCTAAACAAAAAATTAATAGACCTGACACGGCATGTTTGACACATCTAAAAAGACTATATTATAAATTTTTATTTTACTAACAATATCTCATGAATGAATAATACACTAATTAGACATGAAGAATATATTTTTTTTCATGATAATCTTAAGGACGAGATATATATGGAGCAACAACCTATGTTTTGAGCAGTAGTATCATACATAATTATAAATTATAAAAGATATTGTATAGTCTAAAACATTCATTGAGAGTCTATTATATAATGTTTTGACGGGCAGTTACCTTATTTTCTTTACATATGTGTCTTATATATTTTTTTTTATTTTTTTAGAACCCTAATAACAATATGATTTTGCTCATTAGATACATAGATAATATTCTAGTTATGATAAATTACGAATTAAAAATCATTCAACTCAAAAAATATGTTCAATCACATTCATAATTTAATAATAAAATACCTTAAAAGCCTCAGATATTATCTTGAAATATAAATAGCTTACTCTAAGAAAGATATTATTCTGTCACATAATACATACTAGATCATTCAAGGATTCATGTTGTAACTTAAAAATATTAGGCTGTCAAAAAAAAAACTTATTAAAAAATTAAAAGAAAATGAGAAACTTTTGCTTAATACCAAGAGGCAAGAAGTATCACATCAAACTAAGACATTCCTTTAAAAATTAAAGTAAAAAGATTATCCAATAATGTCTAGACCAATGATAGGAAAGGCACACAAGAACACTGAAGATCCTCTTTTTAAAATTAAAATAATACCAAGAAGTATCTCATCAAACTAAAATCTTTTGCATGAACCATGTTTGAAGAAATTATTAAATTTGCCATATTTCACTCTTATCATAACTTTTGATAATAATATCATCTGCTCACATAAAACCCCCCAAAAAACTATCTTCATGTCAGAATAGATGAAAATATACTTATGAGTCGGACTATATGAACATTATCATTATAATTACTATGAAAAAAATGTATTATTCGCACCTAATTGATTGATAAACAATTAGTATGAAACTATTAGAAAGAATTTGCAAACCTTAAACCAACATGAAGATAATCTATATTATAAGTTAACAACAAACTTAAATTAATATATATATTCCTATGACAACTTGCCTTCACAATAAACTCTCATAATCAACCAACTACCAATTTTCACGAAAATAAAAAACTAGATCTCAAATCTCATAAGAGTGAATGATGCAAAATCATTATTAAAAAATTATCTACATTCTGAATAAGATAATACTTTAAAAAAAATCTAAAAATATGAACATAGGGAAAATAAAAAAAAAATTATTGTAGGATCGAGAAAGCATGAGTTAAACAATACTTAATAGGGATAGAGATGTGCATAAAGAGCAAGAATTATTTTTTCCACTTATATAGGACAATACATAGGAACAAGGTCTTCCAAGTGAAAGCAACATCCTTTAGATCTTATAATGCTTTAATCTATTTAGAAGCGGGAACTCAACTCTAAGAACAAATAATCTTGGTAAGATGATTTTCCCTCCACTTCTAGGGATAATCCATTAGACTAATGAGTCGCTATGCAACAACTCTTATCTAATTGACACACACACACACACACATATGAGATAAAATTGAGATGAAAAGAGTACAGAAAACCAATTTGAGTTATTCTAATCATGGAAAGATTAGACATACTATAGCGAGTTATGCTTTGCATCTAAAGTTGCAGAAAACTATTTTTCAGAAAATAGACCTACGCAAGGATCATCATAAAATTTACCAATAGTTTTAAAAATGGTATGTACTTTATTACACATTCATACACGTAAAACACAAAAAATTAAACATAAAAATATTTTCATCATGTTCATAATCTATTAGTCTATAATTAATTTTCCTTTCCCCTATTATTCCAAATATTAAATGCTAAGACAAAATAAAATTTTAACATATCATTTCAATAATGACTATACCATATCTTCATAAAAACGTAACTCATCAAAACTATAGATAAATTAATTATCATTATTAAATGACAACAATTCTCTAATCACAAGAACAAGAACTCATTGAATGATTTTTGTTGGTTTGACATCCCATTTATGTTGCCTCATGGATCTCATGTTTTGACAAATATTTTTTTCATGATCTAGTAAATATCATATTTCTTCCTATGAATTAATGTTCGAAACTATAAAAAAAAATATTCACAATTAGGAAAGGACGGGAGCGAGCCGTGGCCTTTTGGATAGGATGCTATTTGGAGAGAAAGAGGAAACATTAGGAAAGGATAGGAGGGGAAGCAATGATCCGCGAGACGATGCGCTTGTTACAACTGTGCAATGGTTTCTATTTGTTCTTCCCAAACTAATTTTAGCCTCAAAATCTTAATAAGAGTTGTTCCAAATCCATATATTTAGTTCACATAGACAATATTGTGATAGGACGGTAAATCTCATGTTTGGGCAGTTATACCTTAGGGTGATGAGAAGTATTTTTATCCAATGACGATAAGTCTCAGGTTTGAGACACATCAAACACAACATTTCTAACTTTTGGAGATAAGGTAGTTAAAATATTAATCTCTTCTAAATCCAATGCTAAAATGAGTCTTGTGCAGTGAATATGATATACTCCATTGACAATTATATGCCCAAATGAGTCTTGTGAACATCAGAGTTTGAGGCCCAAACAAACCTATGACACACGTGCATTACTAAAGGAGAGACACCATAAAAAATGTCACCACCCTATGTCTAAGTGTACTTAAGGCATGACTTTCAAAATTATGTATATAAATAATCAACCAGCAAACATACTCATGAAATCATGCATAGCTTACAAATGTCCTTTTGTTCTATAAAGATTAGTGCTTGAGATATGCATATGACAATTTGAGGGAAAAAATTATGGTGAAATCATATTTAGCATACAAGATTCTTGTTTTAGCGTGGAATTTAATATCTCGACAATCTTACCTCGACAATCTTAAAAGAAATTAGATTCTTTTAAAAGAAATTAAGATTCTTTTAAAAGAAATTATGATTTTTTTAGCGTGAAATTAAGATTCTTGTTAAAAAAAATTAATATCTCGACAATCTTACCTCTAGAATTCAAAGAGGTTACATCTGATGAGTCTCACACCCAAAACCTTTCACCCTTGAACAAAGACTCTTGTCACAGCATCAAAACATTGCTAA
Organism: Sapria himalayana; assembly: GCA_029783825.1. Classification (NCBI taxonomy): domain Eukaryota; kingdom Viridiplantae; phylum Streptophyta; class Magnoliopsida; order Malpighiales; family Rafflesiaceae; genus Sapria; species Sapria himalayana. The sequence continues at coordinate 1,893,430 of JAREIK010000182.1, read as the reverse complement.
CAGATATATGTGACACAAGTCCACCCAGGGAGAAAACTATACATGTAACATAAGTGCTTACAAAAGTTTATTCAAGCATGATACATAGGTATTGAATTTGTATCTTTTCAGTTTAATAAATTTATGTACTTTTCTAATTCAATTTTGCCATAGATCATGGTAAAATATCTCAAATTGGCAACACAATTGCTTGCATGAAATGACTTGGTATGTACATCATGAAAAAACTAGGATCACACCTATAGGAGCCAACAGCATGACAAGTCCATCCAGTATTTGGTGGCATCTGATTTTGATCCTTTATCTGTATGTCATCCCCACAAACCCAAATCTACAAAAACAAAAAGAGAGTCAAAAGCCTGTCAAGAAAAATACAAAAAAAAAAAATTATATTTAGGGCCAACATTTACCTTAAAGTCACCACCATAAGAAGAACTCGCAACCATATTACAGATAGGATGAAACACAACAGAAGAAATTCCTGCTTCCCTACAGATGAAAACTAATGAGGGCAATCTATGTAACACAATAAGGATAGTAATTGTGACTTCCACTTAACGTAGGTTAGCAGTGCAATGTGGAGAAAACCACAATTAACAAACTAATAAGAGAAACAGAAAAAAAAAAACTATAAGAGAAACAGAAGTTCACTATTACCGCAGGATTGGGTAGCATTTATACTTTCCAATTTTATTGGATAATTATTACAACTACGCATATCATATTGAGTGAGGAAATCATTAATAACAACTGCACTGCAAAACAAAGTTTTTTAAACTATAGTTTTTTTATTAAAAAACATGTTGCAAATTTGTTAATCTGATTTTATTTGCTGTATGTATTTAATTTTGGAGTTGTACTTTAGTTTAGATAAAACGTGACCATAGTAAATGATATCATTTTTTCTAATATATATTACTTTTCATCAAGTTAATATGTATATGAAATTCTAAAAATACTAATATATCAGATCACATAAAAACTCAAAAATTAAAAATATTTACATGATAATAAAATTATAATTATTAATCACCTAGAAAATATTCATGTGTGTGTGTGTTTGTGTGTGTATCAAAGGTAATATCATGATAACATGACAAATACCTTCATTAAAAAATAATAAGTTTTAGGTTTAAGACTCATCAGGCTTCAATCAAAACAACTTTAATTTTCAAAGATAAAATTATTGAGATATTAATTTTTTTCAAATCTCAAGTTAAGCATGAGTCTTATGTGAAGGGTACAACTTGCATTAAGTTATCATGCATGAAATTTTAATATCTTATTTAATTATAACTTATCGTTAAGTTGTAAATAAATTATAAATAGAGTATGAGAAGTTTTTATAATCTCTTAATTTAAGGGAACTTGTCTCCCTTAATTTAAGAGATGCTCCCTCAATTTAAAGTATATTTTTTTACTCCCTTAGTTTGAGGGTTTTTTGTTTCCTAATTCATCTCTTTTAATCCCCTATATAAACCATGAGGATGGTCAATCTAAAAAGAAGTGAAATTATTATTTCCATCTTTATAATTCTTCTATTATTATTTTTCATTCCATATTACGTGTCATTGTATCATAGTTATTTTAAAAAACCTAGGCATCATTCTGGCCTTCATTGCCATTTTTATAGTATTTATAGCTAGATTTTTTTATTTCGCGATCTACTTAATTCCCCAGAGATTGGGGTTTTTTCGTAGAAGATGTCAAATGTCGTAAAGACTACTACTATAGCACAATCAGAAGAGATTGTTCGATCTCAACAACCTGAAGAATTGCAAAATATTCAAGCTGCATATAGGCAGGATGAAAAAAATTACCTTAAATGATCTCAACTTGTTCGCATTGTGCTGAAAGAAAAAGGGAGGATCAGTTATCTTATGGATACTGGGCCGAAACTAGGTGATCCCCATTTTGAAGGATGAGATGAAAAATATTCTATGATTATGGCATGGCTGTGGAATTCAGTCTCTTGAGATTAGCGACACATGTATGTTCTTGACTACGGCTAAAAATATTTGGGATGCAATCCAACAAACATATTCAAAAGTTAGAGATGTGGTTCAAGTTTAAGAGGTCAAAGTGAAGACGATTGCTACAAAACAAGATTAGTAAAACAATTACTAAATATGCTAATCAATTGAAAGCTTTATGGGAAAAACTTGATCATTATAAGGTGATAAAAACCAAATGTCGTGAAGATGCCGCTGTTCTAAAAAATTTCATTGAGCAAGATTGAGTTTATGATTTTCTTGTTGGGCTTAACCCAGACTTCGATCAAGTACGAATCCAAATTCTTGGCAAGCAAAAAGTTTCATGATTTAATGAGGTGGTGGCACTGATTCGAGGCGAGGAAAGCCAAAAGAGTGTTATGCTTGAACCATAAACCTTGGATGGATCAGCCCTAGTAACAAAAATAGAATATCCTGAAAAAGAAAAAAAAATCTACCTAAACACTTGGGTAGAGATAATCAATGAAAGGAGAATAAAAACAATCTCTGGACCTCTAGTATACCTATTGCAAGAAACTAAGGCATACAAAAGAGAAGTGTTGGCAGTTGAATGGTAAGCCACCAAGTCGCGAATGGGAAAACCGTGGAGGATAGCAAGGGCCCCAAGCACACATGGCAGAGAATTCAACAATAGGCAGGTTCAATAATGAAGAAATGGAATAGCTAAGAAGCTTGTTGGGATACCTTAACAAACCTACAGGAACTTACTCTTTGGCTCTTTCAGGTACACCTTCATTCTCTTTTTGCATAAATACCTCAAACAAGATTTATAATAATTCTTGGGTAATAGATTCTAGTGCCACAGACCATATGATATCTAAATCTCAATTTTTCTATATATATACACACACAGCCCAAGTAACAAGAAAATTGTTATAGCCAATGACTCTTTAGTCATTGTTGAAAGTTTCAGAGACATATACATCACACTTACCATTAGTTTTAAAATGTCCTCCATGTACCAAAATTGTTAGACAACATTGTTTCCATTCAAAAGCTTACTCATGATCTTAAATATCATACTATTTTTTTCCCTTTGTATTATGTTTTTCAGGTACAAGGCTCAGTAAGAAGGATTGGACTTCATAAGGAAAGGAAAGGTCTTTTCCACCTTGAATCATCTCAGAAAACTAGTAACAATTTTTCTATCTTTTCTCAGCTCCTCAAATAAAGATACCATTTTGGTTGTATCATCTAAGTCTAGTTTATCCATCTTTTAGAGTTTTAAAGGTCATGTTCTCTCATCTATTCCAAGGATCAGATATTTCTGAGTTTCATTGTGAAACATGTGAATTAACAAAATATACTCATGTATCTTTTCTTATTAGCAACAAAAGATGTTCTCCTTTTCGTTTGATTCATAGTGACATATGTGATCCTTCGACTACCCCTAATGTTTCTGGGGCTCGTTGATTTGTATCCTTATTTGATGATTGCACTTGGGTTACATGGATTTTTCTTTTTAAATAAAAATTTGATATTAGCATTGTTATACCTTATTTTCACTCAATAATTCAAAACCAATTTGGGGTTAAGCTAAAAAATTTTAGGATAGACAATGCTAGAGATTACTTAAACCAAATTTTGTCACCCTATTTTCAATTAAAAGACATTCTCCATGAGTCATCATGTGTTAACACACCCCAACAAAATGATGTATCCGAGAGAAAAAATGGGCATTTACTTGACACAACTGAAGTCTTACTCTTTTAAGGGAATGTTCCCAAGTCTTATTGGTGAAAAACTGTTCTTACTGCCACATATCTTATAATAGAATTTCTTCACGATTGTTAGACAACAAAAGTCTCATGGAGGTACTTAAGAGTTTCTATCCATACTTCATAATCTCTAATGGGCTCACTCCTAGGGTATTTGAGTACATTATATTTGTTCATATCCACATCCAACATAGAGACAAGTTAGACTCCGGAGTCATAAAATGCATCTTCCTTGGTTACTCATCCACTCATAAAGGTTACAAATGTTACCTCTTAATCAGAAAATTTTATATCTTTGCAGATGCCACATTCACCGAAAACAAACTTTTTTTTCACAAGACTTCTCTTCAAAGAAAGACTTCAATGATGGAAGATAGTGATTATGAGTCCTTTGAACCCCTTGACTTTCCTCACGTCTCAACTCATGGCGAAGAAAAACCAGAGTCATCTGTACCAATCACACCCGAGTCACCCAATTCTACTACCACTGAACCTATGTCATCCCCTATTCCCACCAATGTCACTAACAATTTTTCACAAATTGCTAAGGTGTATTCAAGGAAAGAGGTCATTCCAGAACCAAAGCATGTCCAATAATCTAACTTAAACCCTAGAAAATAGGTGCAAGAATCACAGTAAGATCAAACCTACCTTTATATACACAACCTAGTGCAACTTTCACTGACTCAACAGACAACTTTGACCTTCCTATTGCTATCAGAAAAGGTACTAGAGAATATACTAACCAACCACTCTATCCACTATCACACTATGTGTCTCTTAAGCAGCTATCACCAGCCCACAAGAATTTCATTGTGAGTCTAAACACCACTATTATCCCTAACACTGTTTCTGAGGCATTAAGAAAAAGAGAATGAGAGGATACTATGAGAGAAGAGATGAGGATATTAGAAAAGAATAAAACATGAGAGATCATTAAAATACCAAAAGTAAAAAACATTATTAATTGCAAGTAAATTTTCACACTTAAATATAAGACTAATGAATCGTTTGAGAGACATAAAACAAGATTGGTGGCCAAAGGATACATTCAAACTTATAGAGTCGATTATTAAGAGACTTTTGCTACAGTTGTAAAAATGAATACTGTAAGAATCTTGTTGTCATTGGCTGTTCACTATAATTGGCAACTTTTACAATATGATGTTAAGAATGTATTTCTTCATGATAATTAAGATGAAGAGATTTAAATGAACATCCAACCAGAATTTGATGGGAACACAGGTAATAAGGTATACAAGCTGAAAAATGCCCTTTATGGGCTAAAACAGTCTTTTAAAACTTGGTTTGGTATATTTTCAAAAGTAATGAAAGAGTTTGGATAGAAACAAAGTCAAGATGACTACACTCTATTCATTAAGCACTCAACTGAAGAATGAGTAACTACTCTTCTAGTCTATGTTGACGACATCATAATGACTGAAAATAATGAGAGAGAGAAGCATAGAATGAAGCAAAGCCTAGAAAAAAAATTTGAGATAAAGAAACTAGGAAAACTGAAGTACTTCATCGGTATTGAGGTAGCATATTCTACACAAGGGATCTTCATCTCTCAACAAATGTATGTGATTGATTTATTGGCAAAAACAGGAAAGATTAGGTGTAAACCACTCTCTACCCCAATGGATCCAAACCACAAGTTGGGATAAGCTAAAAAAGAATTAGTGGTGAATAAAAGAATATACCAGAGGCTGGTTGATAGGCCTGTATACCTTGCTCACACTCGACCAAATATTACTTACTCTGTGAGTGTAATCAGTCAATTCATGCATGATCCAAGAGAACCTCATCTTCAAGTTGCTTACAGGGTGCTGCATTACTTGAAAGGAAACCCCGGGAAAGGAATTATGTTCAAGAATAACACTACTCTTACTCTAGAAGCATACACTAATGTTGACTATGCATGTTTCATAGTAAATCAAAGATCAACTACAGAATATTGTACTTTTCTTGAAGGTAATTTGGTAACATAGAGAAGTAAAAAATAGAATGTGGTAACAAGGTCGTCTGCAGAATCAGAATTTAGGATCACTACTCAAGGGTTGTGTGAACTACTTTGGTTGAAGATTATTCTAGATAATTTGAGAATCAAGTGGGATAGTACTATAAAACTCTATTGTGACAAATCTGCTATCAATATTGCTCATAATCCTATACAACACGATAGGACAAAACATATTGAGATTGATAGACATTTTATCAAAGAAAAATTAGAGAAAGGAGTAGTGTGTATGTCCTATGTACCATCAGAATATCAAGTAGCTGATATTTTAACAAAAGGGCTGAACAATTCAATATTTCATGATCTTGTATTCAAGCTGAGAATGAAATATATATATTCCTCAGCTTGAGGTAGAGTTTAAGCTGTAAATAAATTATAAATAGAATAGGAGAAATTTTTAAAATCTCTTAATTTAAGAGAACTTGTCTCTCTTAATTTATGTGATACACCTTTAATTTAAGAGATATTTTTTTTACTCCCTTAATTAAAAGTTTTTTATTTCCTAATTCCTCTCTTGTAATCCCCTATATAAATCATGGGGATAGTCAATCTAAAAAGAGGTAAAATTATTATTTCTATCTCTTGTAATTCTTTTCTTATTATTTTTTATTCCATATTACGTGTCACTTACCAATACGATATAATCTAGACACTTGCTTTCTATCAATGTCAAAAAAATTGTCAATCGTATGTCCCAACACACTGCATCCCTAAACCACCATTGGTAAACAATGTCCCAACACACTGCATCCCTAATGGTTAACAGTCACAATCAGTAATTATCAATTCCTCCTAAATAATACATGTAAATGTGTAGAATACATCATAAATAATCTTAAACAATAAAACTCAAGAAAATATGATGTACAACATAATCTTTTATATAATAGGATAGATAGATTAGGATAACTCATATATCGAGCATTCTCATCCATAATACAATAAAACAATAAAATGATAATAAAAAAGAAACAGTGAGTAATAAATTATAATTCCTTGTCCTCGAACATTTGCATAAAAAATCAGAGTACATTTTGAGAAAAAAAAATATTGAGATTTTTTCAGAAATATTATAAAAATATCTGTTGGATAATCTGTTATAAGAACATAAGATATAATATAATTTTATCGTAAATGTTCTGCAAGAGAACAAAGTAATTCACTTCTATGAATTTCGTTCATTTATGAAATACCAAATTAAAAATTATATATCTTACTGCATGACTATTAAAATAGAGATAACTAAAATAAAAAAAATATGTTTTAGACTTTCTCAAATAGGTATCACATCCAAAAAAAACACATAAGTGAATCAAATATTTTATAAATAATAAGCACATAAACTCTGACGCTAGCAAAATATAATAATGTGTGTGTGTGTGTGTGTTTATATATATATATATATATATATATTAAAATTGTAAATTATAAAGAGTAAATGACTAAATAAATTATTTAATTTTAAATTAAAATAAATAATTAAAAAATATTATATAAATAATATGCATACACACACGAACACTAGCAAAATATATACTAATAGCATAATCTTTCAAAAAAATAAAAATAAAAAATATGATAAATAATAAAGCCATAAAATGATAAATTGTTAGTCTATTATGTCTTATTCTGATTTTCACAACTTTAAATTTTATTAGATAAATTATTATTGACATCTAGTTGTAAATACACCATGGATGTTAATATCAGGTAGTAAATTATTATTGACAACTAGTTGTAATAAACCACGGATGATAAATAATACCTATGGGCTAGAGGTGTCAAACGGCCTGGGCCAGGCCTGTCGGCCCATTTTTTTGGAGCACGAGCGTACTTTCGTGCTGGGTCGGGCACGGTTTAAAAAAGCCGAGCCCGCACAGCCCGAAGGCACGGCAGGCCGTGCCGGGCCCGCTCGGGGCAGAAATTTTTTTTTTTTAAATATTTAAATATATTTAAAATTTTAGATATTGTATAGTATTATATATTTATAATTTTAAAATTAAAAATTTATTTAAAAAACAAAGATTAATTTTTTTTTGTAATATCAAATTAGTCTAAATTTTATTATAATTATTAATTATAAAATAAAGTTATTAATTTTTAAAAGAAAAATTAAAACAAAAAAAAATAAATCAATACATTATGTTTGTAAAAATAAAAATTAAAAAAAACATAAATAACACAAATAAAAAATTATCAATCATCCATTTGAAACCGAATGTCCGAACAAAACAAATTACAGTTTCAACACAACGTACAAACAAAGAGTACAATCAATAAAAAAAATATCAAAAACAAAAAACAGTAGATCATCACTAATCGTCAATCGGCATATCATTAGAATCATCAGTCACAATATCAAGATCAGTATCATATGGATCATCATCATCGGGAATCAACTCCTCCGTCATCGTAGTGGATGTGGATGCGACTGCGGTCCCGGTCCCAGTCCCAGCTCCAGCACGATCATGGAAGCTAAACCTCGAATCCTCTCAATTCTTCAAACAAGCCAAGGCCTCAACTATATCTGGACATAATCTCGATCTTCTATCCGAAATCACGTTCACTGCAACAGAAAAAACAGACTCCGATGCTACGCTCGATACCGGAGGAGTCAGTAGATCCCGTATCATCCTAGATAGCACGGGAAAGGTGGACTCATATGATTTTCACCACTGTAATAAATCAAGATTCTTAGTATCAGAATGTGATATGATTGAGCAGTAATCGGTATCTAAGTACCGAGACAGCTCGCTCCTATGTGATGGTCCACCCCTACGTTTCCCCCTCGCTAGCTGAATAAAAAAATCGTCATCTCCGAACAAGGTATCAATGTCTGTAATCACAGTCTCACTACTATCACCACTATACCTAGTATCGTAGTATGCAAATAGGTCAGTCAACTTCTCGTGAATGAACCCTTCAGGTAGCTCTGGAGTTCATGCATGAGGAAATGTAAGTCATGGTATTTTCCACCCCTTCCACCTTAACCATAGGGTCCATGCATGCCGCGAGGCAATAAATAGATGGAACGGTGGACCAGTACTTCAAGTACTTGGTTTTCATCTTTGCAACCATATGACTAAGTATCGGGTGAGCTCGATACTTCCTAAACATACTACTAATATTGCATATGCATCGGAGTGCAATGTAAGTGGTGGGCGTATAAACCGACGAACACATATTCGTCGTGTCATAAAATATCTTCAGAAATATCATAAATAAAATTCCTGAAGCCCAGTCAGTGTCGTCAATAATAAGTTCGTCACTCTTACTATTGACGTAGTCGGATATCACGTGTTCGTATCCAACACATGATTCTAACATCATGTACGTGTAATTCCAACGATGTCTCACATCCGATTGAAATTTCTTCTTCTTAAGATTCGCAGACAAACAAAAACTACCAAACACTTATTGTCTGCGAGGAGTGCGAATATATTTTATTGTATTACGTATATTATCCAATGCAGGGGAATACACCTTCATACCCGCTTGAACAATCAGGTTAATCACGTGACACATACATCTGATATGAAAGATCTCTCCTAATTGTGCGTCTCTAATATTCCTAACAAACATATTGATCACTACTCCATTATTAGATGCGTTATCGAATGTGACACTAAAAATTTTATTTTAAATTTTATATTCTCTAAAGATTTTCATCATACACTCAAAAATGGCCGGGCCATCATGAGGATAAAGAATCTCAGAGAATCCTAAAATTTTTTTATTGATTGTCCAATTAGAATCTACATAGTAGCTGGTGAGACATGCATACGAAGATTCATCGTGACTTGTCCATATATCGGACGTCACGGACACCACTCCAATATATGCCATAAATTCCTTAATTATTTTTTATTTTTCTAAATATATATCTTTAGTATGTCATTCCAAGATGTAGACCTAGGAATCCTACGATAGGCAGGCTGAAAATATGTCTGCATGATCCGCACTACTATTGGATCTTCCAAAAATCTGATCGGAAGAGCCATCAATGTGATAAGTCTGGTCATGTCATCCCAACCCAACTCGCTGGAGTATATGAAGGGAGTAAACTTTGAGACTAAACTCGATCCAGTCTCAAAAAATGCAGTGCCAAGTTGAGTTTGTCTAGGATCTAATGGTCCATGTTTTTTGGTGCATAATTCGGCATGTCATTTTAGGTGCCCAGTCCCAAACGAACTCTTACATGTTAAAAATTTCATATAATATTTGCACTGTGCCATTTCTTGTTCCTCACTCCTAACATTTTTTTGTGTTATTGTATTAAAATGAGTCCAAACTACAAAAATCCTCCTAGTTTTTTGTTTTTTTGGAAGTTTGGGTTGAGACGACTGGAGAAACTAAAATTTCAGCAAGTTCAGACCTCTGTGTAATATTTTTATTTTCTAAATTTAAATATATTTCAATTGTATTTATCATTTTTTATGATTTTTATTTTTCTTAATTTTGGTCAAGATAGAGAAACTATAAAGAGAGAAAGTTAAAAACCATAAAATAAATTACCCGATAAAAGCAGTGAGGTCGGTCACGTGCACAGTGCACCGCAGTCAAACTCTAATGTTCAAAACTCAAGTCGAGATTCACGAAAATCCAAGCTGAATGCCAAAATCTCGAGGCCAGAGAGAGAGAGAAGCAAGATTTTTGAGAGAGAAATAGAACGATTTGAGAGAATTTATGTTTTTGAAAAACATAAATATTAAATGGAGGGGGGTAGAATTTATAAATTAAAGACATTAATTTTTTATAAAAAAAGATATTTTTTTTATTTTTTTGAATTTTTATTAATTTTTTAGGGGGCAGAATCATGAGGACCATTGGATTCTGCCCCCTAGCCATTGGAGGCGAATCCAATGGCTGAAAATATATATTTTTATTTTTTTTTATTTTTTTTTATTTTTTTTAATTTTTTTTCCCGTTGGGGGAATAGGGGATCTAGGTCAGTTCGGGGCTTCGGGCCTCGTGGAAGTGGGACCGAGGGTCGGGTCCAATCAGACCCGACCCGTGGTCTTTTATGCGGGAGGGGCCGAGCCTGGGTCTTTCGCGGGGTAGCCTGTGCCCTGTAGGCAATAGGCTCGGCCGCTCGAGTGACACCGGCACGGGACGAACCCGTGCCGGTGTGTCATGCCTCATGCCGGGCCGGGCCTGGCCCGGTTGACACCTCTACTATGGGCTATGCATGCAGGTATTTGGACTTAACATTAAAAATCATCCTTACACCTCTTAAAATATTTTAAACATGTCAATACTTATATAATATTATGCTGTAATTCAATTTTCTTATCTGAAATATAATTATAAAAAATAGATTTTAATGTCATATTAGATATACCACGGATCAGTAGATTTTGAGTCATTTTAGAGAGCATTGAAATATTATTTCATATTCTTTCCACTAATTTCATATGTCTAACTTTTTCAAATTACTCTAAAATAAGATAAAATAATAATCAATACCTAAGCATATTAATAATTCACACTTATTAGACATATCATCTCATTATTTATTTTCAGCTAATTAAATAAAAAAATTATCATCTTTGATTATGATCTCAATCTTGGGACTAGGTGGCATGTTAAAACAATCATATTTATTTTTATAATATTTAAATATATTTTTTAATTATTCATAAATTTTACATTCTTATTTTTATTATCAATTATGCAAATATATATTTATATTATTAAATTTAAATAAATTGATAAAATCATATGATCCATATAATCAACAAAATATATATGCTCTCTATATTAGTTAAAGTCACTATTATATTGTATTTGGAGTGTCAAACAAGTCAAGTTGTACTAGCAAGATCAATTTTTCAGGCACATCCAAACCACCATACCATGCCAACACAACTCTAAAAAAGGTAAGCCTGACATGTCCAATTGGCATGCCTTTTGCTAGGGTTGTGCAAGATTGTGCCAGATCATGCTGATTCGTGCCAGGTCAGGTCAAGCTTTGCGGCCTTTGCCAAGCTAGCCTAGTTCATTCAAAACTTTTTGGGTCAAGTCTAAGCTAGCATGTTTGGCTAATCATGCTAAAATTGGCCTGCACGAGCCATCTTGCCGGGTCATGCATAGCATAGTTGAATCGTGTCGTGTTAATGTCATGCCAGAGCCACACAACTTAGTTAATATCTATGTATTGCATATGTAATTAAGTATAAAATATAATATAAATATATATACAAATGAATATATATTTGTCACATTAAAAATTTTAATGAATTAAAAAAAACATTCATCTCATTTTGATTAAATAATTATTATTTTATTAATTTTTCTATTAAGAAAATTAATTATATTATATTTGTAAGCAATAGGTGAATCTAATATTAGTATGTTAAATTCTAACAGTATCTAATATCTAATAATTTTTTTAGGCCTATTAATTTACATAACTATAAAATTCTTATAGTTTACTTGATGTACTAATATTTTTAAATATTTTTACTAATTTATTCTTATGATTATAAAATTATTTTTAATCATGTTTGTATAATAAGTTTATTATATAACACATATAACTAAAATAAAAAACTTCAAGAAACTCATTAAATTTTACAAATATACTCACAGTGACAAATATTATCACGAAGATTGAAAAAAAAATCACTTTAGAAATACGTAAACTATATTTAAGCAGTAAAATAGCTAACAAATATTGTCAAGAAGACTGAAAAAATATTAATTTCCTTATTTTCTTCCTATCTTTGTATTGTGAATTTGTAAGCAACAGTTTGATAGGAAAATTTGCAGCTTGTACGGACCCAACTTGTAGATTTTCTCAAATTTTTACTTACTTTATAAGAGCACTGAGCACACTTATATGATATTTTATTATTATGCATCGATAAGAGTTTTATTTCCACATTAATTTATGAAAATATTATATTTTATTCACCTTATTTTTATTTTTTTTTCTGTATGAGAATTATTAGCAAGTTATTTACTCTAACTTGAGTATATTTGCGTCATGTCATCGAATTTTGAAATAAAAAAATCATAAGATATCTTCTCTTTCCTTTTTTTCTCTCTCTTCTCCCTGCCTGGAACACCCCAAACCTTAACATAATCAAAAATTTGCAACATAATCAACTGTTGAACCATGGAAGAGAAGCTACAAATATGTTTGGATCAAGAAGACATTTAAGACTCAAGGAATGGTCACCGAGTCAATTGGCAAACCTGTGTGGCTCATAAACAACCGTGGACAAGCTGAACTCTTTTTTATCAGATCTTGACACCCAAAACTTGAGCGAAACAAGGCCTCCTAAGTTTGCTTCAGGAAGTCTAACTTCAACAGCACACATCAAAGAGCCATTGGTAGAAAGAGCCAACAGTGTCACTGCAATCTATAATTGCCACAATTATATGATTTCTAGAAATATTCTCATGATTTTAAAAATAAAATATGAATGCTAGAAAATTTAACATGTAACAATGAATGCAGAACCATTACCGTGGCCTCATCATCCGGATGATGATTTCTCTCACAAACTTGAACCTGAGAGGACATGGAGAAAATTCATGTTTGGATTCATGCACTTCACAGAATAAAGCTTAAACTCAAACCCATCTTGCTTGCCTTACATAAATCTCACGTGGCTGTCAATTAAAGTTCTGAACAACTGATACACTAAATTTTTTAATATATGCTAGAAGTTCACACAAATCACACACACACACACACACACACACACACACATGTTTTTTGTGAATAATTGATAATGTTATTTTTATTTTCATCATAATATCCATCATCCCAAATAAGTAAAAGTATTTGTACAAGGTATACAATTTTTTGTGATACAATTTTCATATTTTCCAAGGCGACAACCCTTTTCAAAGTGCACAACTACACAAATACCAACAAACATGTCAGATCTCATAAGAAATTTGAAGTTAAAAGTGTTTAGATGAAAATAATACTATGACAGAAAATCACCTTATAAATTCTTGTATTACATATATGTATTGAAAATCATGTCTTAATACGACAACAAGTATCTGCGTCCAAGACCAATGAGTCTTGGATTTGAGACACATTAGACGTGACTTCTTTGATTTTTGAAGATAAAATTATTGAGATATTAATATTACATAGACTCTATCCTAAACATAAGTTTTGTTCATTGGGTATAATTTCCATATTAAAGTAATATAATTTTATTTTAGTACAACAAATGTTCATCTATTAAAAATTTTTTATATACATGATGCAATTTAGGAGATAAATCAAATGAGATGATGATATCTAAATATAAATCATCTAAAATATTAAACTATTCATCATTTATTTGATCATAATTCATTTTAAATATTACAACAAAATAAATTTATCAATATTAATCTAAATTAAAATTTTAAAATAAACAATAAAAGTAAAAAAAACATAAAAATAAAAATATAATTATCTTGGATAATAATTTAGTCCTCATATAGAGGCTACTTACTAAAGGCATCAAACAAGCTTTGCCAGGTTTGCACGATCCATTTTTTTTTGCCTAAATTGGTATTCATACTTTGTCATGTTTCTATCTAAGCCATGTCAGGTCAGTATCCTAGTCGCGTTGACCTGAAATGCCTCAAAAAGAGGCAATGGGCACAACACATTAGTCCATTAGAACAAATTTTCAGGTCATGCACGAGTCAGCACTAGTGGTTAGGCTTGTGCTTGGGTTTGTGCCATCTTCACACCTTAGATCGAGCAATGTTAAGCCTGTAACCAAGTTATGGTAGGGAACATGCCCCACGTTGTTCATGGTGCATGGACTCCTGTTGTGCTCGTGCCCATGCTCTAGCTCAGGTCATGTTTAGACATGGGCCCAGGACACGTATCCCCTCATGCATGCATGAGTGACATGTAGATTTTATCAAGCCCAGCATGAAATGCGGGGCATCGACCCTATCAAGTCATGCAACCCTATCATTGTTATGCATTAACTCACGGGCAAATGAATGTTTAAAATTTAGAAAATTTTCCTAAAAATTTTAAAATTTTAAAAAGAAAAGAAAGATGCGTACTAATTAAATTTAAATCGGATATATTTATAAATAATAGATTTAGATTAAAATAATTTATTTTATAATTTTACCATTACAAATAATTTAACCATCGCAATGCAGCAGTTTAGTCAACGCAACAATTGGAATAGTGTGATGTCATAAGAAATTACGAGTCAGATCCAATTGAGAAGATCATGTTGCTCATTCCAAGTCCTTGACCCAACAGACACGATGTTTTTTTTTCTCCTACACAGCTAAGAAGCACGGACACAGATACGGACACGGTAGGATATGGAGACACGGTAAATTCCAAAAAATTAGGATACGGATACGACTAGGATACAGCATGATAAAAAAAATAAAAATAAAAATAAAAATAAAAATTATTTTTTTATAAATATTAAGTATTTTATAAAATAAAATAAAATAAATTAAAATATTTTATTTTATAAAATAAATATATTTTTTTAATTTTATAAAATAAAAATATTGTATTTTATTTTATTTAATAAGATAATATTTATAATTATTTTATTTTATAAAATAATATTTTAAAATTATCTTATATTATATAAAAATATATTTTTTTATTTTATAAAATAAAAATATTTTATTTTATTTTATAAAAATATTTGATTTTAATTTATGCCAGCCCTGTATCCACACAGTTAGTGCACTAACAGTGTGGATACAGGTGTCCTCCACCCTCAATTCGCGCCCGCCCCCTGCCTCCCCGCCTCAATTCACGCTTGCCCTCTGCCTCCCCCCTCAAATCATGCCCTCCACCTGCGTCGAATGGCCAACGTCGCCCATGTGGCAACGTTGGCCACTGGACATCCGATACGCCACCGTTCGATACGCCACGTGGCGTATTGGAAACGTATCCGTGTTGTGTCCGTATCATGTCCAGGTGTCGGACACGCGGATAAGGATGTAAGGAGCCATGTTCGTGCTTCCTTGCTACACAGTGTCACATGTACTCGGGTCACTAGTTCATGGGAGGCCATCCATGACGTGACATGGCACAGGAACCAGACCAAATTCGACTCGGATCAAAAGGGCCAGCAAATCAAGTCATGTCATGCCGCATGTAAAGGCAGCACATGAGCTGCACCTGTAAGGCCTTCATGGTTCATGTTTTTGGGGTGTGTCAGCTCGCACCACTCTCAAATATAGATGTCAAATGAGATGTGTTATGCCTGCACGGCCCGGCCAGCCCGAGTCTAGGCAAAATCAGGCCGAGTAGTGCCAAGAGCACGCCTTGGCCCCCAACAGCCAAAGAAACTATCAGGTTTGGGGAGTCCACGTGCACCTAAGTCGTGTCACGCGGACGCATACAGCCAATCACATGAAGAGATCATTAAAAAAACCCACCACATGTACCAGGCAAGAAAGATTTTTTTTAAAAAAATTATATTTAAAAAAAACAGATCGGACAAGGCAAGCACAAGCCAAGTGGACCGCGCAAGCTTCCCTGTCGACAACTCTGAGTCCTAGTAACCATGCCAGTGGATCATGCCAATGGGTCAAACATCCGAGTCATGCCTGGTCTATCACGAGGCATGGCACCCCCGGCCCAGCACCCCCTGGCACAACATGACATGAGCCATATCTCAAGCCAGCACGAACCCAAGTCAAAGCATGGCTCTAGACCATGCCGTGGCAGGCCAGGCACGCCTCAATCGGGCTGTGCCTAGGCCACTCGGCCCACTTGCCACCTCTACTCTCAAAGGCATATCATGTCGTATCAGACCAACCTTTTTTGGAAATCCATGCCTCATTCATGCTAGGCCACCCAGCCTAACAAGCAAAAATCAAGTGCAAGATATTGTCAAAGTCCTACTTAGTGATCTAGAAGAGAAGGCCTCATACATGGAAGAAAAGTCCTACATAGGGTCGAAGTCCTATCAAGGCAGAAGCAGTGGACGACCAGCTCCTATGTTGATCCTAAGTTCTAATGCTTCAACCTGGCATGCAAGTCATCAATATTAAAGCAAAACTCTTTTATACAAGACATAATCATCGACATAAATTCAAAAAATAAAAGAATAACAATAATAAAACTACACAAACAAATTTTATAATATAATATGTTTAGGTACTAAGATAAAGTATTTTGTAAAAAAAATAATTATAAAATACATACAACAAAAAAATATAAAAAGATAATTCACTTCGCATATGAATTTTCAATGATTCCTTGAGAATGAGTTTGGTCTCGTGAACAAGAAAGCTACATAACACGATTAATAATTATATGTTGCTTAATGTAATTTTATATCTATGATACATCTGAATGATAAATTACAAATGAGGCAAATAAAAGCTAAAATCAATTAGTAAAAGATAAATTAAATAATTGCAATGAATATCAATAACCATTGTATATAGTTTGTTTTGATAAACTATTTTGTATAACCAAAAATCTTTTCTATTTTAATATTTTTAATATTAGTGCATAAAAAAATATTGAGGAATTGGAAATGCAAAAATAACACAATAACGAAGATCCGATTGCCCAGCCAGTGGGCCGAAGAAAATGTTGGAGCACAACCCAGTCCATACAATGATCTGACCAGCTTCGTTATTGAAAACATAAAAACTATTAATATAAATATTTATTTTTTTTTGTTTTAGCTTGCTGCCATTTTCCTGCATGACTGTTTATTTTCGTCTCTCTTCTCTGCGTGATTTTCTTCATGATTACTGCTCACAAACTGTAAAAAAATTTTTTCGGTTATAATCTATAAATGCATAAGTATTTTTCTGGTGGATATAACTAATATTGAACAACTAGTTAACTATGTTATTTTCATGTTTCTGCTATGGTTGATACACACATATATACCATGGTTGTGGATATATCATTTGTTGTTTTCTTCTTCTTCTGAATTTATCAAATTACAAATATTGAAAACAAAATTACCCGACAATCATAATTACAATATATCTAAAAGTGATCAAAAAGTGAGTATTTATAGATCCATAATAAAACAATATTGATAAATATTTTCATAAAAATAAATTTTTTAAATCAAATATTTACCTAAATAAAAAATAACAATAAAGTCAGAAAATTTTCCTTAAAAAAAATTCTAAATCAAATACCAATCAAAATAAAACATAATAATAAATTATAATAAATAGTCTTATATTTTTTGCCTACATCTTTTATACGTATGTAGTATTTTATGATTTTCTAAGAAAGTAAAATGAAAAAGAAATAATCTTTGGAGAGAAAAAACTAAGGATATTTATTTTTAAATTTTTTGCAAAATACAAATTAAAGACTTTTGTTTAGATTCTAAAAAAAATCAAAAATAGAAAGTAATATTGAAAATAAATTGAATATTTTTTAAATTAAAGTTAAAAACATGAGCAAAAATATGCTCAACAACATACCTCAAATATTATCATTTGATATTATATATATTTTGAGAAACAAATGATCAAGATATGTATCTATATGAACACATAACATTTAGTTGATGAATTTAAAAATATTAAATATATATCTTAAATGTCTTTTACAAGTTATAGAAGAGAAAAAATGTCCATATAAATTCAAAAATAAAATAAAATAAAGCACATGAAAAAATATTGCATGATGATTTGTTTAAAAATAAAATATTTAATGTTAAAAATAATAATATAATAGATACTGCTTAAAAATATAGAGGCTTTACAACTAGTTACTTTTTGAAACTAAAATCTACTTAAGTTATATTGCAACTGATCGAGTATTTATTAAACAATGAATTCTTTAATTAAATAATAAAAAAATATATAACATTGAACTAATTAGCTATTTGTATAAATGCAAAATAAAGCTAAGAAAAGTTTTGCCTAAGCAAAAAAAAAACTATGAAATTAGTTATATATATATATGAATTTTCAAGGATTCTTTGTGAATGAATAAGATATCATGAACAACAAAACCAAGCAACAAGATTAATAATTTAGATATTGTTTCGTTTAAGGGACAACTATATTTAAGGAATAGTTAGGGCTCAAAATTATAAGATAATTTTGTATAATTAGTGTGACATTTCTTTAGTTTTGAAAATTATCAAGTTGCTCAGTTACACTAGTAAATTATCTTTCTTCCTCTCTCTAATATGAATAATATTTATGCCCTGTGAAGAAGCCAAATCACAATATCTAAATTATTAATCTCGTTTATCTGATTTTGTTGACAATTATCAGGCCATCATCAAACCAAATATTGCTTATGAGAATATTTTAAATAGTCATTTCTTAGATTCTCCTTAACAAATTCACATTTATTTAACTCTTCACACATTGAAAAATATTAAGAAGTCTTCTTGAATTAGAATCTCTTTAGAGATCATAGGCACTTATTGTTGGTCAAATACTCATATTTAAGTTGAGCACCAACTTACACTGAAAATAGATTCTACTTTAGATTTTTATTTATTTTTCTTGAAAGCAATTTAGTCTCCTGAAAAAAAATAAAAGACTAATGTTATTTCGATATCTAGTACAAATACAAAGTTCAATATGATAGTGATAATTGATAATAACATATAAGATCAAATATTCACATTCGCTATTGTGATAATTAAGTAGCAAAATATATAATTTTTAATTTAGTATTTTATAAACTGCCAAAATACATAAAAATAAAATAATTTTTTCTTGGGGAGAATATCCAAGATAAGACTATTGATAAAACTTATGTTCACATAGTAAATCATTCAGCAAATATCTTCACATTAGCTTTGAACATACCTCAGCTAATATTTTTTCATGCAAGCTATGTGCTTTGCATCTTTATGCACAATTTTCAAAGGATGTTGCAGTTTTTCAACTTATTTTTTTAATTTATAATTTGTTATTTTATTTTACTTTGTTTATTTTTTGATTATCAATGAAAAAACTCAACATATAGGACGTCTGAATCCATTTTGCTCAATATAATAGAGCATCCCTTGCACATATTTTTCTATTTTTATTAATAGTGCGATTTTTCATATTTTTTAGTATTAAATTTCAGCAAGATATAATTCACTTTTGAGGAGAATAAATAATCAACACAAATCTATTACTTCTATTTTATTAACAAACATTAATAATAATAATAAATGACAAACAAAAAGAATAAAAAATAAAAATATAAATTCGCAAGGAGATGTAAATGTTAAATTAGTCTTTGAAATTAACAAACTTACTTGGAACAATGTTCTCGAGGTTATTTGAGAAAGAACATTGTATTCATACTAAACTAGCAAAAAAATCATATATCATACCTACATCAAGAGTAATAATTTCTATTTTCATGACCTTATATTTTTTCCTTAATTGAAAAAGATGTCAACATGAACATTTTATCAGAAGTGACCATGACATTCTAAGAGAGTACTACTAATGATAGATATAATTTTATAGATTTATATAATTAATAATATTTTTTATTTTTTTTATTGTGGTATATTTGTGATTGTATTTTATTTTTAATATTGTATTATTATATATCATAATTATTTATAATTTATGTATTTTATATTTTTAGTTTCACTTTATCATGATAGATTGATGCTTAAAATTATAATACATGACATTCATTTAAATAAAATTGATATTATCTATGTGTGTGTGTGTGTGTGTGTGTGTGTATTTAAAACATAAATAATTTTTATATATATATATATATATTAAAAAAACATATACTTAATAAATTGCCCACTAGGCACCCAAGGAGTGGCTTATGGCAGATTTTTCACATAAGTTGTATCTTTGAGATAAACTTAAATAAGCCACTCAAATAATATTGTATTTCTATGCATGATTTGAGTGCCCATAGTATAAGAGTGTTCCAATCAGCTTTCATTCAAATTTATACACATGCATTAAGCTTTTTGATATGAATAGAATAAAACAAAAATTTATAATTATTTATCATTTAAGCATTTATGTTAGCAGAACTAAAATAAAAAAGTCAACATGTGGCTTATGCTTTGGTAGGGCAAGATAAAAGAAACTTCCAGCATCATACATCATTGTCAACTGAAATTTGCATCATTGGGAGGAGAATAACAAAGAAACATGGAAAGATGATTACTGAAAAATAAATTTAAACCATTTACAAAATAATTTATCACATACCTCTGAAATTCCACGATCATCAAATAAGCTGTATAATTGAATGCGGTAGTTTTCGGTAGACAAGGCAATCAATCCATTATGATTGAAAGCAATGCAGCTGCGAAAGCTATCTGATATTTCCGAAAAGGAAAATGGAAGCTAGAAAAGTGTCCACAAAAAAAAAAAAACATGGCATTAAAAAACTAGATAGCACAATTGGATCTTACAGAATTAATAAAATATTATGGAAAAATCACCTAGACACTTAAGCACGCTGCTAACCCCAAAGTTAACAGTTGTTAAAATGTTCAATCAAATTTTCATTTGAATTACATAAGCTTTATCATTCCGATATATAATTATACAAATACTAATATATAAGATTTTATAAGAATTTTGAAATCAAACGTGTGAGAGAGAATAATATTATGATAGCTGATCACATGAAAAATAATCATTGTGCATACATATATTAGATATTATGTCTTGGTGTGATAGCAAATATCTTTATCCAAGAGCAGTAGGTCTTACGTTTTACATTCATCAAACATGATCTCTTTAATTTTTAAATTTAAGGTTATCAAGATATTAACTTCTATCAGACTTCATGCTAAGTTAGAGGTGTCAAGTAGGCTAGATGACCCTGGCACGGCACAAGGCATGGCCCAACTGAGTCATGCCTGGCCCAGCACGGCACAGTCTAGAACCATGCTTGGACTTGGGTCGTGCCAGCCTGAGGCATGGCCCATGCCTCGTGTTGGGTAGGCACGACCATGCCCGGCCCATTGACATAATCCAACGGCATAGTGACGGTGACCCAAGATCGGGCCCCGGGAATGGGTCACGGTTCACAATTCACCATGACCCTAGACAATGAAAACCCATTTTAAAAAAAAATCAGGTATTTTTTTAAGTGTTGTAGCAACCACATCCACGTGACAGGTTTTTAAAATTTTATTTAAACCCAATACAGCATGATCCGGCATGAACATAGACGACCAAAAAAGACAGGCACGTGCCAAAATTTTGTGCCATTCGCGCCATGCTGACCCACCCAGACTGTCAGTCGTGTCGTGCCAAGCACGACACGACCTCCTCCCAAGTTTGAACATTTAGTAAGAATTATATACCCAATGAGATCATCAAACAAAGATTATCAAAGCACACGTTCAGCTCTAAAACGAACCTTGATGCCAGAGATGGACTTTAAAACCTCCATGGAAGGCATTTTCAATAAATTAATACGGTTATCTGCACAAGATATCTAAAACCAAATTATTGAGTAAAACTACTAAAGCAAACTACTTATGAATCGAAATGTAATCATGAATATTAATATATGAACATACAGAGGAAAGCGAAGGATCTGGTGACT
This sequence comes from Sapria himalayana, assembly GCA_029783825.1. Lineage (NCBI taxonomy): Eukaryota > Viridiplantae > Streptophyta > Magnoliopsida > Malpighiales > Rafflesiaceae > Sapria > Sapria himalayana. The sequence continues at coordinate 1,871,176 of JAREIK010000182.1, read as the reverse complement.
CTGTATAATATAACAATGGAGATCCAATTCGTGGTAAAAATTTTTTCTTTCCTGTGTCTAACTGCCAAACAACAAGAACTCCTTCTTTACCACCTTAACACCCCCCCAAAAAAAAAAAAAAAAAAGGTCAGCAGAAAACCACTTTATGGAGACATGGATGATCTACAGAGAGGGCAGCATAAGTTCTCAATGTGCCCTCTCTGCCCCAACTTTTTTTTATGAAAAATGCTTAGCAAGTTTAAAACTTTAAATAAAATAAATATTCCATTGAAAATTCTCTACCTGAATATAGATATGCTCCATCTGAAGAGAAAGAAAGGACTCGGACAGCATTGGGATGCCAGTGCCAAGTGGTGCATAAATCAGCATCATCATCTTCTCTCACACCAGGTCTATCTTCATCATTATTCATCAAATCCCCATGAACTGAAACATCACCTTCAACAAATGCCTTTCTGCCAAACCCCCTCCAAATCAAAATTCTTCCAGTCGCATCTCCTGCAGCTACAATTCTTTTAAATGGATGAAAAGAAATAACTGTGAATCTCTTTGTATGATGCAGTCGGATCCTTTTAACAGCTGCAAACTGAGAATCTATGGCAGGGACCTTCCATATCCTGAGTGTGTGCTTGTTTGAAATCCCAAAATATCTTCCTGACGAACCAATTGTTATAATGCCAGGATCCTTGGTCTGTTATGTAATAGATACAGTTAAAGAGTGAGAGATAGAAATGAGACAAAATGCCAATGCAGAAAGCCATTTTGGTTCTAGAAAATATGTATTAAATTATTTATATTTTGATCAATATAGATCAAAAAAATATTGTATAATGTTAGTAGTATATACTAATAATTTTTTGATTAAAAAAGAGTATCAATTAAGTGTATTTCACCTAAAATTATTCTTATAGACCATGTTTCAAAGAAAAAATATGGAATATTTTATATATTTTTTAAGTATCAAGATTACATACTCAAAAGATAAGATTTTTCTTTATTAAAAGAAATAAACATTAAATATCTTGTTAGGCCTTAATACGATAAAATGTACATTGATTGACCAGCCATTTAATTCAAGTGTAGACTTGTACCGACTCTCCAGTTAACTCCACATATAAGAAAATCATAAAAAAAATTAATTATATAATAATGTTCAAACTAAATATCAATTATTATATTAGTATATTTAATCATTTTTGAGATTCTCTTTGATGAACTCATAAAACCACAACTCTCATAATTACTAAGTATGTGAGCGCGACTTCAGTACTTTTCATTAAGAGATCATGGACATAGTCAAATAAAGACGTATTGAAATTCTAGATAAGTTCTAACAATTACAAAGGAATATTTTCCACTAAATTTTATATAATTTTAGGAGAAAATCTTATCTCATGAAATAATAAATGACTATTCATTATTTTTAGATCCGATGCAGAGACAAAAGATATGGTTATGATATTTATTACTTTTAAGCTTTAATGAATCAATTACTTCTTGGAGGAGTCAAACCTATTAGTTTAGAGGCTGATAACACCTCATCATGATGGTGAGGTAGCTCTATACATTGATATCAAACTGATATTTCATAAGCGAATAAAGCATATTAAGAATAGTTTAAATTTCATATTGAAATAATTCACAATTTTTTGATGGTTACTACATATATGTCTATTAACGAATAGATTACAAATATATTTAAAAAGATGCCTAGAGGATTACGGATATCTTTTTTCTTTCAGGTTATATATCTGTGACACGTATACATCAACTTAAAATGAATATTATAATTTAAATTTATTTGTTTTTTTTTTAGTTTGTACAAAAGAACCTGACATGTGGGATGCCCAAACATAAGTATGTATATATTATTATTTTTGATTATTAAGAATTAATGAAAATATGTGTTTTTCCTCTCTTTCTTCTCATCTCATCTCATCTCTCCTCTCCCCCCCCCCCCCCTCCTAAAACCCTAAAAGTGATGAAACATATATTAAACAGCTTAGAAACCACTCAAATCATAATTAAAAACTTTGAAGCTGAAAAAAGTTATAGAGAATAAAAATCAATCCATATCGAATTGATAAGAAGTTGAAACATCAACACCAATTATAATTATGGTTGAATGAGATGGGCGGTAACCAAAGTAGTTATGAGTGGTGATGGTTGGTGGTGAATTGGCATAAAAAAAATATTTCTCTCAAATACCACATTGATTGAAGTTATTGAAAAAAAAAAATCATAATTCTATATTTTTAATATAATACATACTTTATATTTATTGAAAAAAAAATTAGAAAAAAGAAATATTCTCTTTCACAACAATAAAGTACACTTACCATAATATTAATTCAAATAACATAGTTTAATTTGGAACAATTATGATTAGTCCCAAAAGGATCATTTAAAGAAACATAACTAATTATAATAAATAATCATCTTATTAGACCCAAATACTATAGCTACCCCAGAAATTAATAGATTATTCATGAGGCAAAGAGTAATTTCCCCCAAAACACTCATCTTGAGAACCAAAAGTTAGAATTGTGGAAATAAAGAACCATGTGTCAGAAACAAAATAAAGCAATAAACAACCATATAACGCACTATAACAATAATCTGGCAGAATTCTTAAACGAGTTGAACCTCTGCAAAAATGATTCCTTTAGCTAGACGTGAATCACTCAAGCTGCACTTTTTGACCTGCCCCTGCAGAACATTATCAGAGTGTTCTGCCTTCTTCATATTTTTAACATAAATATATGCAAACTGTTTATGGACATTTTCATTGGTGTTCATTGGCTGACCTAATAAAGATGGAATCACCTGAAACACAAAAAAAGTAACACTGTTTGGCATAATACAAGGATAAAAACAAAGCATCTAGCAATTAAGAAAAGTCAGTCTTTAGCCTTCAAATAATAAAATACAAATACTCATCATTGAACTATTAATTATATCAAGAGACAATAAAGTCTCACTTTGTTACAATCAAGACCATGTTTCTGAAATTGCAACATCCAGATAATAGTAGATTTACTGTCGACGTACAGATGCTTACTGCAAAAATCTTCACATGATAAAAAGCAGAAGGAAAAACCATTCTTCATATCATTATCAAAATGAACAAATTGAATACAAATCAAATAGAAACAGACGACAAATTGAGTACAAGCTAAAAAAAATATAAACAAAATACAAATTTAAACATTCCCATTAGAAAACATGTAAATATCTTGAACATTACTCGTGTAAAAAAAAAAATTAAACCATTTATGAGTGTTGAAATTTAGTTTTGCTTATGTTCTATTTTTCCATTTTTAAAATTTTTTTCTTTGGATGAGAGCACATGGCATGTGTGCTGCCCCAACCTTAATATAAATTTGTGTTATTTTTATTTTTTTGATTTTTTATGAAAACAACATATCACATTTTCTCTCATCTCTCTCCTATCTCTCTCTCTCTCCCTAAATCCCAAAAACTCTAGGCGTAAATATGGTATCAGAGACCATCTATAACGAAAATTAAAACTTCTTTCTCACTAAAATCAGATATTTGAAATATAAATTCAGATAATCCATGCACATAATCTATTATTTTTGTACATATGGATAAATTCTGCAACTTAGCCCTCGCTTTATCTTTCAAGTACACAAGATAAAATTATTGATGAAATTCTCAATTAAATTATTTCCAAATATGAATATTAGCATCATCACATTTTTTTTCATCATTAAAGAAGTACAACATCCACTAAATACATAGAAACAGTATTAATTTTAATTGCATCATTTATAATACTTATCACTCAGAAATATTATTATATTCCCAAAAAAACCTTATCTCTATGGTGGTGAAAATAAAATATATTTAAATTCTTTGAATATGAAATAAAAATACAAAGTAGTTTTTTTTATATGAATCATGATCAACTGTCTAATTCTAATCTTGATAATTCAAATTTTTTGTTATCTTATAATTATCTTCCAGAACTTGAAAAGTCATTCGTGCATTTTCAATATCCTTTAAGCAGGCTAAAATTCCTATAATATTTAGTTATAGGTTTATCGTCATATCTATCATTATATTTATTGTAATAGAAAAACAAATCTTAGTATTACAATAGATACTAGAAAAGTATATGAATAATATCATTTTAGATAGTACGAAAAAGATAAATTCATATAATTTTTACCAATTTGATTATTAGAATTTTTTTATAGTAGTGTATGACATGATAAAGTAATAATCGATATCTAAATATTTTGATAGCTCACACATATTCAACGGATCACTTCGTTGCTCATACTTAGTTAATTGAATAAAAAATTCGTTATTTTCAAATATGGTATTAGACCTCTTACTCAGAAGCTTATTAAATCTATCATATTTATTTTTGTAATATTTATATAAATTTTATAATTATTCATATATTTTACTTTCTATTTATAGAAAATATAGAAAATAAATAATTTTTACTTTGAGTTATGATACATGAGTAGCAATGAAAATGATATTTATAAAAAAATCTTAAGATTTTTACAGTTATAAATAGTTCACAGTTGTTTATAGTAGTTCACAACTATTTATAACTGTTCATCACATAATATTCCATAGTCCCCTCAAACTGAGTTATAAATATTAAGCAACCCTAATTTGAATACTAACTGATCAAATCCTTTTCTTGTCAAGGTTTTGGTGAGAATATCTACTGTCTATTTGACTGTAGGAATGTAAGATATATCCACAACCTTCTCCTTGATCTTCTCCTTGGTGAAATATCAGTTTATCTCTACATGTTTGATTCTATCATGGTGAACCAGATTCTATGCTATGCTAATCAGAGACTAATTATCACATTAGACATACATTTAGTTCATGCTATGCTATGCTATGCTAATCAGAGACTAATTATCACATAGATTTGTCAACATGAACCTTTAGTTCATGCCAGATTGTGCTCGGCCACATGTCTTCATAAATTCCCAAGGCAATAGTACTAAACTCAGCTTCAACTGAGCTTCGTGCTACTACAACATGCTTTTTGCTCCTCTAAGCAACCAAATTCTCTCACATAAATAAGCAATACCCTGAGATTGATTGTCAGTCAACAGGTGAGTCTGCCCAATCAACATCGATGAAAATCTTCAGATACCTATCACTAGTTTTCTCAAAAAATAATCATTGGTCATGTGCCAATTTGAGGTACCTAAAGTTTCAGTATACTATCTGCATGTGTTCTTCAGCTGTGTTATTCATAAACTAGCTAACTATACTGATAGCAAAACTGATGTCGGGTCTAATATATGAGAGATATATGAGTTTGTCGACTAACCTTTAAAATCTACTTTTATCTACTGGAGCTCTACTAAATTGCATATTGAATTTGATTATGGTATCCATAAAAGCTTCTCCTAACTTGCATCCAGTCATACTAGATTTCTTTAGAAAATTTAGCACACATTTTCTCTGAGAGATTGATATTATAATTTTTGACCAAGCAAACTTCATGTTTAAGAAATATTTTAAGTTTCCCAAATTTTTGACTTCAAATTATTTGGCCAAAAAAAATTTAAGTCACTGAAGTCCTTCTTGATGATCTCCTGTAAAGATAATGTCATCAACTTTAAATATGACTTCCTGTCTGACACTTATATTTTTCTTCTAAGATGTTTAATAAATATCTTATGATTTGTCTAACACTGAGTGTAGTCATACATCTTAACTACCTTGATGAACTTGTCAAACCACGCCCTGGGAGATTACTTAAGATCATACAAGAATTTCTTCAACTTCAGTACTAAGTCAGGTGTTTTTAGCAAGTTTAGGCCAGGTGGAATCTCCAAGTACGCTTTCTCATCAAGCTCTTGATTTAGAAGAGCATTTTTCATATCTAACTAATATAATAGTCAATCCAAATTAGTAGCTAGAGAGAGAATGATTCTTAGTGTATTGAACTTTGCAACCAGGGCAAATATCTCCTGATAGTCGATATTATAGGACTGGATGAATCCTCTTGCCTTTAGATGAGCCTTTTACATGTTAATGCTGCCATCAGAATTATACTTCGTGAAGATCCATTTGCAACTTACTAACTTTTTATCATTTGGTAGTTTAGTTACCACCTAAGTTTTATTTTTCTCCAATACCTTTGCTTCTCCTTCGATAGTCTTTTTACCATTCTAGAACTTTGAGAGCTTATTGAATAGATCTAGGTATTTGAAATTCATCAGAGAGCTAACTAAAGCATAATGATTAAGAGACATATTATCATTTGCAATGAACTCCTGGATTAGATACCGAGTATAGGTTCTCTTTCCCTTACTTAAAGCAATAGGCATGTCATTAAGTTCATCAAGAATAATATTATCCTCATAATCAACTGAAGCATGCGGAAGACAAAAATTATCTTGAGTTTGTACAAATTCGACTGTTGGATCAAAAGCTTGGTTTTGCACAAGTGGTTGCTGGAACTCACCAGACTATGACTTGCTTCTCCTTATATAGATATGAAATTTATTAGGTTCTAGTTGTAGCAATGTATGTTCATCAAGGAGATTATTTGACTAAGTAGGGATTGGATAGGCTGACTCGCTACATGGAAGTGTAAGAGGTGCACTTCCCAAGCCTAATAATTCTAAGGTATATTTCTCTCCCTCGTTCATATCAGATCTGGGATAAAATGATTAATTTTTAAAAAATAAGATATACATGGATATGTAGAATCAACGTGTGAACGGATAGTAATATTTGTATCCCTTCTGATAAGGTGAGTACCCGAAGAAAATATATTTAATTGCTCTAAGATCTAATTTCTCCCGTTACAAAAAGTAAATATGAACAAATTCAAAATACTCAAATATTTTAAATGAAATTGTAGACATGACTCAAGAATATGAAAATAAAGTGAGAAATATCTGGTGATGGGTTTTGAACTGGAATACTCGAGAAGGCATCTGATTGATAAGATAATTGACTGCAAGAATAACTTCTCCCCAAAAATAGAGAGGGACATGCGTGGTGAACATCAAGGAACAAGCTACATCAAAATTGTGTTTGTTCTTGTGCTCAGCTATCTCATTCTGCTGAGGAGTATCAAATTCTGAATCTGATAAAGTTTATCAACCATTTTAGCACTGCTAATCTCCAACCCCGATATCAAAATCTGAAATCTACAAACATCAAAGGTAAAGTGAGCAATGCATTCCATATGCTTAACCAATTTACTAATTGACAATAATTTACAAGATAATTTGGGAACATAGAAAACATCATATAGAATAATGATATTGATGACTGATATTTACCCAACGCCCTCAACCTAAAAGATAGATCTATCTGTCATCTTTACTATCAGCTGATATCTTTACTGTCATCTATCTATCGGAAGGATGATAAGATATAAATAAATATTTTGTCCATGTCATATAATCAGAAGCACCAAAATCTATGATTCACCCCTCATTGTGTATAGTATTGAAACATATACGATTACCTTTGGCAACAATGGAACACACGGAAAAGTTTTTTTGACTTTGTAGCTGTTAAAACATTGCCGTCAAAGTGTCTGCAATCTGCTCTATGCTAAATGTAGAGACTCCAATAGGTTTGCTTTCTTTGCCCACAATAGTATTTCCATGACTTTTCTTAGGTTTCAATCAGCAGGCTTACCATTAATTTTTCAATATGTATCACGAGTGTGTCCATGCTTCTTGTAGTGATCATAACAGGATCTGCCACCCTTCTTTTTGTCATAGCCTAGACTATTTTATGTCATCACTGAAAAGTGATCTTTTGCGACCAAGGCTAGAGAGTGGAATGAACCCTGTACACCTCCCATCATTACGTGCTTTTGGAGTTCCTCCCTACGTACCTTTATGAATGCATCACGAAGGCCTGATAAAAGCTTGATGGCCAATACACGACCTCGGACATCATCTAGATTTTTGTTGAGCCCACCCAAGTATTTAATAGTCATGTCTTCTTCAATGATTCATTTGAATATTTTATAAATCAAACTGCTACCATAAACGAGACCAGACATTATAATATTGAGTAATAGTCATATCACCTTGTCTTTATTCTTGGATGATTATTTTGACTTCAAACACGACTATAATATTGTCTTGAGTGGAGTAAGATGCATGTGCAGCTTCCCAGATCTCATGCATTATCTTGTAAAGTAAAAAGTTTTCTCTAATTTTAACTATCTTAGAGTTGATCAGTCATGACTTGTTGGTGTTATTCTTCATCTTCCATCTTCAATAGGAGGCATCCTCTGATTTCAAGGATTAGAATTGTCCATTCAAGTAGTCATCTTTTCCTTTTCAACTGATGAACATGAGAATCGAACTTGACCATTGCAGATAATTATTCTTATTCAGCTTATGACTAGTGATTGGGAATAAGATATTGTCTGTAATGATAGGATTGTCATCTAATCGCATCCTCTAAATAGTAATGTCAAAGAAGGTCGGAGTGGCCTGACCCTTATTATCTGCTGCCATACTTAAAATTAGTGCTTATACCAGTCAATACATATGATGATAAATTGGAGAAGGGCGACTCAACAGGTGAAAGCGCATCAAGATCGAAGGCCACATAAAAACTTGAATAGCTATATTTGCAGAAAAAATTAAATTTTCCTTGAATTTAAGCAAAGATCACACATCACTCTAATATCATATAAAAAATATTGAAAAAAAATAATTTTCACTTCAAGTTATGATACATGAATAGCAATGATATATATTTATAAAAAAAATCTTACATTTTTACAGCTACAAATAATTGTATATAGCTGTTCACAGCCATTCACAGTTATTCATCACATAATATTCCACACTTTTCATATGGTCAGATCATACAAGTGCATATGAAATTCATAATTTTCACTCTAAAATTCATACATGTAGCTAAGTAATAAAGTAATATAAAAGTTGACTAATATTTTAAATATTCTCTTTTAATATCTATAATTATATTCTAAAAAGCACGAACACGGCACACGGACACATGGATACGACACAGTAATATACAGGGACACGGTAAATTCTAAAAAACTAAGATACGAATACGACAAGGATATGACATGATAAAAAAAATAAAAATAAAAATAAAAATTATTTTCTTTATAAATATTAGGTATTTTATAAAATAAATTAAATTAACTTAAAATATTTTATTTTATAAAATAAATATATATTTTTTTATTTTATAAAATAAAAATATTATATTTTATTTTATTTTATAATATAATATTTATAATTATTTTATTTTATAATATAATATTTTAAAATTATTTTATATTATATAAAAATATATATTTTTTATTTTATAAAATAATAATATTTTATTTTATAAAAATATTTTATTTTATTTTAGCGCCTGCACCCTGCCTCCCCCCTCAAGTCGCGTTCGCCCCCTGCCTCCCCCCCTCAAGTCGCGTTCGCCTCCTGCCTCCCCCCCTCAAGTCGCGTTCGCCTCCTGCCTCCCCCCCTCAATTCGCGCTCGCCCCTACCTCCCCCCCTCAATTCGCGCTCGCCCCTACCTCCCCCCCCTCAAGTCGCATTTGCCCCCTGCCTCCCCCCCTCAAGTCGTGTTCGCCTCCTGCCTCCCCCCCTCAATTCGCGCTCGCCCCTACCTCCCCCCATCAATTCACGCCCGCCACCTGTGTGGAGTGGCCAGCGTCGCCCATGCGGCGATGCTGGCCACTGGACGTCTGATACGCCATGTGGCGTATCGGACACGTGTCCGTACCGTGTCCATGTGTCCAGGTGTCAAACACGTGGACACGGCTGTAGGGAGCCGTGTACGTGCTTCCTTGCTGCCTCAAACCAACTAGGCACAAAGATACCACCTTTTAATACAAAAATTTTTAAAAAAAGATGCAATAGAATTACAAGAATAAAAAAAAGAAAAGTTATGTTTTAGAGTTCAAAAAGAAAAATAATTAGTAAAAAAGAATTACTTATGTAAATTTAATGAAAAAAAAATAAATATAATAACAATACTTACCCATGACATCTTAGGATTTTCTTTTCGAAAAGATTTTTGACAGGAGTACTTTACAAGTGAGCCCACTGCCACCACTTGAATTAAACACAAAATCAAAATTGTATTTTTTGAAAAAAGCATGTGAAGATAGATAAAAATAGAAAGAATGAAAGGAAAAGAAAAATACGAAAAAAAGATGAAAAAGTGAAAGGAGACGAGTGGAAGGAGAGAAATTTGGAAAATAAGAAAAAATAAGAAAATGAAAGAGTGGGGATAAGAGAGAAATTAGAAAGAGAATAAAAAAAAGAGATAAAAAGAGAAAGAATAGTAAAAGAAGAGAGATAAGGTAGAGAGAACAGAGTGAGAGAGAGAGAGAGACAAAATAAAGTTGAAGAAAAGATAGAGATGGAGAGAGGCAAACAAAAAAAGGAAAAAAAAAAAGAAAAGAGAAAAGGAAGAAAAAGAAAAGATACAAAAATGAGAGTGAGTTAGAGAGAGAGAGAGAAGTGAGAAAAAAAAACATATTTAAGTAAATGTAAAACAAATGTTGAAAAAAATATCTTTGAAATAAAATTATTTAAATCTCAATTATTAAAAAGAATTATAAATAGATATTTTGAGCATTTATCAAAGGAAAAATTTAATATTTTTCCTTCCTAACAATGTTATATATTTTATTCTCAAATTTAATTATCATATACAAAATTTTTAATTTATACTCATGATAATTTCAAGATATATGTTTAGGATCATATATATATATATATATATATATGTGATTACTATTATATTATAAATTTCTATAAATTAATAATTTATATTATAAATTCCTATAAATACATAATTTATATTCAGAATCCCTATAAATCATAATTTAACATATTGAAACTAATATATTATAAATCCACGTAAATCACAAATTAATATTGATTCCATTCATTCTAACAACTAACTTAACTAGAAAATTCAATTTTTTAAGTTTCTTAATAATCACAGCTTATTCACTAAATTTTATTCATAATTCACAATGGTTCATTTATTTATTTTTATTATAATTTCTTGAATATCATATATATTTCTTTCATTTTTGTCACTTACATACATGTTATAGATATTCTTGCTTATAAGGAGCTCTAATTTTATAAGTTTTTTCATCAATGGCTCACTATACCAACTTCTAATGTGAATCCTAAATTAAACTACCTCACATACCTACATCTATCTGTGGAGATATAAACTCCTGATAAGTATTTGCCAAACTTGGGCATTGACTCAAATTGTTTTTGGACAATTCCATGGTATGAACGAGGTGATTCTTCATACTTTCTAACGAATCATCATCAATTTTTATTTCTTCATTCACCTAGTCTCACCAAGTTTTGATCTTGACCCTTGCATTTATTTCTGTTTCGGACAATAATAAGCAACTACCAGCCACGGGGATTTCTACAGATGTCAGTTCATCATGGCAGCCCACACTGAAAAACAACATGAATTTTTAGAACTGGACTATTCCTCAATGTCGCCAATAAAGCATCTACATAAATATTCTTCTTGCATATCGTCCTGCCAAAAAATCACCTAGATACGTATCTACATAGTTGCTTGCTTGTGTATATATACCTTGATATACAGCATTTTATACCATGTCTTTGGCAAATTTCCCATTCCAATCACATCTTCTAAACACACTCTCATCTTCTAGAAAAACACGACTTCAAAGTTAATTTTCGCAGTATGCAACATTTTACTCAATACGAATGTTCTGCTAATAATAACAAATACCACATGATAAACAGAAAAATCACGGGAATCAAGCATCTCATTATAGTTACCATGGAGAATATTGGAAACCCAATCTGAATAGTTTTTATCAGCTCTGGCAGAGAAAAATCCCAATACTTAATAGTGCCGTCGAGCGACGAAGTCCAGCAGAAGAACAGTATCTTGCTAGCTGGGCTTGATGCCGGCACCACTATCACACTCGTCACTTGATCCTTGTGTCCGTCCAGAGACGTTATCTGCAATTACAACGTCACCAACAATAAACAATATCACAAGACATAATTCAGAGGCATAATAAAACTCAGCATCAAATAGTTGAGAGGAAACAATTAGAGAGATGAAAACCAGCAAGCCAGTAGAGACGCCGAATATGAAAACAGAGTTTCCTGCGCAGACAAGAAGGCGCTTTGCGTCATTGGAGAAGGCGGGTGTGGCCGACACGTAGTTTCTGCCACCTCTGATCATTCTCGGAAAGTTGAATGCGGCTCGGGGACAATTTCAGGTTCAGCGGTTTTCAGCTTCACAAGCTGGGATTTGATCTTGGAAATTGTGATCGAGTTTTTGGGAAGAACAAGGTCGTGCATAGAGTATTTGGAAAAAAATTTATATTTTTTGGGTCACTATTCATAAAATATTTACCAAATAATATAATATTTTGTTTTGAAAATATACAAATATACAATACATGTCAGTTTTTTTATTTTTTAATGACAGTTATCAAATTTTAAAATCACCAAAAAAATGAAAATTAATTTTTGAAAATTGGTTTTGTTTTTTTAAATCTAATATTGTTATATATATATATACCATAAAATATTAAATTATTTATTTATTTATTATTATATATATATACACACACACACACACACACACACATACATTAAAATATATAAATAAATAAATATATCATATATATGATTAAACATGTAAATAAATAAATATATAACATTGTTTTATATTTTGATAAACAAAATCACTTTTGAAATTTGAAAACCCATTTTCAAATTTTTGTTTTTTTTAATTGACGTATCTATGCAAATCAAAATTGAGTTTTTAATTTTCAATTCACCATAATATTTTTTTTTATTTTGAAAAAAAAAATCAGTCTTTTTTAATAAATATTTTCTAAATATTGATCCAAAACATAAATTTCTCACATATATCTCACAAAAATTATATGTTTCTACTAGGTATAGAATAAAAGAGATTTGAATGGTTTTAAAAAATTATATCTTAAGAAAATTAATCCAAAAAAATTAATATTTATGTATTTGTCTCCCTCTTATCTTATGAGATAAATAATAGAAATGTTAGTACTTTATTTGTATTCAATCTCGTGAGTATGTCCGGTGACATACAAGTCATCATCTATTAATACCAACATACATAAATCTATATTTGTATGGAAGAATTCATGCGAGAGATTTGATGTTTCATCTTGTCGATCAATAGTTCCCAATAACAATCAGTGTAAAGATCTATATCTCATATTTAATTCCCGATCAATTCTTGCTTGTATTCGGCTTGAATGTGTCTTTAATTAGTTATCGAAATTTATACTCTCTTAGGTTTTTCATATTCTCTGCCTCAAAATCTAAATTTCTAACTATTTGTTTGATGGTTTTTAAGTCCTTATTTTATATTACTAGAGTACCATCAAGTTGCTGTATAGATCTTTAAGTTCGATGTCATGACTTTTGGTTGAGGCTGTGACTCTGAATATTCTTCGAATTACCTCTAGAGCACAAAGTCATGGTGAAAAAAAAAATATCTTGACCAAGATAATCCTTCTCTAGTACACACAGTCATAGCAGTACGAATAGTCATGACTAAGAAAATTCTTCTTTAGAGAACGTAGTTGTAGTGGCAAAAATATTACGACTAAAGTAAATACTCTATAGAGCACTGAATCATGAAAACAAGATTAGTTTTGACTAAGCTAATTCCTCTCTAAAATACAAAGTAATGGTAGCAAGAATGTAATGCCCAAGGTAATCACTTTCTAGAATATAAAGTCATATTGAAAAAATTTGTCGCGACTAAAAATCACTTGGTGTTATATGATTTTTGGCTCTGCAAAGATATGTTGTATCACTAGAAATTAGCATGATTTATTGTACTAGTTTGACACTTGGTTGACATGATTCCAAGATAATATCATAATCACAAATAATATGTCGCATAGTAAAAAATAATGATAACTAGGTGATAAAAGTATGTTGCATAAAGATTATTGTGACATATTTGTAGAGTTGCAGCCAAAAAAAAAATCTATCACAAATTATCAATCAGCATGTACTATTATAAATAAGTCATAGTATTTCTTTGTCCTGCCCTCTAATTTAGCTTCCTATCAAGTTTACCAATTATATTTATTTTATATTTGATTTAATTATTATTCATCAAATTTTATAAAAATCATGATTTAGTAAAATTTTTTCATTCGAGGCTTAAATTTAGTACAGACACATCATGAACACAATACAAAATAACCATAACAAATTAATAGGTACTTGAGTGTTAAATAGTTGCCTACCAAATAGCACTAGTTTTAATATCTTTAGCTAGACTTATTATTTTGATTTGTACTTTACTCTTGTTTGATTCTTTTAATTGTGTCACGATAATAGATAGTTGCAACTTTGAATGTTCTGTCATCCCAATTTTAGGTTTTTGTTCTTCTTTATAATATTATATTTGTTGCCCATTTAGCTTAAATTCTACTCCATAGGGCACCACTATTGCAGCTATAAATGATCTATACCATTAAAACTTCAACTTTTCTATAAATAACTTGAGACATTAGTTGAAAATCAATACCTTTCTTCAATTTTGAACTCCTTATATTATAGATTCTTGTTGTCATTTTTCATTATCTTTGTTAATCTGAGCATTATCATATGCTTCATTCCTCAATTTTCTAGTTCACCCAACTAAATGACTCATTTTTCTTTCACATCACTTATATTGTAGTTCATTTATTTTATTGCCCAGCATACTTGATATTCAAGTTTGATTGGCAAATGATACTGTTTTCTAAAAGTATTCTATATGGCTATATGTTATCTCCATCCATTAAGGCTAGTCTTTTGTTGATTGATTGACTATATTTTACAATATATTCGTTATCTCTTTAATTGGGATTTATGTATTCTCGTTTATTTATGCATGATATTAAAGTCCACTTTTATACCCTTGTGTCATGCTTAGTCAAGTAAGTACCAAGTAACTTGTTATAAAAATAGTTTTCTTTGTCACTTATGATATATCATGGGGTACCAAAATACATAAAAATATTACTACATCAGAAACTAACAATTATCTTGGCATTATTTTTTTGTGTGGCTACTACTTCAACCTAATTAGATACATAGCCCACTATTAATAATATATATTATTTTTCAAAAAGATGAAGTGAATGCTTCGTGAAGTTGATTCCCCATATATCAAAAATTTTTACTATAGGATGGTTATTGAGCATCATTTCATTCCATCTAGATATATTACTCAATCTTTAACATATATCATATCTTTGCATAATATTTTGGCCATCCTTAAATAATGATGGCCAAAAAAATATAGATTATAATATTTTTTGGGCAATTTTGTTATCTACAAGATGATATTCACAAGGAGAAAAGAGGTATTTGAGGATAACATGATCCACGTATCTTCTAAATAGAATGGGATCATCTCATAAGAAATTTTTTATGTCAGGCAGAAACTTTTTTTTTTGTGGAATATAAAAGAAAGAGGAAGGACATTACATGCTATATAATTGAAAAAAAAATCACGTGCTAGGGTAATTGAGTTTTTAACATAATAATTATCGTCTGAGAAGTTCTCCAAAATTTTAGTTTGTATTCGGTACTTCATGTGCTACCTTTTTGGGATGAATTGGCATCTATGTATTATTGTGCTTGTATATATATTTAAATGTTTATCATATAAATTTTACAAAATATATTTTTTGAAAGAATTTGATGAATATTAGTAGAATCAAAGTTATTTTATGTGAAATTGATAGAGTTGGTAGAGTGATGATTTGAATGTGAACAAAGTTGTGAAAATTCATGATATTTCTTTATCACTTATGATATGTCATGACTTGGTTTAACTCTATACAATCTTATTAAGTTATTATGATATTCTATCTTGGAAATAACTCTATAAAATTAGTCATTATAATCTTTGTACATTATGAGTCAATCGTTAAGTTAACACAATCATTTTATTATGTAATATAGTCTTCGTGATTACAATATTTTCTTGGAGTCACGATCATGCTATATTTAGAATATAATAATATTTATGATATTATTTTCACATCATAATAATCAATCACCTTGCTAGTACAATTAATCATGATAATTTTCAACACTATAACTTATTTGATATATGGCTAAAATATCAAATATTTAAAGTCATAGTATTATATTGTATCATGACTTAGTGTTCTAGCAAGAAAATATCAAAGTCTTAGTCATTTCTAATATTGTAACTTTGTGTTGAGAGTAAATTTATTAGTTATTGACTTATTATCATTCTTAAGATTATGATATTTTGCTCCAGAAAGAAAAAATCAAAGTCATAATCATTATTAGTTCCAAAACTTTGTTTTCTAGAGAAAAGTTATCTTAGTCATATCATTCTCAACGTCATGACATCATGCTCTAGAGGAGAGTTATTTTAGTCATGGTATTAATTACCTCCATGACTTTTGTATTCTAAAAAAGATTCAAAAAGACAATAAAGTTGCAACCTCAAACTATAATCATGACTTCTAGCTTAAAGTATCATGTAGATCTCCAAATTATGAAACAAACACTTGCAGAATTTCACAAAAAAAGAAGAAAAATTGGATTTTGAGCCAAGAGTATGCAAAAACTCTATGAGGCATGATTTCAACCCCCAATTCGGGGTAAATCAAAGGTGAACATGAGTAATTTTTATTTTTCACTTGAGCTTTAATGATAACCCTCGATTCCATGAGATATTTCTCAAAATATCTCGTGAGAATTCCTTCCCAATATTAGGTAAATTGAAATATAGAGTTGATTTTACATACTTATGAAATGATGATTTGAGTTTGTAAAGTTTATATTTGTGGTATTATTATAGTTTAGATGTCAATAATTATTGATGTTATATAGAACTAAAATTTAGGATTTTTACTTTATCATTGGTTATACATATTGGTCATAATATATGATAATAGGTAAGTAATTATTTATACCTATACGAAACAATAAGAAAGAAATGATAGGCCTTATAATCTCAACACATGATATAAATATCTGGATAACAACATAAGATTAAAA
This sequence comes from Sapria himalayana, assembly GCA_029783825.1. NCBI lineage: Eukaryota > Viridiplantae > Streptophyta > Magnoliopsida > Malpighiales > Rafflesiaceae > Sapria > Sapria himalayana. The sequence continues at coordinate 1,854,074 of JAREIK010000182.1, read as the reverse complement.
TAAGATTAATCATTGTGAGTATGATGTTTATGTAGTTGAAACCACAAACATACTTAATACCAATTCATTATTTATATTCTAGAAGAACTGACATTCAAGTGATATGAGGGTTGTTTAAAATGTCTAACCTAAGTATTTCACCATAGCATGTGAGTCTTGTGTTGTCTATAGTGGATGGTGATAAGTATGTCATAAGACACATGTAAGTAGAGGAGACTCGTATGATGGTGATATCCCTAGAAGTCATTTTTTATGTATGATTTTCATACTTAAGATTCATGGCAAGGTATATGTTGATTATCACGAGTGTGATACTTATGAAGTCAAAAGTATAAATATATCTAATATCACATTAATTTGCATCCTTGAGATATTAGATGTTAAAGAGTAGAAAATATATTCAAAATAATCCTTAAGGGTAGTTAACATATTACCCTAAAGGCTTAAATGAGTAGGTCTATGGATGACTCGTGAATGAAATAAAGTATAGTTTTAGTAGTTAAATGCTTAGTGCACAACTATGAGAGGATTATCTTTGGTAGTGACAATCTAAATATAATATTCACCTTGTATGCCAAGAAATTATGTGGATATTTTTACACTCATTTATCCTTCATTTGATAGAGAAAAAAAAATTGCCCAAATATTAATAAAATAGCATCATGCATAAGTGAGTCGACCATAAAGTCTGAGTATCAATCTAAAATCTAAATCTATCTACTTAAGCATGCAGTAGTTAGTTCATTATTGACTAATCAAACTATCTATACAACTCATGTTAGATCAATATATAGATTTCAATTTACTTTGCTACTTATACAATCATATAGTTGTGAAACTATGTTGATGAGAGGTTGTCAACAAATGAACTTTTAGGGTCATATTACAAATAAGAAGTTTTGGTTCCATAATAAATTCATAATAAATTTTTTGTATTATTCCTACAGATTGTTAGTTTGATTAGTAAATTTAAATTGATATAACTATCCTTATAAAATAATAGTTATATCTCTAGTTGTTTGGATATGATTATTATTTTGTGTTTGTATTATATTTGCATTTTATTTTTTTTTATTTTTTTATTTGTTTTGTAGCCACTATCATTATATGAGTTAAAAACTCTGGGATTGGGCTAATACCTATAGGTCTTAAAATTAAAATAATTATGAAAGAACTTTTAAGATAGATAAAGAGAGTGAGTATATGAAAGGAATTAGTAGCAATGGAGACTACCAAGTCAATAAAAGAAAAGGTGTCTAATAGCCCAATCCTCATTTTCTCTTAATTGATTATTGGAAGTAGCCTATAATAGATTGTTACTATAGGATTTGAATGCAACCAATTTAGATAAATTATTTTGAGTTAAAGTAGCCTTTTAAAGCAATAGCATCAGTATAATGGAAAAATTTCAGAAGATACAAATAGTCATGTCATAACTTTTTTAAAGTTGTATGATATAGTAAAGATAATTAAATATAGTTAGCTTGGATGCTCTAAGGTTATAACTTTTTTCTTTTTCTTTGAGAGATAAAGTTCATAGATGGTTCAAGTGTTTATCTAGATGTTCGATTGAGAGGTTGGATGAACTTTTACATGTATCTCTCGCCAAGTTCTTCTAGCCTATAATCATCTCTCTACTAAATGGAGAGAAGTCAATTTTGACAAGAGGAGAAAGATGTGCCTTATGTAGGAACCTTATGTCTTACAATCCCAATGTGTTCCATGTATCATCTTTGTATTATGTATCTAACCATTGGCATTGTACCTCGTGTACATCTTTGTCATTGTGATATGTATGACCTATTTTGTGTGCAATTAGATGTGCCTTACATACATACCAATATGCCTTGTGTATCACATATGTGTGGCTCATGTACTACTATCTATCATTGAGCTATTTATGAGACATCTCCATAGAATTTATAGTAAGTAGTGTCTTATGTATGGATACAGTGTCACATAAGCACCAACTTGGTGTGTTACCTATATTATTCTTGTCATTGATGCATATAAGACCTCCATAAAATATAAAACCAATTGCATATTATGTGCCACCCGTTGTGACCCATATATCATATGTCATTGAGACACATATGAGTCTTATCCATATCCATGTTCCTTATGTACAACCTCAGTGATTCTTATTTATCACACCTATGTGTTTCATGTATCATCTTTTTAATTTAGGCATATATGAGATGCCTCTATATAAAATATAATTAAGGGTGCCTTATGCACAGCTCCGATGGGCCTTACGTGGTACACCAATGTGTCCCATGTATCATTGTTTTCATTGAGATATAAGAGACCTCCACCATACAAATAATTCATGTTGAAAATCAAATATAAGCTTATTATCCATATATATATAAATTAATTTTAACATAATTTCCACTTATAATGTAGATACATGTAGAGTTTGAAATTAGCCTATAACCAATTCATGGATGGCATATTTATAATTTACATAGGTGGTGTAAAAATAAAAGATTAGAGAGTGCCTTCTATCTATTTTTGGATTATAACATTTTTTTGAATTTATGAAAATTTTGATACTATTTTTCAATTATTATAATGGCCACATTAAAATATAATTTTTCCTTAAAAAAAATGAAATACAATATTTTAGAAGGCACTATTTACATCTCCATAATGTTTATAAATGAAAATACATATATAAACTTATAACATTTATAATATTATTTGTTTATAACTATTTATATATGTTGGGTCTGCCCAGGTAGAGCAATCCAATTTGATTTTATTTTGGTTTAAATTTAATTATTTTTATTTGGTTTGATTTTAATGTTAATAATTAATTCAATTTAAATAAGAGTATGTATTCTCTCGTTTAAAGTGGGTGTTATTAACAATTAAAAACTAATGTTATTGTTTATGTACAAAATTATTAAAAAAAAAAAAGAATAACGTGGAATAGGAACTAATGTTATTAACAAAATTATTTATATTTTATTACTTGTTAGACCCATTAGCTTGTAGCTAATTTTAGTGTTTTGTAAAATACCTAATAATGATACTCTTAATCGGGTGCATCAAAAGTTAGATTAATCAATTAATTATGTTTTATTTGAAATGACTGCTTTATGCCCTCAATTATTATTTTATAGAACAAATTGCCATGATGGTCATGATGCTATACTTTATGGATGAGAAATAAACGAATTTTTATTTACTAGCTTAATATGGCCTTGAATGATGAAATTTCACAAGGTCAAATCATCCTCTTTCTTACATAGGGATCCATTTCCAAACCTAGATATTATGGTTATAGAAGTATGTGTTGAAGAGGATTGTATTTCTACCTTAAAGTCTCGATAGTTTATTCTAGCTACTCATCATGTCTTGTTACCATCACAACAAAATGTGGCTTGTAGATATTATTACAAACATGGGCATCTCACTGTCAATTGCTTCAATTTCTAATCCAAGTAAAGGACTAGGTGGTACAACCAAAGCAAATATATGATTGATAAGGCCTCCATTTACACAGCTATTGCTACCATTAAGGATTAATCTTCTAGTGATCTTTCCTCTTTGAAAAGTTTTTTAATCAGGTAGACCGTAGACCTTGATACCTAGAAATAAGCCCTAGCTCAATCTCTCACCAATACATCCACTTTCTCTAGCTTATTTATCAATCCAAGTAAATCATAATCTTGGTTCTTTGACTTTGCATGTTGTAATCATATGACTATTGACTCATAGTTATTCCAAAATTAAAAATGGTGTCTTACTCTCCATTTATACACACGGCTAATAATTCTTGCATATCAATTAGTTATATTGGTAATATTGTCATTTTTAATGTGTCGTCTAATAATTTTTTATCCCCAACATTTCATTAAGCCCTATTATTATTTGAAAATTATGTAATCTTAGACTTGAGTTGTAATTTTATTTTCATTGTTGTTATGCCCAAGATCAACATATTGGGTAGATCCTTAAAACTGGGAGTAAAGTTGATCATATGTTTAATCTATCATCTCTTCATATTTCTTCACAAACTACATTAACAATTGCCTCTATTATTTTCTCCACTTGGCATTCCTATCTTGGTCTTATTTTTTTTTCAAGATTAAAGTCTTTATGTTCTACTAGTCTTTTTAAAAATTTTAAACATGAAAACCTTGATTATGCCTTTTGTGAGCTGGAAAAACATCATGCTTTATCTTTTAATAGTAATAAATTAATTTCTTCTTCTATCTTTGATCTTGTGTATTCTAGTGTATGGGGATCATCTCTCGTATCTATTATGGAAAGTGCCAGATATTATGTAATTTTTATTAAAAAAATCATTCTAATTATATCAAATTTATTCTACTTTGGTTGTTGTCATCAAAACTCAATTTTTGTGTACTATCAAAACTCTTCAAACAGATAATGTCATGGAGTATAAAGACTCTAAAATTTGAAATCTTCTTGCCCAACAAGTCACAATTATTCATCATTCTTATCCTCATACCTCAAAAAAATGGGCATGTAGAGCATAAACACTAACACATTCTAATCACAATTCAGACTCTTTTGATTTATACCTCTTGTCCTGAAGGATTCAAGGAAGAAGCAACCTTCAACACTATCTATACCATCAATTATATTTCATTTTTAATCATTGATAATCAATCTTCTTATGAATGTTTGTATGGTAACATTCCTACTCATAATCATTTTTTGTGTTCTTGGGTTGGTATATTTTGTTTTTATCTAGACTTGAATGATCAAAACTTGAACCGCATTCTCAACTACATTATTTTCTGGGTTTTGGTATCGAACATAAAGGATATAAATGTTGGGATCCTATTATTAAATGTCTTCGTACCTCTTGACACATTACATTTTAGGAACATAAGATGTTTTCCACTCTTATTGACTTTCAATTATCTAAAACATAACTCACCTTTCTTCACTAATGTTGTCTATGGAGTTATTTTTTGATGATCCATCTAGCATTGTTAATGTTACTTACATATATTGTTTAAAAATTTTTGATATATGACAATTAGATAATCAACCCATAGCATTGCCTAAATCATCTAGTTTTTTTATAGATTCTAAAGCTCCATCCAATTTTTATCTACTTCCAAATAACATCATTATTTGAGTATGTCAACTACCACATTATCTTCATAATTTTCATTATTACCCTGTTATTGTTCTTTTCATGAGTGGTGAGCCTTCACCTTATCACTAAGCCAATACTAATCCTTTTTTGGAATCAAGATATAAAAGAAGAATTACAAATCTTACCAAAAATTCATGCAAGGTTGACTTATCGACCGATAAAACTACTATAGGATGTAAATGTCTTTATAAAATAAATACTCATACCAATGGTTCAGTGATGCGATACAAAACTCAATTAGTGGTAGAAGGTTTTAATCAAGAATAATGGTATTGGCCATAAGGAAACATTTGCTCTAGTGGTGTGTCTCACCTATATCTTCATTGTCATATAGTTGTTGTGGCAGTCAAAAGGTGAACTTTTTTAGATAGATGTCAAGAATGCGGTATTGATTGGGAATAATTTTGAAGAGTTTATATGCAACCCCCACTTAGATATAATCATCCACTTGGAAAGGTTTGTCATCTTCGCAAAGTCTTGTATGGAATTAAGTATGCTCCTCTAGTATGGTTTACTAAATTCAGCTCTACTAACATCAAGTTTGGATTTTTCTTTAGCTCTTATGATAGTACACTTTTTATAGAAAATATTGATGACAAATATACTTTTTTATTGCTTTATGTGGATGATATGATCATTATTAGAGACAATTTATTGGGTATTAAGGAGTTATAATAGTTTCTCAATACACAATTAGAAATGAAAGATCTTGGTCATTTAAGTTATTTTCTCAATACACAATTGGACAGAACATATTTAGTTCATATTGTTAGCCAATTCATGATTACTCTTAAAACTACTCATTTTACTATAGTGCTTCGTATCATTTGATATATCAAAGGTAATTTATTTCATGGTCTTTATTTCTTTACCCAATCTTCACCTAAATTACATGCATATTCTGACATTGATTAGTTGGATGACCCCATAGATAAATGATGTACCACTAGCTACTATTTCTTTTTGGGAGATTCACTTATTTTTTGACATGGTAAAAAGCAATATAGTATTTTTTTATATGAGTGCAAAAAAAAAGTATAGAGCACTTGATGACACTGCTTCCCAACTTCTCTAGTTAAGATGATTATTGCATGACATGGGAACTATGGATCCAATGCAAAAAAAAAACATCTATTGTGAAAGTATAAGTGCCAATCTGATTGTTTAGCATGATGACTTTCATGAGCATATAATATATGTTAAGATTAATTTTTATTTTGTCTATAATTTTCTTGTCAAGGGCACCCTTTATGTCATTCCAATATCTTCTATTGATCAAATAGCTGGCGTATTCACTAAAGCTCATCCTCTAAAAAGATTTCATTACTTACATTGCAAATTCAAGTTGGAAAAGTATTTGTCTGCTTGAGTTTGAGGGAATAATGATAGAATATTTATCAACATATTGACCTTAAAATGATGGTGAATTAGTTAAAGATTTATATAATTTTTATGTTTAACAAATTAGCAGATTCTACTCATATACCTTTTCTAGGATATAATGTAACACATACTTTACAAAAGAAACTTATGTTATCTTCTCCTTTCCATATAATTTTTCTTTTTATTTTTGGTTCTTGTATTTAACAATTTAGTACATATACCACATGGACACATACACACACACACATATATATATATATATAGTGTGCGTATGTGTGTGTGTAGACAGACAAACACATATATTTTATGTATACATATATAGATAATGCATGTATAGAATGTGTCTATATGTATAAAAGATAAATACTACACTACAAGAAAAAAAAGCAATTAGAAAAGGAAAATAAAAATGCTTAATTTCGTTTTCAAACTTAGGAATGGAATTGAAATGGATTAGAAATAGAAATGAAAAAACCATAAAAAATTAGAGATAGAAAAATTTTTCACTACTAATTGCCATGCAAATTGGGATGCGGAGATGCTTACATGATATTTAGCAATAGAAACTTATGTATTCATGTATTATTGAAAATGGATTTTGTATACATTTATATATTTAGCGATAGAAATAATTTTTCTCACTGTATCATTTAAAAATTATTAGCGACAGAATAACACTACATTGCTAAATTCTATCGCTAATTTAAGATAATTAATTTATCAAAGAATATTAATATTTCAAAACTTTTGAATATTCTTAGGGTTTCAAGGATGTTTGAATTTGATTTTGATTTCATCTGAATCATTTGTTGAATGTCTATCCTTCATATATTGATTGATGTGCATTTAATTCATAATTGAAATTTAAAATTATAATTATTCATATTAGGTTCTATCTTATTGTTTTGTTGAATGATTATAATTATAATAGATAAAGTATATATTTTACATTTTATTCTCATACTTGGATTTTTAAAAATTTTGTGTAACCTAATTGAGGTATGAATTTTTTGTGTATTTTGTTATTGACCTTTTGTTAAGATCATTATAATTAATTTGCATTTTGTTTCCTTACTAAGATTATATGAAATTTAATAATTTTTAAAAGAATTAATTATAGTAATGGCTCAACTTTAACAATAAATAATTTATAATTATTACAACAAATACTAAAATTTATTTGTAATAACAAAAAAAATGGAAAAAAATTATGAGAGTGTGTGATTGGAATGATGAAGTGTAATGAACAATTATAAAATTTTAAAAAATTATAAGCTCATTTAAAAATTTATATAGTTGATGGATCTACATTTCACTAAAAGTGCAATAAAATAAATAACACTTATTCTTTTGATAAATATCCAATACATTGGAATAACACGCCTTATTTGATTTTAATCCAAAATTTTCTAATAATGATTCTACTACGACTAATTTGTTAGATTTATGTAATGTCGTAAAAATATTTACTATATCTTTATTATAAATAGATCTCTATCTATATTATTATAATTCAATAAATTTTTGTGTTATGTGTTACAAGAATGAAAATTATTATACAATCTAATCTTCAATGGATGAATGATGAATTTGTATATGGGATTGAGGAGTTTATTACATTTGCTGAAAAATAGCCTGAATTTATGGATAAAACAAAAATAAGATGCCTATGTAATGCTCTTAAATGACAAAAGTAAGGTTTCCATGATGTGGATACAGTTCGATGTCATTTTGCAAAAAATGGATTTGTCAGAGACTATTATATTTTGTATAAATATGTCAAATTATTGTACCATGAATAACTAAGCATCATGTACATAGAAATATTGATTTAAAAATTATAATAGAATTTACTTATCCTAATGATGCAATTGAACCAATTTTAAAGAATATTATTGGTCCTTCATTAAATCCGGATGTTGCTGACGATATCCTATATATCATCAACAAAATAATTTTATGAAATACTGAATGCTTTAGAAGAAAAGATCTGAGAAGGTAATCTATATAGCTACTCAATGAATCCTATGGTGGCCAGACTAATGAATTTAAAAGCAAAACATTATTTAAAAAAAATGTATTATTATAAAATATACCAATTGTTATATAAATTATAACCAAAGAATAACGTGATGACAGATCGTTTTTACACAAAGAAGTTAATGTGAGTTTGGGTTTACCGCTGGAAAAATTATATTGTTGTATTAGTGGTTGCATAATATATTAGGGCATAGACAATGAAATGATTGCATGTAATTTCTATAAATAGTCTTAGTACAAAAGAAATATAGTATGTAAAAGGCAAAAAAAAAATATTTCTCACAAGAAAATATATTATTTTCTATTGACTCTTCATTTGTAAAGATTATTTATATCTAATACTACTACTAATGACATTAGTTGGCATAAAGAGCATATTATTGAAGATGACGTGATGCGGCATTGCTCAAATTATCCTTCTTCGAAATATTTTAATGATAGTCTTCCATCTTTTGTGGATGAAAGTCGAAATGTTAGATTATGATTGTGCACATATTAATTTTAGTAATTTGGACAAACATGACAACAATACTCTTCATAGCCAGTTATTATTTTACCTTATAATTTACCACCAATGATGTGCATGAAAGATGAGTACATATTTTTGAGTTTTATCATGCCTAGTTTGAGAAATCCAAAAGATAAATTAAATATTTACCTACACATCCCCTTATAAAAGAGCACAAAATTTTGTGGGATGATGGTGCCAAAACATATGATATATCTAGAAAACAAAACTTCAAAATATGAGCAGCACTTATGTGGACTATAAATGACAGATAATGCATTTCTAAAATTTAGAAAGTAGAACTTCAAAATCTATTTCTAAATAGAAATGAATCATGCATTTTTTTTTTTGATAATGCATCACTCATTAGAAACGGATAATATATTTTTAATTTTTATGTAGCAAAATTTGCGATGAAATTCAAAACTTCTTTGTCATCGTAATATATAGCGATTACTTTTTTTTTCGCTATTTATAGAAACGACATTGCGTAATCCATTTCTAACATTTAGAGAGGAACATTATAGAAATGAATTCTTTCCGTTTCTAAATTCGTCGATATAATTAAATAACAATGAAATTAGAAATAGAATAGGATATTTATGATTCCGTCCTTTCTTATAGTCCTGGTGCTATATACATAGTTTGTGCATAGACAATATATATGCAATGTGTGTGTATTATATATGTATATAATATTTATTTGTATAATAACAACCATATTTTATCTTAACTACTTAGGCCAGCTAATGTATGATATATAAATAAATTAATAAAAAATAGAATAAAATAAAATAGAAAAAATCAATAAAAAAATGCTTGGGTAAAATCAGCATTGAGGATGACTAGAGGCTTTTTTTTTTTAATGTAATTCAAATTGGGACCTAGTCATACATGCTCAAGCATAGTTATTTTTCTTGGTTTTTTTTTAAATACATACCAAATCCTACTTGGTTGATGTATTATATAATTTATTAAAATGTATATATATTTTTTAGTTTGGGATACAAAATTGGAAAAAATATCTTAGATCATAAAATATAATTTGTTTTTTATATGGACTAAGGAATACCTAAACATAATTTTTATGCTGTCTGTCAGAAAAATGATGTAAAGTTGCATTGAAATTAAAATATTAAAAAAATACCTTATTTTGTTTATTTAGAAGAAAAAACTCATAAAAATAAAAAATATTAATACATGGTATATTCAAAAGGAAAACTCAAAGATATACCCTTAGACAATACGTGTCTGCATGACCGTTAAAAAAGAACAAAAAAATGATTCAAAAATGATATACATGTAGAGGTATGTTGTTTTCAAAAAGAGTATTATATATATATAATACATTAGTCATACATGTATATAATATTTTATATAAATGTATAATAATATTCTACACACACACACACACACACACACACAATTTAGGGGTGTTAGTGGATCTGTTTGATTTGGTTTGAGCATTATATTCAATCCAAACTTATGGTATCGGTTTGACAAATTTACAATTCTTTCTAAACCATTCAAAGTACTCAAACCAACTAAATCTAATATTGTGGTTCAGTTTAGTTTGCTCTCTAAATTGTAGTTTCAACTTAATTTTTGTATTTAATAGATATAATCATGAATAAAATAGTCTAAATTTTTTTCATAAACTAATAAAAATTCTATAATATAATATTCAACAAACATGATAAGAAAAATAATTTTAAATACCTAATAAATAAAAGTACTATAAATTCTTTTAAACCTTGATATAAATTATCTAATAAAATCTAAATTTATTAAAAGATGTGTAATGAGAATTGCAAATATATCTCTTGTCAATCTTGGAGAGAAGTTTGAAATTGGAATTGCCAAACAAGTGCCTCTACGAATATTTTAAAAAATGTGAAATCAGGTTAAAACTATTTAATTATTTATAATATATATGGTGGTTTGGGTCAATTCGGCTTAGCCGATTTTGACCTCTAAATCATGAATCAAACTGATATATTAGTTTTTATAAAATTTCAAACCAATCCAAACCTATTAATTTTAAAACCACGATTTTAGTTTGGTTTGGCTCGGATTGAGCAGTTTTTAATGGTTTATGCACACTCATAATATACATCTATACATTTATATATAATATTTATAAATACTTATACTTTTATATTAATATTTTCAAATGTTTATTTGTATGCGTATATAAACATTTAGAAATATTTATATGTTTATATAAATGCATTACATCATAAATAAGTGTTGCAAATATATATACATTTATATAAATGTATGACATTATATATACATGTGTATGAATATATAAATATAAGCATTTTTATATTACATATAAACTTATATAAAAGTTTATAAACATTTATATGAAATAAAAAAAAATTATATAAATATCTAAACGTTCATACACAATGTTATATGTTATATTGATGAATAAATGTTTATAAATATTTATACAAACATATTAACTATTTATATATAATATTGTGCACACACACACACACACACGTAAAAAAATGTATATGTAAACTTATATATTTACATATCATATAATTTTTTCTAAAATAATATTCTGATTTTTGTTTGTTTAGGGGGGATTATGTTTTGTTGTAATAAATAGAAAATAATTTCAAAAAAATTTAATATTTCAAAAATATGCATCAAACTCTTAATTAATTAATTTTTGGTGCACTCAAATATACTAATCCAAAAATACCCTGAACAACTTAGCTCTCCCATCTCGCCCCTTGCCCCTTTCCGCATTAACTCACCTCTCCGATCGCTCGTTGCTCATCGATCTTAATGGAGCTCGACCAAGAGCTCGATGGGCTCCCATCAAGTTCCACAAACTTGTGGAGCTCCATTGAACACTTGGAACCCGATCAAGAGTTCCAAGAGCTCGGTGAGGGTGAGCGAGATTAAAATTTGTTAACAATTATTTAATTAAGTATTTTAAATTAAGAAAAGGGTATTTTGGGTTTATTAAATTTGAGCATCCCAAAAATCAATTAGTTATAAGTTTGGTGTATTTTTTTAAATTTTTTAAATATTTAGTTGATTTTTATTTTAATAATTTGTTTGAGAATTACCAAAACATAATTATTCCGTATATTTAATGTTGACGTGGTTGGACAAACCTATATTTTTTCCATTTTAAAAGATTTTTTATAAAATATTTTAATTTTATTACAAATTTACTTAATTTTCAGGTGTTTATAAAAGTTTATCATTTACATAATTACAGCCACCGTTCCACCCCGTCTCCCCAAAATTCAAATCAATCAATCCGTCACTATCTACACTGTGGAAAATCCGGTGCTGAACCTGAATCCCGTCTTCCCGCTCTATAAATTAGAAGATACCGAAGACATATTAGCAACAACCCAAGCATTTCTAGCTTGCGAGCCACGATGAGAACTGTTCATCATCACCTTCGCGCAACTTTCCTGCTTCTATTAGCCATTGCATTCGCTCTGTTCTCTGCCGATGCTAGATCTCTTGAGATTGGCAATCCCATGCCTTCTACTTCCAAAACACCAGTTCCATTAATGTACGAAACTGGTTCGCCAGTACCTTTGTATGTCAGCCTGCATGAGGTCCCCTCGGGTCCTAATAAGCCCGACGTCCACTGGCAGCCGTGATCGTCTCTCTTGACTTTGTTCTTGTGTGTCTGTGTGGAGTGTGTCTGTGTCGTGTCCGCGTACTGATTATGTTCTTCCTGTATGTCCGTGTACAACCAAGTGTCATTTCCCCGTTTCGTCTGCTGGGGTGATTTCTCAGCTTGTGTTAAATGAAGTGGCAGCTTGATTCTGCTTTCCATACGTACATGTATATTATGCCAAACAAACACAACCAGGACTCAGGCACTGCAGCGTGATATCCAAAATAGTTCTTCCATGGCAAACAGCAGTACACGTACATCACGTTTACGATTAAAATAAGAGAGAAAGGCGAGCCAGCCCAAATACTGGATTAATGACAGCTCATAACTTGCAACAAAGATCGCAGATGGAGGCTGTGGCAGTGGCACCAACTGGCGTTCGAAACTAATAGGTAAATTGTAACAGGAAAAGTTAAACAGTCAAGGATTCTGTCAATCAGCTCGCCTGTCAGTCCAGTTCCCTAGGCAATGGAGATGCTGTTGCGATTATACAATAATAATGATGAAATTATATTAGTAATAATATTGAAATTTATATAATATAATTAATACTGGATTAAAATATTATGATGCTTAAAGAAATTCAAATTTGAAAAACATGTTTTAGAAAAGCATTGAAAAATATTTGTGTCTATACATTGTATTTAAAAATTTATTTTGTTTATAAGCAATGAGAAATAAGAATGAGTGAGATTTTTATGGTATTCTTATTTTTGAGATATATGATAATATCAATATTATGCACACACAACTTAATTGAAAAATTACTACTTACAACTATAACGAGATGAGGCATAAAAAAAGGTATCTATTAGTAGAATAAAAGAAAATTATAGTGCACATGACAAGACAAATGTGAGGGAGAGGCCAAATTCACCTTATAAGATGACTTATTCTGGTTAGCAATGATAATTTTGGTAATATTATGTCTCATAATAGTAATTAGCTTATTGATACAAGTGCATCATTTTATATTATCCTACATAATGCCTTTTTTCCTATCTATGCACTTGGTTATTACAAGGGATGAGTAGGAGAGCATTATGCATGCTATTTAGGTAAGATTGCTTGAAGATCATACAAATTATGCATCAAAAAAGTAATATTAGTCTGTGGCACAGAGGACTTGGTCACGTGAGTAAGAAGGGCATTAAATTTCTAATTATAAAGAATACCATGATATTTGACTAGAGATGTTCTCTTGGTGAGTGCATGGACTATATGGATGGAAAAAATCATAGAGTATCTTTTCACTTTTATATACCCTTAAGGAGATCAAATAGCTTTGATCTTATCAATACAAATATTTACTCCATGTAGAGCAGAATACTTAATGTGGCTCTTTATTTTTTTAGATTTATTAGTAATTAATCTATGAAAGTATAAGCATATACATTGAAAATGAAAAATTAATTTTTTCTATCTTTTAAGATTTTTATGCTAGAGTTAAATGAGATACATGTAGATAATTGATCTACATACGTTCTAATAATGAGAGAAAACACACAGGTCAGTTTGACAATTATTGCATATCCCATTACATTAGACAAAAAATACATTAGCCAAGATATCATAATAAAATGATATCACTAAGAGGATGAAATAGAATATTGAGGAGAGAATTTAGTACGTACTTTCCCATGCTTATCTTTTCAAGAAAAGTTGGAGAAAAGTTATGCGTATGACTATTGATGTAATCAACATGTTCCATACCACCTCCATAGATAGTGATATTCTCAATAAAATTTAGATTTTAAAAGATATCTTATATGATTATTTGTGAGTTTTCATATGTCAATTATAATTAGGCAGGACCCAGTTGTCCATGATGATACATCTTAGCCTAAACTAAGAAAATCATCTTCTAAGTCTCATAAATATTCTTTAGATTATAAGATTACATATTATTTACGGATACAGGCGAGCTTGATACCTTTTAGAAGGCTAGTTTTTTTGAGAATAAAGAGAAATAACTTTTAGCTATATAGAAAGAGATGGAGTCTCTTCACATCTACTAACTTTCTATTTGGTATCCTTACCGAAAGGGAAGTATGCTTTGAAAATAGATAACTTTTTAGACTAAAATCCAATTATAATGATTCTCAATCACTCAATTAGTAGTCAAATGGCTTAGTCAAAAGTAATGAATTAATTTTGATGAGATATATTTCTCTATTATGAAGATGTATTTTATTCAAGTAATATTGAGTTTGGCTGTTAGCTTGAACTTAGAAATTGATCAATTTGGTCTAGAACTTATATCTCTTCATGGTAATCTTTATGAGATTATTATATTGATCAGCTTCAGAGACTCATTGTATAAGAGAAAGAAATACTTGTTAGTAAATTAAACAAGAACTTGCATGGCCTTAGACAATCTCCGAGATAGTGGTACAAATTATTTCATTCATTAATTGAGTTTCATGACCCCCGGCACATAACTTGTGGTTACTATGTATTTCTTAGTCATTAATTAGATATTGATAGATTTATACTTTTATTATATATTAATGATATATTGATCATTGATTGTGATAGTGTAGAGGTGCCAAATGGACAATGTAGGGCCAGCATGGCCCGTAGTTTGGTGTCCGACTTGGGCCACCATGTCGTGACTAGCATGACACATTATAGAAGTCGTGCCATGTCAGGCACGTCACGGATCAAAAAGGGCAAGCTCGTCATGGCATTACCGGCCCAATCGGCTTAATTTCTAGATTTGGGCCGGTTCATTTTAGTCCATTGGGATTATGATGGATTGTACTAGGACATTCCGTTTTGGCTCGTTCAGAATTGGGTAATCTCTAATTCTGAATATTCTAAATATTCTAAATTTTAATATAAATTTAATTAATTTAATAAATAAATATAACAAAAAAACAAAATTATAATGACAAGTATAACTCACAACTTACAAAAATAACATAACATAAATATTATAAATTTCAATTATTTTATTTTCATAACGTATAATACAAGTACAAAATAATAAAGCAAGCTCAAAAGACAAAATCAATACATTGATGAGATTAATCTCGTACACGTTTGAATTAAAATAAGAACAAAAAAATAATGTATGCTCAAAAAACAAAAATTAATACATAAATGATCAATCTCATAAGCGTGTGATGGTATCACTAGCGATATGCTCAATCTCAGTTCTCATTAAAATCTCACAAATAATCATCTACCATCAACTCATCTCTTCTTGCTATAATTATAGTATGATTCTGGATGCCCAGGCTCGAATCATTCCAATCTTTCATGCATGCTAATGCCTCAATAATATCTAGCCATAATCTTGATCTCCTATTTGAAATCACATTCATGACAATAAAAAAATAGACACCGGTGCTATACTCACAATGGAGGAGTCAATAGATTCTCACGTCATCTTAGACTTGAAAAATTTTATAAATAAAATTCTAATAGTATAGTCAATATCATCAATAATAAGTTTAAAACTCTTACTATTGACATAGTAGGATATTATGTGTTTATATCCATCACATGATCACAACATAAGGTATAAATAATTTCAATAGTATCTCACATTTGATTGGAATTTTTTTTATTTAGACCCAAAGACAAATAGAGACTACTAAACTCTAATTGTATATGAAGCATACGAAGAAAATTTAGTGAGTTAAGTATATTTTCTAAAGTAGGAGAAACAACCTATATCTCCACTTGTAATATGAGGTTAATGACGTGACACATGAATCTAATGTGAAAAATATCTCCTGATGAGTCATTCTAGAGGTGTCAAAGCAGTAGGGCGGCCTAGGTTAGACCTGAAGTTCAACCGATTTTAGGCCTGCCCGGCCCGGCCCCACATGCTTTTATAGCATGCTAGGGTCTGTGTCAGGCGCACCCTCGACACGAGTTGTGTCGTGCCATGCCCGATGAGCGACCACACACCTAGTGACACCCAAGGGGGGGACGATGTGGCAATGCCCGATGGGCGATGGCTCGGCATGCCTGATGAGATATGGTGGCACGGTGATATAGTATCGAAACCCTAAAGTTTTAAAAATTAGACCAATCTAACCCAAACCAGCCAACCTAAACCAGGCCAAACCAGTTCAAACCCATGCAATTTTTAGGCCATGGGCCCATGTCGGGGCCGCCCTCCAAAGAACTATATCATGCATGACACAGCACACCAGTTTGGTCTGGTCCAAAAAAATGGTTGGGCCAGACCGGGCTGGCCTATTTGACACCTCTACCCATCTCTAATAGTCCTAATACATATTTTAATGACTACTTTATTATTAGATCCGTTATCGAATATGATACTATATATTTTATTTTAAATATTATATTTTTTAAATATTCTTAATATCCACTTATAAATGACTTGACCATCATAAGGATGAAGAATCTTTGAAAATTCTAATACTTTTTTATTTAGTATCTATTTAGAATTTATATAGTAGGAGGTGAGACATGCATAAGATGCATCATCTTGACTAGTCAAGATATCAAACATCACGGACATTATGACATTATATTTTCTAAATTCATTAATTATTATTTTTCTAACTTATAATATTTTAGTATGTCGTTCTTAGATGTAGATATAGGAATTCAATGATATGCAGACTAAAAATAAACATGCATAATACTAACTACCATTATCCTCCAAAAATCTAATTGTAAGACTCATCATGGTTATTAATTTAGTCATGTCTTATCTTTCTAACTTATTATGGTATATGAATGAGGTCAACAAATAGGCTGAACTAGATTCAACCTTAAAGACCCCACTGTTGTGTTGGGTTTGCCTAAGATATAATATACCATATTTTTTGATGCATTGTTTGGTATGCTTCTTAAGGTGTCCAATCTCTCATGCACTCTTACAATTACTATTTTTTTTCAATATTTATATTTTGTTGATTCTTAATTAATACCCCTAACATCTTTATTTTGTAAAATATTTAAAATGAGTCAAAACGATTGATTTTCTTCTAGTTTTTTTTTATGTTTTTAAATGTTTTGGTCGAAAATATACGAGAGAAAACAAAGTTTCGGCGGCTTTAGACATTTCTGTTGGGTTATCATTACCCATAGTAAATTTATCCATGTTTAAGTTTATGTTAATTTCGTTATCATCATTAAAATTACTATTTGTCATTTTTATTTTTTATCAGTTTATTAATTATATTCTAACTTATATTTTTAAAATTAAATATTTTTTTATATTAAATTATTAATAAAAATAAAAATAAAAAAACTAAATAAAATTTAAAATATAATACTCACAGAGCATAAAATCCCTTTTGCTTGACAATGGT
The DNA here is from genome assembly GCA_029783825.1 of Sapria himalayana. Lineage (NCBI taxonomy): Eukaryota > Viridiplantae > Streptophyta > Magnoliopsida > Malpighiales > Rafflesiaceae > Sapria > Sapria himalayana. Next base: position 1,836,036 of record JAREIK010000182.1, on the reverse strand, counting down.
GATATCCGATATATGAATTCAATGTCCACATCGCAGTCCACCCGAGTCCCAAGAGGAGAGACAAAGAGAGACAATACGAGAAGGAGAGCGAAATATAATGTTGATAGAAATAGAATATAGATTAGAGAATGAGATGAGTATATTTATAGATATTAAAAAATAGCTTTAAAAAATATTTTTTGAATTTTTTATAATATTTTTAATTTTTATTTTGGGTAGAAACCCTACAACCGTCTGATTTATGCCCCTAGGCATTGGGGGTAAACCCAATGGATGAAATCATTGGAGGATAGCTTGGTACAACCCATGGGCCGAAATCAACCCAAATTCACATTTATTAGGTGTGTTGCGTGCTAGTTCTAGGTTAAGATAATTCTTAATCTAGAATTGGAAAATTAGGATGACACGTTGCCATCACCCATCGTGCGTCACCCATGCCCTGGCCACGTGCCAGGCACCTGGGTCATGCTCGGCATGGCATGCAAGCCAAATTCTCTCAGCATAGCATGACATGAGTAGTGCCAAGTGTCCACCTGGCATGGGCTCGGGCAAGGTCATGGACCATGCCGAGCCAAGCTAAATCGGGACATGCTTTGGGATGGACCAGCCCACCCGGCCCATTTTTTTGGGCCCAACCATGCTAGCGTGCCGGGCATGGTATGACACAGTTCCTTGGAGGGTAGGCCCGGCATGAGCCCAAGGCTCAAAATCTGCCTATGTTAGGGCCAATTTGGGTCAGCCAGTTTGCATTGGGTGGGTCAGTTTTTTAGAAAATTAGAGTTTCGGCACAGCATCGTCGCCCGTCAGGCTTGCCGAGCCAATGCTCGTCGGGCATCTCCACGTCGTCCCCCCATCGAGCACCACTCGATGCATGGTCACATGTGTCATGCCCACATGCTAGACATATGTGCCGTGCCCATATACTAGGCACCTATGATTTGCCTGGCACGGTACGCGGGCCAAAATACTCAACATGACACAACATGATTCATGCCAAGGGTGTGCCCGGTATGAGCATGGGCATGCTACTATAGCATGTTGTGTCGGGCCAGGCACACCTAAAATGGGCCAGGCTTTGGGTCAGGCTTGGTTGCGCTGACCCATTTGACACCTATATTGACACCTCTATTTAAGGGAGAACTGTGAAAAGTATTTTCTACGAAAGACTTAGGCTTAGTTAAGTAGATTCTAGAGATGAGTGTCATCTGTGATAAGCTTTCTATGTGTATCGTTATCTCAAGAATGATACAATGGTAAATTTTTTTATAAAGATTTTTTGTGAAATATGTTAAGTCGATCTCAACTTATTTAGCTAAATATTTTAAGATGAGTAACGATCATAGTTTCAAGACTGATGAGGAAAAAAGAGACATGAGCCATGTTCTTTATGTTATAGTAATAAACAATCTTATGTATGTTAGGATATGCACTCCACTATTCTAGATACAGTACTCATTGCCATTATTGTCAATCATTTTCTCTCAAATCAAGGTATATATCACTAGACTATAGTGAAATATATATTGAGGTATTTATGAGAGACTTTTAGTTGTCTTTGTGATATGAGCAATAATTTAGATTCACATTTATCTACTTTGAGTTTTTTTATAATGTTTAGAGAGAAACTATATTATTGTGATCAAAGTTGTAAAAATACATAGTACTATCCAGTATTAAGATTAAGTTCATTGTAGCTACTGAAGTATTGTAAAAAAAGTTTATGGATGAAAAAGTTTTTATAGACTTAGATATGTGCCATGATTCTTATATTGTATAGTACAATTGTAAAATTACTATACCAAAAATTTAGTATTCCATAATAGGTTGAAGAACATTAATGTGTTAGATCACTAAATATGAGAAGTATTAGATAAAAAATCAGTTATACTTGAAAAAATATATATCAACAAAAATATCACTAATATGTTCATGACAACACCACCATTGGCAAAATTTAATTTCTTCAAGTTACATACTAATATGTGTCTCCCCACATATGGTTGAGAAAAAAGATTTTATAGGTCTGATTGAGTTGGGTAGACCAAGATTTTTTTTGTTGTTCTTGTTTTTTTGGTAGTGTTGAGTGTAGTAGACAAAGAATGTGGGATAAAATCCCACATTCTATTTCTTTAAAAAAAGTTATATGAAATGAGGAACATTCCTATTTTCACAAAAGGACACACGATGTGCTCTCCTTAATCCCCACATATGAGGAACATTGCTATTCCATGTTCATTAATTTTTTCAATATGATTGTCACATTAATGATGTATTAACACTACAACAAAACAGAAAATTAATAACGCTTTATATCTTGACGCTTTCAAAAAACGTCATTATATGATTTGTAATTAGACATTTAATGACACTTTTCTAAAAGCGACATTATTTGTTAAATTTATTAAGTTTTTATGACACGTACTAGAAGTGTCATTATTGCTACAACAAAACTTAGAATTAATGATGCTATATGTCTTGACGCTTTTAAAAAATGTCTTTATTATATTTGTAAGTATACATTTAATGACACTTACTATAAGTGTCATTGTTAAGACTAATAGGTTAGGAAAATTGCTTAACTCCTTAAAACTTTCCAAGGAAAAAGAGTCTGAAAATTATAAACTTTGTCACTTTTATTAGTGTCGTGGATGTGAAAAAATTAATTTTGAATTTATAGATTTGTAACAAATTTCTTATTTAATTTTTTTTATAAGTATTAATATTTTTATTTTTACTATAGATTAATAAAAAAAATTATCAAATTTTTGTTCAAAATTATTTATTAAAAATAAACAGAAACTTATGATAAAATTAAAAAATATCTAAATATTTATACATTCATAATTACAATTTTTATTTATAAAATAAGTTATAATATTTAATTTTAAAATGTAATTTGTTAATATTTATTTTATCCCTAAGAAAAATAAATATAAAATGTAAAAATAAGGTGATTTAATATAATTATGTGAACATTTTAATATTATTTTTAACTTAATTATATTGATTAATCTATCGCTAGAAAGAGCAGTGCTTCTTCTTCATCACGTTCAGCCATTTCCAACAGCTAGGGTTCAAGCTCGCGTCTTCGAAATCATTGGACATATTTGCAGCATCCTGTAAGTTTCTCAATTATGATTATAATTGTATCAGCTCTTCGCTTTCGTTAACCTAATTAATTAATGTGAACGTGTTCCGAGTAATTTAGCATATACCGCATGTATTATAAACGTAGAATTATATGCTCTATTTTTCGGGAGCAATCTGCGAGAACAACGGAAGAGTTGGGCTGAACTGAGTGATCCTTGTTTAAAATTCCAATAGTTTGCTACCGTGATTCTTTTGTTCAAACCCGAAGCCAACTTCTCCTTATAAATACAGATGCTTTGCCAATCTATCACCTTCACCATTCTCATGTTAAGTGCTACTAACAAGTGCAATAAACGTGTGTGTATGTGTATGTATATTAGAATTAGATCGAATCACAAGTTGATGCAACCCAGATATTTATTAATGCACAACAACTCTTGAGTCACATGTTAGCTTGCATCTATTGGATGATTTTTTTGATTCTCACCCAGGTACTTTTTTATCTGATCCATATTTTTTTTATATTCAACATGTTTCATTTTAAATGTCTACATTGAAGAGGGGAAAGAATAGTTTGATTTATTTTGATGAATTGAAGAGTAATAAAATATTAATTATTTAGTTTTGTTGCAATTTTTTTTCTAAATTTTAGGAGTTATGATTTTTTTTATTAAATATGTTAATATTAAAACTTATATAGTAACTGTTCAACAAAAATATAAGTAGATAAGGTTCATTCATTGAGAACACCAATGTCACAATGATAACTTCAAAAAAAAATAATATCCTGCCTTAGCATAGGTGACATAAAATGACATCCATGTAATAATTCATTCATAAATTTATTCTTGTTTTTAAAATAAATTAAATGTAGTGCACCATTGAGATCAATAATAAATAAATTTATTTATTTTTTCATTTGTACTTATTTAAAATTATGTTTTTTATTAATGTTTTACCATACTTTATCATTCTATTAAAATTATGATTTTCTTTTGTAAATATATAAATATGCGTTTACTTGTCTCTAACATTTATATATTTTATTAAGATTTTTTTTTCTTACAATGAAACACGTATTAATCCAAATAGAAATAAGATTTTAATTTTTGAATCATATGCATTGGTAGGGTGTTATGCGGGCTGCAGAAACTTTTCGTTGTTATTCACTTATATCTAACACTGTGGCTATTGATTTCATATTTTTTGAATCGTGTGCAACTATTTGGATGGTGGCAGATCAACTTTGGTAGGGATAATAATTTTTATCTTGTAAGTGAGCGCAAAAGAAGAGATTCCAGTTGACTTTTAGGTAGTGGTACAGTTAACCTAGAGCACCTCAGGAAGCTCTTCCACCCATTTACATTTAGTAGAGTCTAGTTATTTTTTCAAGGTAATCAACATGGTTTTGTCGGAGGCCTCAACTTGACCATTGCTTTGCAGATACCAAGGGGTAAAGTATAAGTTTTTATTTTCAATTCATGGCAGAAGTCCTGGTAGACTTGGCTTTCAAATTGTCGCCCGTTATTAGATAATTTTGATCTTGGGATGTCAGAGTAGCAGAAGTCCCAGATAAATCGAGTAACCTTTCTATCTTTGATTGATGAAAAAGTGTCGGCTCTATCCATTTACTAAAATAAACAGTGGCGACCAATAATAGTTTATATTTTGGATCGTTCATCTCTTTTTGAAGCCTTTAAATACACTGCACCACTATTTAAGCTCAATCACACCATCTTCGCAAACAAGTATCACAACAAGCACTGCATTTGTTGGAAATGTTTTCCTTCGCCGGAGAATACCAATCCTCGGTGTAGAGGCCATTTGTTAGTTTGTCACTAGTCATTTCTGGGATTCCGTCTAGAGGAAATTGGTGATTTGAAAATTCTTATTTCTATCTCTGATTCAATGCAAACTTCTTCTCCAATTTATTTTATAGTCATGCTCTATAGTCATGCTATTTCTATCTTTTATAGTTATTTCTATCTTTTAAAATTATGATTTGAAAAATGAGGCTATATTTCATATAAATGTGTGCTCTATAGGCATGCTATTTCAAAATCAATTAGCCTAAGGACCTAGAGACATTAAATGTCATATCTATTAAATGACTTTTATCATATTTTACTTTAATTTAAAGTATAATTAAATGATATTTTTTTGTTTAAATATTTTTTTCTATGAATCTAACTTACTTTGAAAAATAATTTCTCATTTTAACTTTTATTTTAATAATTTTGCGTGTGTTAACAAATTCAACAATATTACAAAAAATAATGCTCATCTCTTCTATCTTATATCTGACATGCATTTAAATATTTTTTAAATTGATTTTTTAATTTTCTTTTAACAGATAAAATAGAGGTTGCTCAAAGAATAACATTGTAATGTTGATGAGTTCTTCCATTTGAAGTGTGATATCTATTGGAATTAATATTTTCTTTAAAATGGATCGTTCATGGATCTCAAAGGATAGAAGATCGAAGGAATATGAAGATGGAGTTGAATGCTTTGTTGTATTTGCAATACAAAATTCTACAAATAAAACCTCCATTAAATGTCCATGCTTATAACGTGGTAATATGATTTTAAATACTCCTCAAATGATTCGAGATCATTTGTTTTTCTTTGGAATTGATTAGAGTTACCAGACATGGTATTGGCATGGAGATGCAGCTCCAACTGGCCCACCTTCCATAAGTGCAGAACATTATGATAGACTTCAATTTGATGATCAACGTAGTACAATAGAAATGGTTCAAGCTGCACATGAGGATTGTCAATATGATCTTCAATTGTTTGCAAAATTACTACAAGATGCAGAAAAACCGTTATATCTTGGTTGCATAAATTTTACAAGAATGTCAGCCTTGATCAAATTATACAACTTGAAAGCACGTTTTGGGTGGTTTGATAATAGCTTTTCAGAACTTTTACAAATTCTTGGAGAAATATTGCCTTAAAACAATGAATTGTCGTTGTCGATGTATGAAGCGAAAAAAAGACATTAAATTCTTTGGGAATGGAATATGAGAAAATCCATGCGTACCCAAATGATTGTGTTCTTTATTGGAAGGAGTTGAAAGATGCATCATTATGTCCTACCTGTGGAACTTTGAGGTGGAAGACAGATAACACTGAAACTAAGAGGAGAAAAGGAGTTCCTGCGAAAGTATTGTGGTATTTTCTTCTAATTCCAAGATTTAGAAGAATGTTTCAATCATCAAAAATTGCAAAAGAGCTCATATGGTATTTCGAAGAAAGAAATTTTGATGGGAAAATGCGGCATCCATCAGATTCACCATCATGGAAGCAAGATGATCGCGCATAGCCTGAGTTTTCAAAAGAACCTAGAAACCTGAGACTTGCAATTTTTGCAGATGGCATAAATCCTCACAGTTCATTTAATAGCAAATATAGTTGTTGGCCCATTCTCATGATAATTTACAACCTTCCTCCATGGTTGTGCATGAAAAGAAAATTTATGATGTTATCTTTATTAATTTCAGGTCCACGCCAACCTGGCAATGACATTGATGTCTATTTAGCACCGCTAATAGAAGATCTTAAAACATTGTGGGAGGTCGGAGTTCAAGTTTATGATGCACATAAACAAGAAATCTTTACTTTAAGAGCCGTTCTTTTATGGACAATAAATGATTTTTTTGCATATGGAAACATGTTAGGCTGCAAAGTTAAATGATATTATGGTTGTCCAATATGTGGAGAAAAAACTTATTCTTGTAGGTTAAAGCATGGAAAAATAAACTCCTATACTGGACATAGACGATTTCTTCCAAGAAATCTTCCTTATAGCAAACAAAAGAAAGTATTTGATGAAAAACAAGAGTTCGGGTCACCTCCAAAAATATTGAATGACGAGGAAATATTAAAAAAAATCAATGAAATTTTCAATTCTTGGGGGAAAAAAAGGGTTATTCTGGAAAAATCTGAAATCAACAATACTACTTATTGGAAAAAGAAGTCAATTTTCTTTGATCTTGATTATTAGAAATATATTCATGTTCGTCATAATTTGGATGTTATCCATATTGAGAAAATGTTTGTGAAAGCATTATTGGTACCTTACTCAACAGTGCAGGTAAGACAAAGGATGGGCTTAATACTCGCTTGGATCTTGTAGATATGGGCTTAAGGAGCGAATTGGCACCAGTATTTGATTCGAAGAGGACATATCTCCCTCCTGCATGTTATACAATTTCTACAAAGGAAAAGAAGGTGTTTTGCCAAACACTTATAAAATTGAACGTTCCATATGGATATAGTTCGAACCTTCGAAACCTCGTGTCAATTGAAGACTTAAAACTTAATGGATTAAAATCCCATGACTATCATGTATTAATGCAATAATTTTTGCCAGTTTTGTTACGTTCTATCTTGCCCAACCATGTGAGGAATGCGATATGTAGATTGAGTTTATTTTTAAATGCTTTCTGTACTAAAGTCATTGATGTTCCTTCATTAGATGAGTTACAAAATGAGATTGTGGTGACATTATGCTTGTTTGAAAAGTACTTTCCACCTTCTTTCTTTGATACCATGGTGCATCTTACTGTACATCTTTTAAGAGAAGTGAGACTTTGTGGACCGGTTTACTTTAGGTGGATGTACCCATTTGAAAGGTTTATGAAAGTGTTAAAAAGCTATGTACGAAATCATACTAGACCTGAAGGTTGTATTGCTGAATGCTATAATGCAGAAGAAGAAATTGAGTTTTGTACAGAGTACTTATCAAATGTGGAAGCAATTGGAATTCCTAGTAGTTCAAACATTGACCACATAGTCGGGGCACCAATATTTGGAGGTCTTACTATGAAGGCCGAATCTAATTTATGGTTACAAGTACATCATTATGTGTTGGAAAATACATCAATTATCCAACCTTTTATTGAGTAAGCACCACTTACTTTTTGTTTCTTTATTTGTTGTACGTATTATATATTATTCTAATTATTTAATTTTTATACATGACCTCATAGAGAGCACATGCAATGACTGAAAGTGATACATCCACATTAATCAAAAAGGCAAAAGTGGTTACAGGATGAGCATGCTCGTACTTTTACCTTTTGGTTACGAAAAAAGGTACAAAATGGTTTATTAAATTTTTCTTTTCGTTTTCATTATTGGTCACCATATAAATTATATCATTATCTTATTTCTATAGGTTGAAGTTGCATTTGGAAATAATGAACCTGTATATGAAACCATTAAATGGATAACTAATGGTCTAAGCCTTTATGTGATGAAGTATAATGGTTATGTCATAAATGGGTGTCAATATAATACCAAGGAGCATAATGATTTACTAGCTACCCAAAATAGCGGAGTTAGTATTGTATCAACGACAATGCAAATTGCTAGTGCTAAGGATAAAAATCCTATTTTTGGGGAACTTTATTTCTATGGGGTTATTACAGAGATTTGGGACCTGAATTATACTATGTTCAGAATTACAGTCTTCAAGTGTGATTGGGTTGATAATAAGAATGAAATCAGGGTCGATGATCTTGGATTTACCTTAGTTAACTTTAGCAGATTAGCTCATAAGTCAGATCCGTTCATATTAGCCTCCCAGGCTAAGAATGTCTTCTATGTACAATATGAGCTTAATCCAAGATGGTCAATTGTTTTGTCAACTCCTCAAGAAGATTTCACAAAAAGAGAAAACGATGATGATCCCATGGAAATTTCTATTGAACACAATCCAATCATATCTTCTTTACCACAAGTTGAATTATTTGATACAGTGGATGGATCTGATAAAATCTGTAATCGGGATGATTGCGAGGGAATTTGGGTCGAGAACAAATCATAAATGATTCCAATTTTTATCTTTGTTATTGCTTTGTGAATTGATATGCTTCTAAAGTATTTTGTTTTTTAAATGTATGCGAACTAGTTAAGTTATTCGTCTTTGTTATTAGATTAATGTTATTCTTTCAATTTTAGTTAATGGAAGGTTGAGAATATTCTAAAAACTGACATTATTATGTTTTGTGCAAAACAATTGATTAGGTAATTCCTTTAATTAGTTATATTTTTCCTTTTAAATGTTTATTTATTTATTTGTACTTCTTTTTAAACATTATTATTATTTTTTTGATAGGTATGGAAATGGAACAACTAGATAAAGCTACTACAAAAAATAGATATAGAGGGATAACAAGAAAGCCAATGATTATCAAGAATAAGAGCAAAGGAATTAAACTTTTAGTTCAGTATAATGTCGATGGTGTTTATGTCGAATAAGCTGTGGTGCATCTCACAAGTTATTTAGGGGTATTGGCACGTACCATAGTCCCAATTAGATATAGCACTTGGCATCATGTATCCAAGCAATTGAAGAATAAATTGTGGGACTCCATTGAGTTAAACTTGTATTTATTTTTTATAATTTTAACGTTTTCTAATTTTATTTGCAAATTTTTTTAACTTATAACTATGTTCATTGCTTCTAGGCTGCATTTACATTGGATTGTAAAAGTAGAAGGAATTGTATGAAAATAATTGGCAGGTGCTTTAGATCTTTCAAGAAAATGTTGACAAAAAAGTATATCATTCCATTCAAACACCAGCTCGAGCTTCTTAAAAAACCACCATCTGAATAATACAATTTTATTGAAGATGAAGATTGGACAATTTTTGTCAAAGAAAGTGTGACTCAAAGATTTCAGGTATATTTCTAATTATTTTCATGGAATTTTTTCAATTTTTCTTTACTTAATATAAATTATAAATTGTAGGAGTTTAGAGAAGTTCAAAAGGAAAGAAGGGAAAAGTATATTTATAAACATCATCTTAGTAGGAAGGGATATGCTGATCTTGAAACGGAGATGGTAAGTTAAATATGTTGTTACTTTACTTTTTATTTTATGTTGAATTTGCCTAGAGACTCATTATATTACATTGCAATATTATAAAAGTCGGTAGAAACCGGTTTTACTTCAGTCATTGATAGAAGTGTATTATGGAAGAAAGTAATGGTTAAAAAAGATGGCACGTATGATGAAGTGGTCATTCCAGTTGTGGAGAAGATTATAAGTATAAGTTATGGAATAAATATTTCTTTTATGGTATAAACTTATTTATTGTAACTAATATGACATTTGATTTTATAATAGAATTGTGTATCAGGATATGAAGTTGCAACAGTTACAAGAAAATAGTTTGATTTTCAATAGAAATGACATATTTACAGAAGCATTGGGAACTCCAGAATATAGTGGTCGAGTACGAGTTAAAGGAAAGCATTATACTCCACAAAATTATTTTCATTCTATGGCTGATAGTGATTTGCGGGAATTTATGAAAGAATCGCAAGAGCGATAATCAAAGTTTGAGACAAAGATTTTATTCTAAATCTCTCAGATGGTACCCACCGCATCTCAATCTGATATTGGTAGCTCTAACATGCATCAAAAATATATTGTCCTTCCGGAAAGTGTTGAGCAACCAAAACGTCGAGTAGAAGACCACGCTCCACCAATGCTATCAGCAAAAAAGGTTAGTTGGATTTAATATTATGTTCTTTAATATAAATGTGGTATCACAAACTCATAATTTTCATATCAACTTACCTAGTTGATATGAAAATATATAAATAATGTTACAATATAAGTTTGCATGATCAATTATATTAATAAGCTCATTAAGTTATGATAACTCAATTTTATCTAACTAATTCTTTTCTACGTGAAAATTATCAACTTTAGATGATTGCATATAACTAAACAACAAAGTTTCATTTTACAAGAAAGGAATTGTCAATTAGTCATAGGGACAAAAGAAAATATTGTCGTAGCTGGAACTATGGTACTTGAATGTGGTGATAACTGCCTTGTTGCCGTGAATGTTTTTTATGATCCAAATACATTACTTTTTGTACATATTCCAAGCCAAATTACCACTATTGAAGATGCTATTGGGCATCAAATTTTATAGCCTGCCCAATTTGTCATTCCTTCTACTCTTCGCATCCAGGTATGTGGTTTTTTTTAAAATAAAATATTTCTTAATAATAATAATAATACTAGTTTATCTAAGACAATTCTTATTTATACAAATATATTTTATGTTTAATAGGATTCAAAGAAATTTAAGAAATAGAGTAATAGAGAGAGAACACTGAGTTTAAATGATGAAATCCCGTAGATATCAAGAACTTTGCTACATTAGTTGGGCGCTTGTTAAAGGATGAGATCGTACATGCAGTAGAAATCATAGAGAAGGTTTTTGGATAGTCATTTAACACATTCATCATGAAAGAAGACATGGATATCATTATATCATCAACAAATGTGTCATCTAATTGCCTTTTGTTCTATATATGGTAAGATAAAAATTTAATATATTTTTATTTATTTTAGTTATTTTATTTATGCTTTAATTTTTCATTATGCAAATTGTATTTAATATTAGTTAAATTAAAATATTATAACTTTTAAATATTGTGTGAAATTAAATCAGACATTTGCATAAAAAGATGGTTGATGCTAAAGAGGAAGAGCAATTTATTTTTGTAAATCCAACCTTAGTTTCCAAAGCTGGATTGGGAGAAGCAAGCAAGAAAAATAGGTCAAGGGTTATAGTTAATCGGTTGATGAATGCAAATAATACAGATTTTGTTTTTATTCCATATAACCCAGGGTAAGTTATTTAACATAAGTAAGATTATAAGTATGCATATATATCAAATTATAAATGATATGTTGTTTCACTAATGTTAATTTTGTAGTTATCATTGGATATTGGTGGTACTTGAAATAAGGACTTTGATCGTATATTACCTTGATTCATTGCATCATCAACCTGTAGATGATCTTAAAGACATTGTTAATATGTAAGTTTTTCCCTTCTTATTATAGAATAAAGTATTTGGTGGCAACATAAATTTTTTTTCTTAATGCAAGGCTCAAAGAAATCTTCACTTTAAAAAACATACATCATCAAAAAGAGAGCCTAATTGGGTTGTACTAGGGGTACATAACTAATTAACTGAGTAATATAATAATTAGTGTCTTTTGCTTATTTTTAAACTTTTTATAATATGACTTGCAAGTAACTACATATAAATATATATTGATTTTATTTTACATTCAGTGCCCAAGATAAAAAGGTAATGTTGAATGTGGATACTATGTGATGAGATATATGAGAGATATCATCTTTGATCAAGGATGTCTAACATCAAAGGTATGTGTTGATTTGTTGTTTCTCAATATATCAGTTATTTTTAGTTTTCCAATTTTATTGAGTAAGATAATACTTTACTTTTCAACAGTGTAATGAGAAGAAATCATACAACAAAGATGAGTTGGATGAAGTACGATCTGAATGGGTGATGTTGGTAACTCAATTAATACTTTCTTCGGTTTGAAAATCGTTGGGGATACCTTTTTTTATTGAAGCATGAACAAATTTTGGGATTTACAACATTAACTTTTGATGAGGTTCGTAATTTATATCTCTTTTGAACAAAACTATGACTTAAGGTAAATTGTTCGACATTTTCATTTGAAGACATTTTAGTATTTAACTTACACAATCAATATATTTCAATATTTTTCATATGTTGAATAACGTTAGTATATTGAATACATGATTCTTAGGTGTTTAAAGGTAAATTTTTTTTGGTCAAGTTAGGAGATCTTCCTACTTTGGAATGGTTCATGCACATTTGTGATAATAAATGTATTTTGTTTAATGAGATCATAGCTATTACTTCTTACTTTCAATTAAATATTCAAAATTTGAATAAGTAATTAGAATTTTTTTTGTTTTCATTCTATCTTTTATGTATGTTATCAACCATAGATTTTTTTGTTGTAAATTAACAATGGAATAAATTGTGATTTCAACTTTTGGCTTTACTACTTTGCCACAATAGTGTAAATTACCTTTTCACCCTTATAAAACACAATAATTATTTCAAGGCACAAATTTTTTTTAATGCATCTAATATTTTATTAAAGAATCTAAAACTATATGTTGATTGGATTACTATATTTGTGTAATCAAATAGAACTTGAAATTAAATTACATAGTATCTCATCGAGTTTTTTTGATGTGTTGGGAAGATGACAAGTAATTTAACTTTTCATTTTATGCTATTTAATTGATTTTTGTAGTGTTTTTTCAAGTTATATAAATTATTTTTAATATATGTTGTCATGATTCCTGTTTTTTTTTTCAATTCTCTATAATATATTTATTTCTGCAAGTGTAAGTATTTATTGTTCATCTATTTGTATGCATGTTACCTTATTTGGAAATTAACTCTCAACTTTTTTAGACTAGCAGGAATCAATTATATAGAATTAAGGCACAATTGGGTTACATATATAAGAAAATTTGAATTGAATTTTAGAAACGAATGTTGAAATTGTGTTATTTTTTTTTTTGATTTGTAAGAGTATGAATTCCCCAATGTACTTGAAAACTATATTCTTAGTATGGATTGTAAAAAATATTGTTCTTATGTGCATGCAATATTACAATAACAGGTGAAAATATATTTACAATAATTATTAAATTTAAATTTATTTAAATTATAATCTCCTTAACGCTTTTTCTAAGTGTCATAGTATTAAAAAAAATTTTGATAACTATAACATATAATTTTTTTGCAGTATCATCGAATTATACCTTGACGCTAAAATAAAACATCATTATTAATAAAAATAATATTTTATTGTAACGTAACGGTATGATTCAACGACACTGTAAAAAATCATCATTATATGTATAAACTTTTTATGTCACGATAATAGATAATGCTCTCGATAAGCAATATTATATATATATAATGATACTTTTTAGACATCAAGGCATGAATTTTTTAATTTGTTATCTCCTTAGGAGTTTTCTGTTGGTAGTTCATGTGAATAAAATTTAAAGAAAGTAAAGTTATATTTTTTTTTCTAAATAACAATCTAAAGGTAAAGAATATAAGTTTTAAATTTAATGCTCGTTCGTTATATTAGATTATTATTCATGATAGCTAATCAAATGGATCTATTTCTACTTAAGTATGATTGTGTTAAGAATCATGTGTAAGAGATTTTATCCTGATTATATTTTTTACGTGCATAGCTTGCCCTCATAAAACTGAAATAAAAATTATTACCCATAAAAATAATTACTAACATTTCACCTTCTGCATAAAAATACAAACATATAATGTTTATTTAACAAGGGAATATCTTTTATACCTAATGATAGGAAACCCCATGGCACCTGAAATGACTTAAACACCAAGAGGAAGATAAACTTTAATTTAATCAACTCTGTAGATAATGAATGATTGCTATGGATTTTAGCTCAAGTTGAACCATGATTTCAATAGAATAACACGGCAAAAAAAAAAAAAAACTTAGAAGCTGAATCAATATTAACAAAGTTAAAATTACAAGGAAACATGCAAAAACATATGTTGAATATCAAATCTATAAAATGGGGTTAAATTTAACAAATTAATTTGATATATCATGCAACTACCAGCCACATTATATAATTACTGATTAAAAAATTAATCTTAGTGCCACTGACTAATGAAAAACAGCCAGAAAAAATTCAATCTCTTGAAACTGGTGTCTGGCACAAATAAAGTATTATAGATTATTGTTGTCAACACCGGCTGTATGGTAAATGATCTATCATCTACCACACGCTCCAACAAGAAACTGAATTAAACATACGCGTGTTTATAATCATAAAATATGAAGCTAGATTATAAAGCAATAAGCTACCAAAAGGTTAGCACGTTGAACCTAGCTGATTATTATTTTTTTTTATTACTAAATATCCCCTTAGTTTTTCGAAAACTTAGATTTTGATTAACATTTGTTTGAGCAGACTAAAAGAAAATAGCAGAGCCTGCCATTGACAAACGAGCGATCGATGGGAAGGGGCCAAGGAGACTTTACTGACCCAAATATTAACTGAGTTAACGGTTAAAAGCCATGCAGGGTTTGACAGGATTACTGCTGAATGAAGGCTGAGGGGGAAAACGCTATTGAAAGCTGACTATATCTTTGTATTGAAGGTGCATGGTATCGATCATTTATTGCAAAGTTTAAATAAGCTAGCTTGGTAATAGTGTAGATATCAACATTAGACAAGATGAAACAACATAAAGAAGATCCGCTTGAATTCAAGAGACTAGTTAAATATATTGCCTCTAAAGCACATGATAGTGAAAAAAGGAATTTTAAAAAAAAATATAATAACTCAAGACACGAGGAATAAATCACATTGCTTAAAAAAGTTATTACTAAAGGTGAAATAAAAAAGTAATGTGAAAATAGTTTGCAAATGAAGTTGATGAAGCAAGGCGGCAAGTAGCTGCTTAGATGCACTAGAACAATTACACCTGCCCAATGCAATGGAGAGGAAGAGAATGTTATTTATATAGAAAAGTTTGTCTCGCCAACAACTTTAATTATTAAAGCACGTTGTTATTTTGTTGATCCCATGGTCCACTTTAAATATTTTTATATTGGTTTTGCAAATGCATTTGTGAATTATGAGTCTCCACTTCCAAAAGTTTTTTTTTATTTTATTTAATTAATGTCGAACATCAATAATTATGCACATGAAAAATTGGTTATGGGTCTATGATGTTGTTGTTGTTGTTGTGCCACCAAAATTAAAATAATTAAAAGAAAAATTATTTTTAAAAAAATAATACAAATAATTAAGTTTTAGTGTACTAAATACATCGATCAAGTTTTACGCTCTGAAATATTTTTAAAAAATTAAATCTCAATTTTTAAAAAATTAAACAATTAGTTTTTCATTTTGTACATTTGATATGTCATACAACCCTTAATCATTCAAACACACAATGAATAACTTAAATTGGGATACACACACACACACACATATTTATATTTTTTATTTATATATGTATATATTTTTATGTAGATTTTTATAAATATGTTTATATATCTATCTACAAACACAAACACAAACACACACACACACACACATATATATAAGTGTTAGGGTTTGGGAATATTATTCCATCACTAATTTAGACACAGAAATAAATTATAACGGTAAATTATGATAATTAATTTATATAAGAAAACTTCAAAACTTTTAAAAAAAATTAGGGTTTGGGAGTTTTTAATTTTGATTTCGAGACTGAGATCGACTCGCACTCGACTCACCCAGTCGACCTGACCGTCGCACTCAACTCACCCATTCACCCCGACCATCACCATCTCGGCCACACCCCCACACAAACCCCATTGGTTGTATAATTGTGGATTAATTATTTTTATTTTTTTTACAAAATTCATATATTAAGTTACCCTTTATGAATTAGGACATTATATTATGTATTTATTTTACATAAATCATAGAAAATAAATTCATTAACACAAATAAACAAAATATAATAAATAATCAAAATATCAAAAAATTACATCTATCCCATCATTCGTCATTTAATCCAAAAATAAATAAAATAATACAAAGTCACAACTTACAACAACATAAAATAAAAATTATTATTAATCTCAATTATAATAATGAAAGCTCAATGCCTCAATCCCAATGTCAATTGATATTTGTATGTAATTGATTATTAGCATTAGGCACATCCTTCTCAAAGTCTCATGAGTCATCATCTACCAGCAACTCATCCGCTCTTCTTTTAGCATGATTCTGAATGTCAAACTTCAAATCATCTCAATTATTTATGCATTCAAGTACCTAAATAATATCTAGTCGTAGTCTAAATCTCTTATCCGAACTCACATTGACCATAACATAAAAAGTAGACTATGATGCTATGCTTGACATCGAAGGAGTTAGTAAATCTTGATTCATCTTAAATACCATGGAATAGGTAGACTCATATAATTTATACCATTAAAAATATCTAAATTCTTGTCATCTTTATGTGATAAGATTAAGCAGTAATCGGTATCTAAGTATAGAGATAACTCGCTCATATTCGATAATCCACCCCATCGTTTCTCCCTTACTAATATAATGGAGAAATCATTATCTCTAGATAAGGTGTTCATGTTCGTACCTGAAACCTTGCTACGACTACTATCATATATAGTGTCGTAGTATGTAAATAACTCAATTAATTTCTCGTGAATAAATTCTTTAGGTTGATGTTCCTAGTTCATGCATGAGGATACATAAGTCAAAATGTTCTCTACCCCTTTCACCTTAACCCTGGGTTCCATGTAGGCAGCCAGACAATAAAAAGATGAAATGGCTCACCAATACTTTAAGTACTTGGTTTTTATCTCAAGAATTATGTCACTAAATGTCAGGTCATCTTTAAACATCCAAACATGACACTAATGTTGCATATCTACCTGAGTATAATACAAGTGGTGGGAGTATAAATTAACAAACACATATTCGTCATGTTATAAAAAATTTGTAGGAATTTCATAATTAAAATTTCTGTATCCAAGTCCTTGTCATTTATAATAAGTTCATCACTTTTACTATTGAACTAGTTAGATATCATGTCTTCTATCTAACATATGACTTCAACATCAAGTATATGTAATTCTAATGGTATCTCATATCTATTTAGAATTTTTTCTTCTTAAAACCCACAAACAAACATGACTATTAAACTCTTCTTTAAAGTATTTTTTTTACTTCCACAAAATGTTTGGGAAGTATTAATTGAAATAAGTATTTTTTTTACGAATCTCACTTGTAATATCATAACAAAGAAAGAAATAGGGCAATTTCAAAATGACATCCCTATAATTATATGCAGACTTCAACATATTTTTACTCCTAGCTTCTTCGACACTATTAAATATCTTCCGGTCCATTTCCCTTTTGAATCTATGATAGTCGATCATGTGCAATACAGATGGATATATCCATTTGAAAGGTTTATAATTTTTTTTATTAATCTACAAATAAAAATGTATTTGATGGATATTTTTTTTCAAATAAATATATATTTTAGATATCTTAGAAAATTGAAAAATAATATTCAAAATAAAGCCAAAGTGGTTAAATAGGCTTTGACATTTTGTTCATAGTACAAAATTGTATGATCCATTTAACAAATTGACACCAACAAATATTTATGGAATGAGAGATTAATTAAAAGAAAATAATTTACTTTCTATTTTTACACATGTGAGTCAATTGTATGGTATTGTAAAATCAAGATATTTTTTGGATAACTAGTGGTATCATACTGTACACACATACATCCTATTGAACTTTGAAAAAGTTACACCCCATATTGAGTAAGATTTATAATAATTTTATATTTTTTATTTATTTGTCATATTATGTGAAGTACCTTTTAAATAATTTAAAATGCATTTAATATTATTTTTGAAGAATTTATGCTAAGAAATTAAGGTAATGAAAACTGCATATTGATGATGCTTCAATTGATGCAAATCTTGAAAAGGATATCACGAATTGGTTTCAAAAATTTGTCTGTATATAACTTCTGATTTCTTGGTTCTAAAAAATTACGTACAATATAATATATGTATGATTTTATCTTTTATCATTTTGTAAGTATAATTTTATTCATCAAGTATATGTAATAGACAAATAAATGATCTTGCATAAGGAATATTACAAAATTTACAAATGTATCCCATACATTTTATAAATAGATAAAATTTTACACTTTGAAACATGGTTCAAATAGAGATGCAATGAAAAATATTGCATGTATCAAGGGGTCCAACTTTATTGTATCTACTATTGATTATCATAGTCAACTAATTGAAATTCTAAAAGTAGAGTATCATTCTTTATTAATTAAGAGGCCTATTAAAATTTTGTATATATGTATATATAGTGATTATGCCAAAAGTAATATCAATGAATTATGCAGAACATATCACGATATCACAAAGAATAAAAAAAACATAATCACAACCACAACAAACACAAATTTTAACATGTTTCACTTGCCATTTAATACAATTAACTTCGTCCACCAGAAAAATGCACAACTCTTGTAGATTTATTAACCCAAAATATTTCAATATATAAGCAAGAGAGAAAAAGAACATAACACACCTTTATGATTACAGATTATATATATATATATATATATATGGATAAAGAAAAAATAATTAGGGTTCTACATAAAATAGAAATGGGTCGGATTTTCGAAGTGGACTAGATGATGCTCCAAAAATTCCTCCATCATGGTCTATGGGAACCCATTATTGTTCCAATGCCACATTTCTGATCTCTTAACATATTAGTATCTGTACCTATGAATAACACAAAGGAACAAATAAAGGGTAAAGAAAACAAATAACAAAACAAATTATGTACTATAAGATTAATTCTGTTTATGTGTGAATGATTTGATCATATTCTAAATTTAGGTACTAGAATTTATCATCAATACAACCTTGTTGATGCGTACTATAAAAAATATTATTATAAGTATGAGCCATTTATTATTGTGGAACAAGCTGCACAAGTGTGTTACACCCCTTATCTAATCACATAAAGAAATCCTTGTGACTAGTTGTAAATATGTAAAGTAAAATCTATATTAGCTATGAAAGTTGTTGAAAATGTTGTTATTGTCACTCCATCACATGTACCCATATTTCAAAATAAAAATATGGAACTTCATCCAAAAGTTCAAGGGAAAAATGATGGACTTCAAATATTATTTGGTAAAAATAAAACCTTTTTGGACATTGATGATAGCTATGTTAAAGAAGATAATGATGAATAATTAATTATAGAATGAGACGAAGATGAATATGTAGATGAAAATGATTTATGAAAATTTTTTAATGATGTCTAGAACTTTATTGACTACCATGTTATGTTATCTTACTTATTTTGTAATTGTTACCCAGGGAAAATGGGGTGACAAAGAGATGCTGTGGGTTGGGCTCCTAGCTCGTGGGTACCACTCATTTCATTGTTGTCAGTTGAGATGAAAGGGTTCTGAGTTGTTTTGAAATTTGGATATTAAATAAAAATTTTTTATCTACTTTTTTAAATTTCAATGTGTTTATTATAATATTTTGTTATTATGAAATTTTCATAACATATTTTTATTGATTATGTATATTTCAATATTTATATAACTTGATTTAGGTACGAGAGATAACCATTAAAATGGTTGTGGATCTCAATATATGGGAAGGGGTAAAGGATGTCAACTAACTATTTGTGGAAGAAGAAATCTACATGTATTCAGTGATGATAATACTACAGATATCTCTCCATTATTCTCCTACACCTACGAAATATATGTTGGTATCACCTCATCATGATAGACATGGATTGATTGCCCACTAATATTTCATTTTATTTTGTACCAAAAGGTATTAATAGCTTCATCCCACCTATCTTAGGAAGCCCATACACCAGTTGTGTAGCATTGACACCAGCAAGATATTCACAATCTATAATTTATATGCTATGTTATGAAAAAATTTTTATTTCGACAATAATTGACAATAAATAGTACGTAACTTTCTTAAATTTACTACATGAGTGCATTTTTATTTTTCATTATTTTCATTTGAAAAAAAATTATAACATAAAATGTGAATGAAATTATAATTAAATTATAATACTTGAAATATGGTAATATAAATTAATAACAATGTATGATATTACTACTTATCAAATTTTATTGTTTAGAATTACAATAATATTGATGTTATAAAGTTTTAGATAATAAATATATATGAATTAAATATTAACTTTGTAATAGAAAAATTGGGGTATTTTGTTTATGTATATGTACCTGCATAATTAAATTATTTATAAGTTTATTTCTTCTGTTTCTCATACAATCAAAAAAATATTTTAAGGTAAAACTAGTTATGAATAGTATAAAGTAGAGCTAAGTACCCCGAACTATGAATGATATTTATTGGGAAAAATTTTGAGGTATAATTTTTATACATTTACTTGTTTTTCAAGTTAGTCTGATATAATTTACTCTTAAAATAAATGTATTATAATATTTTATTGTTTTATTTAGTCTTTGCAAAAAAATATATAAATTGAATAATATTTTGATGATCTAAGTAAAGGATAAATAAAAACATGTGATAAGTGTGAGAAACAATAACAAAATTTCAAAATAAAGAAAAAAGTATGATAAAAATACAAAATCTAAGTATACTTAATATTTAGATTAAGTGATGGGAATACTTGAATTGTAATGACCCGTACAAAACAATACATGTTTTAACACGTTTGACCAGGGCTGACCAACACTTAGTATGTAGGTCAAGTTGACTTTTTTAAGTGTAAGAAATTTTTGGTTGACCAAGACACAATTTCATAGATCTCGTCGATACGAGTTCATAGACTGGAAGAACGTCAAAATCCGACTTACGGATGAAAAGTTATGGTACCAAGAATTTCAAACAGCAAACACTTTAGCAGTGTTTAGGTATGTCTGAGAATTTTACCCAGAAATGATCCTAGCCCTATATAAGTACATTTTGGGATACCAAATGGAAACCCTAGCCCCAAATCACGTTTTTTTTTGAGCTTAAACCATATCATTTTAGCCCAAATCACTTTGAGACCCGAATGGAGCATTGAGAGCTTTGGAGTGCCGATCAAAGAACTGACCGGAGGAGCCATCTCCAGCCACCAAACGACAACACGCGCGGGATAGGGGGAAGGGTAAGTGACCGGTGACCATGCCGGTGAAATTTCAGCCGTGGCCGCCGCCGGACACGCCCGGATCGGGCCGGCGAACACGGCGGCCGGTGCCGTCGTGGGTCTCCTCCATTGTTGTGATTTCCGGCCACTTTCCGGCCACTTTCCAGCCATCCCATACTTCCTTTCCACTATTTTTGGACCCCCCTGAACTCATTTTTGGAGTCCATTTTTGCAGATTCTAAACCGTTTGAAAGATAAGACGAAAACAAAATCGGCCGATGGTCGAATCGGGTTTTCCGGCCACCACAGCGACTGTTTGACCAAGTTAAGGGTACTGATGAGTTTTTGGTCTATTGGGCTTTCCATTGATATGTGATTTGCGAATTTTAGACGTCGTTTGGTTAGGTTTCCATTTTTAGGTTGTTTCGGGCAATTACCGAAAAGTTATAACTGAAATTTGGTATCATTTGATCAAATTAGGCAAAATCGGAGTTGGGTAAATGAAATTGGATATTTTTGGGTATTATTAGATGGTTCAATTTTGAAAAACGAGCTCCCGGGCGAAAAGCCCCAATTTTGGGTACCGGGTCTATAAGGCGCATTGTGTAATTGGACCTGTCGGGGTCTAATCTAGGGGGTTTCGTAGTTCCAAAAATTGTTTTAAGGCCTTCAGAGCATCCCGATGTCATTAGTTTAGTTATTGGAACCTAAATAATATTTTATTGGTCTTATAGGAACGCACGCCGGGTCGGGAGACGATCCTGCATGGGAGCAGGACTAATCACCTGCAGTCTGTGAGTGGCTTACATGTTTTAAAATTGTTTGGGGTATTGCTA
The DNA here is from genome assembly GCA_029783825.1 of Sapria himalayana. NCBI lineage: Eukaryota > Viridiplantae > Streptophyta > Magnoliopsida > Malpighiales > Rafflesiaceae > Sapria > Sapria himalayana. The sequence continues at coordinate 1,813,459 of JAREIK010000182.1, read as the reverse complement.
TGGTATATATATGTGTGTTGGATTATTTTAATATATAAATTTATTAATCAACTGGTTGATTTTACGAAAAATATAACTGTGGTGTTGCAATGCGAAAAATTTATCATTTCATATGAGTTTTGTCAACATGTCTAAGGTTTATAAATTTCCTTGGTTTATGAGTAAATGGTGATTCTACATGACTTGGTATTTGATTGAAGTTTTAAACCGCGTTGATTTAACTATTGATTTGAGAATGAGATTTTGAAAATGTGTGAAACGGAATGAATACAGTATCGTGGAGAAAAATACATGTGGAAAGGGTTACCAGGTGAGCGATTTATATGTTTTAATGATTTGGGATATTATGTTAACACATCTACTGTGGTTAAATATTTTACATATGTACCGTTATGATCAAATGGTTGGTTGCATGTAAATATGTTTTATCGGTTTGGTATAAACAAGTTGTTATTTTATGTGAGTCTTGTAAAAATCTTAACTATTAGAAAGCTTACTGGGTTCATGGATGAGTGTGGAAATTGAATATTTGGGGTACGTGGTTGGGGTCTTAAACCACTTGAACAATTATTGTTTTAAAAATTGGATTTCTTTGGGATTTAGGAGATGATTATGATATGGTATTGTTGGAAAAAAAATACACGTGAGGAAAGGGAACGGTTTGGATTATTGAGATTGTCACGGTGTCGTGAGGTTGGTTCATCCAACGGTTATTTATTGTTTCCACGACCGTGAGGTCGGGTTTACCGACGATTTTGATAATTGAGATTGTCACTGTGTCGTGAGGTTGGTTCATCCAATGGTTATGTATTACTTCCACGACCGTGAGGTCGGGTTTACCGACGGTTTGGATTATTGTGATTGTCACGGTGTCGTGAGGTTGGTTCTTCCAACGGTTATAGATTATTTCCACGACCGTGAGGTCGGGTTTACCGACGGTTGTATTACTGATGTTGCCAGTGTGTTGTGAAGTCGGGTTTACCCGACGGTTTGGAATACTATGATTCTTACAGTGTCGTGAGGTTGGGCTTACCGACGGTTTATGATGGGTATGTGGTATGATATATGGTTGATGTCTAAGTAAGGCATAACCTTGTAATGATTATGGTTATGGTACTTTGCTGGTTACTTTTATGACATGGTGTTTATACATGCCTTACACTTGATTCGTGTGTTGTGGACAGTTCATGTGTGTGTTGTGAACAATTTATACCATGGAATTCTTTTGTTTGGGTTTGATAAAGTTGGGTTTTGTGAAAGGTTTTAAACAGTGAACTTTTCAAATGAGTGGATGTGAGATCTTGAGAGAAGAAATATTTCAAAATAAAACAATATTTTCCTTATAACTATGCCACTCACTGAGATTTATATTCTCACTTTATTGTTTTTTTTAAATTTGTTCCCTAGGTCCAGGCAGATCGTAGGGACTACTTCGCGCCAGATTCTGCACCGCTCTGTCTGCTACCGCTGCAGTACTTTACTTCATTCATCTGTTTTGTTTATTGGACTCGTTATTTTCATTGTACCCCTAAATTTCTCAAACACTCTAGAATGCTCTGGTATTGTGTTTGAACTCATATGAGTCCTTATTATGTATGCCTATGGTTATGGCTTATATTACTTTGGGTTGGTAGTTGTATTGGGTGGTTGTGGATTTTCTATATAATTGAGACATTGTGGCATCACATATGATCATTTCACCAGGTGGAACCATCCAGGAAATCTGGGAAGGGTATCAGGGTCGGGTCCTATCATGAATAGTGAGAAGTTCAAGGCCTTATCCCAGATGAATTCACACAATCATCGATTATAGAAAACATGTGAAGGATCCTGACCTTCAAAACATATTGGATGTTCAAATGTGACCTACCAACATTTAATAAATTTGGTATAGTTGACTTTTATATTTTGTTAGTATTTAAATTTTTAGAATGCAAATGAAAATATTTATTACAATGTATCATGTACCTTATAGTAAGTATTCTTAATTTTAAGGCTGAGTTGGTATATCGACCATTACCATTTGAGATGTTCAAGTAAATATACAAGAAAGATAAATCATTTGTAGATAAACGATCAAGTGATAAATATGAGTTTTTCAATTTTTGCCTTTTAGTATCATATGTAAATTGCAATTAATAAAAGAAAACAAAGTAAAAAATTATTTTTTTGGCATTCACTACAAATAATATGCATACTCAAATATATTTTTATATTATTATATATTTTTTTGGTGATCATAATTTCTTGTGCTAGTATACATTTTATCTAAATATATTAGTGATTAGTAATGTTATATTTTAACAATTATAAGAAATTAAGGAGAATACAATTACAATTGCTTCATAATTGATAGATTTTTTAATAGAGGTGCTAGATATTGATGTTGTGCATATTTACTTTTAGATTATCAATAGTGAAACCAAAAAAATGAGTGTATGGACTTAATACCCAAGCTTCTATGTTTTATTCATATTCTATTAGGAGTTCATCATCTTTCAATTATAATAATATGTTTGATGAGAATTGCACGAGATGTAAAAAATTCAAAATATATTACAAAAGAAAAAATAAGGAGATAAAATAAAAGAATGAAAAGATGAAAAAAAAATTAATGAAATAAAAGGGAAAGAATGAAATGAAATAAGTAAAGAATGAAAAGAAATAAAAAATCAAATAATTTTGAATATAGACCAAATAATGTGCATGTTGATAAATACATCTATTTTTCATTATTTTGAAGATATTCATCCAAGTCTGGACAATACTCATCACAACAATGACTCGGTGTTATTTTTATGATATATTATTAATTTTTGCAACAAGTTTGTTGTGTAAATATATGTTTATCTGATGAGTTATGCAAAAAATGTGTAAATTGATAAATAATGTGGATGTGATTATTTGATTACATGTAATATGATTGTATTTTATTTATATATAGTATACATCATACAGAAACTACAAAAAATAAGACACGTTCATGTTGCTAATGTTAGAAAATGGAAAATGAACATTTCTAAAACCACTGCTCATTTGAAATGAATCATACATTTATATTTTATGATCATATAAGCAATATGCACACACACATTCAATACAATCATACATAGATACAATCAACATATATGCATGCAATCATACATCCATAAACAGATATAATGAGGTGTAATAACTTCAAAATAAATTTTTCACAAAACAAATTTCAAATCTAGAATTTAATAATTCAGAATAATAATTTCTAACTAAAGATAATCTCATCTCTAGTCAAAAATTAATTCAAACACAGAAATAATGAGGATGGGCATATAGAATTATCAAGTTTATTTATTCACAATAGGATTATCACGCCTAAACTGCAAAATATCAAATAGAAATACAGGCTAATGACTGAAAGCACTTTTCCCATAGGTATGCCCTAGCATCATCTTTTTTTTCGGTAGGTTCATGCAGTGTTTTCTTTTAAATGAAAGGTTGTGAGATTAAATATAATCTTTCTGTGAATTAATGCTGACACAAGCATTAAAAAAAGCTCTTTCAACCAAATATCTCGGGAAATGAAATGTTTATCAGCTGACTCTGAAGATTGAACAAATTACAGTGCTCGACCATTACAATTTGGGAAACATGCTCTCAAAAATATTTGTAAAAAGATGACAAACATAAGATGGGAAAATTCTCAAAAATATTTCGAAAACGGATGCAACGACACATTTTAGGAAGGTCTACACATGGAACATAGAAAAGATAATACCAGAAGAAAGTGCGTCTCTTGAAACAAAAGTTTATGGGCGTAGAGTAATCACGAAACAATCCAGTAAGAACAGACATTTATGAATCATGAGTAAAGAAGGTATTATATAAAAAAAGAATAACAAGTGAGTCTTATTTATATAGAAAAAGAAAATTTTTTCTTAACACTAACTTGGATTATTAAAGCGCATCACTGTGTTATTAATTTGAATTTAACTTTTAAGAATTTTATATATTTATTGTCGATGAATTAATGCATTATTAGTCCACTACCAAAAGATTTTCTATTATATGAATAGTACCTCAATTGTGTATTTTTATTCACCTATCACAATCCATCTAAGAACTATACAATACCATGAATAACAAAATATTCAAATAATAATAGAGGCAATTTATCAATCACTTGTCATAGTCCATTTGATGAATGTCTCAATTATATAGCTCTTTACTCATCATAGTCTATCAAAGACTTACATAATACTATGGGTAGTATTTTGTACTAAAAGTATTGAGTTTTTAAGGTTATTTTTGGATTGTGATATGATGTGTTTGCCTTAAAATCAAGCTTAATAGATATATATTTGATGAAATTATGTTTTTGATAAGTTTTGATGAAAAGTAGTGAAATCAACAATAAATTGGATACAAAAGACAGTATAAAGTAGAATTTAAATATAAGAGAGCAAGATGAAGTTATGATATTTTTAAATGACATGACATTTATATATACTAACACATTTCTATAAAGTAGTCACGACAAGTCTTTCTTTGAAAATGACTATAAATTAGTCATGGCTCTGTCACATGGTTGCATTATTATTCTATTGTGCTACATATTCTTCATGATAATGATAATATTTTGGAGTTATGACCACGATATTATTTTGGAGAAGTGGTCGTATTTGCTTTAAACACATTTTAAGTATGATATTATTTTTACATTATGACAACCTATGCATGAATGATATGTGAAGTTATGGTATACTTTTAATGTTGTGACATAATCATTACAATACTAAAATCACATCTCATGAAGTAGTTTTATGCTGCAACATTCTTTTCATGTTTATTTGGCATGCCAAATTCCAAATAATATAATTATTTTAGTCATTATTCATGATGTGTTTATATAGAAAAGAGCTTTAGGTAGAATAATTTCATTAAATTGTGATTTTTGAAGGATTTTGATGAATAGTAGTTAAATTTGATGATTTTTGGGTGATATATGAGACTTGTTGATTTGTTGAGAAGGAGAAAAGAAAAAAGTCATGTAAAGTCATAATATTCTTTGTGTTATGACTTTGTTATAACTCATTGAGTGTATAAGATAATTTTAGCATCTATTCTTAGCCGAAGCTTTACATAAATAGTCATGATATTCTTCGTATGCTATAGCTAAACTACTTCATTGATATAATTATTTTACTATACAACATATTCTCATTAGTTGTAAAAATTTTTATGAGTCATAGCCATAATATCTCATAGTATTTTTTATTGCTATGATTTTAATTATATGTCACAACAACTAAGTACCTCACACATAATAAAGTAGTTGAATCCTCCAACATCATGACTTTCTCATTATAGTTCCACCTAGTCTTAGGAAAAATCCATGATACTTCTGTATTATTGAAAGAGTTCAATATTCTTTCTATAACATAAAAGTATTAATTGACTAATAGTTAATTGATCAAACTACATGTACAACCCCTATGGATTGATATCTAGACAAAAGTTCACTTTAATACTTATATGACTTATATATTTCTGGAACTAGTTGGACGAGACTCTCACCCAATGATATTTTAGGATTTGCTTAATTTTAAAAATTTAGGATCATAAAAAAGTTACAATAAGTTTTTAATATCATCATTGGAAATTTTTAGTTTGGTTAACCAAGTTTAGTTCACGAAACTATCTTTGAAAAATGATAGTCCTAATTTTAGTAGTTTAGATATCAATATCTTTATTTTACATCTTGATTTATATTATTTTCTTCAAGTTACTTGTTTGCATCATTAATTTTATATTTTTTTTATTTTTTAAACCACCAATCAACAAAGTGAAACTATAGGATTAAGCTAATTCTTGAAGATTTAGAAAGTGAGAAAATCAAAAGAGAACTTTGAGACTATACGATAAATATGCATAGCCCAATCCACCAATATGATGAAGCCTATTTTTGACCACGTAATGATTTCTATCTCATACCTAATAGTGACCTAAATTTGTTTAATTATTAGAATATGGTGAGCTATGGAGATTTGAAACATGAGAACCATGAAGAAATGACTCACCAGAATAATGTATCGTAGAAATACATTCTATTTTTTGATGACATTTTTAGTATATTACTTATATAGACCAAATGAAGCAATGAGATGAAATATCAACATATTAAAAGAATTGAAGAAAAAATGATAAAATCGAGAATGAAGATGAATGAGAAGAATTTAGAGAAATTTAGAGGAATTGATGAAAATCTCAATACAAAATAATGAAAAATTAAATGATGAAACAATATAAATTAGAGACCTATTTTTGACAAAGTTTTCTTGTGATCTCAGAGAGCACCATGACTTTGGAGTTCCATAATTAAAATATTGATATTGTAGTACCTTCAAAAGTCATATCCTTGGAGAATATAGTCTCAACTAGTCCTAGTTCCATGACATTCATGAAAGACATTGTGATTTATAGTGTCAACTTTTATTGAATATAATTTCTTAGAATGTTAGAAAACTTCAGTTGGACTAATCCTAAGGCTCTTCCAAATCATTTTTTCTATGCTTTTCTAGAGTAAGACAAGATGAAATCGATTATTATTTTAGTAGGGTTAGAAAAGCAAATAGGTGTTACTATGGTGAATCTTATAAAAAATATGTATGTACTATTGAGTGGTAACTTGAAGATATCAAATAAATAACTCGAAGATATCAAATTGGTATAGAGGATGATGTGAAACCAAAAATTGAGCACTAATGGAGGTTAAATCATATAATGAAAGATATGGTAAAGAAAGAGATATGAAATGACTAGAGGATTGATTGTAGTCAAATGACAATTGATGAACAAATTACCATACCTGGAATAACTTGATGGCAAATATGTGTTTATTATTGGAAATTAAACAAGGAGATAAGAAAAATATATTATCCACTTATGTTCATGGACCAGATATTACATAGAATCTTAGTCCATTTATTCTATAATTTTCTAGATGAATATTTAAGATACAATTAGATTATGGTTGACATGATAGATGAAGAAAGAATGATATTCACTTGCCCATATGATACTTTCACATTTAGCACAATTCTATTTAATCTTTGTAAAACTTTGACCATGTTTTTAGAGGTGCATGGATACTATCTTTGCTAACATTAACAAAGAAATTATGAAGATATTTATAGATAATTTCTCCATATGTGAAGATTCTTTTGATGGATGCTTGCATAACTTGGATGCCGTGTTAAAGTGATGTAAGAAGAAAAATTTAGTCCTCAATTAAGAAAAATTTCACTTCATGGTTAACAAAGGGATCATACTCAAACATGTAGTATCAGCTAGAGAATTAGAGGTGGATGATGCAAATGTGTTAATTATCAAAACTCTTCCACACCACACTACAACTAAAGGAGTGAATAGTTTCCTTGGCATGTGGGGTTTACTGGTGGTTTATCAATAATTTCTCGAAGATGATGAAATTATTAAGTAAATTCTTGGAGAAGAATGCAATTTTTTATTTTATTTAAGAATGTAACGATACTTATAAAGAATAAAAAAAAATTAGTCGAAAGCCCAATTTTGATAATGCTACAATGGGAAGAACTATTTTTTATCATGTGAGATAGAATCACATATACCTTGGGAGCTATATTAGGACATAAATGATACAAGTTCTTTAAATTCCTTTATGTTAGTCAGAACTTGAATAAAGCCCAAGTAAATTATGCAACTATGAAAAAGGAAACATTAGCTATGGTTTTATGGTGTAAAAATATTCTACCATATATCCTTGGAATAACGGTGGTGATTTACACAGATCACAAAACCATATGCTACTTGTTGAAAAAAGAAATTAAATTGAGGTTAATAAGATAAACAAAACTTTTCTAAAAATTTGATTAAAAATCTTGAATAAGAAGAGGAGTGATAATATGATAACCAATAATTTATCAGGATTAAAATCTAGTGACAAAAGAATAGAAGAAGGTACAATTTTGAATAATTTCTTGGATGAGCAAATTTTGAAGATAGAGACCAAACTATTTTGGTACGCTAATTTTGTTAATTATTTGGGATATGCTATCTTAATTCCTTTTCTCACAACTTAACAAAAGAAAACAATTTTATATGATGGAGAAACTATTTATGAGATAATCCAGCATTATTTAGAAATATGTCAATCATATTAAAAGAAGATGCATGTTTGAATATGAAAGAACAATGATCATAAAATGTAAATCATCACCATATTGAAAGTATTTTGATTGTAGCAAAATTATCAAAATATGGTATGACATAGTGATAGATGTCAATGATTAGGTATCTAGGCGACATGAATTATCACTTAACTTTATTCTTGAATTAAAGATTTTTGATATATGAGTATTTGATTTCATATATTCATTTCTAGCATTTTGCAGAAAATAATACATTCATTAGTAGCTAATTATATGTCAATTGAGATGCCAACTTGGCTGGATGGCCAGGGCATAGCCCATGACATGGCATGTCATGGGATGGTTTGGGCGCACAGTGCTAGGCCAAATATTTTGGCATGAGATGTGCGACATGGAATGAGCTAGTAGCACGATGGTCTATATAGGCTAGTTTCAGCTGGGTTAGTCAAACTGGCTAGCATTGTCCTGACCTAGGCTAGCTTGAAATGAACCAGGCTAGCTTGGCCTAAACCTAGGCTAGCTTGGAACAAATTAGGTTAGCTTGACTTAGCCTAACGTAATTTAGCTTGACCCAATATGAAATGGCATGACTCAACTAAAAGTCATGCCTATTGGTTGTGCTGGGCTACCCCTTTTTAGAACCGTGATGGCATGACATGACCCATTAGATATCTCTATAAGTCAAAATGGGTGGAAGTAGTAGTAGTGCAGAAAAATAATGCAACAATAGTTGTGGAATTTTTAAGTAGAAATATATTCACCAAGTTTGGCACATCATTATGTATCATTAATGATAAATTGAGTCATTTCTATAACCAATATTTTAGTGCATATTTGATGACGCATGAGACTAGGCATAAGAAATGACTTCCATATCATTTGCAAATAAATAAGTAAACATAAATATCAAATAGAGAGATCAAAAAGATATTAAAAAAGATGGTTAACTCATTTAGAAAAGGCTGGTCTCAATGTTTTCAGGAATCACTCTAAGCTTATAGAATCTTATTTAAAACTCTATTAAGGATGTCTTCTTATCGACTTATTTTTGGTAAAACTTGACATTTGTTGGTAGAACTTGATATTGAGCTTGATGGGCCTTTAAGCAATTGAACTATGACATAAATGATGCAAATGAAATGAGATATATATAGATGATTGAACTAAAGAATATAAGGAAAGAAGCTTATGACAATTCTCATATTTATAAAGATAAAACAAAAGGCGGAATGATAAAAATCTACAAAGGTGAGATTTCAAAATATGGAAGAAGGTATTAGTTTTCAACTCTTGGCTTATGTTTTTTTTAGAAAAATTAAAGTTTCGATTGTATGGATCATTTGTAATTAAAAATGTGACATCTTAAAGGGTAGTCATCAAAAAATGAAGTATAATTCAAAGTAAATAGGAAAAGGATATGAAGCATGACATAGTTTCTATAATAATTCTAGAAAATCCAAATGGTTTAGAAAAAGAAATAGATGCATCAACAAAAGTAAGAAAAAGCTCGAGATGTAGCCCAACAAGAAGCTGTGGCAAAACTCAATGCCATGAATTTGGTGTCCCAGAAAAAAAAAACTAAAGTTGTAGCCTAACAAAAAGCTATGATGACCCATGAAGCAACAACATGAAAATAGGATAAAGCTATGATGATTCAAAAACCCATGAAATCTAGGAATGAGAAAGAATACAAGGGGGCTTGAAAAATAAAACATGGAAAAATAATTCAACTCTGGAATAAAACTTGAGAAGAAAAGAAAAAGTGAGAGATTATACATGAAACTAGCCTAGACTTCTAAGATCACTAATAGAAATAACAATTCTCTGATGGTGTAGCCATGGACAATAAACATACCACTTTCTAAAAGCCAACCTAAGAATTTTTTAATGCATGATATATTGAAATAAATGTACCCACTCAAATATATCATTTTGCACCCATAAATTTATTTGTAGAACTCAAACCCTACCATGAGCCCATGAATTATTTCTATGTCCATAAAAAAAGTAGTTTTACCATCTAGATATACTATGACATTCAAACTTAGTCATAGCAAACATTTATGGAGGATGGATAAAATGTATATTTTGTTAAATATAGAGGGAGTAATTATTGGAGGATGAACAAGCATTTTAGTGTGAGTTTGTTCGACATATTAAATACCAAAAATAGTAATTAATTTGATGATTATTCATGAAGTATTTTGTATAGAAAAGAGCTTTAAATAAAGCAATTTCAATAAATTGAAAATTTTTATTGATTTTGATAAAATAGTAGTGAAATTGAATAATTTGTGGATAAATATGAAACTTGGTGGTTTGTTGAGAAGGATGTGAGCAAAAAGTCATTTAAAGTCATTGATTCCTTTTGTTATGACTTTATTACACCTCATTGAGATTATATGATTATTTTGACATCTATTATTAGCAGAAGCTATATATAAATAATCATGGTAATCTTTGTACACCACAACTCTACAACATCATTGACATAATTATTTTAATACATAGCATATTTTTTTAATTACGAAACTTTGAGTAGTGATAGCTGCATTAGATCATAATATTTTTTATAGTTATAATGTTAATTCTATGTCATATCAACCAAGTATCTCACAGGTGCTACAATACAAGGCATCTTTTAATGCCATGACTTTCTCATTACACATCCACCAAGTCTAAGGAAAAATCCATGGTACTTTCCTAATGCCATGTCTTTTAGCTATAAAACATTCCAAATAATAATACCATAGCCACGACCATTTCTAGGGTTGTGGTTTTTGTTCTTGAAAAATTAACAAAGATTGATATAGCATATTCCCAGTACTGCACCTTTATCTTACAGAGGCAAAATTCACAAGTCTCTACCATTCCTAATACTATGACTTAGTGTTATAAATGTGAAATATATGGTCGTGGTCATTCCTAGTGCTATGACCATTTGATGCAAGAGAGAGAGAGTGAGAGAGAGACCAAAGTTATGACTTATTCCTAATATCATGATTATGTTCCAAAAATAAAATGTATAACCATGGTTATTCTTAGTGCCATAAAAATTTAAAGCAAGAAAGAGACTAAGCCACAACTATTTTTTAGAGTTGTGATTTTATGTTACAAAGATGGAAAAATAAAGCCATGATATTCTTAAAAGTCATGACTTTTGATTTAAATTTCATACATAATCATTTGAGTATAAAAACATAAAACATGAAATTTCAATAAAACATTTAGCACACAAGAAAAAAGATGAAAATATAGGGTTTAGGAGCACAATCAACCCTAGGAGAGATAAACAAGTAGAGGGGAAACACATGACACGAGCATAAAGCCTAATGTGGCATGAATTTCAATTCATCCTTGGGGTAAATCTAAGGTGCATGAATGAGTATTTTAAATTTATGGTTTGATTCCTAAATACACTTGAGTGATATTATTAGGAACATGGGTAATTTTACAAGATATATCCTATATTATCTCTTGTGAATTCTTCCATAATGTTAAGCTAAATTAAGTTCTAGGGTTGGTGTATTTTATTTTGTGCGATGGATGCATGATTAATAAATTTTAATGTTTAAATTATATTATAGTTTTGTTATTCATGAATATGGTAATATATGTAAAATTAAAATTAGGATTTTATTATTATTGTATTTGTAATAACCATAATGGTAGGAAAAAAGTAATAACTATTTTGATCAAGGTGCACAAAACAAACCTATACATAAAAAATTGATGTTGAGATAAGTTTAGTTGTGTGAGTATGATACTTATAAAGCCAAAATCATGAATATTTTTATATGTCAATCTATTATGTATTTCTTATAATAATTAATTCTCAAATGATATTAGTATTTTATATAATCTTTTTTTAAGAGTTTTACCTTTAGTTTGGAAGACACATGTCATCATGATAGATGGTGATAGGTAAGCCATGGCAAACATATGAGTATAGTTACTTATTAAGTGGTAATAATCCAATAAGTAACTATTTATCATATGACTTATATTAATGAGATTTGGAAGAAAATATATATTAATTATGCGGGTATGAGGCTTATGAAGTCTAACATGAAATTGATTTTATTAACACGTTAGTTTATGTCTATATGATACATTAGATCAAAGAATAAGAATGAAGATATGAGACAACAATGAAGGGTTGTTGATAAGTTATCTAATCTATATAGACTTATGGATGGCCCTCAAGTTGAGACAAATTATTGTTTTGGTAGTAAGACCGAGAGCATAACTATAAGGGGACTATCATTAGGGAGGGCCCAATAGTTTGACAATCACCTTATATGCTATTATGACACTATAGTATTTTCACAAGAGTCTAACAATTTTTTTGTAACTATGCAAAATAATATCCAAACTACTTAGATAAGTTATCATGAATAATATAATGGACCAACCATAAAATCTAAGAAATCATACCTAAAACTCATTCTTATACATTCAACTAGACTGATAATTGTATGAACCACATACTTATTAGACTAGTTGGATAAAAGACTCTTGCCCGATGAGGACTTGGGACTTTGCCTAATCCTAAAAATTATATTTCATAAACAAGTCATACAATCATACCCCAGTGAGCATATTCTTGAGATGCACCATATTTTCAATGCCATGACAACATCCTTGTGCATATATAATAATACTATGACATTTTCATGATATTACATGACATGATGATACATAAGCAATTTGAAGTCATTATTTTTTGACTTCAATCCAACATCGTGACATGTTAGCCTCGATAGGAACCTAAGGGTTTTTATGTAATAATGAATGATTAATGTGATTTATAATGAATAATTATGATTTTGTTATGCATTGAATATTAATAGATAAGAGTGTTATATAGAACATCATTATATGGTTCCACCACTTTGATGGATGCATATGCTATGATGGATGTTAATAGGCAAGCCATGAGACACAATGTAAGAGGCAAGTGTCAATGGGAAATGATATCCCTCCAACTTTCATCCTCTTATGATGGCTCCATATGTGAGATTCTTAGATTGGTATAAGTTTAATTGATGTGAGTATTATATTAATGAAGTCAAAAACACAAATATATTTATGACCATATCATTGTATATACTTTTAAAAGGATGGGCCTGAATATATAATATAGAGGTTTCTTAGAATGTTTAACCTAGGATTTTACTAATTATTTGATGTGTGTTGGTTGTGATAGATAATAATAAGTCACATGACACATGCAAGTGCACGTGCATCAATAAGAAATGAAAACCTTACGATCATCTTTCTCTTGCATGACTTCCATGGATGGAATTACTAATGAAATATAAGCTTAATTTATATAAGTATGGTCCTAATGAAGATTAAAGTGTTAATTAATATTATTATGACCACATCATTGTATATTATTTTATGTGAGAATTAGGGGTGTACAAGTTTATTCAATCAAAATATGTAAAAATATTTCTTGGGTTATCCTTTAAGTAGTGATATAGTTAATATCTATAGCTAGACCTTCATGGTTCTTCAATTTGGTCCATAATCCCAATAGTCCATGTAACCTTTTCAATATAATCTTTTTCTTCTTCTTATCTTCTAGATTGCTCCTCAAACATCTAGTGATCCTCCAAAATATTTTTTTCAGGGCATTCTTCCATGGATGCCATGACTTTGCAAAAAAAACTCATGACATGATTATCTTTGATCTATTTTAATAGAGTCATGACTAGTTTTGAAGTCATGACATGGAATTATTCTTTAGATCATATTAGTCACAACTTTGGAATGAGTCATGATTTTCTTTTTAAGTTTCACTTTTTCCTTCCTCATTATTCAGTATGAAAAATACTAAATAAGGGATGTATTTTGGTGAATATTTATGATATATTTGTATAGAAATAAGCTTTAAATTGAATAGTTTCTCTAAACTATAGTTTTGATGGATCATGATAAATAGTTATGAAAACGTGTTTTTTTTGTGAAAAAAAAAATGGTGGATTCTTGAGAAGAGAAGAAGAAAAAAGCTATGTAAAGTCATAACATTCCTTATGTTATGAATTTGTTATACCTCATTTAGCTATAGGGTAGTTTTTACATTTATTCTTAGATGAAACTCTACACAAATAATTATGATAATCTTTGTATTTTACGATGCTACCATCTCATTGATACAATCATTTTATGGTGTCACACATTTTTTTCATCTATGAAACTTTCTTGGAGTCATAGTCGCACTGGCTTGTAAATTTTTTATGAATGCGACATTAATTCTATATTATAATAATCATGTATCCCATTAGCGATCAAAGTCATGAAAAACCTCCAACACTAAGACTTTTTTTAATACAAAGTCATCAAGTTAATATTTCTATTGTCAATACAAAGTCTAAGGCAATAACAATGGCACTATATTTTCAACACCATGATTTTAACTATAAAAAGTTCCAAAGAGCACTTTTTGAACCACAACCATTTATAGGGCCATAACTTTTTACTCTAAAGAAATAACTAGAGTCATAGCTTATTTCCAATAGTCATGATTTTGGGTTACAAATGTGAAATACACAAATCATGATCATTCCCAAAGTCTTGATTTAGTGTTATAGAGGCAAAATGTATAGCTATGGACAATCCCAGTACCATAGCCATTTGATGCATAAGAGAGACCATACCAAAACTCATTTCTAGCATCATGACTTTGTGTTCTAGATATAAAATGTGCAATCATGGTCAGTCCTAATATCATGATATGCTAAAGTTTGAAAGAGATCTGCCACAATCCCACTTTTATAGGCTGTGACTGGTGTTAGGGAATGGGTAGGCTTAAGGCCACCAAAACTCGTAGCAAGCGTAAGTCCCATAATTTCTACTGAAAATTTCGGCATGATCTATTCGTTTCTATAACAATGATAAATCCTATTGACCTCTGTGGTCTCCACTAACAAAAACGATCTCATCAAAAATATCAAATGAGGTTTCATCAAAAGCAAAATTTATCTCACTCAATAATTAACCCAATAATTAAGTTAATTCACCATGGAGCCTTCTAGAAACTTAGACTCTTATTCATCAAATAACAAAATAATAATCCATTATATTTTTCAAAAAAAAATTCAGGTGGTCTAGAAATGCATGGATTCTCCTTTCTTTGTCTACCCTAAAAAAAAGGAAATCAACGAGGGTGAGATAACTCTGTGAGTAAAAATATATCACCATACTTGTGAGGCTAGATACTTAAGGCCAGCTCACAAGGATGGTTATGCTCAATCAATCAATCACCGTACATAGGTTATGCAACAAATAGCATCAAAATGAACAACAATATCAAATGAGATTTAGAGGTTTGAAACACACAGAAATATAGTTTACCATTTAGGAATTTGTACTTTCCTTTTTACCTTTATACTGTAATCCATACATTCCAACCAAATATTCATAGAATGGGCCTGGTTCTACACCTATAGTTTTACCACCTCTCTAGGAAGGCACTAGCTTTTCATGTACCAGAGGGTACCATGTGCACATAGCCTGATGACCTCTCTATCGGTTAGGTTTTTTGTGATTCTTACCAATAAATGACATAAACGATTACAAGTTATAGTTGATCATACTCAGTAAGAGACAAAAATGACAATATCAAAGAATATAGCTGACCGTGCTCAACATAAATATTCATCAGGACACATGATTTGTGGCATATGAAAAATTCAATTCAATGAATGCTCAAGAATAAGAGTCTTAATCTTAGTCAATTACTACGATCAAGTCAAATAATGAAAATACTACTATACATTTCAAAGGTACAAGTACGCTGATATAAATTTACTCACCTCCCTATTAGTCCAGGCTCAACTAGGTTATTCACCCTGAATGTGTGAGCATTACCCAACTTTATTTACTATACCAATATTCATGTAAGAAAAAGAATATAAAGATAATGTCAAAATCATAATGAGTCATACCTTATTATTCACTACTCAATTAGGCCGTTTACTTGTTTCTATTTAATCACCTAACTCGAGCTTATTAAATATTTTTTTTTAAAAAAAATTCTTTTTTTTTCTTACCTTCAACATTTTGCCTTTTAACATCTAAATACCCAAAATTATTATTTTAATATTCAATTTCACTACTAATTTCTTATGTCTAATATTTAATCACTAAACTCATTCTTTTATTGTGCATCAGTTAGTATATTGCCCAAAACTTTAATTCCACTAACATCCATATCTTTTTAATGATATTAATTTTTTTCTCTAAGATTCTTTTATTAGATCCTCCTATGATTCTGTCCAAGTCGATCTTCAAATAGAAATTCACATTCAATTAATTCTATCCTTAATTCCACTAATTATCACCTCAATTTCATTCTAAATACATTTTCCCCAAATTTTAAACATACCAGACCTAATTAATACTTATTAGGTCACATTCCATACATTCAAAATATAATTACAACCTAGCATACACATTAGAATAATTAATTAATTCCTAACAGTCCTAATTGATCATCCAAACAATAACCATTCATAATTTCAGCCCCTTTCCTCCAATACAGACCATGCAAAACCAAAATTAAAAACTATGGAGCTTTTATATATCTTCGGAAGTTTCCCACCATGAAAAATCATAGTTTTTTTCAAAGGGAATTGGCTGCTACAACATTTTCTTCATTACCTAACAATTCGGTACCGAATGGAAAACCTAGGGTTCTTCAATTTTTTTCTTTTATTTTCTGCTCGATTTTTTGAAACATGATATTTTGAATATTTAATTCAATATTTCACTTAAGTCCTTATAGGTTTTCCTAAATTTTTCCAGGGCCCTGGGAGTTATTAAAAATGTCTCTTTAGGCCTTGGTCAACAAAATATGTTGACTTTTCCCTACCCGATTTACTATTCACATATTTTTTTATGTATTTTCATTAGTTTTATTTTTATAACATATATTTGGACCTTACTTTGCTTCAAAAAAATTCTCATAATTTATTTATTTCATTTAGTATTTTTAAAAATTCTATTTCGGTCAACAACTCAAAATTTGACCTTACAGGGTATATTTTTCCTAAAATTCCCTTTAATTGAGAAATAATTCCTAAAAATTATTATAAATTCATGATGGACCTTAAAACACCTAAAACTTAAATTCAATGAAAAAAATCATTAAAAAAATGTTTGGGGTGTTACAAAATCAAAGTCATGGCTCATTCCTAAACGTCATGACTTAAAATGCACACCCAATCATTCAAATATAAAAAAGAAAAATATGAATTTTAAGATATGAGAAAAGAAACAAAAGCTAGGGTTTTGAGAGTAAAATTTGACCCAACCCTAGGCAAGATCTACAAGCAAATGGGCAATGCAAGACATAAGCATAAAATCTAAGGGGGCATTAATCTTGACCTACCCTATGGGCATATCCGAGTATATGATAGAGTATTATGGATTTAAGGTTTGGTTCCAAGATATTTTAGAGGGATGTCATTGAGAACTTTAAATTTTATGAGATGTGTCTTAATCAACTCGTGTGAATTTTTTATAAATGTCAGACTAAATTGAGGTCAATAATTATATTTAATTATGTATGATGAATGCTTTATAAATGAATTTATATTAGGATTTTTTTAATAATTTGGTAATTGATGGATATGATAATTATGTAGAATTAAAATTAAAGTGTTATTATGACAAAATTCAATATTGAGATATGTTAATCATATAAATATGATATTTATATAGCCAAAAGTACAAATAATTTTAGAAGCTAATTCTTTGTGCATTTCTCTGAATAATTAACTTTCGATTATTAAGGATATTTTATTTAATATTTTTCTAATGGTTTTACCTTTAATATGAGAGTTACATGTCATAATGATAGACAAAGATAGGTAAGTTATGAGACACATGTGATTGGAGATAATTCGTAAGGTTATGATAGTCATATGAGTTCCTTTCTATCATATGTACCACAAGTATGATTTAAAGAAAATATATATTAATTATTTGAGTATGATACTTATGAAACCAAAAGCAGATATGTTTTACCTACTATATCAATTTATGTCTATATGACATGTGAGGTCAGAGAATAAGAATGCACATACAAAGTAACCATCAATGGTGGTTGACAAGTTGCCTAAAAGGTACGGACTTATGAATAACTCTTGAGTAGAAATAATTTGTTATATTGACAATAAAGTACTAAGTAAATAACTATGAGAGGACTATTATTGTGGATGATCTAATAGTTGATAAATACATTATATGCTAATAGCATACTAGGACATTTTCACAATCACATTACCTTCATTTTATAAGCAAGTTCAATACTATATAAACTCTTTTAAGTAAACCATAATATTTTATACAATACACCAATACTAGAATCTAAAAATCATACCTAAAACATAGTCTTGTCCTTTTAACTAGAGTATTATTTGATTGATTGTTTGTTGATTGAACTGCTTACATAATTCCCATGAGATTGATATTTCAATAAAAAGTTTATTTTACTACTTGTATGTCTTGTATACTAATGGGACAAGTTGAATGAAATCCTCACCCAACAAGGTTTTGGACTTTGCCTAATCCAAAAAATTGAGTACCAAAACAAAGTCAACATATTTTTGGCACTAATTTTGAAAATTATTTAGTTTGGTTGATTAATTTTAATCGATGTAACTATCATAGAAAAAAATTGTTTTTAGTAGTTTGGATATCAATATTTTAATTTTATGCCTCGATTTGTATTAATTGACTTGTCTTAATTAGTTATTAGAATAGTAAACTTCAGAATTAGAAGATGAATATGTATAACCCAATGTATCAATATGATGAAGACTATTTTTGGCAAAAGAATAATTCCTATCTAATACCTCATGGAAACACACATTGATTTAGTTATTAGAATTGTGTGAGATCTAAAATATGAGAGACATAAAGAGATGACTTCCTAGAATGGTGTCTAGTAAAAATTCATTCAATGGTTTGATGATAATATTAGTATATTGTATATGGAGACCAAACAAAGCAATGACATATAATATTATCATAGAAGAAGAATTGAAGCAGAAATGATAAAATTGAGAATGAAAGTGAATAAGAATAATTTAGAGGAATTGATTAAAAACTTATTATAGAATAATGAAAAGATGAAAATTAAAGATAAAGGGATGACTTGAAAATTAACATGACTTTTCAAGTGATTTCAAACAACATCATGACTTTGGAGCCCCAAAAAGGAAATATTAACATTGTGGCACCAGAAAAAGTCATGGATTTAGACAAAAAAAGTCATGATTAGCCCTAGTGTTATGGCATTCATGAGGGACACTACTATTAACAGCATCATGACTTTTGAGAAAGTCACAACTATTGAAGAGAAGTTCTCAGAAGATTGAACAACTTTAGACAAACTAATCCTGAAGATGTTTCCAAATCATATTCATTATGATTTTCTAGCAAAATATAAGATGAAATTGATTATTATTTCAATAGGGTTCATGGAGGAAATGAGCACAAATATGGTGAATCTTATAAAGAAATATGTGGGTACAATTATGTAGCCACTCGAATATATCAAAAGAATAAATCTATAAATATGTATGTATAAGATCTATATGGAGGATACTATGAATTTTATAATTGAACACCAAACGAGACTAAATCTCACAATGAAAGATTTGGTAAAGAAAGAGATTAAAATGGCTAGATGTAGGAATCATGTATGTGATATTCAATAGTCAATGGGTGAGTCTGATTCATGGTATTTAAAACCTTAGTTGATGAAGAAATTGTCATACATGCAATAATCAGATGGTGACTATGAGTTGATTATCAAAAATTGAACAAGGGGACAGAAAAAGATTATCATCCATTTTTGTTCATGGACAATATATTAAATAGAATCATGTCACATTCATTCTATTATTTTATGATTGAAATTTGAGATAAAATCAAATTTTTATTGACATGGTAGATCAATAAAAAAAGACATTTACTTACCCATGAGAGACTTTTGTATTTAGGAGAATGTCATTTGGTCTTTATAATGACTCAACCATGTTTTAGAGGTGCGTTAATGTTATTTGTGTCTACCTTAATAAAGAAATATTAAGATATTTATGGATGATTTTTCTATTTATGGAAATCCATTTGAAGGCTTGCATAACTTAAAGGTTTTATTGAAGTAATGAAACAAAAAAAAATTCATCATCGATTAAGAAAAATGTCACTTCATGGTTAATGAAAGGATCATACTCAAACATGTAGTATTAGCTAAAGGATTAAAGGTAGATGATACAAAGGTATCGATAATCAAAAACCTTCTAAGGGACAACAAAGTCAAAGGGGTGAGGAGTCTTCTTGGGCATATGAAGTTTTTCAAGAGATTTTTCAATAACTTCTCAAAGATAAAAAACTACAATGCAAACTCTTGGAGAAAAATAAGATATTTGATTTTGATCAAAAATACATCAATGACTTTAAAGAATTGAAAAGGAAATTAGTTGGAAGCTCAATCATGATTGTGTCATGAAGGAAAAAAACTATTTTTTATTATGTGTGATCCAAGTGCATATTCCTTGAGAGCTTTATTGAGATAAAAATGACTAATAAAACAGCCTAAGTGAAAATTTATAAAAATATTTATGAAAATTTCTTATATTAGTTGGACCTTGAATGAAGCCTAAGTGAATTATACAACCATGGAAAAGGATATATTAGGTATGATGTTCTCATGTGAAAAATTATGACCATACATTTTTAAAATGAGGGTGGTGATTTATAGGGATAATGTAGCCACATGCTACTTCATTATAAAAAATGAAAGTTAAGTTGAGGTTTATAAGATGGATATTACTTCTTTAAAATTTAGATTTAGAAATCCAATAAAAGAAAGGGAGTGATAATATAACAGCCTACTATTTATCATGATTAAAATCCAAGGAAAAAAGAATGAGAGAAACTGAAATTATGTTAATTATTTAGCATGTGTTTGTCTTAACACCCTTTCTCACATCTTACCAAAAGAAAAAAAAATTGTATGATGTGAGAAACTATCTATGAGATGATCTAATATTATTTAGAAGATATAATGATCAAATAATAAGATGTACGCTTGAATATGAATAAGTAATGATTATTCTTAAATGTCATTCATCACCATAAGGAGGGAATTTTGACAGTAACAAAACAACCCAAAAGTTATTACAATTTAAATATTTTTTTTAGCATTCATTATTTTGAGACAACATAATAAGATGGTATGATTTGCTCGCGTGGCTGCCCGACGAGATCACTCAAGCCAGTTTACCATGCTGCCCGACACACGGCATAGTTCATGCTGGCCTAGCATAACACGAACCATATCAAAGGGTAGCCCAGCCCACCCCAAGGCACAATTTTATACCATGCCAAGTCGGGCCGGGCACTACTGAATCGGACCGTACTTAGGTCGCCTAGTCCATTTGATACCTATACGGGCAAGATATTAACCATTCATCCTTATTGATAAGTAGATGGACACAACAATGTGAAGTGGATGTGGCACTCTAAAGTGGCTATGGCATTATGAAGTGGTTGTGGTGCTTGTACTTAGCTTGCATGTATAAGTTGTGGCTATGTCTTCTTTGAGGAGAAGAATCATGACTTTATAAATAGTCATACTCGAGTAATATCATATATAAAATTAAGTAACTTAAAAGTCATGACATTCAATTAGTTTTGGCCTAAGTACTTGTGCCTCTTTAGATTTATGTAGCTCACAAGCCATGATTTTATGAGGAAGTTACAACTTTGACTTGAGATTATCAAGTCATATAAAGATAAAGTCATAGTTTGATGAAATTTATCATGACCTTGATACCTTTAGCATTAGTAGAGTATTTGGTAGCTGTAATGGAATTTAATTTCACAATCTTTAAAATTTTATGAGCCAGGTATGATTGTGACTCCATTATAATATTATAGTCATTGAGAAAATATTACACAATGAAAAGGTTATGTTAATGAGAGAGTCAGATCATTATATAAAAGATTTTGTCATGACCATTTAGAAAGAGTTTTGACCAAGAATATATGTCAAATCAACAAAAAACTTATCAACTATATGCTAAACTACTCCAAAGACTTGTTGGTTTCACAATTATTTATCAATGTTGTCCAAATTACCAAAAAATATATAATCAACACAAATTCAGCCAATTTTCATTCATATAAAGCATTCTCAACTACCAAAATATACTAGAATATTTGATAAATTGAATAGTCTTTTTATTATATTGACCCAAAAACTACTAAAATTATCTATAGAATGTTAATAGAAATAATCATGATTTTGTTGACTGAATAATTGAGAGAATGTATGAAAAATGGCTCAATTCCTATCATGCATAACAACATTTCTACTATCTATGAATATCTTCAAAATTTTGAAAACTAAATTTAATCATCATTATTATTTCAGCTTGTCACTTTTAATACAAAAGTGAACATCGAATTATTAATATCACATGATGTAACAAAAAAAAAAGGCTAAGGTATGGGGGTCACTCATATGTCATGAGTTGATAGCGATAACAGACCAACCCATATAGTGTGATGAATGAGACTACTCTTTGACATGCTCATACATGCATGATAGCAATTTATAATAATTGCATGAAAGCTCAAATACACATTTTGTTAACTTCTATTTGACATGAAATGCTCGATTATAAAATAAGAACAACTCATATAGTCTAATGACATCCTTTCATGTTCATCATGATTGATAATCAAGAGTTAATTGAAAAATATAGTTAATAATGATGAAGGCCCTAACAAGTCATGTAACACATGGTTGGCCCCACTTAACATGTGGTCCTTGGGCGGCTCCACCTGAGTGTTAACTAGTTGCCTGGGCCCCTCATCTGGGCATACCAATATTATCCGCTTTGCACTAAAGGCGCATGGTTTTAATACTTGGGTCATGACTTAATTTCTACTTCCTAAGTCACGTCCCCTAGGATTTAAACCTAAGACCTCCAAAATAAGGTTCCTAATCCTAACAACAGAATACCGATTGCACATTATATACACGTGTTTCAAATAATTTCTCTTAATTTTTTTTGTGAAACCTCCCATCTAAAAACATTAAATTTTTAATATCATAGAAATCACTAATACTAGAGAAGATTTGTCATGTCCCCATCTTAGCATTATCATAGCTAGATGACTCAAGTATGTGGGCACATGATTCAGCACATATTGCTGAAAACCATATGTTACTATGGCATGCAAATTGATCAAGTTGTTAGATTGCCAATGTGTAAGAGTAGTGATACATGTAGGACCAGTTGGCATGGAGTTAAAACCAACAACTAATCAAGGGACATTATATAATTCAATATAATGAATCTTGCTATGAATAATGCTTAAGTGTAATATTAAAATTGAATGATTTGTAAAACTATTTTTGTAACATAAAAGACAATACCATGATATTGGAAGAACAACTTTGAGCACTACAACAATTGGGAAAAGATAAATATGACAATACATGTTATTAAAATTAAACATCTTGTCACGAATGCATCATCTTAAAGTGAAAACATACAAGAATGGTTGAATTTCATGATGAAGTGAAATACAAAATGAATTTGGACACATGTTCATTTTGGCACAAACTTGGTTAACTAACTTAAAAGAAATGTTCATCTGCACAACTAGTATGTATGAATAAAGCAAAGTATTTTGTCATCCATGTACTTTAAACAAACTAAATAATTCTAAATATGGATAAACTATTTAGATATATTAGACCAAAAGTAAAATGTCAATAAAAGAAAGAAAGGCTAACACACAATAATCATTGTATCGAAGGGAGAAAAATAAATAATGGGTGTTCAAACCCATGGGATGGAATGGATACATTCAACCTGGATTTATGACACAATATTATTATACTAGAAATAACCAAACTTATGAAGAATCTTTCACCACTTCAAATGAATCTAAACTCCAAATATATTGAACATTAGTTTGAAATAGACATTGGTGAGTTTTAGCCCATGTGAATAATTTCTTGTTGCTTATTTTAATAATTATTTTCTAGCTTGTGTACATTTGTTCAATATTTTGAAGCTATTGGTTAAATAAGTCAAACATAAGAAGATGTCAGATATGAAAATGAAAATAAAAATAAAATCTAACTTTGTTAATGAGAGAGTTAAAAGTAACATCATATCAATTATTTCAATAAAAATGAAACAATATAAACAAATTTTAAATTAATTTTTATTTGTTTCTGAAATTTAAAAATTTCTTGCAAACCAAGCACAATGCATTTTGATGGTGCATGGACTACTCATTTTACAATTACATGATTAAAAATGGCTACATAACCACAATCACCTCAACAAAAATGGTTAAAAACTCATTTTTACTACATGCGCATAAATCCAAAATACTTAATAAAAGAAAAATTATGTATTGTGGAAATGAGGTTGGTGAATTTGGGTTTAGGAGATAAAAAAGCTTTGCAATATAAGTTTCTTCTAGATTGATTGTGCTTTGCGCATAAATCCAAAACAAATAAGGTTTGAAGGTTAGGAGAAAGAGATGATCAAAACCTCATGAATACGAGATGAGAAAGTTAGGACTTCAAAGGAATGTTTTTATGCAAAGGGGATGATGGGTGCACTTGATATAAAATATTTTCATGTAAATGATGTGAAGTAAAGGACAAGATGTATATATGCCACATTGTAATTAATATGAAATATTTTCTGATCTAGTGCTGAGAGTGTACTTGTTGAGATAGAAAAATACATTGGCTAAGAGTGTACTAGTAAAATATTTTCCAATCTTGTGCCCTTATTTTTAAATGAGGAAAATTGTGTTCCTAAATTTCAAATATTTTTTACTTGATGTATCATGACATTAAATTTCCAAAATATAAACTAAACAATTTTATAATATATGATTTTTAATAACATATAAAATAATTGGTTCTGATTGCAGAACATAAGCTCATATGGGTGTGCCAACTAATAATAAAGGATCCAACTATTGGACGATAAACTTGATTTGAATCCCAATTTAATGCTTGAAGTGCATTTCTAAAAAATTTTATATATTTTAATTATCATTAATTATAATATTAATTCTCATATTAATAATAGATGTGTCTTTATAATTTTTTTTTTGTGGAGATATGACTAGGATTTGTATAAATATCTCTCTCCTCCATTTGTTTTAACATATAAAAAAGAAAGAACAATAGCTTCATAAGTTTGAGTTATATTCTAATCTTTATTTTTAGTTTCAAGAAATTTTATTTTTGCTTGCAAACTTTTTTTTATTTCCTACAAAGTGATATCAGAGGAAGAATAGGTACAAGTATAATTGTATAATGTATCAAATTGAGGGTCTCAATGATAACAACATTACAAGTTTTCATCGGAATATTTTCATATCACAACATTTTAATAGTTTCTCCAAAAGTTTTTTAGTGTTTCTAATTTATCCATGTGAACATAGTTTAAGAATTCTTGCTATACATTGTGACTATGGCATTTGTTCATTAAATATCTAAATTTTAAAAGTCTAAAGTTGTTATCTAAGAAAGAGATAGTGAAATAAAAGGACTACCTCACATCAACCATTCTAATCAAATTTGTGAAGGATTTTAGTTGGAAGATAATTTAAAAGAAGTTTACTAAAGAAGTCAGACTCCACCAATCCTTTTTATGAATTATTTTTATAAATTGTTTGGATGAGTGTTGAAATCTATTCTCTAATAATGAGTTTCGAAGATTATGACTTATAGTCATTAAGAATATGGTAAATTTTTCTTCAAACACTCAAATGTTTGGAATCAACAAACCATCTTTTTTTTCTCGAAACATGTGACATAAACAAATAAATCCATACTTTTTCATTCGTATTAGTTCATAATATATAATAGATGGGTCATCTAAAACTTCTCGAATGAAAAGTGAATCTATAGGTGATGATGAAGAAACTCATTCTTATCAATGGATGAGTCTCTAAATAACTGGAATTTTAACTCAGCCAATCCTTTTTTAAATATTGTTACTTTTGACTCTATATCTTCATTTTCACTTGATAATGAACTCGAACTATCTGATTGATGCGAAAGATTCTCCATAAGAGCATGTATTTAAAACAACCATTATCTTTATGGAATAAAAACATAATAAAATTGTCATGATAATGTATAAGGAACAATATCACTGCATTATGATGACATCACATCACACCCATTACAAATATATATACTAATATTAAAATGAACTTTCTTACTAAAATGTAGATAATGAGTCTTACAATTAGAAATATTAAAATGTAAAAAGTATCCAAAATAAGTCAATCAAAGTACCATGTTATAATCATCCATGCAAAATATTGTATATGTATTCTACAAATCTAAAAAGTATATTTAAAGTCATTTTTTCAAGCTTTGAATCCATCTCATTCACTCTTGGTCACTTATCATTTCCACTCACACCACTCTATACTCTTTCTTCTTACAACATGCATTGATTACCACATAATACAATGGATCCTCATTAGTTATGACTTTCTTCAAAATTTACATACATTCTTTCATTGAAAGTCTTTCAAAATTCTCTAATGCATTCATTATTTGACTCATTTCTTCTTGGATTTTCTCTTTTTTTCCCTTCTTATGTTTTTTCTTAGAACACTATACTTCTTCAATATTATTTCTTAGCAAATTTTCATCTTCCTCTAATCTAATTGGAGTTTCACAAGGCATAGATGTAGAATGCGTTGATGATTTCTTAGGTCCCAAGGCTAGCCCTCCAAGTTTGGTAATGATCTTTAACATAATTTTTTAGCTTCTAGATATTGCTATTCAACAAGATAAAAAAAAACAAATTAGTAATGCATGTATATATAAGACACTCATGTTAAATATTCACTTAACTTTATATGAAAACTACCTACAAATATTTAGCCCATTTATCATCTGGCCACTCAAAATTTTTGGTTATAGAGATGTAAGCATGTCCAGCCACATTCAACATTCTACTCCAAGTGAAATATTGTATTTTCATGTAATTCCACTCATTCTTAAGTTGTTTCGATGTGTTGTGTTTTTCAAGTAACTTCTCTAATTCTTTACCAATTCAAGACCAAGTTCTAGACTTTAAATTTCTATTTGCTCTAAAGCCTTTATTTATTTCTTGAAGACAAAGATCAATAAGGTGCTTTCTTTAAGTCGGGTCAGTATATTTTGCCCTGTTAGTTTTAATATTTTGACTTAATACTATATAAAAAATCAACAAACATCAATGATTATTAAGGAGCTGTTTGGTTATCATACCAATCATAGAAAAGGGAAAAGAGATGGTAAAGAGATTATATATATATATATATATAAAGGCATAAAGGTAAGCTTTGGTGGGAATCCATTCTTTTCCTTTTTTTTGTGGGATCTTAAGCAAAAGTATGAGACCATATGTAAACTTCCATTCTAATCCATGTTTGTACTAAATTGTGTTTGGTACAATCCAATATTGACGGTAAAATTACATTCAATTTAAGAATTTTCTATTCTAACTTCTACCTTAAAATGCAAAATAAACAAGCATAGAATAAATAACCTAACAACCAATGAATAAGAAATCAAGAAATCTAAGCTTCTAGAATCCTAGAGACAGAAATAAAAAATGGAGAAGTTACCTTGAGAAATCAAAAAATTAGATGTAGCCATGGAACCCAAGGGCAAGTGAGTAGAGAGATGAGTGATAAGGTCAGGTAGCTTAGCTCCATTAAATTTCAGTCAAGAAAAATGGAGTGGAGAAGAGAAAGATTTTCAAATTGAGAAGGGAGAGAGGAGAGTAGAGAAGAGGGAGATCCAAACGAGAGGAAAGAGCAGATCAATCGTGATAGTTTTTTTTTGAATAGAAAAAGCTAGATTTCCTGGATTTTTGGTTTAAGTAAATTTTTTTAAAAAATCAGTAATAAGTGAGTGAAAAATAAAAAAAAAACAAATATCTTAATGCTTAAATCAAATTACTTTTAGCAAAAAGTTATAAAAACAAACACACCCTAAGAGTTTCATCTTCATTAGCTATATATTTAAATTTGAAATATTATAAGCAATACAATCCTAACAATAAAAGGATTATTATCAGCTGATAGCCCGATATGTGGTATTTAACAAAAAAGAAATATGAGATTTTAGACCTCATATAAATAACTTAAATTTATCTCCTTCAATTAAAGATGCGGTAACACAAATAAACTAATATAGAGAAGTACAACAAGAACCAAAATCATCCAACCTACTTCTCTGATATTGATTGCATCATCATCAAAGGCGAGTGAAATGAAAGATAAATGCAATGTAGAAGAAGGATTAAAGATACCTATGAGATAACTAAATAACAAGAAAATCTCATAGTATTTTGTGTATTTGTTGACTGTGAACAAGTGAACTATCAAGAAATTGTAAAAGAAAAGAAAGTCAATATATGATGGATTAAAGAAATCAAGTACATTAAGAAGAATATATGGAAACTTATTTCACTTGTCAAAGAACATGAGGCGATAGGCCTCAAATGGGCATACAAAACAAGGTGAATTACTAAAGAACTATTTCGTAAGATTAAAAAATTACCAAGAGTAACAAGATCAAGTTTATAGGGGAGTGTTGGATCATAAACATGATATGAAGCTCAAACCAAAGATCAAGTCATTTTCTAAAATATTTATGTGTTATAAAATTTTATTATTCATTCTTATATTAATATTAGATATATAATCATAATTTGTGTGGTAGAAATTTTACTATCATTAGTAAAAATACCTCTCTCCACTATTTATTGATTGAATCATACAAAAAATAAAATTAAAACAATAACTTATTGAGTTATATTATATTAATATGAATATGTGGGACCATCATTTTTCTTTTTATTTCTGCATGATATTCATATTTATAGATTTTCAAGGTCAGCCCTACTTAGTTTCAAAATCATTTCCCTTTTTTATGAAATAGTATATCAATAATGCGAAGCAGTTTTGCTCCTTTTTCTTTTAAGTAAAGGAGCAAAGTTTATTTTTAGATTACAAAAAGTTTATTTTTGTTTTAATAATTTTTATTTCAATGCCAATATTGTTAAAAGGGAGAATTATGTTTTGGGGTGTTTTCCAAGAAAATTTTAAGATTTAGAAACTAAAATTTTGATATTTTTAAAAAAGTCACAAAACTAAAAATAAATTAAAAATAAGTACACTCAAATTTATAAGTCCTATATCACCCTCGCCCACGCCCACGCCCACGCCCCTCACCCATCTTCCCTAGCCCATATGCCCTCACCTCTCGCCCCTCTTTCCCCACCCCTCTCTCACCTCCCGTCTTAACGAGCTCCTTCGTGGAGTCATTGTTGAGCTCTTGGTCGAGCTACTGGAACTCGACAGAGCTCGGCGCCAAGCTCCTGGAGCTCTACCAAGAGCTCCAGGAGCTTGATGTTGATCTCGATCAAGCTCTTGGAGCTCGAAGGAGCTCCTTCGAGCTGTACGCCGAGCTCCTAGAGCTCGACTGAGTCCGAGAGCTCCATCGAGCTCCAAGAGCTCATCGCTAAGCTCCAGGGGCTCAATAAAGGATGACGACAAGTTCCTAGAGCTCGTCCGAGAGCTCCAGGAGCGCGACCATGAGCTTTGGGAGATCAATGGAGCTCATGGTCGAGCTTCATCGAGCTCGATGAGAAAGGGCGAAGGCCAATAGGAGAGAGCGAGAGTAGTTTAGGTTAAACATAATAGAGTGCACTAAATATAAATTTTTTAAGACTTTGGTGACTTTTTTTCAAATTTAAATATATAATTTTCAAATTTTTAAATTTTTTTGGGGGAGCACCCCAAATCATATTTTCACCTGTTAAGATACATCTATGTATTTATAGATTTGATCAAGCAAAACTTGAGGAAAGAGGGCAGTTTCAATTGAAAAAAACTGTCCTCCCAACATCTTAGCATCAATCCATGGACATCCACATCTCAAATCAGAAAAGCAAAACTTGAGGAAAAAAAACATACTACAACAACAATTAAAAAAGGAAGCACTTCAGGCAGTACAGTCAACTACTACTACTAGAAAATATGCTTGTCAACTCATTATTTGAGGTAAAGAGTTGACCCATCAATATGTGAATTCATGGCATCGCCAACACCGAGGGCAGACCCTTCATTATCACAATCACAGATTCTCAGATCCTTTATCTGCTTTCGTTGCTCGTGAGCTCATTCTGTACAATAATGGGTGTCTGAAACATTGAAAGATCAGAGTCTGCAGATTGGTAATAATGTGTGTACTGTGTAATCCGGTTGCCATAATCACCCTCATAATTATTATTTCTACTTCCAGAAAATGGTATTTGGCTTGATGTTCCATTAGCAACGCCACCATTCATCTTCCAAACATGTCTTCCGCTACCACTCCGTTCCTCAAAACCTCCACCGTTAGACAAGAACGCCCCGTAACTGCCAATTGCGTTGTTTTCGCATCCAAGAAAAGACCAAGAATGGGAAGGAGAAATCGAAGACGAAATCGATGAGAGATGGGTATTGCTCCACTGGCTTTCGTTGATTGTGCTTTTTTCATCCGAAGCACATGGATAAGTCGCAGACTTAGAACTGGATATTCCACCTATCGGAAGATTGGTGCTGGCGATGCTCTGAACATCGTATCTGCTCATATCAAAGTTTGTCACTGCACCTAATCCTCTAAATTTGATTGCTGCTATGTCATATGCCTCAGCAGCCTCTTCCTGGGTGCCTAAACACAGACCGAAGAGCTCGCATATTTGATGTGCTCAAAATATATTCATTTTTGTATTACCAGAAAGAGAGAGAGAGAGAGAGAGGGAGAGAGAGAATGAGATTCAAACTAAACTGAAGGTGCCTAGGTAAAGATCTTTGTTTCCTGCAACTCTTCCTATTCTTGCCTGCCACCTTCCATGTTGATGATGCCTGAAAGCCAATTTTTAACTGGTGTGACCACTGATACCGTATGAACAACACGTTAAGAACATATAATAATACACATCAACAGAGATAAAATTTGGATAAGAACCGTGTCACTCCTCGATAAATAGAGGCTCCTCTTGAGAACCCACTGCTTTTCCTATAAAACAGAAGAAATTTTTAACTGGTGCCCAATGCAAGTTTATTGAAACACGATCAAGAGTTCAAGACTTATTATTACAGTAGTAATTTATAAACGACACTCGCCTTCTCAAAGCGGCAACAAACAACTGTCTAGACATGTGTTTCATCTCTTCTTCCTCCTTCTCATAGTTTGAAACCTAAGGATTAAGTAAGATATTTCGTGCCACTTTCTGGATCCCAATTGGCATGGAACAAGCTTACTGAGCACAGCTGAATCAGGTAAAACTCAAAAGAGTCGCTTACAGGAAAGTTAGTAGTAGTGGTTGGACCCCAATATTTGAGAGCAGCAAGATCATAAGCTCTAGCTGCATTTTCCTCTCTATCGTACCCACCTAAATTTAAAACTCCCCCACGGGAACAAATTCAAGATTATGCAAGCTCACTTATGCCATTTTGTTAGATTGGGCATTAACGACCTTATGACACATAATACATAATAGTTTACTAAAAAAAAACTGGTTTTTATGCATGCGTGTACTGTGTGTATGTGGATATATATGGGCGTATGTGTGTGTGTGTGATTTAGATTAGTAATTCATGACTAAAAAAAGAGGAACTTACCTAAATATACTGAGACATAACCATGACATTCGTGCAACCGAGAGATCATCAGGCGGCATTTGATGTTTACAGGACAGATAGAAAAAATCAACAAAATAAGAACTGAATCTTAGAACTGGTTATATCAGCAAAGAAAATTTACCAGATTTATATAGGCAGTGCTATACGCGAATCATTGGAATCGCTGATGCTATATTACAGTATTGCTAGCCCTTAAAATTTTTTATTTTTTTCTTTACATTAATGTATAGTTTTTGACACTGAATTCTTGTGCAGTGGCCATTTTTGCACCACAAAAGTGAAATAAACTATTGTGATGGAAAAGGCATAACTTGAAGAAGAAGAAGAAAAATATAAATACCTTGTCTCCCTTTTCTGCTCTGTCCTTCTCTCCTGCTGCTGTTATCCCATAAATGGGCTTCGTACCTTCCCGTCCATCTATGCCTGAAAAAAGCGAACAACAACTGATCGATTCGTAACACTTACTAAACAATTAACAAAATTTTAGTTAGGAACTTCGTTTGATGGATCTTATTGGAGCCAGTTGTGGAGCATACTTTGTTACTCCTCTGTAAATTGATGTTCGTTGCCCCAAGTCATTAGCAGCTCTCTTTGCTGCCGGTACTGCTGGATAAAGATTCGTCCGTGGTTCTTTTACGACGCCGGATTGCTCTCCGTAGAGCAAAGCTGTGGCAGATGCTTCTTTGTGAAAGCAAACTGGTTTCCCGACTGAGTCATTGCTAGGAGAACTTTTTTTAAGATCATCTACGCTTTGCCCACGAGTAGTCATTAACCCAGATACATCCCTCGATCTACCTCTATGTGCTTCTTCTTTTACGGCCAAAGAGAGAAAAAGAAAGCGTTAGTATGTTATTACGAATATGATAATATCATATTATACCAATGTTTGATAGCACAGTGTAGCCATGTAGTAGCATGCAACTGAGAGCCAAAGAAACACATGCCAACGCCAATTTTCAGTGTGTAAGTATCGATAACGAAACGCATTTTGAATATTACTGAATTTTGGAGAGAGATGACGGAAAAGAAAAAAACCTGAAGCGGCAGTCGTCCGAGTGATTCTAAATGGTTTTGAGAAAGAGAAATCAGACGTATTAGGAATGAAGCTCATGCCATGGTTATTTGACAGACAGACGGCAACCCAGTTTTGGTCAGTATAATCCATTTTCGCTTGGAAGAACGACTCTAATTGGGACAGGTTTCTCTACGGCGATTTATCTATGGGTTCCAGGCAAGCTCATAGGAATTTATTTTGAAGAGAGGAGAGGAGAGTCGCCAGACACGGATGTAGAGGAAGAACTGAAGAAGAAAGAGATTGACCACGGAAAGAGAAAGGCTCGGACATGCACGAGGATCGAGGTCTCCAAATTTTATATTTTTCCTTGTTCCACAGGTCAAACGACGATAAATTCGTTCATGTCTGAGGTGATACAATATGTCCTAAACGCTGAACAGCTTGAGAGTGAAATAAGCGAGAGCAGGTGTAAGGTTTCTACGGGATGGACTGGGCGGCTCACTTCTACGCAATTAGATATGTATCTGTTTGCATGGGGTCTCTTTAGCTCCATGTGGATGTTTCAAACTTGTGGCTGCAAATTTAAAAATAGGAAAAAATATTTCATAAATCATTCACATCCAATAAATCATTATAAAAATAGAAATTGCATTAATAACTCTAAAATATAAACTTAAACCATGAAATAATAAAATAAATAATATGACAAATAAAATAAAATCTAAATATAAATCAAGATTGACATAAATTACAATGAAATGAAAACATCTTTTTATAGGAAAAAAAAATCAAAAATCAATTTATGATGTGGACAAATAACTTTTCACCTACAAACATACTTTGATGTCATATTCTTTTACTTAGAAATTCATAATTTTCACTTATCAACTAAATACTTGCTTGCGTTTTTACTAATTCATAAGAGATTCAATCTTATATAAATTTAGTAGTGTTGATCAGTTTGATCCTGATATATACTAGATTTTTATCAGTATAAATTTTTTGTACACTTCATTCTTCTAATTTTTCTCATATAAAATAATATTATATATTAATATATTTTGTTTTTAAGTGAAATATTTAATTTTTTTATTTAGTATAGAATACTCTGGCTATCACAAAATAATTTAATTTTATCTTATTTGTGTCCAATCTCTTCTTATACAATCTACAACTAGATTGCCTATTTATTAGCTTGTATAGTTACACCATACTCTACATCTATCATAATAATAGATATAATAATTTATAGTTTTGAAACACAACATTTAGTTTCTATAGCAAAATCGAAAACATTGTTCATGATAGATTTGTTATTGTCAATATCTTCAACATGCTCTACATCACATAACCTCTAATAATAAGGTCCAAACCTTTATAATATAATGTATCATTTGAGGTTCCTCTAATATATATAAGAATCTTCTTTATAGTACTCTAGTTCTTACTGCTCTAATTTATAATGAATTGACTAATCACTGTCACTACTTATGTAATATTTGATCTTGTACAAATTATAATGAATATCAAATTTCTGTGGTATGGTACATGTGGTCCTTAAAATATCTCCCACTTCTCTTTTTTTGTGGTATGATACATATTTGAGGATAACTTGAAATTAAATTATATAACTTAGTTTACTATACTGCATATTGAAGTGTCACAAGTTCTTATTTAAAATAATTTTCTTAAGAGATTCGAATCTTCTATTAAATCCTCTAGTCTTTTAGATCAAACTTTCTAACCAACTATGTCTTTAATTCTTGAATTTGATATTTATTAAGGCCTACTAACAACATATTAGCTACATACAATAATATAATGATAAAGTCATTTTCATCATCAAACCTATTGTAATATGAACAATGGTCAAAATTGAGTCTATTTTAACCAATGATAATAATGAAGGAATCAAATCTTTTATCTTAATATCGTGGTACCTATTTGAGACCGTATAAAGATTTGGTCAATATATAAACTATATATATTTTACCTATATTAGAAAAATTGTTTAGTTGGAGCATATAATTAATTTTTTTTTTCAAGTTCTCCAAGAAGAATTATATTTCTAACATTCAACTACACCAAATGATCAAATATCATACACAACATTATCACTATTCTGATTATTGTAAGGAAAACTACTAGGAAAAGAATCTCATTGAAGTCCATGTATTCTTTCTGAGTATATCTTTTTACCATCAATCTTTTATAATATCATTCTACTTGATCATTACTATCTTGCTTGATCCTTGTAGACATATTTGTTAGTTGTTACCAATGACTTTTCTTTCATGTGGTAATGATATTATCTTTTTAAGTCTTATTCTTATATAGAACTTCAATTTCTTCCTTCATTATTGTCATACACCATAAACATGTCTAAGTTATTTATGTAGCTTCATAAAATATTAATGGTTCCTCATCATCTATTAGAAGATAATATGAAATATTTCTATATATACTAGACTATGAGTGTCAAGCTAGTAGTCATATATCATGAGCTAGCTGACTAACTTTTAGAGCTTCAAGCTCAATTTATTCTTATACCCTAAATTGTGATGCTTTCTCCATAAATACTAGAGTTTTTTATGTCAGATTATTTTTCACTTATATAATTATCACCACAAGAAAAATCTCATACAGCTAGGGACAATTCCCTAGCTAAATGGGAAATTTTAGTTGCTAAATGGGAAATAGCGATGAAATACCGACGGATCGGGTCCCTTTCTAAAGTGATTCTTGCTAAATTTTAGCGATGGAACTTTCCCTAGCTAAAAAATTAGCGACAGAAAATTCCATAGCTAAAAAAGAAAAATTCTGTAACTAAAATAGCAAGATAAATGAAATATTCCATTGCTAAACAAAATTAACGATGGCTGATTCCCTAGCTAAAGCCCATAACTTAAGAAAATTAGCGATGGAATATCCGTCGCTAGTTTTAATATTTCTCTAGCTAAATTAGCGAGAGAAAATTCCCTCACTAAAATAACGAGGGAAAAATATCTTGCTAATTTAGTGAGGGAATTTTCCCTAGCTATTTTAATTTCAAAAATTTCTATAGAATTTTAAAAAATTTAAAATTTTTTAAATAAATAATTTATTATTTTTAAATCATATTGAATAAAAATTAAAACTATAAATAATTTATAATAACACAAAAAATAAAATCATTTAATATCTTATTCAAATTTAATATTTTACATAATTGAAACAAAAAAATAACAAACTTTTATTTTTATTCATCAATGTATCTACCGATAATGCAGAAAGTATAATATATCCATTCATTGACGTCGCTTTCTCTCCCCCTGCTCCTCCAATCATCATTTTTCTACTGTGACAAAGCTGTTCGAGTCACGGCACGTAATGTCTAGAGAAAAATCTCATCACTTATAGAAGCATTGTATGAGGAACAATGCGGTATCATATTTGTAAGAAAATTAAACCACTCAGTCAAATAAAAAATGTTATGTTTTGATACATATATAATCCTATAGTATATATGTAAATATATACTAGCAAATCACTTGTACACATATTACTACAATATATGTACATATAAACAGTAGTATTAAGTGTACATATAAATTGAGTACAAATATACTTAGTATATACGTACATAAAATACTACAGTATTAAATGTACATATATACTGACTTTTTTCGTACGTATATATCTCAATAGTTGTTATTGCTGCTGCTTTCGCTGCCACTCCTGCCATTGCTGCCATTGCCACTGCCAATACCACTACTGCTATCGTAGCTGCCGCCACTGCCGATGCTACCGGAGCAGCGACCACCACCGCTGCCGGAGCTGTCGCTGCATGCCACAGATGCCGCTGCCGCTGATACTGCCCCTGCTGTCATTGCTGCCGTTGCCGCTTATGCCGCTACTACAGCTGCTTCCGGTGTTGCTGCTATTTCCTGTGCAGCTGGGGCTACCACCGCTGGTGCCGATGATTCCAATGCAGCCGCTGCCTCTGCCTCCTATGTCGCCGGTCCTGCCGCTGCCACTCTCGCCGTTGTTGCGCCGCCACCTCAGCCACCACTGTTGCTTCCGCCGCTGCCACTTCCTTTGCTACCGCTGCTACTGCTGCTAATAATAGTATTTTACATACCTATAATAGGCTAAAACTCTACCCAAAAATTTCGGAGCCACACAAACATTTTCACAGATATATAAAAAACAGTTATTATAGACTTGAACAAACACAAATTAAAGTTAATTGTCATACAACTTAAACTAAAATTTAATTCAATAATATAATATTTTTATATTAAATTTATTAAAAACTGAAACTAAAAATGAAAATATTAAATTAAACAAAAAAAATTCATTTAATAACATATTCTAATACAATATTTTTTTTAAAAAAAATAACACAAATTATATTACATCTTAGAAATCAATGTATCTACCGACTCTGCATAAAGTATAATCTATCAATGCATTAGCATTACTTTCTTTCCCTATGCTCCTTCGATCACCAACTTTCCGTTGTGAAAAAGCTGTCCGAGTCACACTGCTTCATGTCTTTTGAAAAATCACTTTACTTATATAAGTTTCGCATTAAACAATGCCGTATCACATCTATTAGAAATTTAAACCACTAAATCAAATCAAAAAAAATTTTAAAAAAAAACTATGTTTTGATAAATATATATTACTATAGAAAAAATGTATATCTATACTAGCATTTCACTCGTACATTTATTACTGCAATTTTTGTACATATAAACTACAATATTATGCGTACATATTTACCGAGTATATTTATACTTAGTATATATGTATATAAAATACTGCAGAATTATATGTACGTATTTACTGACTATATACGTACGTATATACCACATTTGTTGCCTTTCCTGCTGCCCACATTGTCGCTGCCGCCCCTGCCACTGCTACCACCACTGCCTCCGCCACCGTCACTGCTGTTATTGCCGCTGCAGCCTCTAATGTCGCCACTGCCGTCGCTTCTTTCGCTACCTCCACTGCCTCTACTGCAACCTCTCTCGTTGCTGCCGTTGCTGCCGCCACTTCCACTGATGCTACCACTGCCTTTGCTGCCTCTGCTGTAGCCATTGCCGCCGCCGCTGCCGCCGCTACAGTTGTTGCCACAGCAGCTGCCGCCACCCTTGCCGACGACGCTACCGGCACTACTGCCGCCGCCGCCGCCACTGCCGCCATTGCTTCTCGCGCCACTGCTGCTTCTTGCGCCACTGTAGCCACTGCCGTCATTGCCTCTGCTGCCGCCGCCGCTGCCGCTGTCGCTACCGCCGCCGCTACCGCGGCTGCCTCTGATGATAATATGCTTCTACATACCTATAATATGCTAAAACTCTGCCCAAAAAATTTGGAGAAACATAAACATATTCACACGTATATAAAAACAATTATTATAGACATGAACAAACAAAAATTACAGTTAAATGTCATACAGTTTCAACAAAAAATAGAAACTATAAATGAAAATTTTAAATTAAAAAAAATTCATTCAATAACTTATTCTAATACAATATTTTAAATAACTAAAACAAAAAAAATAATAAAAATTATATTACATCTTATTAATCAATCTATTCACCGACTGTGCATAAAGTATAATTTATCAATGCATTGACGTTGCTCTCTCCCACTACTCCGATCACCAGCTTTTCACTTGGAAAATGTGTCCTAGTCACGGTGCTTCATGTTTGTTGAAATATGTCTTCACTTATACAAGCTTCGTATGAGAAACAATGTGGCACCATATCTGTATGAAATTTAAACTACTAAATCAAATCAAAATAAATAAAAAATAACTATGTTTTGATAAATATATATTGCTCCAGTAAATATGTACATATATACTAGCATTTCACTCGCACATATATTATTGAGTATATTCACATTTAAACTACAGTATTATACGTACATATATAA
Organism: Sapria himalayana; assembly: GCA_029783825.1. NCBI lineage: Eukaryota > Viridiplantae > Streptophyta > Magnoliopsida > Malpighiales > Rafflesiaceae > Sapria > Sapria himalayana. The sequence goes on along the minus strand of JAREIK010000182.1, from coordinate 1,774,576 downwards.
TAATTACATATATATACTCAGTATATATGTACATAAAAAATTGTAGTATTATATGTACGTATATATTGACTATATACGTACGTATATACCACATTTATTGCCGTTGCTGTTGCTCCCGCTATCGCTGCCACTCCTGCCGCCACTGCCGCTATTACTACCACTGCCAATGCCGCTGATGCTGCCATTGCCACTGTCGTAGCTGCTGCTGCCGCTTCTGTCGCAGCTTTCGCTGCTACCAGTGATGTCACCTCTGCCACTGAAGTCGCCTCACCCCCTGCTGCCGCCGCTGGCACTACTGCTGCTGCTGCCACCGTTACCGCCACAGCCTTCTCTGCCATCTCTGCCACTACTTCCGCTGCTAACTATAGGCTTTTACATACCTATAATAGGCTAAAACTCTACCCAAAAAATTCAAAGACACAAAAACATATTCACAGATATATAAAAACAAATATTATAGACATTAACAAACACATTAAATATTATTGTCATACAGCATCACCAAAAATCCAAAAGATGTCCAGCAATTATGTTTAGAGATAAAGAGAGTACAAAAATAAAATGTTTTTATAATAATAAAGATAAGATAAGCTAGCCCTCTTTTTGATAAAGCTGAAATAGGTAAATATGGGACTCATGCATTGGAAGGACCATGGTAATGTCTGAATGCTTTGAATCAGGATTTTTTCTTTTCTCATACATAATGTGTCCTACAAATATTCATGATTTGGTTAATCGAAAATGCAAAGAACAAAACCAGAAAAAAAATAGAAACGTACAAAAAAATATCATAATTATTTGCTACACATAGACAAAAATAAATAACAGTTGAGAAATAATTCTAATACTCAATCATCCTCATAATTTGTAGGGAATGCTAGCCTCTCCTACGAGGATTCGCAGTTGGATCTCAGAATGCTATCTGATGTGCCAATGACGCTAACTGTGATTCCATATAGGACATCTGCTGTTGCATTGTATTTTTAATTTCTTTAATTTCTTGCATTTCTTCCATCAAATTAGTTATCTGCCCATCCTTATTTTTCATTTCAGTCTCCATATCTACAATACGTTCGTTTGTTTCCAATGATTATTGTTCGACAACCTCATCCACCATTGCTGAGACAGATGAATTAGAAGCATGAGTACTACAACAAAATGTCACTCCCTTAGAGTCGATTCCATACACTCGCTGCTTCTTTTGACCTCCGATTGTCTCCAAATAAATTGGTTCAGAGTCAATTGGTTGAATATTAATAGAACCCTAAACTTATTGATGAGAAACTATAACACGTTCCTCCATTATGTCTTGAGATAAAATAGAGATAAAAACTATTCTAGATTTACAAAAAATAAAATATATATTTTGCATTCAAAACAATTTTCATAATGTATTGTAGTTTTATAAAGTCTAATTAATATAACAATTTCTTACTGCAATCATCTAAGACTTGTTGTCAATATACTGACCATCAACTTTCTTCACATGCATCTTCCTGAAAATCTTATAGAAATTTGGATCTCGACCCAATTCTCCAGCATAGAATATGTTTTTATTAATTAATAAAAAAACAAATGTTAAAAAAATTTATCAAAATTAATAAAACCATGTAGAGATTATATTTATTGGACTATTAGGACAATCACAAAATATAAATATGTTTAGAATTTTAAATTTGTACCAAATCTCGAGAGTGCTCGATGCTCGACTTTGAACCTCTTGTGTGTCGACAGATTCCTGTACCTAGTTCTACAACCTCACTTCGTCAATTTTTACTGGCAATATCTGATTTTTTTTTCACATCTGGTTCCTCCCAATAATTAAGCCACTCGGGTCAGTCTTCCTCGGATATAAAATCAGGCATTTCTTTTATTTTCTTTAATTTATGGACAAAATCAGAAAACCGTTAAGCAGCTTTGATCTCCCATAATGACTTTATCTTTCCATCAAATTTGGGTGGCCATGTGCACTGATTCTATATATAAAAATGACAAAAGAATTTATATTAACATCAATAACATAATTATTTACTACATGAATAATAACCAACATAAAAGTTAAGTAATTAGATAATTATTTTTCAATTCTTTTGTTTTGTTATTTTTACTTAAAAGTCATTAAAAAATGACTCCTTTTTCGATTGAGAAACTTTCTTCCAGGAGGAAGCTTTGGCATCAGCCATTTTCTTGAAAGCCTTTGTAATTATAGTCGAACACTTGTGAGATGGAATAAAATTCTAAAAATAAATAAATAACATAGAAAACAAGCAAAACATAACAATATAAAAAAAACCACGGACAGTAACATCAAATATTTTTTTCAAATCTTTTTTACATATTTCTTTTACCTCTCATCCACAATATCAATTTCTAACTTTGCACTAACTTTAAAGGAAGGCACAGTATTTGATGATGTCGAAGGTATTATAAATGGGGGAACAATAAGTGTAAATTGTGGTGTAGAAGATAGAGATGAATCAAAAGTGTGAGCAGGAAGCACAATCAATGGTGTGCTTACATCTTATAAATGTGTTAGTAGAGGTCTCAATGATGGTGATGGTGATAGAAATGGAGATGGTGACTGTGATATTGAAGTCAAGATATGATGGCTATGAGATGGTACTGATTCTACAACATGATGTAACATACTAGGTGAATATGGTTCATTTCTGTGTCCACGTCCAGCTCCACCACAACCATGTCCTTTAGGCGCCATTTGATGTACAAAATAAAACAAAGAACAAAAAATAGAAAATGATGAACAATCATACATTTTCGAATAAAACACACTGATAGATTTCAACAAAATATAATAAGTCTTTGATAGTTTAAATTTATGATAAAATTATAACAATTTAATTATCGACATCACTATCATCCTTCAATGGATCTTGTGATATTTTGTCTGATTCCGATAGAAGTTCAAACTCATCTTCAGATAGAAATTGATCATGTTCAATTTCTATTGTGCCACTATTTGAGTCACATAAATTTTCTGGATCTTAATCTACATTCAAAAGCTCAATATTATTTATGTCATCTTCTTGGGATGCCAGTGCAATTTCTATGTCTGCACTTCGTTGTTGTGATGTTGATACTTCAAATTTTGATCGCACTTTGATCTTGCAAATCGCCCATCAATCTCTCTTTTCACGAGATAAACTCAGATATGTACAATAATATACCTGAGCAACTTGAACTGCCATAATAAATGGCTCATTTCGATTATATTTGCATTTATGGTTAATATTCATTAGCTTATAATCCGAATGAATCTTTGTGCCCACATTTGGTGTATGATCAAACTACTCATACTTAAATAATATAATCCTATTATTTTCGAGTCCAAGATACTCCAACTCAATAACTTCTTTGAGTTGACCATAATAATCAATCTCATTATACTATATCATGCGCCTTAAATGTATACACCACTATTCATTGTTATTTTAGAAGATTCATGCTCGATTGTGTGAAATTTATATCCATTAACAAAATACCCAAGATAGGTTGTCACATATCGAAATGGGCCTTTACTTAGATTCTGAATAAAAAATATTAGAATCTCCATTCGAAGGATCAATTACCTGTGACATAAATTAAAAAATTTATATTAACAAATAAAAGATAATAATAAATTAAATAATTTAAAATTTAAAACTTAATAATTCTCACATAATTTTTGAACCAATTTGCAAATTCAATTTCTAGCATATAATTGACATCATTACTGGAAATTGCTGGTTGCCTGTATTTTAACTGCTCAACATAAATACTGCACAAATATAAAAAAAGAAAAAAAATGTATATCATTTTTAATAATTCCTATTAAAGATAAAATTAAACTATGATTAAACCTACAACCATTTTATGTATACATACTCAATGTATGATGCAACCTCCTCACAATTAAGTAAAACATAGCTCATGGTTGCTTTGTACTCTTCATCTGTTATACATCTTTTCATTGCTCTTCCAAATGCTCTTCTAGGGTGCTTGAAAATAGATAGTTTGTCCACAGAATCATCTTCTACCATCACATACCCTTCATAATTTCGCGGTACATTTCTATTCTTTGTATTGACATGATCATCAAAATAATAAGAACAAAATGATAATGCTTCTTCTACTAAATATGTATTGCAAATTGAACCTTCAAATTTTGCCTTGTTTCTAACTTTCAATTTCAACTTACGAAGATACCTACAACCATAATGTTAGGTTTCAATTTGATTAAATTACAATATTACTTAAAGTATGAAATAATAAAACACAGCAAATTATATGTATTTACCTATCAAAAGGACATATCCACCAGAATTGCACTAGCCTGCAATCCTTGCTTCATATGCCAAATGGACCGGCAAATGTTCCATTGAGTTAAAAAAACTTAGTGGGAATATTCGTTCAGGCTTACAAATAATAAGTGAAATATCATTCTCCAGCATCACCGTGTTATCTATTTTGATTGTGGTTGCAGTTAGTTGTTTGAAAAACAAACTTAGTTCTGTAAGGACCTTCCAAACACTTAGTGGAAGTAATTCACGGAATAAAATTGGTATTAATCTCTGCATAAATATATGACAGTCATGACTTTTCATTCCAAATAACTTAAGATTTTTCATATCCACGCATCTACCCATATTTGACACATATCCATCAGGGAATTTCAAATTTTTAACCAATTCACACGATATCTGTATAGCCTTCTTATCAAGTGTGTAGCAAGCTTTAGGAAATTTTCATGTTTCCTCATTCAGTTTCAATTAAGGCACCGACAGTAATCATTCAGCTTTTGTCTTGATTTTAAAGTGTCTTTTATTTTTCTGTCTACATTAAAGACAGTGTTGAAAACATTGTTAAAAATATTTTTTTCAATATGCATTATATCTAAGTTATGACGAATTAAATTGGACTTCCAATAGGGCAAGTCCCAAAATATATTATGTTTCTTCCTGCCAAAAATTTGTCTATTGGTCCATTACTTCTAGTATCATCCTTTTCAGTTACATTCTTCAAACCCAAACAATGAATCTATGTAATAATATTATCTCCTGAACGAACAGCTGGTGCAACTGTCATCACAGTTTTATTTCTTCGAAATGCAGTTCTATTTCTTCGAAATGGATGATTCATAGGTAGAAACTTATAATGGTTATCAAACTATGAGTATTTACCACTAAATTTGAGTGTAAATGCATCAGAATTTGTCATGAAATATGGATATGTGAATCATCCTGCAGTACTCCAACAAGACAACATTGAATACGTAGGAAATCCACTTACCATCCACATAAGGGCTGCCCGCATAATGAAATTTTGTTTCTTTGAGATATCATATGTATCCATGCCAATATTCCACAAATGATTTAACTCTGTAATAAAAGGCTGTAAGAAAACATTCAGCATGTCTTTCGGATTTTTTGGCACTGGAACCAATATTGACAAAAATATATATTTCTCCTTCATACACTACCACAGAGGCAAGTTATAAGGTGTCACTATCACTGGCCATGTTGAATACTATTGTCCAAATTGCCTAAATGGCTGAAATCCATCAGTGCAGAGACCTAATCTCGCATCTCGACTTTCTGCTGCAAAATCTTGATGTATATAATTAAAATGCTTCCAAGCAGGAGAATCTGATGGATGACGCATTACCCCTTCTTCAACCTCATGCTCGGAATGTTGTCTCATATCATTTGCAGTAGTATTTGATGCATATAGTCTCTGTAATCGAGGAATTAATGGAAAATAATACATCTTAAAGACAACCTTTAATTTTTTCACATTTCTACAGCACAAGGTGCCTTCCTAAATCGAGGATGGTCACAAAACTTACAACTAATTAAATCACTATCACCGCCCCAATATAACATGCATCCATTTAAACAACAATCAATTTTTTCCACTGGTAGACCCATTCCTCGTAATAACTTCTTAGTGTTGTAAAAGTTGTTGATCAAATTATTAACCGGAACAATCTCATTTATCAATTCTATCACCTGATCAAATAATTTCTCACACATATGATTTTCTAACTTAATGCTCATTAGTCGAGCCACAAATGATAATTGCGAATGTGTTTTAGAACCAGGCCACAACGCTTTATCTGCAACTTTAAGCATTTCATAAAATTTCTGAGCTTCAGGATTACATGGATTACATGTAATCCATGTAATCCATATGTGTTTTAGAAACATGTAATCCATATTTAAGTCATAAAATTTCATAATAATGATTAGGTAGTTCAGGATTAGGAGCTTCAGGATTAGGTAGTTCAGGATTACATGTAATCCATGTAATCCATGTGTTTTAGAACGAGCCACATATGATTAGGTATGTGTTTGATGATTCTTCACCACAAACATAGATTCAATAGTCTCATGTTGGTCAATATTCAAAGCCTTTGTAATTTCCCCATGATAAATCCAAACAAAATAATTTAGAACAAAACCATATTTTGCCAAATGATATCTTATAGTATTTGCATCATGAAAAGATATATTCTGACACTTTCGTTGATTACATGGATACTTAATTTTTTTTCCATCCATCAATCTCGATTAACTACATGCAAAATTTATTAAAGTTTCAAGCCTAGTCAAAAAATCTTTATTCAAAAATCCATTTATAACCATTTTGTACATCCACTAACGATCTGAGCTCATTTTTCCCAATTTTATTTACAAAAAATAATGCCCAATCATTATTATAAATAAAACATTCTATTACTTCAAAATATACAAATAATAAAATAAAATTACTTACAAATGAATATTTAAAATTTAAATATCGTGAATATTGAGGCAAGGCGTTTGCACAATCTATAGTAATAGATAACGTAATCTTTAGCACGATAAAGATTAAAAGATATCACATTTATACTAGATAAAGGGTGCAAAGTATGATAATGCACAAGAAATGAAAGCAAAAAAATACATTTAATGTTTGGAGGAGAGGGAGAGAGAGAGAGAGAGAGAGATATATATATATATATATATATATATATATATATATATATATAAGGTGGGGAGAGAGAGGGGTAGAGAAATCATGAGACGGGGAGAGAGAGAGAGAGGGAGAGAAAAGGAGGGAAAGAGAGTGGGAGAGAAAAGGTGAAAGGGAGAGAAGGGGAGGGAGGGAGGGAGAGAGAGAGAGACAGAGAGGGGGGTGGAGAGAGAGAGAACAAGCAAGAAAGAAGAGCTAGAAAAAAAAACAAGAGAGAGTGTGTGACACAAAGAAAAAGAGGAAGAGAAAGACTGAAAGAATTATAGAGGGAGAGAGAGACACATAGAGAGTGCAGTGTTAGAATGAAGAATTATATAAAAGAAAATATAAGTTCTTCAGTACAAACCTATCAAATATTACATTTTTTGTTATACTTAAGATCATATTTGAGCCTGAGGCCGAAGGGCTGGGATTAGGTAAGAGTACGACCCTTATTTGTATTATACCATATATGAGCATGATCAACGGACACTCTCATGCTATGTGCTTACATATTGTTGATATTATATTTTTAGCCATTTTATTTCAAGTTGGTGCAACAAAATAGTATTATCCCATATATAATTATATGTTAGGATACATATAATAAATGTAGTTATAAATAGTTACATTTAGTTTAACATATAATTATATATAGATATATGCATACAAGTTAGTTATAAGTAAATATAAATAAATGTATACAAAGTTATAAATAATTATATAGATTTGCATATATGTATACATAATTAAAAATAAAGTTATATTTATTTATATAAAGTTTTTTATTGTTATACAAATATTTATATATAGTTATACACATTTAGTTAAACATTATGTTTATGTTTTTATACATATATTTATAAATATAGTTGCATGTGGTTATACATATAATTCTAATTTCTAAATTTTTATTTTGACCTTGACTCTTGTATAAATTCTAAATTTTGTAATTTTTTTGTAATATTAATTCTGAAAAATATAATCTCATCTATTTTATACCCTAAACATGTTAAAAAACTAATAGAGTATATTTTTAGGGCGTTACAATGTGACACAATCATTATAGCCATTATAATTTCTTGGAGTCGCGACCACACTAGCATAAACTACTTAACAACCATGATATTATTATTTTTTCATGACAATCAAATACCTCATTATTATAATTAGTCACGGCATATTCTAGAGTCACGACTTATTTAAATAGAGCCAAAACATCAATAATTTTTGCTTGTGACAATTCTTTTATATTGACTTTTTCTTCGAGAGAGGAATTATTTTGATCGGGACTTTTTCTAACATCACGACTATATACATTAGAGAGAAAATATTAAATCCATGGTAGTATTCAGCACCACAACTCTGTGTTACCTAGATTATTTGACTCAATCATGACACCAACATTACCAAAACACTATGCCCATAAAGTCAACATCAAATTCATTGCTAATTTTTAGTACTATGATGTTGTGTTATAAATAAAATTGATGTTATCTATAAAGTCAACATTAATCATGACAATCCCAATATCATGAGATTATGCTCACAAAGCCAATTTCAAAACTATAACTAATTCTAAGTATCATGACTTTATGTTATAAAGAGTTTAAGCATCAATCATAATTATTCATAGTGTCTTAACAATTGTGCTCCAAAAAGAAATTAAAGAGATGACAAAGTGGTAGCCTCAACTTAGTGTCATGATATCCAACTAAAATTATAACATAGATTCCAAAGTATAAAAGCTATACTTAGAAAAAATGAGTGAGGAAGAGCAAAGAGAGGAATAAAAAGAAGATCATAATGTATTCCAAGCCTTTGCACTATGATCTCAATCTTAATTAGGAACAAATCAAATGTGAATAAGTAAAATTAATTGAAATTAGGATTTTCTTCTTAGAAATTAGTTTGCTGTTCATTAGGAACCCTAAAATCCACAAGATGAGTTTTTAGTTTTCACACATTTCACAAATTTATTCTTAATATCCAACTAAATTGAATTATATAGTTGATTATATAATAATATTATGATTGATATTTGAATTGATAAGTTTATGTTTTTATTATAATGTTTTTGGATATTAATGGATATGGATACACTTGAAAACCTCATATTAAAGTTTTAATGAATACATTGATTTCTGTGTGTTGGTCATGGTACATAGTTATAGGCATGTCATGAAACACACTCATATGGTTTGAAAGAAGAAAGTGATAACTTTTCTAATTATAATGCATGAGATAAACTAATATATGAAAATCATTACTTTTGGTGTGTTAATTATTATGAGTATGACTTTCACAAAGCTAAAAACATGAGTGTATTAAAGACCAATATACTATGTACTATCTAAAAAAACTAATCTAAAAGTAATGTGAGGGTTAAGTAAAATATCTTACCTATGAGTTTCATCATACTATATGAGTCATACATTGGCTATTGTGGACAGTGATAGGTATGTCATGAGGCACACACAAGTGGATGAGACTCATATGGTGGTGACAGTCATGTGAATCATTTTCTCTTATATGACTTCTTTGTATTAAATTTTTGAGAATATATATGTTTATGTATAGTGAGTTTGGTGTTCATGAAATTAAAAGCATAAATAAAGTTAGTACCATATTATCTCAAGTCAGTGAGATAATTAGAAGTGAGAATAAAAATATATATTTGAAATAATCATTAAGAACGGTTGACATATTATCTAAAAAGAGTACACATGATAGTGGCCCTTGCATGGATCAACATGTTGCTTCAAAATTGAAATACTAAGGGGATAACTATAAGGGGATTATTCTTAGTAGTGATATTCAAACAAATAATGACTATCTTGTATACTAAGAAGAGGGTACCTCTTTATTTTCACACTAATCTACTATTCATCTAATAACCATGCACAACATGAAGCAAATACTGAGAAATATTATCATGTACAAGTATGTGTACTACCCTTATAGTATGATTCTCTAAAACTAAGTACATCTATTTAACTTATACAATTGCTAGTTTATTATTGATTGTTTAAACTATCAAATAATCCTTATGAAATCGATATATAAACTTATACATATTTTATTACTTGTACAACTTATATACCTGTGAAGTTATGTTTGTTCAAATATCCTCATTCAACCAAGTTTTATGATCATGCCAAATAATAGTGTAGCTAGAGGTGTCAAATGGGCCGAGCTACCCGGGCACGGCTCGATTTAGTCATGCCTTACCCTACATGGCATGGTTTGGAATCGTGTCGTGGTCCAAGTCAGGCAGACTCTTACCACAGCTCATGTGCATGGCCCAATGACACAATAAATTGACTCGGGGACCCAGCTGGATTAAAAAAAAAAATCCAACTAGAAAAATTGGGTACGACCTATCATGACCCAAGTATGAGTTGGGCTGGCACTTCCCAAGTCATGCCATACCTAGCACAACACAATTACTGTACTGGATCGTGTCGGGCACAGCACGGTGACACGATTGGGCCACCAAAAAATGAGTCGAGCCTGCCCAGTCAAGCTCATTTGACACCTCTACGTGTAGTTGAATGAATGAATCACATCATCATGGAGAAAATCATATGTTTGAGACAAACTACAAAACTTCCTAAGTCATTCTAATGAGCAACTATGCTTACTACCTATTACATAATCAATAGAAGTCTTTCAGCCCCACATGGATTTAATATGGACAAGCAATGAAATTTTGTATAATCTTATGAACATATTTTGGTGCAAAGTATTCATACATGTATCGAAGGAGCCAAGGTTGAAACTGGATGACAAAGCCATACCATGCATCTTTATTGGTTATGGAGATTAAAAGTTCAGCTACATATTTTGTGATTCAAAAATAACAAAATTTATTAAAAGTGGGATATTATCTTTAATGAAGATCAAACAATGAAAAACTTTGATAAAGAAGAGTAGCAACCAAATAAAGTTACTATTGATGTAGCGATCAATCCTCTCCTACAACCCATTGGTGAACAAGATGCTCATAATGAGCATGACATTTTAGAGGTAATACTCAATGATAGTAATGAAGATGACATAGCATCACAAGAGCATGATGATCAGGAGGAGTGGGTTCCAAAATATGTGAATGAACAACTATAGCTCAAGAGATCAACTTAAGTGCATGTGCCAAATTCTAAATATTCATTGTCAGAATTTATTTTCTCGACTAAAGAGGTTCTAAAAAGAAATTGATTCCCTTCAAAATAACTAAATGAAGCTATGCAAGAAGAGATTGATTCCCTTCAGAAGAATAATACTTATGAGCTAGTGAAATGACCTAGAAGAAAGAAAACTCTGAGAAACAATTGGGTGTACAAGCTAAAGAAAACAAAGGAAACTTGATGAAATACATAACTCGATTGGAAGTAATTGGTTTTGGCTAGAAAAAACATATTGATGTTGATAAAATTTTTTCTCCTATTGTAAAATGATCATCAATCAGAATAATCTTGGAGTTAGCAGCTAATCAAGACCTCCATATGGAGTAGTAAGATATTAAAATTACTTTTCTCCATTGTAAAGTGGAAGAAGAAATCTATATGCATTAACTAGGAAGATTTGAAGTCAAAGCAAAAGAAGACATAGTCTATAAATTAAAGATGAGTTTGTATGGGTCGAAGTAAGCTTCACAATAATGTTACATAAAATTTGACTCATTCATGATGGGTAATGAGTATCAAAAAACTACAACAAACTACAATGTCTACTTCAAATAATTTTTTATGGAGCAGTTTATCGTATTTTTATTATATATAAATGATATATGGATAGTTGGTCAAACTAGAGCACTAATCATCAAGTTGAAGAAATAATTAGCTAAGTTTTTTTATTTGAAGGATCCTAGCCCAACCAAGCAAATTCTAGGAATAGAGATCACTTGTGATAGGAAATATAAGAGATTATGACTATCATAAGAAAGTTACATTGAACGAATTCTTGAAAGGTTCAACATGTCTATTAGTGGTCATTTTAAACTCAACAAGAAATCATGTTCTTCAATAGAAGGAAAAAAAAAAGAAAATGAATGCTATTCCATATTTATAAGTTGTGGGAAGTCTCATGTAATCTGTGATTTGTACAATACAAAATATCGCTAATGCAGAATGAGTTGAGAATAGATTTTTATCCAATCATGGTAAAGTACATTGGGACATAGGGAAGTGGATCTTTATATATCTAAGAGGAACCTCCAAACTTTTGTTCAAGTATTGGAAGAGAAAAATCAGTTTTCTTAAATGCTTTACATAAGTAGATATGGCTGATGATTTTGATGGTAGAAAATCTACATCTAGTTATTTATTTACCTTTGTAGGGGGGAGCCATGTCATGACAATATAAATTACAAAAATATAGTGCTTTATCCATAACATAAGTAGAGTATATAGCTGCCACAAAAGCTAGCAAAAAGATATTGTGGATGAAAACATTTCTCAAGGAATTAGGTCTATAATAAGATGAGTATGTGGTATATTGCATAGTTTTCTCAAGGAATTAGCTACCACAAAAGTGCAATAGATTCGAGTAAGAATGCCATTAGTCATTCTAGGACAAAGTATGTTGAAATCAAATATCATTGGATGTTTGATATTATAGATATGAAATGATTCTAGTCGAAGAAGAATCATACAAATAAAAATATAGTTAACTTGATGACTAAAGTCCTTCCAAACAAGAAGCTATAAAATTGCAGTTTGCTGGCATGGAATTCTACCAAGGATTCAATAATCTTTCACCTTTAGTTGTTTATTGAAAGGGTATGGAGGGGAAGATTTGTGAGGGTCTTGCCCCTCAAAAATTTAACAAGGGGAACTTAAATCCTCTACACACACACACACACACACACAGAGATGGTGAAAAAATTAAGACAATTATTTCACTTGTGTTTTTTCTAGACCGAGTAAAAAGTGAGTTTAGAGAGTGTTATCTCAAGATCAGCATATTCTTAGAAAATTTGTACTATATATTACTTTGATTAATGAAGAATTACTTAAGAGTTTGTCACATGATTTTTTTTCCCCTTCGCCCAATAGGGTTTTTCATTATTATTCATATATTTGTACAACCAGGTGGCTTGGATAGTGGCATATAAACATGCTCAGCCAGTTAAGTGGCGTGCTGATTAAAAAAATGCACAACGTGTATCAGGTAGGGTAAGCCATGTTTTTTTATTTTTTTAATATAATTTTTAAATCAATTTGGTATGGCGGGCTTTGGCCAATTGGAAAGTGCCTGATTCCTAGTCCGAGGCCTCGGGTCATGGTACTCGTGTCGTAGGACTGTGCCAACGGGCCATACACCCGGGTCATGCATGGCCCAGCACGATGCACGGCACCCCTAGCCCAGAACGGCATGAACCGTGCCTCAGGCCGGCATGATTTGAGCTTGGGCACTGTTCTAGACCATGCCTTGTGTCTTGCCCGACCCATTTGCCACATTTACTTTATATAAAAGTAGTCACTTTTTGTTTTTGTTTTTATTTTTTTTTCTCTATGTTTGTATTTTCCTTGTATTATGATTTATATGCGCCACATTGCTTCTAAAAAAATATTTTATATTTTTATTTTAGTCTTCTTATTTTGATGTTGCAGTCTAGGTTTAATTTTGATTATGTTTCTAAAAAAGTGGTAAGCAATATAATAAAAAGCATACCTATTATTAAATTAAATTCACTCAAATTAAATTAAATTTAATCTTATAACTAATTATCTGAAGAGATTTAATTTATCCGATATAATTTAATAAAATAATTTATTTATCATATTATTTAGAAATTTAAACTTCATGTGACTGATAATGATTATACTATAAATATAATTTGTTGACGATAAAGCAAAGAAACCGCCGGTTCGAAACTATAAATCAAAACAGTCTGGTGCGTGCGATTAAGGCACGAAGTTTCAAACTTGCTGCGTCAAGTTCTTGATTGTGCCAACTGTGAAGCGTCACAAAAGAGTGAAATAGATGTATGCTGGCGGTGACTACAATGGAGGAGCAGCAGCATTCATGGGCGGAGGATTCATGTCGTCCCAGTCCCAGGCACCAGACCCCATCTTCTCACCTTCGAAGGTAAATGGTGAACTACGTCAGTCTGTTAGTTATTTTTTTTCTCAAAATATCTACGAGAAGAGTGCTACATCAGGGGGTTAACAAACAGAAATCGCGTTTCTTTGCTGTTAGATGATCACGACGATATTATTCAAAGAAAAATATAATTTTAGTATCTGAAAAAACTGATGCATCCTCATCTTGCCTTGCAGAATCGGGAGACCAGATGTTTGTTTCCATTGACTGTGAAGCAGATCTGCAATCTAGCCAGTAATGATGAATCTAATTTTGTCATAGATGGCGTTGAAGTCAACAATGTACGTTTGTGTAACAACTCTTTTTTGATAGCATTGGTATTGAAATGATCCATTCATACTTGTTAAATGATGAAATTGTTGTGAATTTAAGCTAATTGATCGTTATGGAGAAGATAAAATAGATGAAAGGAATCAACAAATAATGTTGAGAACCATTAAGTAGTAATGAGGGAGAAGGGAGCAAAGAACACGACAGTATGTTAACAGAAGAAGAGTGAAGTAGAGGAGAAACGCCAAAAGAAGCTTTTATTCTGATTTAGAATCAGAGTATCAATATATTCACTATTTATGATTTGTAATGCAAAATAAAAAGCAATGATGAAGAACAACACCATATTTGAGAAAAATGAAAAAGATACCGAAGTAAAGTCATGCTTGAAAGATCATAACAATCTGAGAATTTCAAGATAGAGAGATTTTGCCCAACTGATTTTGCAGGGATCAAATTCTCTAATTTAGTTTCTAGAAAATAATGGCTTTTGGATACTTATGATGTACATTAATGTTAGTGCATACTCATTCTTTCAATTTGTTAGGAATGTGGTAATTCAAAATTTAAGTTGATGAAATTTGTGGATTAGGGTTATTTAAATTATAATTATGTGTTTGTAAATGTTACGGGAAAAAACTAGCCTTAAGTTTGGCTTGGCCAAATTGTATTCTCTCACATGTCTACTCTGCCTGATAGCTGTGACGAAGATGATGTCATTATAGTGGATTAGTGTCATTGAACTGATATCTCATTTTATTTATATTCTTAAAATTGAAAATTGAATATTAATTTATATTAAAATTAATTTATTTGGTTTCCTATATTTTTAAAATTTAAATTTGTTTATTATATATATAAATATATATAATCATAATCAATTTAATGTAAATCAATAAATTTGATTTTATAGCAAAATAAAATTATTTGATTATAATTAAATTAATTATTTTGATCACTTATATACACATATTCTAAATAAATAAAAATTTAAAATTTTTTTCATCGCTTTTGGATAAGGTTATATAATGGATCATGGTCTAAATAAGATATCGGGCTTTCAATATAAATTATTATATATAATAATTTATATTAATTATTATTTATATCATTATAGAATTATAATTATATTTTCTTACTTATTCAAATATATTATATTTTTGTTATTTATTATTAATTAAACTCGCATTGTAATTTATAGATACTCTTTAATTGAATTAAATTATTTATAATTTAATTTAATTAATCTTTAATTAAACTCATATTATTTTCTTATTTGAATTATTGAATTAAAATCAATCTACAGGGCTTGACAATATAAAAATTTATAAGTTTTCTCAATATGATATTATCATTCATTTTGATAAGAAATGATTTCAATCAACAATTAATATTTACTGTATGCTTGATAAAATTAGTTAATTCATAGTATTTTTAAATTTATTTTTAGATTTTATTCTTTATGAATCAAAATGATTATTAACAAGTATATATAAATAATAGTTATTTTAAGAATAAAAGTAATAATTTTATAAAAAATTATGATATATTTTATTTTATAAGTCAATATAAAATAATTATATCGTGTTAGTTTAGTTTAATATACTCAAGTATATTAGTATTAGAAGTTAGAATTTTATTATTCATCATAATCAAGTAGACTTACTGAAATCTAGTATTATACTTTTATTGATAGGATATTCAATTCAATTTAGATTGTAAATAACAAATCTATATTTAAAAGTATTAATGATTCTATCTTTTGTGTGTAAGTAAATTTTCACGCACTGAATCATTTATGTGTAAAATAAATAAAATGTCTTTTTTTATAAATTCAACTCATTGTAAGAAAAATTTTTTATTAAAATAACAACAGAATGCAAATCAAGAAAAAAAATCATA
The DNA here is from genome assembly GCA_029783825.1 of Sapria himalayana. NCBI lineage: Eukaryota > Viridiplantae > Streptophyta > Magnoliopsida > Malpighiales > Rafflesiaceae > Sapria > Sapria himalayana. The sequence goes on along the minus strand of JAREIK010000182.1, from coordinate 1,758,307 downwards.
AATGATTTTTAGTATAAATTAGTTATAATAATCTTTTGCTTAAATTAAAATTATGATGTCACACATTAGACTTTTTATTCTTTTACATGTCTATCAAATATTTTAATTAAAAGATTTTTCGTAAAAGGATTCTTTATGTTGTCTGGTAATATCTTTTTTGTTAATATTTTATTTTCTTTTTTAATAATATCTTTTATTATATGATATTTGTGCTTGGTGCTTTTTACCTTGTAGGTTGGATTTTTGAATTTGTAATTATTTCATTATTATTATAATAAAATATAATAGACAATTGTACAAAAAGAATAATTCCTAAATCCATCAGGAAGTTTCTAAATCACTAGTCTTTTTAGCTACTTTTGAAGTTATTATATACTTTGTTTTTATAGTGAAATTAGTAATATAAGATTGGTTTATATTTCTTTAACTTATAATTTTACTATTCAAAACAGACATAACTTATAATTTTCTCAAATTTTTATTTAATTGGAAATTTGAGTTTGTATCCCATAAGCACAAGATTATTTGTTTGGTACCCTAACATATAATTTTTAGTATTTTTTAGATATTTGATTATGTGTTTTATTTTTGTTCAATGTTTTTGTCTTGAGTTTGATTAATATCTGCTTATTATGATAACAACATAATAAATATTAGGTCTTATATAAATATTGTATACTAGACCTTGGGTGTTAGAATGTCTTTATTTTATGAAATTATATCAATTCTAATATAAATATCAGGTCTACTACAGATGTATAAGGAATTATCTTTATTTTTTCTATTTTATTTGGTGTTAAAATATTATGTCTTCGATAGAGTTATTCTATTTTTGAAAGTCATAAAATTTTTCTTTAAATCTTGCATTGTTAAATCAACTCAATATGTAATCGATATAAATAATTTGAGATAAGTTCAATATTCTTTATTTGTGATCTCGTAAAAGTTTAATTTCAAGAATGTGAGTAGTTTTTCTTTAGTTTATCATATCAAATTGATTAGATAATCATATTTTAACTAAAGATAATGAGCTTATATCATTGTCAATAAGCAAGATATTTTTAACTTATAATATCAAAAATATCACATTGGTATCATTTTTCTTTATATATATAGAATACTTATCTTGATAATTTTCAAAGCTATAAGACTTAATGATTTGATTAAAGCCATATAATTGACTTATTCGACTTACATAACATGTGTTCTTGTATTTTTTATGAGATCATTTGACAGCATCATATAGATATATTTTTTAAAATGTTAAATAAAAAAATGTAGTTTTTATGTTAATTTGTCATATCTTATAGTTATAATGAGTTGTAATCGACAAGCTAATACAGATTAATTTCAGCATGACTATTAATTAAAAGGTTTTTTCACAATCAATTTTTTTTCTAAATTCAACTTTTTGTGATAAGTTTAGTTTTATAAGTTTTAATGTCATTGTCTCTCTCTTTTTCTTATAAATTCATCCATATTTTATGGATTTTATTCTCTTAGGTAATTTTATAAGATCTTAGATATGATTGAATTACATTGATTATATTTCTAATTTTATAATCCGTTATCAATATTTTACATCTTTATCTTGAAATATTTTGTCATAATTTTTGGGATTAGTATTTAGCTCATCAATGATTTTGCCAAAAGACTTTTCCAAAAGTTTATATAGTGTAGGTTGATGAATAATTTTTTCACTATAATGAGATTTCTTTCAGTTATATACTTTTGATGATATGCTGCCTAGATATCATTCCTTGTGAACTATCATGACCATTAACTTTTGACTATAGTACTGGCACATTAATGTTGGGTTCACAATGTTCAATATTATATTATTACGAATAACTCTCTCATTATGATGAGATAATAAAGTATCAGAGATATTACATTGTGGTGTTTACTTTGCTGTTGGAGTATGGAATGACTTAGCTCCTTGAAATAATTTTATAATAATTTTACTTTTAGACTTATGGTTTGTTATATAGTCGTATTTTAGGAATTGGGCATTATCGTTAATAATGACCTTATTTATTAGACTATAAAACAAATTACTTTTAGTTCTTTTAGGATATCTCACAAAAAAATAAAATTATGTTTTTGTTTTTAATTTATCTGTCTTTTCTTTTAACACGTGCTAGGCAATCTCATAAATTAATGTTATTTAGATTGTAATTATATCTAGTTTATAATTTAGTTAGAGTTGTAAAAATTGACTTAAATACATCTAAGCTCAAAACATTAGTTATTTCTAATGTATATCCCAAAAGAAATTAAACATATTCAAATAATTTATCATCGCCCTTATTATATTAATAAGAGTTATTTATTTTTTCTAACATATCATTTTGATGCAAAGTGTCAGGTGTGGATAATTGTGATATAATTCTAGATCTAACAAGTAGTTTTTAAATTCTTTAAAAAATTACTCATCACTATGATTATATCATAGTATTTTGGAATATTTAGTGTGATATCTCATTTTTTATTTCCTATATTTTTTATATTTTTCAAAGACATTAAATTTATGACGTATTAAATATATATATCAATATTTTGAGTAATCATTAATGAAGGTGATGAAGTACTCCAAATTATCTTTTGTTTGGATAGTCATGTGCTCACATATATTAGAATGAATCAATTTCAGTGGCTCTTTGACTCTATATAATTTGGTTATTAAGAGCTGTTTGATCATTTTTTTTCTTTTAAATAAGACTTGCATGTTGTAAGCGTTTTTGCTATCTATGAATTCAAAGTTTTATTTTTAATCAATTTTAAAATTTATTTTAGATTTATATGATTTAGGTGTAAATGGAAAAGATTGATTTAATTCATATAAGAAGGATAGTTTCTTTAATTTGGTAAGGTATTAAGGCTATTTGACTCGTATTATTATAGTAAAGCAGAAATAATTTTAATAACATAGATATTATTTTTTAATGCACTAGAATAGTTAAATTCAAGTAAATTATTACAAAATTATTAAATTAAAAGGAAAATTCATTTTAAACTAATTTAGAAATTGAAATCAAGTTTCTCTTGATAGAAGGTACATAAATATAATATTTTAAAATTAAAATATTATTTCTATTAGATTGAAGCATGCAAACTCTCACTGCAATAGATGTTGCCTTATTATATTTTTTTAAGTGAAGATCAATTTCTTTATTATTTAGTTGTCTGGCTTCTATGAACTATTATAAAGAATTGTAGATATGATTAGTGATGTTCGCATTTACACATCATATGCCCATTGATAATGCTGCTAAATGTATTTCAACTGCTAGTAGTTAAGATTTATTTTAATTGTTCATTTTGTTGAGATAAATTGGATATTGTTTCTTCAAGTAAATTGATTGCTTGTGGTGAAAATAATTTTGTTTAGCTGTTTAGCTCCTACTTGTGTCCTATGAGCTGTTGACAGAACTTTTGGTTTGCAAGAAGTTTTTTTGGCCGCATACTCTTGATTCTTTGATAATATTTTTAGTTGATACCAAAATTCTAAAATACATACTTTTAAACCTATGACGAAGTTCATGAAATTTATTTAATGAACTCTTTTGCTCACTTAGATTTTTTATAATTTGAGGGTTTTAAAATTAAAAAATATGTTTCTTATGTCCTAAAAAGCATATATATATAAAACCATTCATTATTTTATGTCACAAATATTTTCATGCCTTAAATAATTTTATGTCATATATAATATCATGTTAGATGTCACAAATACTTGATGATTAAGTATCACATAAATCCAAAAATCTAACATCGTGGCTATGTAGCTTTTGGGGCATCTCACTTATAGAAAGTGCCTTAAAGTAGGTAAATGTGCTTGATTTTACTACAAATAATTAGGTCAGTGTCTAAAGTAACAAAAAGTGGAATCTACCTTGATTTTTTTGTAAATATTGGAAATTTTGGTTGTGTACACAATTGTCAGTGTTTGTCATCATGAGTTTCGTTATTGTCAAATTCTTATCATTGTGAGATCAGTCATATACATTATCTATGGTTACAACCACCATAGATTCTTTCATCATCGACTAAATTAATCATCACATATGTTGTTATCAGCTTTAAATATAACTTTAAATATTGTGGTCTATCCAAATTTGTAATGGAACTATTGTTGGTCGTGACAGCTTATATAGTCACTAACATTGGCAACTGAAATTATCATCAACATTGCTACAAGCCACGATAGCTTCCATAGTTATTGTTTCCAGCGATAGAAATTGTCATCAGTGTTATCATTGGGCATGATAGCTTTTGTAGTTATTGTCATTAACAAAATAAATTGTTGGCCGTGACAACTTCCAAAGTCATCATTGCCCACAATTGAAAATATCATCAGCATTGCTACTAGTTGTGATTGCTTCCATAGTCATTGTCGTCGGCGGTTGAAAATGTCATCGGAGCTGCTATTGACCATTACTGCTTTCACAATCACTATCACCATCAATAGGGATTATCACTATCACTGCTACTAGCCGTGACTGCTTTCACAATCATCATTATCAGTAAAGAAATCATTATCGACATTGTTGCTCACCATGAAAACTTCTATAGTCATTGTCGTTGGCAACTGAAATCGCCATTGGCATTGTTTTTGGCCATGATTATTTACACAAGTACTTTTGTTAGCTGTTTCAATCATTTCTATTTGTCATGTTAATTGCTTTCTTAGTAATCATCATTATAGAATAATTATGAGATAAAGTTTACAACCTCGTGAGTCATAAATACAAAAATTATTGTAAAATATAATCCATAAATGAAAAATCAACATAATGGTAATGTATTCACAAAAAAAACTTAAAAAACCAACTCATCAACACAAATATTACAATATACTTCCTTTGATACCATTGATAGGGATGTGGTAGTAAAAAATAAGTTGATAATGTTAGTAGATTATGGTTATTTTATTAATCATATGTTTATAAATGTTATGGAAAGTGACATACCTTAATCTTGACTCGACTGAACTGCCTTCTTTACTATGTTCATAGTTTCAAATAGATGTGAAGATTATGACGATGCAATAGTGGATTAATGTCATCTAACTGATGTCTCCTGTTATTTATATTCTCAAAATCAAAAATCAAACATTAATTAACAATAAAACTAATGTATTTAGTTTCCTATATTTTAAAGATTTAAATTTGTTTATTTTATATATAAATATACATAATCACAATCAATTTAATATAAATCAAAAAATTTGATTTAATAGTAAAATCAAATTATTCAATTTTAATTAAATTTATTATTTTGACCACGTATATACACATTCTAAATAAACAAAAATTTTGAGACTTCTTTCATTGCATTTGGATAAGATCCTAGAAGATATCCAGGCTTGAATAAGATCTTGAATAATATATTATCTTTTGTTACTCATCACTAATGAAACATTTTAGGTTAAGATTACAAATATTAGAGGTGTCAATTGGGCTGAGCCGGCCCAGTCTGGCACGAGGTACGACACGATTCGGTTGTGCCTGGGCCGGCCCGGCACAGGAATTTTTCATGTTGGGGCTTGTGTCGTGCCCGACCACGACACCAATCGTGCCATGTCATGCCGAGGTCAATCGGGCCCCGTGTCATGCTCGGCCCGGCACGGTTACGTGGCCCGTTAACACGGTACCTCGGCACGAGCCAAGAAACTGAATTTTTTTTAAATTAGGGTTTCAAGTGGGATGGCAGGGCGTGCCAAAACTCTATTTTTTTTTAATTAGGGTTCGGTGCGCAGCCGAACCCCTAATTTTTTTATATTATGAGTTCGGCACGATCGGGCCGACCCCTGCGGATCCGTGCTGCGGGCCTGTGCTGAGCTGGCCTCCATAGAACAGTGCCTGGCCCGGCACGAAAGCACGGTTGGGCCGGCTAAAAATGGGTCTGGCCGGCCCGGCACGTTCCGTTTGACATCTCTAACAAATTTCAATTAATTGAATTAAATTATTGATAATCAATTAATTTCTGACTATTTTTTGATATTTTTTACTTAATTTATTTGAATTTCTGGATTAAAATTTACCTGCGCATAATTTGATAATTTTAAAACTTATTAATTTCCTCAATATGTATCATTAAGACTTTTGATACGATATTGATTTCATTGATAATTAATATTCATCATACGTTTGATAAAGTTATTTAATTTTTAGAGTTTTCAAATTTATTTTTAGATTATATCTTTTGTAAATTAAAATAACTATTAACAAGCATACGTAAATAATAACTATTTCAAGAATAAGACTAACAATGCTTATAATTATAATGGTATATTTTATTTTACAAATCAATATAAAATAATTACATTGTGTTGGTCCAGTTCAATATATTCAAGCAAACAAACATTAAAAATTAGAATTTTATCTTTTATCATAGTTAAACTAGATTTACTGAAATCTAGTACTATAATTTTATTGAGTGATTATTTTAATATATCTAGATTATAAATAATAAATATATATTTCACAAGTAATCATGATTCGATCTTTTGTGCATAACTCAATATCTATGAAAAGAATAAAGGACAAATATATTTTTATAAACTCAGCTCATTATAAATAAGATTTATTAAAATAACAAAAGAATACAAATTTAGAAAAAAACTCATAAATGACTTTTAGTATAAATCAGTTCCAACACAATTAATTATTTTTTTTTGCACAAGGAAAATTTTGATAGAACAAATGATATGATTGCTGTCAAAAGTAATATAGCATCCTCTCAATGTGCTTTGCTACTGGAAAGAGAGATGCTAGAATAAATGTGTCTAACGGGCCGGGCCGGCCCGGCCCGAATTTTTTGGGCACGAGCGTGCTGTCGTGCCCGGCACGGTTTAAAATAATCGGGCCCGCTCGGGCTTGCCTGTCCGAGAGGTTCAGGATACGGGGGACCGCGGGTCGGGTCAAATCAAAAAGACCCGACCCGCGGTCTTTTTATGCGGGAGGGGCATCGTGGGGTCGGGCTCACGGGACAAACCCGTGCCGGTGTGCCGTGCCGTGGGCCGAACCGTGCCGGGCCGGGTCGGCCCGACCTGGTTGACACCTCTATGCCAGAATGAAAACACCCTTATTTGATTTTGACCATGGTATAGGCTGGTGCACCTGGATGTTGGTGCCTAAAATGCATTTGTGACTGTCCAACACACAGATTCCTTTAGCAAAGTGCCATTTTAATTAAAAAATTAATGAAACAAAGTGATGACATTAACTAAAGAGATCAGGGTCTTTCTTTATTTTAATAAATTTTATTAAATAAATGCTGTTCTACAGGTTATATTGTTTCCATGTAATCACCATGATTTCAAATCCTATATAGGTTAATATTGTTGGAAGAGTATGCCAAAAGGAAGATAAAGTCAGCGAGTCTACTTTCCTAGTGGATGATGGAACAGGGGTGATTGAATGTACTAAATGGTAATGTTATCCCAATCTAGTTTTGTTTTGCAGTCAATTTGTTCTTGTTGGCAAGTGTACCATTGTGCCTTCTTGAAAACAGATATAGCTAAGTCCTCTTGGTTTATGCAGGGTTCAAGAACGAGTGGATCCAGATGAGATAAGCGAAATCTCGTATGTCCTGATTTACTAGTTTTATGCAGACATATGGTTTTTACTTGCTTATGTTTCACAAACTCAACTTAATTAGACCATTTGTAGGTTTTGTGATTTACTTGTTGTTATTTCTCTGTCACCTCTTTTTTGTTTCACATTCCTATGGAAAAAATTTGCTATTTTTATCATTTGAGACATGTCCATCATTTTTTATGCTTCAGAATTGGATCATATGTTCGTGTGCATGGGCAATTAAGAGGGCTGCAAGGCCGAAGGTTCTTAAATGTCTTCTCCATCAAGTAAGGATTTGAGATTTTCATTGAATTGTGAAGTTTTTATTCAATGAAATCTTCAATGTACAACATCATTTGTTAAACGTGGATGCCATAGGAGTTTCATCTGGATTAGCATATGAGTAACATCAATGTTTTGCTTCTGATTTCAATGCTTTTGACTTGAATAATTTTGTTTGTGGCTTTGAAACTTCGTCAAATAATGCAAATTCTATTTTTTTTATAAGGAAATATCTACTAGGTCTATTATTTTATTAGTTTTTTTGGGTGAAGTTAAAAAGAAGTACCTGATAGAGCTGTCAAATGGGGGGGTGCCATGCTGGCACAGCCCATTTGAGTGTGGCAAGGTTGTGCCACCGTGGTGTGCCGGTCACCGCTCAATGTGATTTTTGTGCCTTGTCAGGCATGGGAACCAGCCGACCAGCCTGACAATGTGTTAATAATCAGGTTGTTGATATTATAGATTGTAGTAAAGCAAAACATAAATAAATTTTCAAACTTTAAATAGAAAATTGAATAATGGAAAATATACAAGTGTATCTTTATATAATGAGTAAGTGTGGATTGTGACAACTTATATTTTAAATGTTTTCATCTGTAATGATACATAATAAATAAATAAATAATTATAAATTAGAATTATAATATTATTTCTCAAACTAGTGCGTACTGATCTAAAATACAAAGTTTAAAAGAAAGAAAGTAGGCTAAATTTTTTTCAAAACCTTAATAAAAATAACTACTAGTTAATATGCTATTGGTATTAGAGGTATCAAATGGGTTGTGTCGTGCTGGTATTATCTATTTTAATGAGACATGACCATGCCTCTGTGTCGTGTCTGACAAGGCACGAGAACTAGAATGTGGCTCGACATAGCACGAATGACGTGCAAAGTGTTGGGTCATATTGGGATAGCAGGGAGTCATGCTTGTTGTTTTTTGCCTATCCTTGTCGAAGCCAGTCCTGGATCACCAGGCTAGTGGACTGTGCCACTGAGCTGCACATGTGGGTCGTGCTTGGTCGGTCACAAGGCACAACTTACACTAACCTAGCATGACATGAGTCGTGCTTTGATCTGGCACGATCCAAGATTAGGCATGATCGAATCTAGAGGTGTCAAACGGGCTAGGCAACCCATGCTCGGCCCAACTTGGTCGTGCCTAGCTTGGCACGGCACGGCTCATGTTGTGCCTAGGTGTGCCGAGCCAAGCACGGCCCGGTACCATGGCTCGAGGGCACGTGAATTCTGCACAACCTGAACCATGCCTCAGCTTCTGCCCTTCCTTCATCGCACCCTGATGCCCCAATGCTTGACCTCAAGCCTGACTTTTCATTGGTCCTGTAACTCGACCCGTTGGTCCCTTTTCCCCAGCACCAGCCCATGCCCAAGGGTTCTGGAAGCTAAAGCTTCAGGAACCTATGATCGTTTGGGTCGGTTCGACGGTCGAACCGACCCAAATGGTCCAAAAAAAAATTTAAATGTTGGCCGTTGGATTTTGCCCTCAATGGCTAGGAGGCAGAATATTTTTCTCCGTATATTTTTGACTTTCATTTTTTTTTGTCACTATTGACTTTCGGGACTCGGATGTGTAGTGTGGTGTGGTGCAAACATCAAAAAGGTAGTTATTTTATGCATTATAATTTATGAATATATTTTTATTATTTTGTTAAGTAATATTTTTAATATTTAGCCAACATTAGTTTAAAATTTAAACTTAAGAATTAAATTTTAGTTTAATTAATTTTAATAAATATATTAATTTAAAAACATTAAGTACAATATAATTAAAAAACAAATAAAAAATAAAAATGATAAATAGTAATATAAATTGTGATAATAAAATTAATTATAATATAAATAATGAAAATCCTACGGAAAGGTCCAATGTCATCAAAACTTTAGTTTTTTCGGTCGCCTCAACTCAAATATCTAAAAAAAAAATAAGAAGAATATTAATAGTTTGGATTAATTTTAATATAATACAACAAAAAAATATTAGGGGTCATGAAGAAAAATCGACACAATATAAATATTATAAAAAATTTTAAGCCGTGAGAATTTGAATGAGACTAGATATTTTAAGAGACATGCTGAATTATGCATCAAAAAATATAGTGCATTAGATAATAGATAAATTCAACTCTGCGGTGGGTTCTTTGAGGTTTGATCTAGTTCAGCTTCAATGTTAATCTTCTTTATATACTATAACGAGTTAGAGAGAAAAGATATGATTTAATTTATCATCATGATGAGTCTTTCAATTAGGTTTTTGGAGGATTTAAGGGTTGTCAGTATTATGCAGACTTATTTTTAGCCTGTATATTATATGATTATTAGGTTCGTATCTATGACTGACATATTAAAATACTATAACTTAGAAAAAAATAATAATTAATAAATTTAGGGATTATAATGATGTGGTGTTTGTGATGTTCGATATTCGGACTAGTCATGATAATGTATCTATGCATATTTTACAATCAACTATGTAGATTCTAAATAGATACTAAATAAAAAAAATATTAGGATTCTCAGAGATTTTGTATTCTCATGACGATTCAGTCATTTATGAATTCATGATAAAAATTTTTAGAGAATATAAAATTTAAAAGAGACTTTTCATGATGAATTCATGATGGCTCAACCATCAAAAAAGATTTTTTATGTTAGATACATGTGTCACATCATTAATTTCATAATACAAGTGGGGATGAAGATTATTTTTTTATTTTAGAAAATATATGTAACTTGCTAAAATTTTTTCGTATGGCTCGTAGATAATTGGAGTTTGATACTCTCTGTTTGTCTTTGAGTCTAAAGAACAAGAAATTTCAATTAGATATGTGACACTATTGGAATTATACATATTTTATGTTGGAGTCATGTGTTGGATATGAATACATGATATTCAATTATGTCAATAGTAAGAGTAACGAATTTATTATTAACAATACTGACTAGGCTATAAGAATTTTATTTATGAAATTTTTAAAGATTTTTTATGACATGATGAACATATATTTGTTAGTTTATACTCACACAATTTGTATTGTATTTAAGTGCATATATAATATTAGTAACATGTTTAAGAAATTTAAAGATGACTCAACACTTAGCGATATGGTTTTAGAAATGAAAACTAAGTAATTAAAGTACTGGTCCACTATTTAATCTCTTTATAATCTGCCTACTTATATGGATCCTAGGTTAAGGTGGAAGAGTTAGAGAATATTTTGACATACATATTATTATGCATGAACTAGGAAGACTAACTTGAATGTTTCATTCACAAAGAAGATGATTAAGCTCTTTACATACTATATATGTTGCACGGACACGGATACGGACACGGGGATACGACACGGCAAGATACGGGGACACGGCAAATTCTAAAAAACTAGGATACGGATACAGCTAGGATACGTTATCATAAAAAAAATAAAATTAAAAAAAAATTATTAATTATAAATATTAGGTATTTTAAAATAATTAAAAATACTGTATTTTAAAATAATTTAAAATTCTGTATTTTAAAATAATGTAAAAAAAATTTAAACCCTCTAATACCCTCCCCCTCCCCCTCCCGAGCCTTTCCCCCCTCTGAACCTTTTCCCCTCCTCCAAAACCCCCCTCCCGAAACCCCCTCCCCCCCCAGACCCCCCTCCCGAAACCCCCTCCCCCCCCCCCCCAGACCCCCCTTTCGAAACCCCCTCCCCCCACCCTCCCGAACCCAACCCCCCACCTGATTTTCGATTTTCGAACTCTCCCCCTCCCGATGCAGATTCCAAAACCCACCCCTGGCCTATCGGACACGTGTCCGACCCGTGTCGCCGTATCCACGTGTCGGACACGTGGACACGGCAGCACTTAGGCGTATCCGTGCAACACAGCATACTACGATACTAGACATGATGATAGTAGTAGTGAGGCTTCCAGTATGAACATGGATATCATATTCGGAGATAATAACTTTTTAATTCAGGTAGCGAGAGGAAAATGAAGAGGTGGATCATTGAATAGAAATAAATTATCTTGGTACTTAGATATTAATTACTGCTCAATTCTATCATATTTTTATAATAAGAAACTAATAATTTATAGTGATGAAAATTATATAAGTTCACTTATCTCGTGCTATCTAAGATGACATAGTATTTACCGACTCTTCCGGTATAAAGTATATCATCGGAGTCTTGTTGTTGTAGTGAATATGATTTTAGATAGGAGATTAAGATTACGATCAGATATTATTGAGGTATTAGCATGCATGAATGATTGGGAGGATTTGAGCTTGGTCATCTAGGATCATGCTGGGACTACCGCAAAAGCGAGAATGTTGGGTGCTGATGATAATCCGTAAGATATTGATAACGATTGACGACTAATATGAGAATACGATTGAGACATTGATGAATAAGCTAAGCGCCTGAGCCTACTTTACTGAATGCCTATGGCCTACTACTAATAGTATTTTTTTGTTATTTTACTTTGTTGTTTAATTTAGATACTTATATTTTTGTGATATGCATTAGTTTGTATTAATGATTTAGTTTTATTAATTCATATACTATTAGTTTAAAAATTATAGTTGTTTATACTTTATGATTTTATGTTTTATTTAAATTAATAAATTAAATAATTATTTATTTATTTTTAATTTAACGATAAACTATAAGTATTAAAGAATTAAAATTTAAATTTTGTAATAATTTTAAATTCTGGATTAAAAATTTTTCAAACGTCCTGAACCAGGCCCAAATGGCCAAATCCTGCCCCAAATTCAGCTCAAACTAGCCTGATTCGGCTTGTCCAGGCACGACCTGGCCTGAAATACTAAATAGCCTATGGGCTATGTTGAGCTGGCTGTGCTAAAGCCGGGCAGGGCTAGCCTGTTTGATACCTCTGATTGAATCGTGCCGTGTCGGGGCCATGCCCGGGCTGCCCAGCCCGGTTGACACTTCATGAAATATTGAATTTCACATTATATGTCTTGATTGTCATAGTATATAGTAGTATGAAAAGAAAATAAATATTTGATATCCTCATGTAAGTACTAAATCCAAAATAATTATTTTTGTAAGTTGGTATGTCTTTGAAATTTATTTTTGTAATAAATTTTAAAATAATTATTTCAAGAAATTAAACATTTATATTGTCGATATGTTAATTTTATAGTTTTCATCTTTTTGCAAGAGAGAGTGTGAGAAAAAGAAAAGAAAAGAAAGCAAACACATGATTTAAATTGTATTGTAACAACTTATCATAAATCACATTTACATTGTCTTTATATATTACTTATAATTTATAAATAATAAGTTGTACAAGTCATGATATAAAATTTTTATGTCGTGATACTAGACATAGTCCTGATATCATGTTTCCATGATACTAAACTCAATTGTGATTTCATATTTTCATGTTATAATGCTAAAGATAGTCACTATATTATGTTTCCATCAGTCGACTAGGGTGCCATTTGCTCAAGAGAGTTAGACCTTGCTTGACCACCCTATTGGTGTGGTGGTCACACGGGTCATTTGCTGAAATATTAGTTAATCTTGATATTCTCATGCTTGATAAATACTTTTTCATTCCTATTTTCACAAGAATTAATCTTCATTTTCAATTGCTTAATCTCTTTCATGGCATGCTTTTATTATTTTGATTTCTTAGAGATTTTAGCTTTTTTTTAGAGAGTAAAGCTCTTTGCCTAAGACATGAAGGGTATGATATGCACTATCAACATATCTCATAAGTGTGTTTCTGATTCGTAGACTTATATTTTTTGATCAAAAATATCTTTGTAGAACCATGGTAGTTCTTCCTTATCATATTTTTCAGATAAATTCTTCATTATAAAATTTGCATTTTTCTAATTTGCACTTTTAAACATGATATCACTGCTGAAGATGATTATTTGTGTTTTTGGTTTTCAGGGCTTGTAGTATTTGGTATCTTTCATGTAGTTAATAAATTTGTACTTTTCTAATTTGAATTTCAATTTCTCTCTTTTTCTTTGGCATGTGAACACATACATTATGCTCAAAAACTTGAATGTGAGTTTTACTTTGGTTCCTTTTATATAATACCTTAAATAATGTTTGATATTTCACTTCTAACATAGGAGTATGGTCTTTCAGGTAGCATGTGGCAATTATTTCATTCCAAAACATTGACTCAAAATTTGTTTAATTTTTCATGGACTTGTTTTTTTTTTATCAATGTTATGTTCAATTTTTTAGTCATTTCAGTTTGTTGTAGTATCATAATGATTGTGTTCTGCCTGATAATATCGTGCCTAGTATTAAATTGATCAATTAGAAAATATTGTGTATCATTGTCCGTGCGTTAAATTTTTATTTTTTTGTTAAATTGGTTTTCCATATGTATTTTGAATTTTTTAAACTTTTTCAATACTTCATATTGTTTTTGAATGAAGTAGATTAATGTATATTTTGAGAAATCATCAATAAGTGATATATAATATTTTGATCTCTCAACTGATCTCTCTGGTATTTCTCTGAACACGTCGGTGCGAATTAAATTTAGCATTGTCGTTGATTTTGTGGTGGTAGATTTGATTTTTTTATTCAAGGATATAATTGTAAGACTATTTTTACTTATGCGTCATACTCTTTGATACTATATAATGGTTTCGCGTCGTGACTGGAGACTACTTTTCTCACTATGCTTCTTGTTCTTCATGATTTTTTTTCTTCTCAGAAACCAAAGTATAGTTGATTGGAAACTTAATGGTGCTTGTCAGCAGTTTGTACAAGATTTCACATCTTGTTCTATGGTTAATTATCTTTATTGTTGAGCTATTTCTTAATGTTATAGTTCTTTATTGACATAATCATTCATGATGGAGAGTCATGTGATAGGAGACTCCAGTATTGATGGGCCATGCGTTTTCATCACTGTGGGTGACACATGCTGTTGCTATGTGAAATTTTTTCAATAAATTCATCTTTATCCCTTGATTCGTTCTTGCTCTAAAAGTCACTTTTAAAATACTTAATTTTATCGTATTTTTAGTATTTGATCTTTGATTTATTAATGCTCCTTGGTATTATTTCTTTAGTCCTTTCTTTCACACAAAAAAAAAAAAAATTCTTCGAGGAACTTTTAACTGTTTTGATGCCTCATCCTCAAATACAAGTGTTGAAATTGAAACAACTGCTTCATATGATAGTTCTGTTGTATAACTACCTATGGTGATAATAGTAGATTATCCTATGAATCAAGTAACGAATAGATGAGCACAACATATGATCAGAGTGTTGACTTCTTGTAGATGAGTAGAGAAAGAAACATCATCATTCATGTGAACTTTATATAGTTTCTTCCTCATGAAGAATTTATTCACAAATAAATTATTTATTTACTTCTTTGGTAGTTTTCTCATTAGAAATATTTATTAGAATGTTAACTGCAAGACAGTTAAATTGGCTTTGGGCTTTTTTTTTATTGAGACTTTGCCATATCTTTGCAAAGTCTCATATCTACGCAACCTTTCTTCTTAGATCTACGCAATCTTGCTTCTTAATTTTACTAAATCTTGCTTTTCAAATCTATGCAACCTTGGTTTGGATACCAAATATTGGGATTGATGATAGAATTTGGTGGTCAATTCTAGGGTTCACTTTTCTTGTGAGCGAGAGAGAGAGAGAGAGAGAGAGAGAGAAAAGAAACCATACTTTTTAAATTGTATCGCAACAACGTTTCATAAATTATATTCTCATGTTGCAATGCTAGACTCAGTCATGATATAATATTTTTATGTCGCAATACTAGAAATAGTTATGATATCATGATTCCATGTTGCAACACTAAACATAGGCATGGCATGGTTACTGTACCATGCCGTGCCTGGCCCAACACGGTTTAAAATAGTTGGGCCCCGCATGGCCCGTAGGCACGGTGGGTCGTGCCGTGCCCTGCCTGCCCCGCTCGGGCTTGCATGTCCGTACAGGTCGGGATTTGGGGGGGGACCGCGGGTCGGATCGAATCAAACCCGACCCGCGGTCTTTTTTGTGGGAGGGGCCATCGTGGGGTCTGGCTCACGGGACACCCGGCACGGAATTTTTCTGTGCCATGCCTTGTGCATGACTTGTTCTGATCAGGAAATATTAGCTCGGCATGACTTGAGCTGCTCTTTTTTAGAGGTTTACCGAATCAACATGTCTCGACTTCCTAATCAGGCAGTGTCGATCCAACACGATGGCTCATGTGGGCTCTAGCCACAAAAAACTAGGTTGTACTGGCGCGTGGCTTGACTTGTTCGATGCCTCTAGCATCTTAGTTTTTCTTGGAAAACTAAAGAAAATATTATGACACACATTTATATAAATTAAACAAAGTAATTGCATATGAACTCTTATAAATTAAGTTTTTGGTAATTATTTCAAGGTAAATAATATTTTTTGTAATTTTAAAATTGAATTTAATTGTGCCGCTCAAAATTTTAGTGATTATTTCATATACATCTCATCTTTAAATTCTATATAAATAAATATATTATTCATATCTAATTGGTATATTCTTTAGTTATGAGATTCTTTGAGTAAATGAATTCATACATAGATAATATTTGTTGTAGAAGAGTACGAGGGTTGATCCCCTAGACCTTATGACTTTATTATTTTTTAGTATTTTTATCATATTAATTTTTTATCATTTTTATAAATATTTAAAAATAGCATATATATATATATATATATATATATATATTTCAAGCATTCATTGATAAATGTGATTAAATATTTAAAGTATTATATGACTCTCTCTGCTCGATCATTATATGTCTAAGTATATCAGATTAAATGAGTTTTACTTAAATTAAGAAGTATTCTCAACTTAGTCAATAATTAGTTATTAAGTTGAAAATACACAAGTAAATGGTCCGACATACTTAAATAATTAGAAATAAATTTTAAAATAGAGATGATGATTATTATTATTATTATTATTATCATCACATTTTAGTTATCTAGCAATACAATTTAAATATTTAATAAATTTGAGAAAATACTTGGAAATCCATAATTCCTGTTTTTTTTTTTTTTTTTTTTTTTTTTTTTTTTTTTTTTTTTTGTTATCTGACATGAGGTCTTGATTTAGTCTCGTTTCCCTGCGACTGCAGAATTGTTTCCGACTACAATGAAATTATATGCCATTTCATCGAGTGCATATATGTTCATCAGCATAATACAAAAACACGGGCACAGAGTGCCGACGGCCAGTCACACACGGCAAAGTCAGCCATGAATACTCCCCTAGGGGGGTACCAAGCTACCTCGGGAAGTCACGTAAGGGATCAAAAGCCATTCCTTTGGTCTGCTAAGTATGACCCCTGCCCTTTCTTTTTTAACAGTTAGATTGTTCTCATGGTCAGGCATCTTCCTTCTACAACACTGATGGGCTGAACAAAGTGGGGCAGGCCATTCTCAACTTCTTGCAGCAGCCCATGCATCTGTGAGCTTTTTTTGATCTTGCCCATGTTAGAGGCCTTTTTTTTTTTAAAAAAAAAAATAGTCATGGGTGTCCTGGCGGCCAAAAAGGCATGCCCTTCGACTACTCTTGCAGGGATATGGCTATGGCCCTTGGCCTTGTTTTGGTCTTGTTTGTTTGAGTGTGCTGGGGCTCGGCTCATTTAACTTACGAGCCTCAAAATGATGTTTGGGCTCGGCTCGTTTAACTTAATAAACGAGTTCGAGCGAGCTTCTAACGAGCCAAATGCCGAGCAGCTCGCGAGCAGCTCGGCTCGGTTACAGCCCTAAATGTGTATCTGTTCCAACCTGTAAATTTAGATTTTCTTTCTTCTTGAATGCCTTTGTGAGAGCACCCAACTTGCGTATTGCCTCAATTTTTCTTTTGTTGTGGGCGGCCTAACTTCTTGTTTCTCTTCTCATTCTTTTTTTTTTCTTACTTTGGTTGGTGCATTGGCTTGTCAATTTTCTTTCAGTGCGAATGAAGATGGAGTATCTCGTGATGTTATTGCTCGTCAGTTCCAGTTGTCTCCATCTGTGCTTATGTATCTCTCTTTTTCCCTCTCTCTCTCTCTCTCTCTCTCTCTCTATATATATATATCACTCACTCTATCTATATATATATTTTAGCTCTCTCTCTCTCTATTTCTCTCTCTCTATATATATTGCTCTCTCTCTCTCTCTATTTCCCTCTCTATATATATTGCTCTCTCTCTCTCTCTCTATATATATATTAGCTCTCTCTCTCTCTCTATATATATATATTAGCTCTCTCTCTCTATATATATA